>CM062805.1:1305818596-1306529257 GCA_031772625.1 Pinus tabuliformis | reverse complement strand
AGAAGAAGATGTAGGAATATCATGGAGAGGATGGAGGTTTGTCTCCATTTCCATTACCTCTTCCTGAAGAGCCTTATCCTTTGGGAGGTTTGGAACTTTCCCTTGCAACTTGGTATTCCTCTCTTCGTAGAGGGACTTTACCATCTTTGTCATATCAAAGAAAGCCTTTATGAAGGTATTCACATCTTCTGTACATGTTTTTAGGTTCTCCTTCATGAGACATGATCTCTGGAGTCTCAACTACAACTTGAGGCTGAACTGGTGTTGGAGATTGTGGCAACCTTGCTCTTCTTCCCCTTGACCCCAACTTCAAGGCTTCCAACCAGCTTCCCTTCTCCTCTTTTGAGTTTTAACCTTGTAAGCATGAAATAAACTTGAAAACAATTTAATCCTTTTTAGAATGCAAACCCAGTGCTTTGATACCAAATTGATCTGATTTAGAATATTAGGTGTTGTGCTAAGATCCTCATCAATTTAGAAACAAAATGCTTTCATTGTGCTTAAGGATTCATGAATTTTTGCAAGTGAAATGATGAGTTTTTATGTTAATTTTATGAGAAATTTAACATAAATAGAGACTGAGCAATAGCATAAACATGTACAGAACAGCTCAAAAACACATTACAATAGGAACATGATAAACAAGTTCACCCCTCCTGGGCTATGTCTCCTTAGTCCAGCTTCCAATGGCTTGGGCCTCTCTATTATTCTCAAAAGTGTAAAAAGATGTGTTTACAATGCTCAAATTCTTTTGTAACCTGCTCCAATGAGTCTAGAATGTCCAAAACTTTCTATATATCCTCTTTTTTCATCCAATTTGGTGAAAAACTGAAGAAGTTATGACCTCTCATAGTTTTCCTCACTATTCACTCCACAAATTGCTCCAAATACGGCATGATCCTACAAATTAGCTCCAAAAGCACTAACTGATTGAAAATTTCACCGCACGATGGTCCATAATCTATCGGCCCGACTGTCCTATCACAAATAGCAATCAACAAAAAACCGGCAGCCTTATGGTCTATGAATGTGGTGGGGCGATGTGCGATTGCGATATGGCAGACCCAGCGATACTATTAACTGTAACCCTTAGTCGCATCGCATCCGGGATCCTTTCGTAAATCGCAATTGGCGAAGAACTGGTGGGTAACATAATGCGAGACTCTGCCTTCTATGGTGTGTGATTGTGATTATCGCATCGCAACCTGGGTACGTTGGGGGCCTATTTTTGCAGTGCCTTCCCTGTTGTGAAGTACGATTGCAATTTATGCATCGAAACCCTGACCTTGCTTGGTGTTGACTCCTTAACATGACCCACCAAGTGATATGCAATTTGCAGAATGTGAAGTCCAATGGCAGCCTGCCACTTGGCACTTCCCATTCACTGAAGGGCCTTGCCACATCATCTTTTCCTGCCATCTGTCCATGTTAAACATGAAATTTGACTTGCTCTAACTTCTTCATACGAGCTCGGATTCGAGGGTCGTTCAACACCATTGGAATCATAATGGCGAGCTCTTCCATCTGAAGCTAAGTTTATCAATATTCTAACACTTTGATTTTTGAGCCTAATTTTGAGCACTTGACCACTAGACAAGTGTCTACAAAAAAGAGGGAGTTGGTGCTTCCTACTTGTTGGTGCTAGCAAACAATCAAAGGGAGTTGGTGCTTCTTGTGAGTGGGTGCTCACAAAACATATTTAATGTAATAGATTGGGTGCTCTTATTTACTTCAATAACAACAATAAGCTTTGGTGGTTTTTTCCCGAAAGGGTTTCCACATAAAAACCTTGTGTCTCATGTGTATGATACTCATGGTGTGTATACGTTTATGTTGATTTCATGTTGATACCATATTACATATTGTTGTTGATTATATGGATGGGTTCCAAAATTGAATATAAGAAATTAAATAGGCATAAAAGTTTAAAAGTAGCCTTAATATTGGTTCAGCCCTCCTATCATTATTATCATTGTTTCCAACAATTTGTATCAGAGGCAGTTCCTTCAGAAATAGCTTAATCGCTAGAAGGTAGATCAAAGGGAAACAATGGATAATAAAGTTTGGATAACAGCAAAAGGAGTCCCATTCTTAAATGAATCAGACCACGGTTTCGACTATGAAGTGTGGAATATTAGAATAATGGCCTATTTGGTGCTCAGGGATTCTGATATGTATATCTTCGTTGTGATTAGACAAAAGAATGAACATAATGAAAAACCAAAGGAGGTCATCATGAAAGGGTTATCTAAGCCAGATGCTAATAAAGTAAGGAATTCTAAGTCAGCAACGGAAGTGTTGGATCGACAGCAATGTCTACATGATGAAGATAGCCATGTTGCCCAAGAAGAGGCTGAGGAGCCATGTGCTCGGGAATGAACCAGAACATCATGGAGAAGTTATTTCTCATTGCACTCTTGTTGATGAGGAAGAAGTCTCAGAAGAGGATACCATGCTGCTCAGAAGCTAGAACCTCTGATAGTGAAGAAAAGGATCTAGATGAAAGGATATTTTCTAGAAATAGGTTGACCTAGGCTCTAAAGGAGGTCAAGGACCTATCAGAGGCAAATCTCAAGAATGAGGGAAAAATAAAAAACTATGAGCTTGTGAATGAGAAGTTGAGCAAAACAATAATTGAACTAAATTCTCAATAAGAAGAGGTTAGCAGACTGATATGATGTTAACCAATCAGCGGAGTGAGAAGAAAGCTTACTGTGAGAGGACTACAAAATGAAGCAGTCTCATTGAGACATGACTTAGAAAAGTCAAATAAAGAATTGTCTCAATATCAAAACCTAAAGGGAGTCCAAGGTCCCAACAACAAAATATATATAAAATTTGTTGGACAACAGTAGTAGCAGAAGCAATAGTAGCAAGAATAGTAGCAGTAGTAGTCGATAGTGCAGTAGAAGGCTAAGAAGTAGCAGCAAGAAGTGCAACAGAAGAGGGCAAGGCAGTTGCAAGGAAGAGTGCATGATAGCAATGCAAGTTGTCATAGAAGGCACATGAAGAGCCAGCAGAGGTCCTTTCCTACTCAAGGACAAAGCCTACAAAGAAAAGGTAACCTCTTTCATCAAAAGCCTTTTCATGGATATTATTTTTCTTGTAAAAACTTTACACATAAAGCCATAAACTTAGATGGAATGAAAGGAAACAAAATGGGTTGGGTAGCAGCAACCCAAGGATGCACAAAAAGGCTAGAAGAAGGCATGCTGGCCGCAATAGGAGTTTTGACAAAAGCGTTGGCAAAAAAAGTAACTCCTTTACCCTATTCTTAGGCCAAATCAATGGTACAATTGTGGAAAGTTTGGGCACAAGGAAGCTTTGCTACAAACATGGGAGGTTGAATCGTACATTCCAGGTGATGTGACGAAATGAAGCCAAGAATGTCTTCAGTTCTCTGTGTCAAAAGAGAAAAGATGAGAAGAGGAGGAATAAATAAGAAGAATGATCTTCTTACCCGTGTGTGATGGACCCCTCTGTAAGGTAGTAGAAAGGCTCCAAGTGGATATGGATAAAGAAATAGGAGTTGAAAGAAAAGTTTCCTCTACCCATCCACAGCCGAGAAGAAGCCCAAACATGGTTAAAAAGAAGCTGGAGAAAAATGCTTCTGTTAGGACCCGTCCATTGAAGGTCTAGAGGAAGAAGGGGATGATGATCTACTCAGGGGGAGTAGATCCTTTGTTTCTCTTCAGTGAAGGAAGAGAATGGCCTAAGGGATGTTGAACAAGTCAGATGCAGGAAGCCAAAAGACTGAAAAGAAAAGTGCATCTGATTGATGAGTACACAACATATCTTATGTTGTGGGAAGAAGATGGGCTGCAGTGGAAGTGTGGAATGACAGGAAGCTCACAGTCAAGTCAAGTCCACAGGATCAGTCCCCATGTAGAGGCAAGAAAGTTATTGTAGGAGATCAAGGAGCATTAACTTAGGGGGAGCTACTTTGATAAGAATTAGCATGCAACAATGGGTAGCCTTAAAAAGGAGATTGTCGAGCAAATGAAAGGTTTGCATATTTGGTGAAATACCCCTATTTCATTTAAGTCATGAGTTTGATTATGCATAGCAGTCTTGTTTTCATGTAACACAATTGGTGTAATCATTTCTTCTGTCCTTAACCCTCAATTGGTATCACTATATCAATTGGTTGTGTTGGCCTCATGTTGAGCAACCTTGCGTGCAAATGGACATTCTTTTTTAGGAATAAATATTAGAGTTTTCCTGGTACATTGTTCCATTTGTATCATTTCCTTTGGATCAATTGGTATTAGTTGAAAATAAGTCCCTATTGTATGAGTATGATCTCAAGGGGAGAAGTGGAGATGCTCAAATAATGTGAGCACAATCTCAGAAGCAATAGCAACAACGAAGAAGTGCGAGCTGAAATGCATCATCATTAATTGGTATTTTACAGCAGTAGAAATACCATGATCAGTTTAACGGGTATCAACCTTTTTGATACAAAAGTTGCATTAGTGGAGAGAATACTCAGCTGGATACCATAAGGTGTCCAAAACTGGAGGCATTCAAATCAAAGGAAGTATATGTTCAGGAGGAGCATATCACATATGCCTAGTTTATGGAGCAGAAATAATGACAGTCCTAGAAGAGATGTCTGCAAAGCATAATGCACATTCAACAGCTAGACTTTGGTCTTAACAGCTAAGTGATTGCATGGGGGAGAAAGGTAGCTTGCATCCCCTTGACATTGATGTCAAAGGGGGAGAGAATTATGGAGAAGCTTTATTGGCTTGTGCAGAAGAAGCAGACCATTGGTTGTCTCATGAAATGATATGAGTAGAAGCAGCATGAGGTTTTTGCCATCAACATGAAGAGGAGGATGGGGTGTTGCTATCAATGCCAAAAGGGGAGATTGTTGGACAGTTGGCATTTTCTGGATGGCTAGTGGCCTAGCGAAGGCATCTACAAGTGCGTTGGCATTGGTGACAACAGTCATGTTGGGGAGATGTGTTGCGCAGTTGGAATTGCCTAACTGTTGGCAGGAGTGTTGGAATTGATGTCAACCAGACTAGTTTGGATGCTTGTTGCAGCAAATGTTGACAGTAATGGCCCAGGAGGAATCTCATGGTAGTTTTAGGCTTCATGTATATAGAATCACCATAGTAGCATGTTTATTGGAGAATCCATAAACTAATGATTATAGTGATGGACTAGATGGAAGGCCATGGTAGTTGTAGGCTTCATGCAAAGGATCACCTTGGTGGTTGTGAGTTCAGTTGTCCAGAGAGTCAAGGAGCAAAAGAGTGGCAGATAGTTTGGATCCATATTAGAGGTAGTAGATGGGATCAAAGTCTACATCAGACTCTCTCCATTGGAAATTTCTCTGGAAGAGCTTTCCAACGATATGCGGAAGTCCAAAAATGGATTCCTAGTTCAAAAGTTATGGCCTACCGATGATCAGGGACTTGAAGTCCTAAGAAGGCTAGAATATCAGAGGTCTAGCATATCAAAGATCGAAAGATTGAAGTTCAACATATTGGCACATCAGTGATCGGAGGTTAGCATATCGATGCATCGACAATCGGAGGTCAGTGTATTGGCGCATCGGCGATCAGAGGTCAGTGTATCGGCGCATCAGGAGATCGGAAGATCGGAGGTCAGCGTATCGGTGCATCAGGAGATCAGAACCCTGGAGATCAACGTATCAATGCATTGGAATGTAAGAGGTTTTCATATCAATGGTATCAGAATATTGGAGGTCCGATACACAAAGCAGGCTATATCATAGGTTGGAGGATATAGAAATCCCGGAGATCGGTGTATCGGAACATTGACATATCAGAGATTGCAATATCGAAACTTTTTCAAGTGAGGAACCTTTAAAATATTGTGATATCGATAAGTGTTGATAAGCCTTTAAAAGCACCGAGGAATGCCAAAAATAGAATTAACAAAGGATTTCGGTGAAAAACCAAGGTTGACGGGTCCTCCTCTCTCTCCTCTAGCAGGACACATGGTCACATGTGATTGGCTCCGATAAGGACACATGGCAGCATCTGGTTGGCTCTAATAAGGACACATGGCAACATCTGATTGGCTCCAATAAGGTACAGTGGAAGTTGACGTCAGCATGACGTGGCAATACGTAGGACACATGGCAAGCATATTCAACCTTATTGGGTAGGCTAATGGGCCAGAACCGAGTGACACATGTCACCACTAAGGATTCGCCATGTGGAGTGATGATGTCATATCGGAAGTCAGCAATCAAAGGTTGAAGACATCGAACTTTAGAACGGTTGGAGTTTGGAAAATTTTTGATATAGAAGGGCTTCTGATAATGGGTTGGTGCATGGTCATGAGAGGTCAAAGAACCAAGCGCACAAAACTGTTAAAAAAGGAGAAGAATGGCCACTGGAGGAGTCTGAAAGCTTAGCACCTTAATGCTAAATGGTATGTCACAGGCAGCGATCCTATGGGGATAAGCGTGGTAAGGGCTAAGTAGAAGGAGCTCGACAATCAGAGGATTAGGATATCAAAACTTATAACAATTGGTTATTGAAAAGTTCTGATGGAGAGAGCTTCTGATATTTGGGTAGGCTTTAGGTCATGTAAATCCATAGAGCCAACAGGAACATTGTACCTGTAGATTTTCCTATAGATTCATAGCTCATGTAATGTACTACTAAACCACAAGATAATAATCTACTCTACCCTTTAAAACATTGGAAACCAATAGATCAATGAAAACAATAATCGACAAGAGGAACATAATCAAACACACATAACACATTTTTTCTCTGGGGAAAGCCACTGCTCAAAACCTCGACTATCTATTGCATTAATCATAAATCTGAGTGATAATACAAAACTTGTTCTCACGAGAACAATTCTTGCATAGGTATGATCAACTCTCTACCACACAAGCCCGCATTGAACAACACTTAGTCAATTTAAGCCCCTATTTCCTTGCACAATTATTGTGAGGATTAGCCCATATTTAATTGGGAAATCCTTCCTCCATAACTACACAATCCAAACTTAGGTCCTTCTCTAATTGCATGCATGACATGTACAACTCAGATCATTCTACAATTAATAGTACACTGTCCCTACACTCTAGTCTCAATTGGGTCTTTCTTTGAACTAACATGCATGAGTTTCTTGTGATGGAATCTTCAGTTAGTTGGAGTAGCACTGAGGATACACCAGTGCACCAAATCACTACTAGACCTCTACTAGTTCCACAAACAGTTACAACTAGTTTAACTCTCTATAACTAAGTCAAACTAAGTTATCTAATTACAACTGAATATAAACTCATCGTGGACCCCTAAAATTAGGGAGAGAACATATACATGACTACAGAAAGACTTCCAACTCAAAATTCCTAAGCTAATTAAGTTAATTAAACTTAATTAACTATTTACAAGTTGCTATGAGAATAGAATTTGATTTTAATTCACAGTTTAATTCAAGCACAAATTAAATTGGAATTTCTTGTTGTCATTTCTTAACATTCCCTCTCAACAAAAAAGAGATTATCAACTATGTCAATCTTGTCCCTGTGAAACTCAAATTTACATCTTTACAATGCCTTTTTCAAAATGTCAGCATCTTGCTCCTCGTCCGGGAATGTACTCCAACAACATAATCCGCCTCAATACACAATCTCAAAGATGATGATATCAGATATCTATATGCTTAGACCAATCATGAAAAATTGGATTTTTAGATAGTTGATACAACTCTAATTATCACAGTAAATCACAATTAGATCCATCTACTAACCAAATAAACCAACCAAATCTTCCTCATTCAGATGCCCTCACATGTTGCCTGACTTGCAGCCATATACTCTGCCTTTGTCGAACTGAGTGCAACCGATCTTTGTTTCATGTTGTACCAAGAAACTGTTGTTGACCCTGTTAGCGCTTGGAATTCACCTAGGCTGAGATAGACAAACTCTCCAAGGCTACATCAAACCATTTCACCTCGTAGCTAGCCCTACGAGGTATGAGAAGGCTCTCTGGGTCAGATTCGATAGATCTTTCAATATGATTAGGCTGACCAATTAATAATAAAGATTTTAGGCTAGTAAATTGATAAGGGGGTTGATTTAATGATTTTTAGGGTTTTTGGTGGCAATTGGTGGAAGTGCAATTCAAGGTGCGGGGATTGAGCACAGTTTTCACAGGGGGATCTAAGGGGCAAGGTAGGAATGAGTGCTGATGCCTTAATCTGAGATGGATGATCAGAGATGATAGAGGAGAAGCTAAAGAGGGCAAACACACAATTCGAATCCTCTCTAGACAGTAGAAAACATTAAAATTGAACAAACTAAAAAGCTTAGCATGTCAAAACATGAGTTCAAACTTTACCACTTCATCTGTCCAATTTAGAAGCATAAGAGAGATGTGAAACACATAAACAAACTTACAAGAACATGTAGAGAACACACCATCAACAATCAGATCCACAAGAATCCTCAAAGATGTCTGTAAAACCCTGGCTTTCCTTGCCTTCAATTGCAGAAATAGATGCACAATATACAATAAAGCTTCCTTACACAAGAGTCCAACCATGAAAATGAGAAGGAGAGAGCATAATATAGACCATCTAGACCATCTAACTCCTTTCCCCATCTCTAGGGGTCGAGCTCAGCTTTTAGGAGCAGTTTAAACAAATTCTAAACTAAGAACTAGAAAATAGGCAGCCAAACAACTTGCCTCTATTACTTAGCTAACTCATCCATGCATTAATTTTTCACTTTTTACATCATGGAAGCTTCTAGAAGGGTAAAGAAAGATAAAATCTATCAAAGTGCCATGAAAATATTACATTTATCCATCATCTACAAGTAAAAATAGTCAACCATAGTCAAAACAGTGTTTTTTTGAACAAAATTGTGAATTCTGGCAAATCTGGAAGTTCTGGTCGGCCCCTGGAAGTTCTGGTCGCGCCCCTTCACAGCTGTTTTTGAGTGGGTTCCACTGGTCCAAATCAGGTGCAAGATGGCTCATTGGAAAGCTTGGCCTGTATACTTTCCATCCCAAGTGGAATTTTTGAATTTGGTGTTGATTTGACCCCTCAAAAACCATTTCTCCCAAGGTCACTTTCTGCAACTCAAAAAGTGGGCAGAAAAGTCATTTTTTTGATGTATTTTGAGCTTTTGGAGGCTCAAAACTCAAAACCAGGCTTCTCCCAAGCATTGGTAATTTTTCTTTTTGCATGCCCTTTCCAAAAATGCCAAGTTTTCAAAATTCCGAGCAGTCCTCCAAAATGGTCTCACCCGGGGTGAGACCAAACCGTGGGCAAAACCTGTAATTTTACCAAAAATTTCCAAAATGCTCCAAAATTCTCAAAATTTTCACATTTTGATGCTAGATCAAGGTTGAATAGTACCATGATGAGTGAGGGATGCTTCAGCCAAGATACGGAGCGGATTTGTCCTTTTCCTCCTCTTCGGGCCTCCGATAGCTTTCTTTGGAGAATTTTCATTCTCGCTTTGCAAACATGTAATCTGGCCCAGTAATGTGTCCTCATGTTTCGGAGCAGCTCTTTGTCATGATTTGCCTTCTCTAAAAGCCTCTGCTGTGTCTCAACCTCCGTGGAAGAAGACCGGTCATCACCTTGCTCATTAGTCTCATTGGTTGACCTGATGTTATTGAGCAAGGTGGAATCAACAAGTCAAAATGACCGCTGCCCTGCCTGCAAAATGCTGTGAAGTATGTTGTTTTCAAGGGGAAACATCATGAGGGATATGTTAGGGGAGGGAATTTACATATAGGAAAGGGAAAAATATATATAAGCAGGGAATTTTGAAGGAAAACATCACATAATGCTAAACATGTCATTCCATCTCTCACCATTTGAAAATCAATACTTTATTTAGGGAAACTGTGTTATGATCACCAAGGGAAAGGACAATATAGGTTTTCATCATGGAGGGAATGAGGGCATAAGTATAAGGGAATAGGGTAGCATCAATCATAAACATTTAACAGGCTGTGCTGCTTTTATATTTTTGTCTTCAAATGTACTTTCTCTGTTTTTCCAACATTTTAAAATGACTTTGGATGCTAAGGGAAAAAGAGGTTTTGCTTGTATTGATCATAGGGGAGGGGAAGGGTTTATATGACAGATTTTGAAAGGGAAAAGAGATGAATGGCATGAAAGGGATTTAGGGAGATAGATGGAGAAAGGAAATTAGATTTTGGGACTAGGAAATACATTAACAATCCTTTGCCAACCATACTCTATAACAGCAGGTCTTTAAACAATACTTGCAGCTTCATGAATGCTTTTTGTCATAGGGGAAATAAAGCTTCATTTACATGTTGACAAAAGGGAAGAGGGATTTAAATTGCACTGGGATTTTTAGGGAAAGGATAAGCAATTGAATTAGGGTTTTAATGAAGGGAAGGGTAGGAAAACAGAGTTTGAGGTTAGGGAAATATACCATGTTCTTATGCAAACCTTACCACAGCAAAATGTTCATTTTGACAACATGTACAGCTGTAATATTATTAACTTTGTCATGACAGCCACCTAGTTACCTTGCCTCTGATTTTTACACAGCAATATGTCTCTTTTGCTCTTGTCTTGTCTAGGCTATGCATAGTGATATTACTCTGTTTTTTGTGATATTCATATGCATGCATTGCTATCATTTTTTCTTTTTGTTTTTATATTGTTTCTTTTCATTCTGTTGTGTATTTACATATGTAAATTTGCTGTTTATACTAGTGTAGGGTTTGAACATGACACATGGGGGGGGAAACTAGGGTTTTGAAATGGTTTAGAAGGGTTAGGGTTTCATAGGATTGGGGGTAGGGTTTGAGCTTTTCTTGCAAATGAGATTAATGAAAATGACATGTTAACATATGTTAATTTAACTTTGGGAAAATGAATGGAGGGACTAGGAAAAAGTTGCTTGAAAAACAACAAACAGTCAAACATATGCATGCAAAACATCAAGTCAATTCAACCTATCTTTCTATGGATTCTTGGCATAAAATCATCATCATAATCTTCTTTTGTAACCTCAACACCATCACACAACACGTGGAATAGGCATACCTTTAAAAATTTGAGTGAATTTGAGTGAATTTGAGCGTTTGGGAGAGTTTCAAGGCGGGCAGACTTTTTGGTCGCGCACGCCCTCAGAATGGTCGCGCCCCTTCGTTTGGTCGCGCGCACCCAGGTGGTCGCGCACCTGTCCAAAATGGTCGCGCACCACTTCTAACCTTGGAACTTGCAGAAACTTGCCCGAATTGCCTCCTTTTGCCTCTAACACAAATTTTTTGACTTTCAAATGCACAATAAGAGTGAATTGAGAGGGAAATTAGCTTTTATAGGGTCACTTTAAAAAAATTAAACTTTAGAACCCACTTTCTAATGTTTTCAACTTGCTTTTCTTTTAACACTGTTTAGGGTCTTTTTGTCCTGAAATGAGCTCTCTTGATGCGTTTGACTCCGTTCTTTTTGCAGGTTGACTGCCTGAGGGACTGTAGTGAAGGAACCAGGGTTATTGCCGGCACTTTTACAAATTTTTGAGAATTTCTTTATTTTTCAAATTCCACATGGCCTTGGACTTTAAAAACAGGGATTTTAAATCCAAGGCATAAAATGAACTGTAGCTGAAGAAAATGATAATGAAACATATGTACAAAACTCCTTCCGGCTTGCTGGGCACTTGCTGACCATGACTCATGACCTTGAAAAGATTTTGACTCAAAACCCTAGACCTAAGACTATGGGACCTCAAGACAAAAACAAAAACAAGTATGACTCAATTACATTGTTGTATGACCTGATCCAGCAAAGCAAGAAGGGAACAAAGACCAGCTCCTCCATTCAGTGTTATGGCATGCCTAGTGGGATGCAAAATGACACTAATGAGACACTATAAATGCATATGCAAAGAGTTATTGATCACTGATGGAGGGCTCAAGACCGACACTAACAGACCCAATACTGAAGATCCCTCCTGATGTGCTCTTCCTGTCAGATGGACTCCCTTCCCAATCTATACCATAATCCATACTGAGTATTGCCCTTAAGGTATCTCAACAGATGCTTTGTCGCCTTCCAATACAGCTTGGTAGGCCTAACCATCGCTTGACTAAGCTGGTTAACTGCATAGCACATATCCAGTCGTTTTTTCACCAAATACATGAGTGAACCCACAACTTGCTTATAAACAGTAGCTTCCACTACTTCCCCTGAAGTAGCATCCTCCTTCCTCTAGTTACCTATTAGAGGAGTCTCCATGGGTTTGCTACTCTCCATACGAAACCTCCTAAGTATCTCATTGGAAATACTTTCCCTGAGACACAAACAATTCCCCATCACCCTGCCATACTTCAATGCCCAGAAATTAATGCATGTGCCCCGTGTCCTTCATCTCAATCTCTCTTACAAGATCCTCCTCGCAAGACTTTATCATGTGATCATCACTTGTCAAAATCAAATCGTTGACATATAACACAATGATCAACAATTTTCCTTCCACCACTATGTGGTACAGGTTCGCATCCGCTTCACTCTTGGTGAAGCCCAACCTAGTGAAGTAGTTATCGATCCTGGTGTACCAAGCATGGGGTGCTTGCTTCAACCCATACAATGCTCTCTTGATCTGGCACACATGCGACTCATGGTCGAAGGTCTCAAAACCTTCATGCTACTCTATGTACACCTCCTCCTCAATTATGCCATTAAGGTTGTATTTACATCCATCTGATGTATCTTCCAACCCATCTACGCTAATAGTGCCAATACAGATATGATTGATGAGTACCTTGCAACAGGAGAAAAGGTCTCATCATAGTTAATCCCCTCTACCTATGAAAATCCATGGGCCACAAACCTGGCCTTATGCTTCTCCACACTACCATTTGTAGCTTTCTTTACCTTGTAAAGCCATTGGGAGCTCACCACTGACTTGTCCTCCAGTCTCAGGACCACATCCCAAACACTGTTATGAACTATGGAGTCATACTCCTCCACCATGGCATCAACCCAAACCAGTTGTTGCATTGCCTCCTCAAAGGAAGATGGCTCTGTCTCAACACATCTTCTCATAAGAGCCATGTATCTAGTGTACCTCTCAGGTGACCTCCTCTGCCTACGCTAAGATGTGGGTGCTCCCACATTCTCTCGTGCATCATGCAATAACCTTTCAGCCTCTCTGGTGTGATTTCTCCCATCTCTGGAAGACTCTGCCTGAGTGGATGTCTCCACTCCTGGATCCTTTGCATGTGGATGCTCCACATCAATCTGAGGCTCCTCAACCTTAGGAGCTAAAATATCCTCAGCTGCATGTAGTTGAAGCTCCTACTCAAGGGAAAATCACATGGCCTTCTCCTCATCGAATCTAACATCCCTATGAACCACTGCATCCTGTTGGTCGGCAAGCACACCCGATAGTTGTGAGGTGTATCACTGTACCCCACAAATAGAAGCATATGGTAAGGTATGACACCATAATTTAACTTGACTTCAAGAGCGACAATGAATAATTTACAAGCAACATCTTCATAGTCCATTTCATAAAAATCACAAAACGTAAGAAATTGAGATTTATGCTCGGCTATTGATCTTCCACCCTCACCATCAAACTTTGATTGAGACAAGTTATAAATATTTTTGGTTGCAAGTGAACGATTTTCTCTATTAGAAAAGCATCCTTGGATTATGATTTAGGAATGATCAATTCAAAATAAGATATTCAAAATAGAATCAAGGGGATCAACTTGTCATATGGTCCTCCTTCTAGAGCCAACTATTCATGGGGCTAGAAATCCATCAACCAAGGGGGTCTTCCTTGTATGAAGTACCAGCTAGACTTCACACCATTTGGAGTAGGAGCCCCAACCAAAAAATGAGGCTAGTTACCATTGTCCTTAAGAATTTTCCTTGGTTGTAATTATGAACATAAGAGATTATACAAACAATCTTTGAAATAAGCAAGTTGATAGTGTGAGGCATACAATTGAAATGTATATAAGATGCTTTCACAGAAGGGAAATAGAGAGTAAGCCTTTAGAAGAAAATTAATAGTACTATCATAAAAGAGTCACACAAGAAAATGAAAGGATCATTAGTCAACCTGCAAAGTTATTCACAATATAGAAAATACCATAAAATCAAGTAACAATGCACATTTAACAAGATATTACCAAATCTAACGAAATAGTTCACTTTCATTTGTATGTATTAACATAAACGTACACTAAAAACAATGAAATAATAGTCTCGCAATTATTCACTACATATGCATGAAAGTGTGTTGGCTCTGATAGCTTCATATATTAAGTGAAAGTCCCAAGATACATAATTACAATGCTTCCACAGTAACCCCAATAGTGGAACATTAAATCACTACTTACTCCTCCAAAGAAATATCTTCTCTCCTATGCCAAGCTACAGAAGCCAAGATGAAATATCCAAAGTCTATTTTCTTGAGTTATGAGGGTTTATTTATAACAAATTAGGTGACTTTCCACCTTCCTTGTGACCCTTGAGCTCCTATATGACTTTTCGAATTCCTATGTGACCTTTGATATTCTATATGACTTCAAAACTCTCTAGTGACTTTTCATTTTCCATGTGGGACCCTTGAGCTTCCACACATTTTGCATTTTCTATTTTTTTTAAATGAAATAATTACATTCCACAAATAATGTGGAAAAATAAACTTTAACAACATATGACTATTGTGGTGACACTTGGAGAAGCCATGATTTAGCGACGGTGACATAAGACTTCATTGTATCAATTCCAAGCTCTTCTCGTTGTTGCTATGACTTTGAATTCTTCATAATGGATCTTTTACTTGTTCTTCATCTTTACCCTCCATAGGGTCTAAGTGAGTTTCGGAGTCTTCCAAGTCAGCATGAGTTTCCATCTCTCCATCATGGTCTAGAATTCCTTCCTATCCTTCATGATGGTTCCTTTCTTGCTTCTTCTTCACAAGTGCCTTATGATCACCTCCCTTGACCATCACCCTATCATGTTGAGATGATAATTACTGCAAATGAAGTCCACTCATGACAAGCCAACATCAGTTCAGAAATCATATATTCTAATTTGTCCTACCCATGGAAAGTGTTGATTGTGATGGATCTGCGCAAGGGTTGAGAAGGGGAAGCTTCCTTGGGTGTATTGTGTAGTTACATAAGGTAAGAATTAGGAGACTAGACACTAGAAAAGTGCACTATGTTAGGGTAAGAGGGAGAGAGAAGCATGTGTGGGAAGTACTGGAGACAATAACTAGAGGATTAAGGGTTGAAGTTTCCCAAGAGAGAGAGAGAGAGAGAGAGAGAGAGAAGGTATTGTGCAGTTATCTATTTCAAGGGTCCAAGGAAGCGTCATTGTTGACTATAATTGTGCACTGCATGGTGTAGGAGAGTATTGACAAAGTTTTTGTGTAGTGGTCAAGTCCAGGAGACAAGGGTGGAATGGTTGTTAACTATGATTGCACATTGCACAGTGCTTAGGGAAGAGGAGACATGGATTGTGCAGTTGAGATTCACAAGGACTAGGGGATGACCCCACTATCCATTGTAACTATGTAATGCATAGTAGGAGGAAAGACAAGGAAAATGGATTGCATAGTGAGGGGTTTCAGTCAGCAGGAGTGGTAAGACTAGCCACTATAAATGCACAATGCGCAATAATTGATGGACAGGCTCAGTGAATTGCGCAATTTTATTCATTAGTGATCAAGAGGAGGCTCCATTGTCCTCTAGAACTCTGTAATGCACAGTAGAGGAGAGGAATAATAAATTGTTACATAGTTGGGCAAGTTAAGGAAACAAGGAGGCATCATTGGACGTTGTAACTATGTAGTGCATAGTGGCAAAGGAGAGGCTTAAGGGATTGTGCAGTTAAGGGTTGCAAGGGTCCAAGAGAGGCTCCACTATCCATTGTGATTACAAAATGCACAAGGAAAGGCTAGGATTATCAATAATACATTGGGAAAGTGTAGCTTACACGATTAAGTGACTACGCACTAGATTTGTGTAGTGCGCAGTTAAGGGAGACTGTCCTCTAGGATTGTGGAGTGTGTAGTTCCAAGAGGTAGGGGATGCTTCATTATGACCTAATACTGCGTAGTGAAAATTTCCAGGATGGGAAAGTTAGCAAATTGCAAAGACAATGAAAGCTCCAAAAAATAATTAAATGTGGGATCAGTGAGACAAGAGAGAACCAGACATGCAAACAAGTCTTGAAATAGTGATATTACACTCGTATAACATTAACACAAGCTAATAAAATGCAAAATACCCAAAATCAACATGCATACTTTGAAATGACGACAAAGTGACACTTACTTCTAAGTGTGACAGTTGAAATGTAGCTTTATGACACTTAGAATACAAATTACGACACAAGTGTCAACTGCAACAAGAAAGTGCGCTAAGTTGTGGGAAACTACCTAACACATATTCTTATGATAGATAGGGTAAACCAATGGAAAAATGTGCACTAGAGATTCCTCTAGTATTGCGCTAAGGTGAAACACATGCAAGAGTACATAGAGTTAAAAGTGACACTTGCAACAATAAGAAAAAGTGAAAACGACACTTGCAAAAGCTAACGCAAGTGAAAGTGACACATGCTAAAGAGAAAAGAAAGTAAAAGTGACACTTGTGAAAGTGAAAGCAAAAAAAATGGCAATTGTGAAAGTGAAAGCGACAATGAAAGGTTCGCAAAAGTGATAGTTTTGAAACTAAAAGGTTTGCAAAAGTGATAGTTGAGAAGACTCACTAGAATGATGATATAATTGCCATGAAGAGTGATAGAGACTATCAAATAATGTTGTGCACTGACTGTCGACATGGATTGAGTAGTGCATTGTCCTAATCAACTGTGTAGGCAATATTGGTAGGGGTTGTGCATTATCTATGAGTTACACAATGCCTCCCATTAAGGACTGTGTAAGCACTACTCTCAAGAACTACACAATACTTAACTTCAACGATAGAAATTGACCTTTAAGCTTTCTTGAAAGAAGTGTTCTTTTATATACATCAAAGAGATAAGAATGTGTAAGGAAGTGTCTTAAATAGTTATAACCTTAGAATAAGACTTAAACACTCTACAAATCATCAATCGAACATGAAATGACAATGGACAACTTGAGGTGATAGATTATAAGATCACAAGGAGGCTCCAAAATTTAAGATGTAGGAAAAATTTTGGAGGGTGTTCACCGCAGTGACAACACACCATTGACTACCTTATCTAAGATGGGTTACTCTACAGGCTAGATAAGCTATGTGTTCCTAAAGGCGAGCGATTGCAGTTGATTAGAGAATTTCACACCTCCAAGGTTGCAAGGCACTTTGGTGTAGGGAAGATCATGGCCAACTTGTATAGCTAGGTGTATTGGCCTAAGATGCAAGAGCAGGTAGCGAGGTTCATAAGGGATGCATGGTTTGTTGAATAATCAAGCCTAGCAACAAGAAACAAGGTATATACCATCCCTTACCTATACCCACTCGTCCTTGGGAAAGCATTTCCATGGACTTTTGTTATAGACATTTTTGTGCCTTGCATCACTGAGCATGAAATGTCAATAATCAAGGGATCCAAAGTCCCTAAACATGTTGTTCCTACCCCTAGAGGAACAAGGCCAGCAAACCACAGCACTGAACAAAAGTTCTCCACCTGAAAACACTCAAAAACAAGGCAATTCTGGATCATGTCAACTGCTCCACTGAGCATCTGCGCTGAATGTCAAGTGCTCCACTGTCTACCTGCGTTGAATGTCAACTGCAAAGAAGGCTACCTGCGCTGGGCGAGTTTGGACATGTGGCAGAGTCATTCCTCAAGGTGTCAATGCCCAGGAAGCTTCCAAAATGACACTTGGATCAGGGAATTCGACTGGTGATGAGTAAGAGGTTCCAAATCTCCAAGTGGAAGCAAGAACCTCCAAGTGGACTCAAGAACTGAAGTGGGAGAGGACACTAGTCAGCTTCATACCAGCATCAAGCTGACTCATCCTTTCTCCAAAACTCCTATATATAGATCTCTCTCATAAGGTCTGGAGAGGCTGGAATTTAGTATTTGCAAAGAATTGTTGTTGGTTTGTGGCTAGAAACATTGGGTGTGTTATGCTTTGAAAGGAGCTAAAGAAGGGATTCCATTCTGCTGGGAAGGAGATGCTGGGTTGGAGCCCTATGGGTTGTATCTCTTCCTGAATCCTGTTACTTTCAATAAAGCTATCTTGATTCTTCCCTATATGCTGGTGTATTTTGTATGATTGCATTAGTGTATTTGATTTACTTCTAATCCTGAATCATTTATGAATATGTATATTTGCCTTTGTATTGTGTCCTTCTCTTGTTGCAAGTAGTTGTTCTCTTGTGATCTCGTGGGATTCAAGTAGCTGTTCTCTTGATCAAGCGAGGAGGCAAGTAGCTGTGGACACACAAAGAGAAGAGGATCTAGATCGAGGGACAACCGGAAGACAACGGTAAGTCTGCCAATCTCCCCTCTTTCACATTTCATAAAGGAAAGAATCATAGTAGCTGTATTCGTTTGTTGCTAAGGCTCTGTCACACCTTAGGTGGATAGGATCGTCCTAAATAGGCATTTTTCCCCACAACAAATTGGCGACTCCACTGGGGAAGAACTTGTTTATTCATTTCATTTGTGTTTCCGTCATTTGTTTACTTCATAGACTTGACAGCTACTCTTGAACTACATCTTTCCCGGATGCAAAGTAAAAGTTGCTGCTTTGATCCAGTATGTTGGACTTGTCTATGATTTAAACTAGATCCACAAACGATTTGATTGATCCTTGTGATAGTCTTTAGTACCCTATCAAAGCATCCCTCTGTTTATACCTTGCTTGTGTTTCTGATTTGGCCTGAAACAGTGTATTTTTGAGCATTTTGTGACCCGGAAACCAAGAGAAACGAGAGTTTCTCTTTTCATTGCAGGCACTGTGAAGGCAGTCTGCATTTCATCGCAGGTCCCGAAGGGGCTACCTGCGCTGAATGTCAAACTGACAGTGTTCTACTTGCGCTGAACCAGTGTGGCCTTGTGCAGCTAGGGTTCTTTGTCCTTTCTTGCCCTGTTTTGATCTCTGTTTTTGCAGCCTTTAACCAAGTAGGTGCTAGCCTGATAACCCTTTTCTTTGCCTGAATTCCGCCCCAATTTTTGTACAAAAAGATTGTAAATGTTATTATGTGTTTGTGGCATCATTTACAGTCTTCCTTTGCATAAGTAAAGTGGTCTTTCTGTAGCTTTTGATTCATATCTGATTGAGATTGATCTTAGAAGAGAGTTCATTGGCTGTTTGTTCAGATTGATCATAGTTTTACTTTTGCTTATTTGTTTGAGTTTGTTCTTTTCAAAGTATCAAAAACGAGTCTTTATTTCGAAAATCGCAAAGTGATTGTAATCTCTTCTACCCTTGTTGATTTCGAAGAAAGTGAACTTGTTTATTTTGATCGCTGTAAAAGAGAATTCAAATTTGTGCAAAAAACTTTCTTTGTAGGCATTTATACTAAGAAAGTGAAAACAAACACCTGCATTGTGCATTTTGCATTTGATAAGTTTGCATGTTGGATTTAGGGAGAGTGCATTAGAGTGTGCTGATTGCTCTTTGAGAAAAGATAGTCGCTCTCTTTTCCCTTAGTAGCTAGGATTTTCAAAGTTGAAAGATTGAAAAGCTTGCTTATCATCTTAGACTGCATTTAGGAATTTGTATCATACATCTCGTGGTGAACCTTGAAAGGAAAACTTTAAAAAAGATAAACCTAAAATAAATTGAATGAACCTAACAACGCTTTGTAACATAACGCACAACATAGAGGTCTAGGCTAGAGACGTGTTCCGGCGTCGTTAAACATAGTGACTGTCGATCTCGAAGAAGGTGGGTGATTCCTCCTGAGAGTCGGTGGCACTAATACGGATTGTGCTCCCACGTATCGTCGCGTATATATTGGGAGACCCCTATAGGCATATATATTTTATCCTTAGGAAGCCGTGTCGGCCGCCCTACTAATCGCAATGCAGTGAACACAGCATTCACGAAGATTGACCACCCGTACCGTAAAACGTATTCTGTGGTTTTGCGAAAAGTTTGGCACACCCTCTGCCTAGATCTCCAGAGCAGTTCCTTTTGGCCTTTTTCAGACTCTATAACAGAAAAAGTCCATCCGAGCATTTGTCACTTCGGGCTCGTTAAAACATCGAAGGAGACTAGAGTCATCTTTAGCTTTTTCTCGACTCTTTACAACTGAAAAAGCAAGTTGTGTCTAAAAGCGTCGTTAACAATTTATTTTAAACGGAACAATCACCCTTTAATCCTGCGTTGATCTTTAGGTTGAAAAGATGGAGCACACCAACCAAGGAGTTCCCTTGGGTGGAAATCCTAGTCCCTTCTCCTCTTGGGGAGATGTTGGTGCGCCCCACATGGCCACATTATCGCTTCCAGGACTGACAATTGGCCTACCAGTTTGGCTCTTTTCGACCAATGTCATTCAGAATACCACCACTCCTGAACAGTCGAGTCAACAGTTAGATCAGACAAGAGCTGCCTCCCAGCCTTCCACTTCATCTTCCTCCCCTCCTTCCTCTTCGCTTGACGGAACTGGTCGATCAAAAAATCGGGTTCCTAAGGAGAAGAAGGAGAAGAAGAAGAAAGAAAAGAAGAAGAAGGAGCCTAAGGCGACTGGGGGCAAGCAAATGTCATCTAACAAAAATCCACACACCGCACTTGTAAGGCCTAAATCGCCATGCATCATATGCAGGGGAGACCACTTCCATAGAGATTGTCCCTGTATCCCACGGATACTAAGAGACGGGTCCCCCCGTTTGCACAATTCGGGAGCATCGACCTCTGATAGTCATGTCGACTGCTCACCGTCAACTAGTGGGAGTGAAGCTCCAGGACAGAATGGGAAAGTTAAATTTCCCTGCAGACTGTGTGAAGGCGATCACGCCATCCACCGTTGTCCCTTCTTAGACGAGGCAAAAAGAGTTCTGGAAGATCGTCCGATTTTACGAGCGAATCTTCCTCCTGGATATCAAAGACTCCTGCCAAGTCCCTCACTAGTTGAGAATCCGGCCGAGCCACTTAGATGGTCAGCCGAAGCACCTGTCATTGAAGAAGAACCGTCTGGATCCATGCCTGACGAAAGTCAAAAGGTTGATACGGCAGTTGACCCGGTTTTGCCTTCAGAGGCTCCATCTTCGAATGACACTGTCACAGAGGAGAATCAAGACGACACCGTCCAGATTCTCTTCATCAGCACTGACTCTGATGATCAAGGGGGCAATGCCACCATTCCTTTGTCGCAGGAAGGAAGTTCATCAAAGCGCTATCCGGCCGTATATTCGGTCCCACCACCAAGCAACCTGGTTGTGTCCTTTGATTGGAACCAACTAGGCAGACCCCGGTTGCCAGCCAGTGTGCCATTCAGAATTATTTGTCAAATATATAGAATGGTAATGGCTGGCACTATCATTGATGAGGGGGCATCTGTGAGTATCCTTTCCTCTATTGCTTGGAAAGCGCTTGGTTCGCCGGCGCTTTTACCTGAGATGAGAAATCTATCAGGTTTTGATAAAGGAACCAGTCGACCTTTAGGGATCCTCCCCAATGTGCCTATAACATTGAAAGGGAAGACCGTTCAAATGAACGTGATGGTCGTTCAAGGACCCTTGGATTATAACCTACTCCTTGGACGAGACTATATATATTGCATGGGAGCTGTAGTCTCCTCACTCTTTAGAGTAATGTGTTTTCCGCATGAAGGAAGAATGGTCAAGCTCGTAGACCAACTTTCGTTTCCCGGATCACACATCGCAAATAGTCATGTGCCATCCCTAAATGGTCTATTCATGCAAGAAGTGTCTCAACCCACGGTCCGTCCTCCTGATGAGCGCGAGTAATCCGGGAGGATATGACTGGAACCCAGGGGGCATGCATCCTGGCCTGCTTCGGCAGGGGAACTTTGGGTATAAGGTAGAATTTCCGCGAGAGAATATGACTGGTCCGTACCCCGTCCGTGGTTGGAAGAGGGGTTGTTCTGGAATAAGATTCTTTTGTCAAAGTTACGTGTTTGACAACAGTCACTCACCTCTGTCTACTTCGGTAGGCATCGCCGAGGAAGTGTTTTGTTTAACGAAACAATCTTTAGGTAACCTGAAAAAGGTAGGCCAAGGAAGTGTTTTATCTAACGAGACAATCTTTGGGTAACTAGAAAGAGGTAAGCCTCCCTCAATAACACAAATGTTTTGTCTTTGAGTAGTGTTCTTCTCTTGTCGCAAGTAGCTGCTCTCTTGTCGCAAGTAGCTGTTCTCTTGCGATCTTGCGAAAAATCTGTTGAAAGTTGGGCTGATGAGAAGACAAGTATCGTATAGACCCGTTAAAATTAACGAGAAGACAAGTATCGTTAAAATTGGACTAGCAAGACGACAAGTAGCTGTGAACACCCAAAGAAAAGCAGAGGTGAGAAGGAGGAGGGGCAACCTTGAAATTGTATTTTATACCTGGGGGCATGCAAACCTTTTGGAGTGCAAGGAAAGAGCGGTTATTTATCTGTTTTTTAGGATTAACCGTTTTCCGAACTTGCATAAAGAAAGGATGGGGAGCAAAGCTTAGTGAGATGAAGCTCCATAAAAAATAGGATCTTGATGAGACACTCTTATCAAATGACTGGGTATCCAAGCAGTTTTAGCATAAAGTTCATGCTCGTTAAAAAATAAACGCAAGATCCGAGCAGTTTTAACGCGGTCTTCATGCTCGTTAAAAAATAAATATAAGCAGTGAGCAATGTTTCCTCCAGAGTTTAAGCTCATTTTTAACTAAAAATGAACCTATCCCGGTAAATAACCGCTGTGATCGTAAATTTATCAGCCATAAAAGCCTTGGTCGTGTTTGCACCTGCCACCTCCACTTTCATTTGGCTGATCGTTCACCTCCATATGATTGTTTACCCATTTTGAGGAACAGCTGCGAAGAGTGATTTCACCTAGCCATCCTTGTGACACTGCCGTGATTGGAAAATTCCAACCTGTACCTGGAATCAGTTGCTATCCCTGTTTATCACTCGTTCCTCAAAAGACGAGTCTTCTTTAAGCTCTTTTCATCTGACTCGTAAAATATGAAAAGATTGTCGAGTTTTGGCCTTCCAGCTCGTTAAAGGACCGGAAGAGCTATCCCTCCTCTAGATTTTAATCTTTTTGGACCTGAGGGATTATTGCACAAAAAGGTTGAGCGCTTGTTTTATTCGGCTCGTTAAAGTTATCGAAAACTCATCCCTTTCGTATTGTTTTATACTTTTTCGGACTTAAGGGATTAGATGACGAAAAAGGAATTTTGGAGTTAACTTTATGTACCTTTTCAGACTCTCTAAAAATGAAAAGGACCGAGTTATCCTTGTCGTTAGACTCGTTAAAGTGATTAAATAGCGACAAACTTGTCTTTAGACGAGAACGAGTTTCCCTATCGCTAGGCTCGTTAAAACATAGCGATGGGCTTGCCTGAAGGGCAGGTTATAGAACAAGCATATGTTATCCTCCTCAAGCTTGACAAAAATAAAGAGGTACTGGTCAGCAATGACTGGGGAAAAATTGGGAAAAATCAAGAAAACTTTGATGGTAGCAGGTCGCTTTTGAACATGACACTTTTCCTCTGTTTCACATTCGGGTTGGGTTGTTTCATTCACTGGTCACATCACCATGGTCTTGCCATACCATCCATATTTGGGGTAATGCTACCGATCCATCGCATCAGTGTCGCCATATGTTCAAGAGAATTCATTCAGAAAGAGTCAACCGGGTCCCATCCACTGCCATACATTATCCTTCATCCATTCATGACCGCCACCCTGAATCATATGTCACAGATTGTTTTCACCTCCATTAAAATCATTAGCTCCGTTCCGTGTCACTGATGTGGGATTCATCAAGGCCCTCCTTTAACGGATCGCTCCTTGTCGACATCAGCTCATTATCCAAGGAGTTGATCTAGGAACAACCCCCTTCAGTACTTTGAAGCTTGCATGCCTCAATGGCAAGTTTCTCACTTCCGGCGACAGGTATACATCAATGACCTTCGACCAGAAGATTTTGCGTGGCGTTCGACGCCAAGTCCTTTATTCACACCACGTGAATTGTACTGCAGTACCTTGAGGTTCATTATCATTATCGGTGATTCCTCTCGTGCTTGTTAACGGTTTACATCATTGACCGGTAATCAAGCGATGTCTTTCCATGTTCGACTTCAGCACAATTCTCACATGGATCGACTTGTACTTAGAGTGAAGATCGAACGAGTTTGAAGACCCCGGATCTAGTTTCATCCATCCGGGCTGCGATATATATTCAGGAAAAATAAAGACATTTGACATGTACATCATTGCAGCAGATGATCATCCTACTCAAAGGATGATAATTTTCACCAAAATTATCAGTCTACCATCAGACGATCGTCTGTTCTATGTACAAAAATGAATTTATAAAGCTGAGCATGGGAATGCCCGCCTCAGCTAGATCATGAAAGCAGAATGAATCATAATGTATTGTATTGTATTTCATTACAGGTCTCCTCCCAGCAGATGGATGAACTTCGGACCCTCCTGGATAAAGCATTTCACCCGATAAACGGCCTCATACTTTAGGGGGCAACTGTTATAGACATTTTTGTGCCTTGCATCACTGAGCATGAAATGTCAATAATCAAGGGATCCAAAGTCCCTAAACATGTTGTTCCTACCCCTAGAGGAACAAGGCCAGCAAACCACAGCACTGAACAAAAGTTCTCCACCTGAAAACACTCAAAAACAAGGCAATTCTGGATCATGTCAACTGCTCCACTGAGCATCTGCGCTGAATGTCAAGTGCTCCACTGTCTACTTGCGTTGAATGTCAACTGCAAAGAAGGCTACCTACGTTGGGCGAGTTTGGACATGTGGCAGAGTCATTCCTCAAGGTGTCAATGCCCAGGAAGCTTCCAAAATGACACTTGGATCAGGGAATTCAACTGGTGATGAGTAAGAGGTTCCAAATCTCCAAGTGGAAGCAAGAACCTCCAAGTGGACTCAAGAATTGAAGTGGGAGAGGACACTAGTCAGCTTCATACCAGCTGTTAGCACTTGAAATTTCACCTCAGGCTGAGAAAGGTAAACCTCAAGGCTACATCAAACCATTCAGCCTCGTAGCTAGCCCTACGGGGCAGGAGAAGGCTCTCTCCGGTCAATCTCGGTAAATTTTCAATAGGAAGAGATGACCAATCAAGGTAACACTGATATTAGGCTAGTAAACTGATTTGAAGGTTGATTTGGGGGTTTTTGGGGTTTTTGGTGGCAAATTGAGGAACTGCAATTTAGGGTGCGGGGATTGGACACAGTTTCTGCAGGGGGGTCTTTGGGGCAAGGTAGGAACCTGTATTGATGTATTTAGCTGAAAGGGATGATTTAGAAGAAATATGAGAGGGCTAAAGAGAGCAAACAATGGATTTGAATTCTCTTTACACAGCAGAAAACATAGAAATTAAACAAATTTAAAAGCAGAGCATGGCTAGCATGAATTCTAACTTTATCACTTCATTTGTTTAATATGCAGCAGTATAGAAAGGAAATGAATCACATAACAAAGCTTACAATAACATGTAGAAACACACCATCAACACATGAGTCCACAAGAATCCCAATGATGACTGCAAAACCCTGGTCTTCCTTAGCCAAAATTGCAGAGATACAAGTGAAATATACAATGATAACTCCTCCCTCAAGAGTCCAACCATGAAAATGAGCAAAAGAGTGCATAATATAGATGATCTAACCTCTTTCCCCACCTCTAGGGGTCGAGCTCCCCTTCCTAGGAGCTGTTTGAACAACTTCTAAACTAAGCACTACAAAATAGGCAGTCAAAACAACTTGCCTCTAAAAACTTGGAAACCAGTTCATACAGTCAATTTTACCCTTTTACATGAGAGAAACTTATAGAAGAGTAAAACAAGAGTAAAAGTATCCAAAAAGTGCCACAAGTACAGTCAAAAGGACCACCATCGACCTCAGCAAGTCAAACTGGAGCTAAACTGCAAATTCTGGGCTGAACTGGTCAAATCTAGCACAAATTCCTCAACGGGTCGCGCACATCCTCCTCAACGGGTCGCGCACTTTGGAGCCCTGTTTGGAGGCCTTCCCGGTGTCAGAATGAGGTGCAGGATAGCTCTTTGGAAAGGTCTCTGAGTCTACTTTCCAACCCAACTGGAATTTTTGGATTTGGAGGTCATTTTCCCAGTAAAACGTCAATTCTCCCAAGACTACTTCTGCAGCTCAAAAAAGGGGCAGAAAGTCAAAATTTGGCTGTATTTTGACCTTTTGGAGGCCCAAAACTCCATGAAAACTCAAGGTAATGCATGGGCATATGTAAATTTGCATGAAAAATCCAAAAATGCTGAGTTTTTGCAAAACGGAGCTACGATGACAAAGGGTCTCACCGGGGGTGAGACCCGTTGAGAAGCCAAAACCTGTAAATTTCCAAAAATTGCCAAAATTACCCAAAACTTTCAGAATTTTTTGGGATTTTAGCTGTGGCTAGGCTAATGAGTGCCATGATCTTTGAGTGAAGCCTCAGCCAAGATACGGAGGGGATTGGTCTTCTTTTTCCGTTTTTGTGCCTTGGCCAAACTCCTTGGATCCGGCGATTGTAATTTTGGCATTTCTCTAAAACCATGACACTTGTGCAAAAAGTGAAGGAGGTTTTTCTTCTTTGGAATGTTATGGACAAAAACCTCTCTCAGTTTTCCAAAATTCATCTTTTATTTCTCTGGAACATCATTTGAGTGAAACTTGTCCCGATGTGTGAAACAAGGAATTTTGTCGAAATGAAGCGAAATGAAGGGGATAGGGGGCTTCTAAATTCTTGGGGAAATTTTTGGAAGTAGGGAGGGATGTTAGGAAGTAGGGGAAAGTGGAATCATGGAGATCGAGTGAGGGGAAGGGGTCCAAAAGGGCAAAACGCAGGCCCAACCTAGAAAATTGCCAAGTTGTAGCTAGAAACTAGGGTTTGTGCAAAAATGAGGAATTTGGGGGATCTCAGTGATGGGAAGCATTTGATAAGGTACATGAAGGATAGGGGAAGGTGTATGAACATCTGGAAACAAGTTTTGCCGATGATTTGACCGTCCAAGAGAAATTGGCTTCAAAACCCTAGGAGAGGGAAATGAACTTGCCAAAGCACAACTGAAGCGTGAACAAGATGTAAAATGACTCATTAGACACTGACATGATAATGGCAACCCTATGAATGATGATAGACTCAGCTGAATAGTGACATAGATTGGCATTTGGACAACTTTAGAAGGAGTTAAAGCAAACCCTAGACCTAATGCCTAGTGACCAAATTTTGCTTGAAAACTCTTTGACATGACAAAATTTGACCTTGACACTCTGAGACCACTTTGTAAGAGCATATTTGATCACTGTAGGAAGGCTGGAAAGACTGACACTAACATTGGCTCCAATGGGGATGGTAGCTCCTTGGAGGTGCCAAGAACCTCAGACCTCTGGGAGAGCAGACCAGTGCTTTCAACCATTGGGCAATGGAGTCAAAAACTCAAGCTAAAATACATGACTGAAAACTGATGACTTGACAACACAAATTGACTCTCTCTCAACTAAAAACTAACTCAATACTTAAACACAACCGACAAACTAGAAAGATGCTCAAAAGGGAGCTTATTCATCACAACCTACTCTAACAGTTTCATTCATCACCTGATCAAGTGAAATGAAACAACCAATGCAACCAAGTAAGTATCACGTCTGCTGGTTGAATTCTCCACAAGTGCTCACTTATGAACAACAAAAGAGAACTACTGAAAGGCAACTCCCATGACAACTTAGAAACAAATCCGTTGAATGATATGAATTCTCTATCCGCCTCCAAAAACACTGCATAAGGATCTTGAAGTTCATGCACATTGGGACCTAGCTCATCCAATGGATTACTTCTCTTCTCCTCATACCATGAATGCACACTTTGATCTGAGCCTTGTGACGAGACCTCTGCTGAAAATGAGAAAGAAACTGACTGCCGGATCAAATTTGTATCAGCACATGTTTCAAGCTCACATGTAGTCAATGGAGAAAGACTTTGACTGCAAACCTCATCCAAAACATCAGCTATTGGATCATGAAAAACTTGAAAAGACTGCTGCAATGTATCCATTGAAAATGTATGACATCCTTCTAGCTGTTCATCTTTTTCTTGAGAGATTTTATGAAGATTCTGCCTTATACACTGAAATGCTTCGAAACAAAAGGGTATAGAATCTTCTGGCATCATCAAATCATCTTCCACAGCTTCATCTGTAATCTGCCCTTCAATTTCATTTGGTGGCTGCTCAAGAATTTGGTTATCTGTCTCATCCTCAACATTAACACTGAGAGATTGCTTATTTGTTATAGGCTGTCCATTTAAAGATTTACTATACAACCTACCCTTCAAAAACTGAAATGATTCGAAACAAAAAGGTAGGGAACCTTCTTGTATCATTTGATCAAATATGTCAACTTCCATGCCTTCATCTGCAACTTGACAACCAATGGCATTTGGGGGTTGCAAATCTGAATATGAGAAGTCTTGAACAAGGTTTTTATTGCCTTCAAGATGGTCTAGATCAAGACTTGTTGACAGTTGATTCCTAATTTCATGGAAGTTGTCTCTGATGAACTGACATGAATCAAAACAAAGAGGCAAAGATCCTTCACTTACTTCCCAATTTTCTGCACTTTCCTCATCGATGTCATAGCTGATATGTGATGGCTGAACATTGTATTCAAGCTGCTAAAAATGAACTTTTTCCTTCCACAAACTAGCTGCTTGTTTGATTGCAAAATTAGCCTCTGTTTGGAGAACATAATCATCATCATACTGATCAAAACGAGGCAAATCATCACTATGAAACACATCATCAAGCATGCATGTCATATCAATAGATCTCTCTTCTCCAAGGTGATCTACAAAACAATCATTATCAGATCTATGACAACTAGGGTAAGAAACAAAATGTTTTGGATCAGCAACTTGTTCTTCTTCAATCAGCGAGCCATGATCTTGAACATCATAAGCATTTCTTGCATTGATCTTGTCCATCATCCTTTCCACTGCACTTACCAAAATGTCAAGTTTTACCTCTAGAGATGTCGATTTTTCCGAATCTATGTTTTTCATCTCTTCTTCCTTCATTCTTGCCCTTCGGATCAGCAGATGTGCCTATACATTTACTGCATTGTTTTGCATCTCGTGAAGTGTTGCAATATCCCTTTCTCTCAGCTGAAACTCCATCTCCGGATCAAAGGCACCCGGATAGTGCAAGAGAGCAGATCTAGTAGTAGGCCTTATATCAACTGGCATTGAATAATAAACTTGGTTAAATCTGGCTGAAAACTGTTGTACTGTCTCCCCTGGCAATCTTTTCAGCTGGTTATACTCTTCTACAATCAAGAAAAGGTTCTGCCCGATCATCCACCTGTCGAGAAAAACTTTGACAAATTGCTGGAAATCTGAGATGCTTGCATCAGGCAGGGCTTTGAACCAACTCTTCACTTTGGCTTGCAAAGAAAGAGCAAAAAGCCTTATACTAACATCTTCTTCATCAACTTCAAAAAGATCTAGAAAATTCTCAAAATTCTGGACATGTTGCTCAGCGTTGACATTCTTACATTCACCATCAAACATCGGCAAGTATAGATCATAGTTTTTGGGGAAAGCATGAAGAACAGAAGGTAAAACAAGAGGTTTATACCGATCTGGAAATTTACAAGGTATAGGGGTATGTACAACAGGTATAAAATCAGTCTTGGTCTCTTGAGATTCATCAATTTGAATATGATCATCACAAAATTCGGAAAAAGGATCTTGATCAAGCTCAAAGGCATGCAAATCTTTGGTATTCACAATCTTCAAAGGGAAAGAATCAACTGCAGGCCTGGAATCTCTTCTCAAATACAATATACTTTGCAAAGCCTTCTTGACATTCTTGGGAAAAGAGAAGAAATAATTTATGACAAAGAACAAAATGTCTTGGATGAAATTCCAACTTGAATACCTGATCTGTGCATGTTGCCCTTTCATGTTTTTGCTGGACAGGATCATCCTCCAGTGGAGTCTTTGGATCTAATCTCAAAACTGATTTAGAGTCGCCAAGTGAATGATTTCAGCCTTTCAAGTGTCTGATCGTTGTTCACCATCAACAATCAGATCTGAACTTGATACATGTACTGGGGTAAAGTGTCAATGAAGCGCTACGTTCACAAGCTCACAGAGATTGACTGAAGCAGCGTTTATCTACTAACGCTGATGTAAAACAAGAGCGTTTTCGAAGGCTACCTGGCGTAACTTCAGGCTCCGTCTAAGACTTATGAAATAACACGTCAATGAGCAAATGATCAGTTGTTCTCCCCAGTATGGTCGCCAGTATGTTAGCACTTGAAATTTCACCTCAGGCTGAGAAAGGTAAACCTCAAGGCTACATCAAACCATTCAGCCTCGTAGCTAGCCCTACGGGGCAGGAGAAGGCTCTCTCCGGTCAATCTCGGTAAATTTTCAATAGGAAGAGATGACCAATCAAGGTAACACTGATATTAGGCTAGTAAACTGATTTGAAGGTTGATTTGGGGGTTTTTGGTGGCAAATTGAGGAACTGCAATTTAGGGTGCGGGGATTGGACACAGTTTCTGCAGGGGGGTCTTTGGGGCAAGGTAGGAACCTGTATTGATGTCTTTAGCTGAAAGGGATGATTTAGAAGAAAGATGAGAGGGCTAAAGAGAGCAAACAATGGATTTGAATTCTCTTTAGACAGCAGAAAACATAGAAATTAAACAAATTTAAAAGCAGAGCATGGCTAGCATGAATTCTAACTTTATCACTTCATTTGTTTAATATGCAGCAGTATAGAAAGGAAATGAATCACATAACAAAGCTTACAATAACATGTAGAAACACACCATCAACACATGAGTCCACAAGAATCCCAATGATGACTGCAAAACCCTGGTCTTCCTTAGCCAAAAATTGCAGAGATACAAGTGAAATATACAATGATAGTTCCTCCCTCAAGAGTCCAACCATGAAAATGAGCAAAAGAGTGCATAATATAGATGATCTAACCTCTTTCCCCACCTCTAGGGGTCGAGCTCCCCTTCTTAGGATCTGTTGCAACAACTTCTAAACTAAGCACTACAAAATAGGCAGTCAAAACAACTTGCCTCTAAAAACTTGGAAACCAGTTCATACAGTCAATTTTACCCTTTTACATGAGAGAAACTTCTAGAAGAGTAAAACAAGAGTAAAAGTATCCAAAAAGTGCCACAAGTACAGTCAAAAGGACCACCATCGACCTCAGCAAGTCAAACTGGAGCTAAACTGCAAATTCTGGGCTGAACTGGTCAAATCTAGCACAAATTCCTCAACGGGTCGCGCACACCCTCCTCAACGGGTCGCGCACTTTGGAGGCCTTCCCGGTATCAGAATGAGGTGAAGGATAGCTATTTGGAAAGGTCTCTGAGTTTACTTTCCCACCCAACTGGAATTTTTGGATTTGGAGGTCATTTGCCCAGTCAAAAGTCAATTCTCCCAAGACTACTTCTGCAACTCAAAAAATGGGCAGAAAGTCAAAATTTGGCTGTATTTTGACCTTTTGGAGACCCAAAACTCCATGAAAACTCAAGGTAATGCATGGGCATATGTAACTTTGCATGAAAAATCCAAAAATGCTGAGTTTTTGCAAAACGGAGCTACGATGACAAAGGGTCTCACCGGGGGTGAGACCCGTTGAGAAGCCAAAACCTGTAAATTGCCAAAATTACCCAAAACTTTCAGAATTTTTTGGGATTTGAGCTGTGGCTAGGCTAATGAGTGCCATGATATTTGAGTGAAGCCTCAGCCAAGATACGGAGGGGATTGGTCTTCTTTTTCCGTTTTTGTGCCTTGGCCAAACTCCTTGGATCCGACGATTGTAATTTTGGCATTTCTCTAAAACCATGACACCTGTGCAAAAAGTGAAGGAGGTTTTTCGTCTTTGGCATGTTATGGACAAAAACCTCTCTCAGTTTTCCAAAATTCATATTTTATTGCTCTGGAACATCATTTGAGTGAAACTTGTCCCGATGTGTGAAACAAGGAATTTTGTCGAAATGAAGCGAAATGAAGGGGATAGGGGGCTTCTAAATTCTTGGGGAAATTTTTGGAAGTAGGGAGGGATGTTAGGAAGTAGGGGAAAGTGGAATCGTGGAGATCGAGTGAGGGGAAGGGGTCCAAAAGGGCAAAACACAGGCCCAACCTAGAAAATTGCCAGGTTGTAGCTAGAAACTAGGGTTTGTGCAAAAATGAGGAATTTGGGGGATCTCAGTGATGGGAAGCATTTGATAAGGTACATGAAGGATAGGGGAAGGTCTATGAACATCTGGAAACAAGTTTTGCCGATGATTTGACCGTCCAAGAGAAATTGGCTTCAAAACCCTAGGAGAGGGAAATGAACTTGCCAAAGCACAACTGAAGCGTGAACAAGATGTAAAATGACTCATTAGACACTGACATGATAATGACAACCCTATGAATGATGATAGACTCAGGTGAATAGTGACATAGATTGGCATTTGGACAACTTTAGAAGGAGTTAAAGCAAACCCTAGACCTAATGCCTAGTGACCAAATTTTGCTTGAAAACTCTTTGACATGACAAAATTTGACCTTGACACTCTGAGACCACTTTGTAAGAGCATATTTGATCACTGTAGGAAGGCTGGAAAGACTGACACTAACACCAGCATCAAGCTGACTCATTCTTTCTCCAAAACTCCTATATATAGATCTTTCTCATAAGGTCTGGAGAGGCTGGAATTTAGTATTTGCAAAGAATTGCTGTTGGTTTGTGGCTAGAAACATTGGGTGTGTTATGCTTTGAAAGGAGCTGAAGAAGGGATTCCATTCTGCTGGGTTGGAGCCCTATGGGTTGTATCTCTTCCTGAATCATGTTACTTTCAATAAAGCTATCTTGATTCTTCCCTATATGCTGGTGTATTTTGTATGATTGCATTAGTGTATTTGATTTACTTCTAATCCTGAATCATTTATGAATATGTATATTTGCCTTTGTATTGTGTCCTTCTCTTGTTGCAAGTAGTTGTTCTCTTGTCACAGGTAGCTGTTCTCTTGTGATCTCGTGGGATTCAAGTAGTTGTTCTCTTGATCAAGCGAGGAGGCAAGTAGCTGTGGACACACAAAGAGAAGAGGATCTAGATCGAGGGACAACTGGAAGACAACGGTAAGTCTGCCAATCTCCCCTCTTTCACATTTCATAAAGGAAAGAATCATAGTAGCTGTATTCGTTTGTTGCTAAGGCTCTGTCACACCTTAGGTGGATAGGATCGTCCTAAATAGGAATTTTTCCCCACAACAACTTTGTGGGAGGTTTACCAAGAACTAGGAAGGGACATGACTACCTACTCATTGTAGTTGACAGGTTCAACAAGATGTCTGTTCTAATGCCTTGTAGGAAGACCATCAATGGCAAAGAAGCAGTGAACTTATTCTTTTGATAGGTCTGGGTGTCCTTTGGGATACAAAGGAGCATCATTTCAGATAGGGATACAATATTTCTCAGTGTGTTTTGGACTACATTATGGGAGAAGATGGACACAAAGTTGAATATATCTACAACATTCCACCCATAGACAAATGGACAGACAAAAGTAGTCAACGGGACTTTGGTGCAACTTTTGAGGGAATACAACCAGAAGCATTCGAAGACCTAGGATGAAAATTTGGTATATATACAACATTGCTACAACAAATCAAACCACAATTCTACAGGAAATCCCCATTTGAAACATGTTTTGGATATTTTCCACCTTCACCTTTGGAAATTGCATATCAGCAACAAGGAGGAGTGAGGGAAGCTCTCACAGGAGATGCCTTGAGGGCTAAAAATTTTATAGAGAAGATTAGGAAAATACATATACATGTACAAGAGATATTGTAGAAGTCACATGAGAAATATAAGGCTAGTCATGATCAAGATAGGCTAGAGAAATCGTTCAAGGTGGGAGACAGTATGGCTACAGTTGAACAAGGAGAGGCTACAGGGGCTTGGTAAGAAAATCAAGGCTTTGAGGTATGGACCCTTGGAGATACTTAAAAATGTTGGTGATAATACCTATCAACTTAGTTTACCACCATAAATGCGCATTTACTTACTTGTGAATGTAGAGAATTGGAAACTCTATGAGTCTCCATGCTGTGAAAATTCCTAGACTCGAAGGAACCCCTACTGCAAAAAATCTGAATCTACTTCACCTACTTGATTTTTAAATTACATTCATCAAGTTATTCTTCTGAATACTTAAGCAAATTACTTCTGCAACCTACACTAATTAAATATTTGATCTCATGAAACAAAGAACAGAGCAAAGAACAAGATACATAGGACACACTTACTTTTGGACATAACAGTCCCTGAAAAAACCCAATGCAGGAAAACCAGAGCAACAACTCCGAGGGTTTATTATTATGCAGGAGAAATATCTGAATAAAAATCTAGGATTCTCATCTAGTAATCTTTACAAAGAAAAATATTGGTGGAAAATCTGAGTGAGTTTTACCTCACTTCACCCGAGAGAATTTTGGTTGATCGGACACAAGACAAGCTAGCCTCTGTTATTTCTGCGTTGGCCCTACGTAGGCTTTGTGTCAACCTTTCAGGCTCTACATCAGCCCTACATCACCTCTTATGCCCTCTGCATCAGCTATCCCAGTTATTCTTGTAGATCTCGATTGTTCCGGCTGTCCCCGACAGTTCTGGATTCTGCATGACACGTAGCTTTTCTGATCTACGTTGGCCCTTCTAGCTCTACGTTAGGACTGTGTAGGCCCAAACTGGACTAGCATCAGCTCTCCCAGCTTTTGCACTGCCTCTCTGCCTCTTTGTTAGTATTCTCCAGAGAGTCCTTCTCTCGAATTCTCACTGCCCCTCTACTACAAGATCTCCCCAGTCGATTTTCCTCCTCAGAACTTCTCACCTCAGAAAATAAATTTCCTTAATCTCTCTATGTGTATTTCCAAATGAACCCCAAGCATCCACTTCATACTTTTCATGTTGAGTCTTCAACGAATGAGACTAATTCTATAATCAACGGCAAAGATTAAAACATGACTTGATCCGCCTTCTAGATCATTCTCACCCAAATTTTGATTAATGCCCATTAATATTTTAATTTCCCTAAGTTTAGACTTAGGAACTCCATTAAAAATATTAATTATTTTAATAAAATACAATCCGAGTGGAATTTCACCAAACGGTTTATGGGTTCTTTAGAACGCATGTGCCTTAGCATCTCCACAAATTTTCAAGGCTAGAGCACTTACATGCTACCAAAAACTAACACTCCCTCTTACCAAGGAAAGTGCTCTAACAACAATGTCCACCTACATGCTGCTCTGTTTCTGAAGCATCCCCTTTCTGCACTGCTTCTACCACCAACACTATGCTATTGCTGCTACAGTACTGTTTCCCATGAAACTTCCACTGCCACTGCTGCATCTGTACTACAACTCCCTCTCAAACGCTACATCTGCTATGCTACTAGCACTACCACTACTAACACTGCATCCGTACTACAACTCAGTTGCTGAGAGAAGCAACTGAAAAACATCCAAAATTAGTTGAACTTAATTGTGTTCAGCATAACACAATGAATCTTGGAATCTGACTGTTATTGATTCTGACCCTCTAAATCTTTGGCGTTGTTGCTGATTCCTGCACTGTGCCAACTGCACTGCTGCCAACCTTGCACTCCGCTGATCAGTCTGTGGTCCCAAGCCACTACATATTTCTTCCAAACAATCCACTGCATCATTTGACACTAAGTCCATCTCACTACTGCTGAATCTTGGGCTCCTGTAGCAAGAAATTGATCCAAGAGGTGGACTCCTCAAGGATCCTGCCCACATGTAGTTTTCCTGACTACAACTCAATATCGCCCCATCTCCCTCCTGGAGATGCGTGGGCACCCATGGCAAACTCATCATTGTCAATCTTTGATGAAGTGGCCTTGAGATCATGTTTCTCATCCTTTTCCCTTTTCTTCAAAGGACACTAGGATGCATAGTGGCCCAACTCGCCACAACTGAAACATTTCACCTTTGAAATGTCCTTCTTTCGCTTCATCTTCTGTTGTCCCTTCAATGCTAGAGCTACGTTCTCCTCCTCCTCCTTCGTCTTGGAGCCAGTCCCACTACTGCCATTGAGGTTGACCTTCACTAGGTCCTGTTATCCCTAAGGTGCAGCGCTTCTATTTTGAAGGCTAAAGGGAGGAAATGGTCTGTTTTGTTGTCATGGAGAGGTTCCCTCATGGTCCATCACCCCACTTTTCTCACTCATCCACTCCTCTTCTCGTTCGCTCATGTCCTAACCCAACCCTTAGATCATAAAAAAACCCACTTTTTCCTTGGCCCTATGTGAATTAACCCATTTTTGCCCTGAAAACCTTACCTTTCCACCCATATGTGCCCCATCGCACATTTCTCGAGGTCATCCCGTACCTTCGTGTTCCTCGTCGTCGATCTTCCCACTAATAAGACAGTCTGCACTTCACCCGACCGACGTGATATGCTCGATCAATCATCGTCATTAGATCATTCCTGCTATATCTAACGATTATCATGCATATTGCACAGGCAATAAGCGAGAGGGATACCCTCGCGATAAAAGCAGTTTCCTCTCTCTCCTCCACTGCTATGTGGCACCCAATGATTGGAATCAGGCGGGCTCCGACCTTTACCGCTTACCGCCCGATGACCGCTCGATATAAACCATTCCTGTTTGGGTAAAACCACTCTCAGGCATTATCTTTCAAGCACCTCCTCCACCCAATAGCCGTTCGATCTACCCATCCAAGATCTAACGGCTCGGACTTATTCCGCTCCTGCCACGACTTCAAGCCTTTGGCGATTGATCTCTTCCATCCATTCCTCCCAATCCAACAGCCCTCGTTCACGATCACCTCAGTTCGTCCTCCGCTGCCCGACCAACATTCTGACCATCGATCCATGCCATCCAAAGGCCCATATTCCCCCGTACCCCACTTCCCATCAGTCACCCGGGGAGGAAAGTTGTTGGCTCTGTCAGTGTTTGTGACAGTCGGATAGTTAAACTGAAATAATGGAATACATGGCTAAAAGGGGAAAAAATGGCACGATGCAGCCGAACCAACAGAAATGTTCATGGAACGTAGCTGGCATGAGCGAGCCACCTAACAGCGCGGTGAAATTACCAGAATTTTGTTACTGTGTTTGTTAGGAAAAGAGACCCCTGAGGTCATGTTTGTCTAGTTATGGCATCAGGTAGTTAGAATACAGAGGGGATAGATTAAGACACCTCAAGCCTCAGAGGGTTCAAGAGCATTATAAAAAGCCAATAATTGGTTGAAAGTTCGAAGTATTAAGGGTTCAACTTTTGGAGACTGTGGATACTCTATTCCTTCTAGCGTCTCATCTTCATTACAGTAATACAAGCTTCTTTTGTTGTTACATGTTCAATTGTCATCTTCTCCTCTGTTCTAAGCTTGCATTTCAATAGGTTATTCATGTTTTCTTCTGTATCTAATGCCAGATAACTGTCATCTTATCTCTACATTGATAAATTAGAGTTGCAAGCTTCATTTACTTTATGTAGCTAGCCATTCATATGTGTTTATATATGTATTTGCTGGTACGGTTGGGATTCTCCATCTATTCATTAAATCTATAAACTATTGAGAATTAGTGGTCTAAAGCCTCATCAAGCTGAGGGTGTTCATGCATGTCTTGAGTGGAAACAAAGTTGAAACAGTCATCTGACTTGATCCAAACCCCAGTCCATTCCAATAGTTCAGAGAACGATATTGAAGATTTATATGTTACCAGGCATATCCTAGCTACAACCTAGGAGATTTTCCTGGAGGGATAACATAATTGGCATCGTTTCCAGGGAGAGGAGACTGAAGCTCAGATTCCCTAGGGGACGATATAGATCCAGCTTTGATGATAGACAAAGCCTGGACACTATTTGGGTTGTAATCATCTATTTGCCGACTCTACTCGAGGACGAACCTCTTAGCGACTCCACTCCATAGTTTTGGCTTAGTTTGGGAGACATACTCGGTGAAATCCTCAGAAGCCACGAGCTGGCCTAGTACCTAACCCTGAAAAAATCATCAAAGAAAGAAAGGCATTACAGAAAAGAGCATCAGGTTCAAGTAGCTCTAAAAAATATTCTATATCTCTTCAAGAAAATCTTGTAATAGAACAAATACATGTTGAAAGTATAGCATCTGATACTAACAGCGAAGAAAAAATCTCAGAGATTCATAGAGCTCCTTATTCTTTAGGTTCTCCTTTCGTTGTAAGCCCAAAGGAAGCCTCTCCTCCTATCCATCATACTCCTTTAGTCTTATCAGTCACCCCTCAACCCTCTGTCATTTAGACTTCCAATACCCTTATAGCCACCACAGTTATGGCAGCACCTACCAAAATGGAAAGAATCATAGTTGCTAGGTATGGACCTCTAGTACTGCCCACTCCTTTGAATGCCATGCCTACTGGAGAATATCAGAAGTATATGCCTAAGTTCATTGGGACTGAAGGTGTTACAGCTTTGGAACATCTTGAATCATTCTATAGCAATGTTGATAACTTGGATATTAGTGAAGATGATGTATGGATGAGAGTCTTTGTCCAAAGTCTAGATGGAGAGGCTAGAAAATGGTTCAGAGAACTGACCCCAAGGTCTATCGCAGATATTGAGGCTTTAGATGATGCATTCATAAAGCATTGGGTGGATAAGAAGGATCTACTCTACAACCACACCGAGTTTGGGAACTTAAAGAGGGAAAATGGTGATTTATTTTCTGATTTTAATAAGAGGTTTAACCACATGTATAGCAAGATACAAGCTGAAGTAAAACCCACCACTACCTCTGCTAAACTCACTTATGCCAGTGCCTCTGATTCTGACTTCTATCTACTGTTGAGGGAGAGACGATGTGCTACCTTGGCTGATATGCAAGATGTAGCCTTGGAAGTAGAATCAAACATCATGGCTGCAGAGAAGCTTAAGGGTAATGTTGATAGAAGGAGACAAAGGGGCGAATCTTCATCGTCTTCAGATCCCAAGATAGATAAGATGACCAAGATGATAGAGTCATTAGCCTCTGAAATCTCCAAATTAAAGGTTGAGCAACACCCTGGGAAAGGAAGAGTTCCTAATACCTTTGCTCCTAGAAATCCAAATCCATATATAAGAGCTAATAAGCAGTTGCAAATTCTGTAAAGAAGCAAAGATGTCAATGAATACCAAAGGTGAATACCCATTTCCAAAATGTAATCATGGAAGAAGAGCAGTTTGAAGAAGATGAGGAGATCCATTGTCTAGAAGACAAAGGTAGTGCCTCCTTTTTTACCTTAGTTGCCTATGAAAATTCATTATTCAATGACCAGATCAGCCAAGAGTGGGATGGCGAAGCTGTTCTCCAAACTGATGATCAACATAGATATGATCTGAGGTCAAAGATGAATAATTCCAAGGAAACTCCTATTCAGAGAGCTAATGTCCTTGCAATACAATAATCTTATCAGCGGAAACGACCGACAGTAGATCCCATCATCCTCAAAGCTCCAGCTCACGAGGTAAGAGGCCTTGACAAGTCTCCTTCTCCTTTCAGTTTTCAATCAGAAATTCAGAAGCTAAGAATACCTATACCTTTGATTGAACTAGTGAAGAATGATTCCTTCAAGAGATATATCCTCGAGGCCCTTGAGCCTAAAGCCATCCAAGCCTCCACTGACTATGTAAATCTGCAAGATGACAAATCAGTTGTTGTTCTCAGCCCAATCATTGAAAATTATGATGACAGCTCCCCATCATTCTATGTCTCTTTGACTATTCATGACAAAATCCTTCACAACTACCTTCTGGACACAGGATCCAGCCATAAGCTAATGCCCAAGGTTGTCATGGATGAGTTGGGTCTTGACATTACCAAGCCTTATCCTGACCTATTTTCTTTTGACTCTAGAAAGGTGAAATGTTTGGGATTAATCAAAGACCTACCCATCACCTTGTCTCAGTTGCCCATGAAGAGTTTGATGATGGATATTGTGGTAGCATATGTACCCCCCAAGTTTCGAATGTTGCTTTCCAGAGGTTGGATCAAGAGATTAGGTGGAACATTGCAAAATGATCTATCCTATGCTACTGTCCCAGTTTTTGGAGGCGAGAGTAGGAGATTATACAGAGAAGCTCAGTTAGCTTATATCATCAATGATGAAAGGAATACCACTAATCATCCCATCTATGCTGTCGAAACTGATTTTGGAGCCTATATTCTTCAGATTAAAGAATCCCAGTTGGCCTCCATGCAGCTTAGGAAACCGGTTTGCCATATCACAAAGGAAGAAAGCCCACAAATTTGGGACATGTTCTTTGATGGAGCTTGCTCTAAGGAAGCTGCAAGGGCAGGTGTAGTCCTTGTGTCCCCCACACAAGAATGCATTCATTTATATTTCAAGTTAACTTTTAAGGTCACTAATAACATAGCAGAGTACGAAGCCTTGATATTGGGCTTAAACGATGCTAAAGAAATGTGCATCAAAGGTCTGAAGGTGTTTGGAGATGCAGACCTTATCATTCAGTAGGTGAAAAAAACTTTCCAAGCAAAGCATTTAAGGCTGAAAGCATACAGAGATGAGGTATGGAAGCTCAAGGGTTATTTTAATATTTTTAGCATTTCTTACATCCCTAGAATGAAGAACTAGCTTGTTGATTCCTTTGTTGTGTCTGCTAGCACGTTTATTCCTCCTTTGCCTCCTAAATTGACTTATGAAGTTCAGGTGAAATATAGATCATCTCTGCCTGACAATGTCAAATACTGGAAAGTTTTTGAAGATGATGATGAAATTAATAGGTTTTTACAGGTCATTGATGAATTTTCTGAAATGTACATTGACCAGGAAAACCAAACCACTGAAGGACAAGATTGGTCAGGATAGCATTGTTCAGCTGCCTAGTAACCATATACCCAAAGGATTGGTACCCCTAGAGAATTTTTTTGATCATAATGATGTACCTTATAAGCCTGCCAAAAAGATTCTGCAGTTCATAGACATAATGTAGGGATCCGAGACCATCCAAAGTACATAAATCTGTCCACCCACTTGTCTTCTGCCCAAAGTTCTGAGTATTGCGCCCTGATGAAACAATTTTCTAATATTTTTGCTTGGGAGTATAGTGATATTAAGACCTATGACACAAACATCATTCAGTGTAAGATTCCACTGGAAAAGAACACCATCCTTTTTAAGTAGAAATTAAGACCTATCAGCCCTCTCTTATTGCCTTTGATTGAAAAGGAAATCAAGAAGTTGTTGGATGCCAAGATCATAGCTCCCATAAGGTATTCAAAGTGGATAGCTAACCTTGTGGTAGTAAGAAAGAAGAATGGAGAAATAAGGCTTTGTGTTGACTTCAGGAATCTGAACAAATGCTCTAAAAAAGACAACTACCCCCTACCTAAGATGGAACACTTGCTGCAGAAAGTTTCAGGGGCTAGAGTCATGTCTTTCTTAGATGGATTTTTAGGTTACAATCAGATTTTTGTACACCCAGAAGATCAGGAAAAGACCACCTTCACTACTCCTTGGGGCACTTTCATGTACTCCAAGATGCCTTTTGGACTGATGAATGTTGGGGCTATTTTTCAGAGGACCATGGACATAGCCTTTGGGGGAGAGAAGGACCAGTTTGTCCTTATTTACCTTGATGACATAACAGTATTTTCTAGCAGTCACAAGGACCATCTGCAACATTTGAAGAAGGTGTTTCTAAAGTGCAGAAGGTTTGGAATTTCTGTGAACCCAAAGAAATCAGAGTTTTCTCTGGAAGAAGGCAAACTTCTGGGACATATTGTTTCTGCTGAAGGTGTGAAGATCGATCCAGCAAGGGTTCAAGCAATTCAAGCATTGTCCATCCCAAGGTCAAAAAGGGACATTCAATATTTCCTGGGTAAGATTAATTGTGTAAGGAGGTTCATTCCAAACTTTGCAGAGCTAGTGAAGCACATCACTTCCATGCTAAAGAAAGGATTAGAAATAAAATGGATATATGTTGCAAGAAGCTCTTTTGAAGCCATCAAACAAGCTATCATGGAAGCTCCTACTCTAATCAGTCCAGATTATACTAGGGAGTTTGATATCTTCTCTTTTGCCTCTTATGATACACTTGCATCAGTTCTATTGCAGAAAAATGATGAAGGTGTAGAGCACCCTGTGACATTTTTTAGCAAAACTCTGAGGGATGTTGAACTAAGGTATGACCTTATTGAAAAACAAGCTTATGCTCTCATAAAATATTTAAAGGATGTCCTCAGTAAAAGATGTCCTAACTCAGCCAGATATTGATGCCAGACAGAGAGCTAAATGGATTGCAAAATTCATGGAGTTCAACATAGAGGTGAAGCCCACCAATCTTGTCAAAGGCCAGGGCTTGGCTAAGCTTATGGATGAGGAAAATTGCAGTTTTCTAGACATCAATTGCATGGGTTCAAATTTAGGTGATGAGCAGACAGAGGAGGCAGCAGAAGATAAAGAGAAGAATCAGTCTTTGGCTGAAAATCTAGCCACCTGTGAATGGTATTCCAGTGTAGTTTATTTTTTGCAGAAGCTAGAAGTCCCTCCAGGGCTTAGCTCAAGTCAAGCTCGGGCCATTAAGCTCAAATCAGCCAAATTTTGCATTAATAAATACCTGCTTTATTGGAGAGACCCATCAAGGATCCTCTTGAGATGTCTAGACAAAGGACAATCTGTGGAAGTCATGCACCAATTCCATTCTAGCATCTATGGAGGGCATCATTATGGTAAAACCACAGCCCACAAGATCATCAGAGCTAGGAATTATTGGCCTACTCTGTTCTCTGATGTGTTTTCTTTTGTGAGGTCTTGTGACAAATGTCAGATCTTCGCAGGAAGACAACAGCTAAAATCTCTGCCCTTGAAGCCATTACACGCCAATGGTCCCTTCCAGCAGTGGGGCTTGGACTTTATAGGTGAGATCAATCCACATTCCAGTGGCCAGCACAAATGGATCTTGGTAGCCACTGATTACTTCACCAAATGGATTGAGGCCATACCCACTAAAAATGCTAATCATCAGGTTGTCATAAATTTCTTGGATGAGAATATTTTCACTAGATTTGGTTACCCAACCAAACTAGTCACTGATAATGCAGTAGCTTTCAGGGCAAAAGAATTGGTGGACATGTGTGAATCCATGTGCATTCAGTTGGTGCATTCTACCTCATATTATCCTCAAGGCAATGGCCTGGCAGAATCATCTAACAAGAGTCTTGTAAGAATAAACAAAAAACTGTTGGAGGACAAAAAAAAGAGTTGGGATTCCTAGTTGAAGTTTGCATTGTGGGCTGACAGGGTTTCCAACAAGAAGTCCATAGGAAATTCTCCATTTAAGCTGGTTTATGGTGCTGATGTTGTTTTTCCTATCCAGCTGATTCCCCCGTGGCCAAATTCTTACAAGAAGAACAAGATGAAGAGAATGACATGGCGAGGAGAATGAGTAACTTAGTTGAATTACAGCAGATCAGAGAACAACTGGTTGAAAAGTCAAGAATTCATCAGAAGAAGATCAAAGAAACCTTTGATAGAAAAGAAAAGATGGACAGTTTTTAGGTTGGTGACTGGGTTCTCAAATTTGATGCATTAAAGGAAAAGAAGGGCAACCATGGTAAATTTGATGCCTTATGAACAGGACCGTTTGTCATTTCTCAAGTTTAGATGAAAAATACTTTCATTCTACACAATTTAGAGGGGGAAGGTGTTTTTGATGGCCCGGCCAATGGGCGGTTTTTGAAACTTTACTTCATATGACGCCTTAAGACCTTAATATTGTAATAGGTTTCTCAGTTTTTGTTTTTATGCAAATGAACTCCATGCCCAATGGAACGTTAGGAGATAAGTATGTTTTGGTTGTTACTGGAAAGGCAGTAGTCTATAGTTCTTGAAACCTCACAGGGAGGCTTTCATCCCCAAAAGGAGCCAGTGTTAGCCCTGAGGTGCAGTGCTACTATTTTGAAGGCTAAAGGGAGGCAATGGTCTGTTTTGCTATCGTGGAGAGGTTCACTCATGGTCCATCACCCCACTTTTCTCACTCATCCACTCCTCTTCTCGTTTGCTCATGTCCTAACCCAACCCTCACATCATAACAAAACCCACTTTCGCCTTGGCCCTATGTGAATTAACCCATTCTCGCCCCGAAAACCTTACCTTTCTGCCCATATGCGCCCCTTTGCACATTTCTCGAGGTCATCCCGTACCTTCATGTTCCCCATCGTCGATCTTCCCACTGATCGAACGTCCGCACTTCACCCAACCGACATGATATGCTCGATCAATCATCGTTGTTAGATCATTCCAGCCCGATCTAACGGCTATCGCGCATATCGCGCGAGCAACAAGCGAGAGGGATACCCACTCGATAAAGGCGATTTCCTCTCTCTCCTCCGCTACTACATGGCGCTCGATGAATGGAATTGGGCGGGCTCCGACCTTTACTGCTTACTTCCTGACGACTACCCGATATAAACCATTCTCGCTTGGGTAAAACCTCTCTCGGGCATTATATTTCAAGCACCTCCTTCGCCTGATAGCCATTTGATTTATCCATCCAAGATCTAATGACTCAGACTTATTCCACTCCCACCACGACTTCAAGCCTCTGGCGATTGATCTCCTCCGTCCATTCCTCCCGATCCAATGGCCCTCGTTCACGATCACCTCAATTCGTCCTCCACCACCTAACCAACATCCTAACCGTCAATCCATGCCATCCAACAGCCCATATGCCCCCGTACCCCACTTCCCATTAGTCACCGGTGGAGGAAAGTTGTTGGCTTTGTGAGTGTTTGTGATAGTCGGATATTTGAACTGAAATAATGGAATACATGGCCGAAAGGGGAAAAACAACGACATGATGGAGCCGAACCAACAGAAATGGTCATGGAACGTAGCTGGCACGAGCGAACCACCTGACAGCGCGGCAAAATTACCAGAATTTGGTTAATGTGTTTGTTAGGAAAATAGAATCCCAAGCTCATGTTTGTCTAGTTATGGCATTAGGTAGTTAGAAGACAGAGGGGATAGATTAAGACACCTCGAGCCTCAGAGGGTTCAAGAGCATTGTAAAAAGCCTGTAAATGGCTGAAAGTTCGAAATATTAAGGGTTCAACTTTTGGAGACTGTGGATACTCTATTCCTTCCAGCGTCTCATCTTCATTCCAGTAATACAAGCTTCTTTTGTTGTTACATGTTCAATTGTCATCTTCTCCTCTGTTCTAAGCTTGCACTCGAATAGTTTATTCATGTTTTCTTCTGTGTCTAATACCAGATAACTGTCATCTTATCTCTGCATTGATAAATTAGATTTTCAAGCTTCATTTACTTTCTGTAGCTAGCCATTCATATGTGTTTATATATGTGTCTGCTGGTACAGTCAGGATTCTCCATCTATTCATTAAATCTATAAACTATTGAGCATTAGTGGTCTAAAGCCTTGTCAAGCTGAGGGTGTTCATGCATGTCTTGAGTGGAAACAGAGTTGAAACAGTCATCTGAATTGATACAAACCCCAACCCATTCCAACATTTCAGAGAATGATATTGAAGATTTATATGTTAGTAGGAATCTCCGAGCTACAACCTAGGAGAGTTTCCTGGAGGGATAATAGGTCCCTCCTTAACTCCTGTTTGTTAGGTAAAATTGACTCGGGGTTTGAGTCAAGGTTGACCTAGTTAAATAGTATTGGTTTTGGGCACATGGTATAGTGTACCCATGGTATTATGGTCTGTGGTATTGCATGTAATGGAGCTTATAAAAGGTTGGGAATACTTCATTGTAATGTGGGCCTCGAAATGAGCGGTGAAGGCTTACTTGGCCATCTTGGCCAGGTTTTTGGCAAAGGATAACGAGACCTCATTGGGTTTGGTTTTTCCCCACATTTGGCATTTTCCCTAATAAACTTTTTTGTTTATGATTGTTGTTGGTTATTCTTCTATTTGCTCCTTGTGGTAAATATCGTTAAATCTCCATAATAAATTATCTTTCTCTAGTAAATTATAACAATTGGTATTGGAGCCAAGTTATAGAGGGATTTCGATGATGGCTTTGAAGTTGAAGTTGTAGAATTTGTACAAGATTTGTGAATTGAGTTTGTTTAATTTTCGCACTAATGCTGGGAATCAGAGTTGCCCCCATGGATGGAGAGATCGACACAAACACTGAGAGTTTAAATGTAGATCCGGAAATAGGTAGCATGGTTTGTATCTTTGGGCAGTGCGCACAATGGGAAATTGCAACCTTGTTGATGATTGTCAAGAAGTTTCTCTCGCGATGGTCTCTGGATATGCTAAGCATTGATGGTTCGTGATGGCCCAAGATTTGATTATAGGGGCTCCACTGAATGTTTGCAGCAGTGATTATAAATCACAACAGGAATCTGTGGATGCCCAGTAGAAGGTTACCATACGATTGGGGCATGTATGTGTGGTAAATCACATGAATGATGAAAACAATGATCGGGCGTAGATCTAAAAATACGGATCTGGATAATAAATTATTCACAGCGTATGGGAGAAGGGCGTACGTTATGAAATCCACTAACAACTTGCATCCAGAAGCATGATGGAAAGTGAAAATCTATAGATTCAAATGAACAATTCTTCTCAACATAGTGAAGGAGTTGGGCAACAAGGCGAATTGGTAGGGAAGTTTCCTATTTAGCAATGTTGCCCTCATTTCTTGGGTGGGGACTACATCCGAGAAATGGATGAGTTGGAAGAATAACAGAGAAACCCTACGTAGAAGCCATGGTATTCACAGTCGACAGGGAGCTTTGTGACCCTAGCGAGATCAATACATTAATGGCGAAGGTTGCAGACTCGCAAAAATTTTGCCAAGAGTCACTACTCCGTGCGATGTTGTGGAAAGATCGGCATGCCAGAGAACAAAGAGGTAGAGGCAGATGGTGGATCTGCTAGAGGCTCATGATGACGAACGTTTTTTCAACCTCCATGAATGATGTTGATGACAAGGCTAAGGCTCAGACCCAATACACATGACTATTTTTGTGTCTTGCACTGTTGACAAATGAACCTTGCCCTTTTCGATGGAGTGATGGACGTAGAATTCAGAGATTTGAGTGCACATAACACGGTGGAGTTCTGTGTCCTAGTCATAAGACTCCAAGGATTCAGTCTCATAGTTGTCTAACGATGGCCCGTGAGAGTCGACATACGAATGCGAGCATGGATTATTACAGATAGGTGGTTTTAACGACACCTAAACCACTTTCATAGTTGATTCGGATGACACTAAGATCTTTATGACGTTGGTGGTGTGGGAGTTGTTGAAGCTCCTGAAAATTTCTAGACGTCGAATCCACAAGGGTTCCCAGGCAGAAGAAGGTGAATCCGTTTAGCAATCCCAAGCCCATGGAAGTTCTTCAAGAGGAAAGAGGATGTATGGTGGCTAGATGCAGTGGCCTATGGAGGTTAAAGTGGAGACTTTCACAGAAGGCAGGATTAGTTGCAAGAAAGAGAGATCTAAGAAATTCGATGAAATGATGGACATCAGTGTCAATGGCATTGATGATGATGTCTTGGTCTTACGTTGTTTTATAGTCAGATCTGAGGGAGCATATGCCAAGGCCCTTAACGGAGATGATTGAATGTGGATCATGAGAGATGAGAGGATATGTTGTTATAGACATATTTGGGCACTGCAACCCCAATCACATATGTCCATAAACCAAGGGCTTATAAACCCCTAAAAGTGTTGTTTCATACCCTAAAGGATCAAGGTCAACTGATTACATCATTTCCCAGAAGTTCTCCCTAAAAAACTACTTAGAACTAGTCAAAACTTGACCATACAGACTGCTCCATGCTAAGGGTGTGATGTCTCACCTATTACACATAGAGGGTGCGATGCATACTGAAAAGCCCTTCCGTAGGGTATGATGAGCAAGAGAAAACAAATGGCAGAGGCAGTTTGCTAGGTGGAAACCTAAAGAATCTTCTAGAAACTGCTCATATGACACTTGCCTCTCTGAATTCACCCAGGGATGAGTAAGAGATCATCAAATCTCAAAGTGGAACCAAGAACTATCAGTGAAATGACACTAATCAAAATCCTAGAAGCTGACTCACCCACCTGCAAACATCTATATATGGATCCCTCATCCTAGAGATCCAGAGGCTAGAATTTTGTATTTTGTAAGGAAGTGTTGTTGGTTTCTCTGTGAAGCATTGTATTGTTGGGTGATCTAGCTTTTCATGAGGTGAAGAGGGCTTTCATGCTGGGATGATAGCATTGGATCAAACAGCTGGGTTGTAATCCTCTCTTCTACTACTTCTATCAATAAAGCTATTTCAGTTTTCCTCCATATACTTGTATAGTTATGAATCTTGTATTTGTGTATGCATTTGTACGGTTAGTGTACATCTGATTCTACATTATTTATGGTTATAGATCTCTATGCTTTGATGGTATTTTGTTGCTTTGACTCTACCGGTGTTCTTTGAAGCGGGACAAGTGAGAAAGGAGTGGCGAAGCTCTATCAAGGGAGAGAGGAAACAAGCAAGGAGCCAAGCGAAAGACTGAAGTTGGTACTCTCTGCTTCTCTCTCATCTATCTCTCATAAAGGAAAACACAAGTTACTTTGAATTTTTTGTTTCTAAGATAGCTACCCATCTTAGTGGGATTAGCAGCTCTGAATGGACACTAGTTTTCCCGTAAAAAAAATGGTGACTCCACTGGGGAGTGAATAGTTTGTTTTTTTTGTTACTGTTGCTTGCTTTATAAACTACAGATGGAGCTTGAAGTTAAGCCAACTAGCCTTTGAACTGCTTTTTCTATGCAACTGCAAAGTATATCAATGCTACTTCAGTCAATATCTGGGTTGGTTTATGAACCAAACATCTAACTTGCAAACATCCTAAGAGCCCTAGTGGTAGCTCAATAACCTCATTAGGTCAGCCCCTATACTTTGTGTTTACTGTCTATCATAAGCTCAGCCTAAATCCCTGAACTTAGCTGCAAACTGTGGGTGAAAACAAAGCTCAGTCTCGTCCCTATACCATCGTAGTGTCTCTCATTGGCAGTCTGGATGCATTGCACCTCCCATGTGTTGCAGGTGAGATGCATCCCTGTTTCCCTTAAGGACAGGTACGATGATTGAGTGAGACTGTTTCTGCCTCCAGATTTTAGTTTTTTCTTCATTGTTTTGAACTCTATTCAGTAATTTTGCTGTCTATGATCAGTATATCACTGTTGAAACCTTCTTCCTTTGCATTATTCAGCCTCCATTGATAAGGAATTGTGAATGTTTTTTATGTATTTTTCATCATTTACAGTCCTCCTTTGCAAATAGTAGCTTAATCGAATTGTCGTCTTTTGATTTGAAAGTGTCTCAACTGTCGTTTTTAGTCAAAGAAAAGAGTGTCGTAAAGTATTCCTCTTTTAGATAGTCAATTACACTTTTGCCATTGTATTTGATTTGAATCATCAATTCTTTGAAGTGTCGAAAACAATTTTCCATTTGAAAGTGAAAGTGTCGTCATAGTCTTCCTTTCGTTTTTGAAAAGAAATTGCTAAAGTGTCGCTTTGAGGAAAGATAGTTCAGATCTGTACTTAGTTTTATTTTTGTCATTCTCACATTAAGGGAACTGAAAAACAAATACATGCAAGTGCATTTGCATTTAGACTGCATGTAGAAATTAATTTAGGAAAAGTGCATCTAGTGTGTGCTCTCTGCTCTATGTTGAAATAATTTTACTCCTCTTTCCTTAGTAGCTAGGATTTTCATTGCTAAAAGAAAATAAATGACTTTTTATCATCTTAGATTGCATATTTAGGAATTGTATATCTACATCACGCGGTGAACCCTAAAAGGCAAACTTCTTAAGAACGATCGATTGTAAAATAAACCTCAATGAACATAAAAATGCTTTGGAACCTAACGCACAACATCTAGAAGTCTAGGCCAGAGACGTATTCTAGCGTCATAAAACCTGGTAACTATCATTTTCATCGTAGGTTGCGTGATTCCTCCTCTTTGATACGACAAGTGCCAGTACACGTACCGTCTATTATATATTGCGATACCACAATAGGTTGATATCCTTCATCCTTAGGAAGTCGTGTCTGTCGCCCTATCGATCGCAATGCACTGAACACAGCATTCGGGAAGATTGATTGCCGTATGTAAAAGTATATTGCAGTTTTGCGATTGGTTTGGTAATCCCTCTGTCTAGATTTCCAGAGTAGTCACTTTCGTTCCTTTTCAGACTCCTTAAAAGAAAAGGTCCATCTGAGCACTTGTCACTTCAGGCTCATTAAAAATTGAAGGCGACTAGAGTCATCTTTAGCTTTTTCTTGACTCTTAAAAATTGAAAAAGCAAGTTGTGTCAAAGCGTCATAAAATTTATTTTAATCAGAATAACATCATTATTCCCTTGTTGGTCTTAGGTTGAAAAAATGGAGTCCACCAATCAAGGATTTCCCCTCGGGGGGAATCCTAGTCCTTTCCCTTCTTGGGGAGATATTGGTGCTCCATACATGGCTACATTGTCCCTTCCAGGACTCACAATTGGCCTGCCAGTATGGCTTTTCTCGACCTCTGTCATTCAAAACACCGTAATTCCTGAGCAACCAAATCAACAACTAGATGATACTGGAGTTTTCCCCCCACCTTCTACTTCGTTTGTTTCTCCCTCTCCTTCTTCCTCTTCGCTTGGTGAAACTAGTAACACTAAAAACCAAGTAACTGAGAAGAAGAAGAAAGGGAAGGAGAAGAAGAAGAAGAAGCCAATGGCGAAAGGGGGCAACCATGCATCTTCTAGCGAAAATCCACACACTGCACCTTCCAAACCTAAATTCCATGTGTCATTTTCAAAGGAGACCACTATCATCGAGATTGTCCTTGCATCTCGCGGATCCTGAGGGACTGGTCTCCCCACTTGCACAATCTGGTGTCTTCAACCTTTGTCGATCATGTTGAGAGTACACTATCAACTAGTGAAAATGAAGTCATTGGACAAAAAGGAAGACCTAAATTTCCTTGTAGGTTGTGTGAAGGCGATCATGCCCTCCACCGTTGTCCCTTCTGGGACGAAGCCAAAAGAGTCTTGGATAACCGTCCTGCTTCATCGCAGTGACTTCCACCTGCATATAAGAAACTCTTGCCAAGTCCATCGCTAGTTGAAAATCTGACTGACAAACCTTCGTTGTCAGTCGAAATGCCTATCATTGAAGATAAACCCTCTGAGTCCATACCGGACCAAAGTCAACAGGTCGAGATGGCAGTCGACCCAGTCTTGTCTTCAGAAGGTCCATCTTCAGATGATACAATCTCCAAAGAGAATGAGAATGACACCGTTCAAATTCTTTTTGTTAATATAGAATCCGATGAACATGGGGGAAATCTACCCATTCCTCTACCGCAGGAAGGAAGTTCCTCAGTTCAAGAGATTCATCCGACCGTTTATTCAGTCCCTCCTCCGAGCAATCTAGTTGTTTCCTTCAATTGGAATCTACTAGCAAGACCCCGCCTACCATCTAATATGCCATTCTAAATCATAGTACAAGCTTACAGAATGATCATGGCTGGCACTATCATAGATGAAGGGGCTTCCATGAGTATCCTTTCCTCAACTGCTTGGAAAGTGCTTGGTTCGCCATTGCTTCTGCCTAAAGGAACCAATCGACCGTTAGGGATCCTTCCAAATTTTCCTATAACTTTGAGAAGGAAAACCGTTCATCTAAACGTAATGGTAGTCAAGGACCACTAGATTACAATCTACTCCTTGGACGTGACTACATTTATAGCATGGGAGCTATTGTTTTCTCACTCTTTAGGGTGATGTGTTTCCTATATGGAGGCAGAATGGTCCAGCTTGTTGACTAGCTTTCATTCCCCGCTTCAAACATGGCTACTAGTAAAATTCCATCCATAAATGGTCTCTTTGCACAAGGAATGTCTCATAAACCTCAAGTCCATCCACCTGATGATCGCGAGTGATTCGGTGAATGTGACTAAACCTAGGGGGCATGCACCCTGGCCTGATTCAGCAGGAAAACCCCAGATATAAGATAGGTTTCCGCGTAGAATATATGACCAATCTGACACACCCGTCCGTTTAGGAAAATGGGATCAGTCTGGAAAAAAAATTCTTCATCAAAAGTTATGTGATTGGAAGCTCACACCATTCACCTTTGTCTATTTCAATGGACAGAGCCGAGGAAGTGTTTTGTCTGCTCCGCAGACGAAACAATCTTGCTTTGATGTAAGAACTTCCATACAATGACCTGGAAAATCTACTTTTATTTATACCTGGGGGCATGCAAACCTTTTTTATGCAAGTGAAAAGCGACCAGCGTAACTCTAACCCTGTAGATTTTACTAACTTCAACTACTTAAGTTAGGTGAATGGTCTGATCAACCACTCACCTTTGCAAGGGCCAACGACATCGGCAAAGTAAAGGAAATATTTTCTATGAAAACTATCCTACCTAACCTTAGCAGTTATTTAACCCTTAGGATAGTAGTTGGTCGTTCCTAGCTTGCATACAAAAGGCTCGGAGCAAATTTTTGCATGGGGCAAGCTCCCTAAAAAATGAAGCTACTAATGAGAGACATCCTTATTATACAACTGGCATGAGCAGGTTTACGTGAAGTTCAAGCTCGTTAAAAAATAAACCTAGCGATGAGCATATGTTCCCTCAGAGTTCAAGATCATTAAAAAATGAACCCACCTTCAGTAAATAACCTTTGTGATCACATTACTATCAGCTTTTGAGCCTTGGTCGTGTTCTTACCATCACCTCAACTTTTTAGCCGATCATACGCCTCCACTTGATTGTTTACCCTTTTGAGGAACAGCTACGACGAGTGATGCTGTTGGCCACCTTCTTTACACTGTCATGATTGGAAAGTTCCAAACTTACCTAGAACCAGCTGCTACCCGAAAATATCACTCGTTCCTCAAAAATTAGTCCCTTTTAAGCTCTTTTTAGACTCGTAAAATATAAAAATATTGTTGAGCAATTGGCCTCTCCAACTCGTTAAAGTGATTGGAAGTGCCATCCCTCTTGCATTTTATTCTTTTTGGACCTGAGGAATCATTACACGAAAAGATCGAGCGCTTGTCTTTTTCGGCTCGCTAAAGTGATCGGAAAAGTCATCCCTTTCGTATTATTTTATACTTTTTCGAACTTAAGGGATTATACTATGAAAAAGGACTACTGGAGTTTCCTTTCTGTCTCTTTTCAGACTCTCTAAAACTGAAAAGGGTCGAGTTATCTTTTTCGTTAAACTCGTTAAAACAATAGTGACAAACTTGTCCATAATGACAAAAGCGAGTTTCACTATCGCTAAGCTCGCTAAAACATAGCGACAGGTTTGCCCGAAGGGAAAATTATAAAACAAGCATATGTTATCCTCCTCAAGCTTGACAAAAATAAAGAGGTACTGGTCAATAATGACTGGGGAAAAAGGGAAGAAAACTTGAAGAACTTCATTGGTAGCAGGTCACTCTTGAACATGACTCTTTCACTCCATCACCATGATTAAGTTAGGTTGGGTTATTCCATTCACCGGTCATATCACCATTGGTCCTCCGTACCATCCATTTTTGGGGTTAACACTACCAATCCATTTCAGTGTCGCCGATATGTTCAAGAGAAGTCACTCAGAGAATTAACCAACCTAGCTAACGCCTCATCCGCTGCAATACCTTCACGCTCCATTCTTTCATGACCGCCACCCTGAACCTTGTATCATCAGATTGTTTTCACCTCCACAAAATCATTTGCTCCGTTCCGTGTCGTAGATGTGGGATTCATTAAGGCCCTCCTACGACAGGTCACTTCTTGTCGACATCAACTCATTATCCAAGAAGTTGACTTAGGAACAACCCTTTTCAATACTTTGAAGCTTGCATGCCTCAATGGCGAGTTTCTCACTTCCAGCGACACGTTTACATCAATGGCCTTCGACTGAAAGATTTTACGTGGTGTTCGACATTGACTCATGTATTCACACCACGTGAATTGTACTACAGTACCTTGAGGTTCATTATCATTATCGGTGATTCCTCTCGCGCCTGTTAACAGCTTTCATCATTGGCTGGTAATCAGGCAATGTCTTTCCATGTTTGACATCAGAACATCTTTTCACATGGATCGACTTGTACTTCGGGCGAAGATTGAACGAGTTTGAAGACCCCAGATCTAGTTTCATCCATCTGGGCTACGATATATTCAAGAAAATAAAGATGTCAAATGTACTCCATAGCTGCACAGATAATCATCCAAGCTAAGGGATGATGGCTCTACCAGAATCATCAGTCCGCCACACAGACGATTATATGTCCTATGTACATGAAAATGAATTTATAAAGTTGAGCATGGGAATGCCCACCTCAGCTAGATCATGAAAATGTCATGAAGATAATGTATTGTATTGTATCTTATTACAGGTCACCTTCCAGTTCGAAAAACCTTGGATCCTCATGATAAAGCATTTCACCCGAAATCAGAAGATTTACGACCTCATGCTTTAGGGGGCAACTGTTATAGACATATTTGGACATTTCAACCCCAATCACATATGTCCATAAACCAAGGGCTTCTAAACCCCTAAAAGTGTTGTTTCATACCCTAAAGGATCAAGGTCAACTGATTACATCATTTCCCAGAAGTTCTCCCTAAAAAACTGCTCAGAACTGGTCAAAATTGGACCATACAGACTGCTCCATGCTAAGGGTGCGATGCATCTCACCTATTACACATAGAGGGTATGATGCATACTGAAAATCCCTTTTGTAGGGTGTGATGAGCGAGAGCAGACAAATGGCAAAGGCAGTTTGTTAGGTGGAAACCCAAAGAATCTTCTAGAAACTGCTCATATGACACTTGCCTCTCTAAATTCGCCCAGGGATGAGTAAGAGATCATCAAATTTCCAAGTGGAACCAAGATCTATCAGTGAAATGACACTAATCAAAATCCCAGAAGCTGACTCACCCACCTGCAAACATATATATATGGATCCCTCATCCTAGAGATCTAGAGGCTGGAATTTTGTATTTTGTAAGTAAGTGTTGTTGGTTTCTCTGTGAAGCATTGTATTGTTGGGTGATCTAGCTTTTCATGAGGTGAAGAGGGCTTTCATGCTAGGAGGATGGCGTTGGATCAGACAGTTGGGTTGTAATCCTCTCTTCTACTACTTCTATCAATAATTCATTTGAGTTTTCCTCCATATACTTGTATATTTTTTAATCTTTTATTTGTGTATGCATTTGTATGGTTAATGTACATCTGATTCTACATTATTTATGGTTATAGATCTCTATGCTTTGATGGTATTTTGTTGCTTTGACTCTATAGGTGTTCTTTGAAGCGGGACAAGTGAGAAAGGAGTGGCGAAGCTCTATCAAGGGAAAGAGGAAACAAACAGGGAGCCAAGCGGAAGACTGAGATTGGTACTCTCTGCTTCTCTCTCATCTATCTCTCATAAAGGAAAACACAAGTTACTTTGAATTGTTTGTTTCTAAGATAGCTACCCGTCTTAGTGGGACTAGCATCTCTGAATGGACACTAGATTTCCCGTAAACATATGTGCACGTGGATTAATTAATTAATGAACCATGTACCTGAAAAGAATGTCTAGATAACCGACAATTACAGCAATTGGTGACCCATGTAATCCGGTAGATGGGTTCTTTTTATATGGACATTGATGTCATATGTACAAAGATAGTAACAAGGGAAAAGAAAATATTATGGAGTCAATTTTTATTAAATATAAATGGGCATACTTCTGTAAGACCTGGTAAGGCATGCGTATGCCTGGGTAATTACCGGTAAAGTCTAGGTTAGACCTAGGTGATAAGGGGGATGTCGATTTAACTGATACCCCAGGCATTAAACTTTGAGGGGATAAGGACTAGAGTTAGCAGGATTGTCTCACTTAGCAGGTTTTGGCTGTATTTAGTCAAGGAACCCCAAGTCAAGTTTAAGGGGGGAATTATTAGGTAAAATTGACTCGGGGTTTGAGTCAAGGTTGACCTAGTTAAATAGTAGTGGTTTTCGGCACGTGGTATAGTGTACCCATGGTATTATGGTATGTTGTATTACATGTAATGGAGCCTATAAAAGGTTGGGAATACTTCATTGTAATGTAGGCTTGAAGGTGAGCGGTGAAGGCTCACTTGGCCGTCTTATCCAGGTTTTTGGCCAAGAATAATGAGATCTCGTTAGATTGGGTTTTCCCCCGAATTTGGGGTTTTCCCTAATAAACTTGTGTGTTTATGATTATTGTTGGTTATTCTTATATTTGTTCCTCTTGGTGAATATCGTTAAATATCCGTAATAATTTATCTTTCTCCAGTAAATTCTAACACTGTTGAACGGCCGCCCACATCTCCTCCCATGAAGGTAGTTTTTCTCTGCCCAATATGTTTTGGACGAAAACTTGTCATTCATCTGAGACTCCATTCAGGGTTATCCTCACCATCGTGGTTGGCTGAGTGGACCCCACTGCAGCAAGCTAGTCCCTAGTGTCCTGAAGACACTGAAGATAGAGGTTCACCCCTTCTCCTTTCTACATCAAAGTTTGTTGCAACTTATGTTCGAAATGCATCTTCCGTTGTTTGGAAGAACCTTCATATACAGAAGACAAGGCTTCCCACATCTCTCAGGTTGTATCCTTGCCTTGCAAGTGTGAGACCACATGATCTCGAACTCCATCAAGAATGAGCCTCTTTGCCTTCCCCTACTCGACCTTGTATTTCTTCTTTTGATCGTTGTGAGCAGGAACAACTACAACACGTTTGACATAGGCCTCAAGTTCATATTCCTCCAAAATAGCTAAGATTTTGGTCTTCCATATAACATAGTTGGAAGCACCTTCCAACGTATCTTGATCTCTGAGCCCATGCAATTTCATCTCACCCAACTATCAAATTGAATCCTCTAGTCACTACTTAGCACTCCTCAGCTACTCAACAAGTGAGAAATTCAAACTTTTTGGCAGAAAGTTCTCTAAGGAGTAAATTCCCCTTCCATGTGTCTTCATTCTTTTCCAACAGATTTCTACCCCGAAAGAAATTGCGCCCTTCAAGCACTACGTTGAGGCTCTGCTTCACTCTCTCTGCCTCTGCAAACTCATAAATTGGAAATCTTACCTCTCTGTCGTCCCACTCAGAGAGAGATTTCCTTGAATCTGCTTCCTGGCAAGGACTACACAATCCCTTCAAGGGGATTCAAAGTGTTTTCAAGTGTAGCTTTCGACCTCACTACTCAGCACTGGATTTTTTCTTACTATTTCAAAATTAATGCTCTGATACCATGTGAAAATTCCTAGACTTGAAGGAACCCCTACTATAGCAAATCTAAATCTACTTCACCTACTTGATTTTCAAATTACAATCATCAAGTTATTCTTCTGAATATTGAAGCAAATTACTTTTGCAACCTACACTAATTAAATATTTTATCTCATGAAATAGGAAATAGAGTGAAGAACAAGATACATAGGACACACTCATTTTTGGATAAAATAGTCCCCAGAAAAACCCAACGTGGGAAAACTGGTGCAACAGCTTTGAGGGTTTATTATTATGTGGGAGAGATATTTGAATACAAATCTAGGATGTTCATCTAAAAATCCTTTACAGAGAAAAAATACTGGCGAAAAATCTAAGTGAGTTTTACCTCACTTCATCCGACAGAATTATGGCTGATTCGGCACAAGACTAGCTAGCCCCAACTATTTCTGTGATGGCCCTACGTAGCCTCTATGTCAGCCCTGCATAACCTCTTTTTCCCTCTGCATCAGCTATCCCAGTTGTTCCAGCAGACCTCGACATTTCTGATTGTCCCCGACAATTATGGATTATGCGTGACAGGCAGCTTTTATGCTCTGCGCTAGCCCTTCTGGCTCTGCATCAAGATTACATGGGCCCAGACTGGCACAGTGTTAGTTATCCTAGCTTCTGCGTTGCCTCTCTACAAGATCTCTCCACCTCTCTCTCATTATTCTCCGGAAAGTCATTCTCCCAGATTCTCACTACCCCTCTGTTGCAAGATTTCCCCAATCGATTTTCCTCCTGAGAACTTCTCACCTCAGAAAATTGATTTCCTCAATCTCTCTATGTGTATTTCCAAATGAACCCCAGGCTTCCATTTTATACTTTTCATGTTGAGTCTTCAACGGCCGAGATTAAGTCTCTAATCAATGCCTAATATTAAAACATGACTTTCTCCACCTTCTAGATCATTCTCACCCATATTTTGATTAATACCCATTAATATTTTAATTTCCCCAAGTTTAGACTTAGGAACTCCATTAAAAATATTAATTATTTTAATAAAATACAATTTGGGTGCAATTTCACCAAACAGTGTATGGGTTCTTTAGAACTCATGTGCCTTAGCCTCTCCAGCAATTTTAAAGGCTAGAGCACTTCCGATGCTACCAAAAACTAACACATGCTAGATCAAGAAGAGGAATAGGTCCTACCTTCTGTGGAGGATTTGGCACCAAATGCTCAGGTAGAGTTCACAAAAGATACAATTTTTCAAAAGAGGTCCAAAACTACAAGATATGGGTAGCATGAAATTTGGCGGATTGGGTTGAAAGGGCAACTTTCAGGCAAAGCTAAATGGTACACCAAAGATAAGGTGGAGGAAAAATTTTCTCAACTCATTCAGTAGAAGTTTTTAGGGACCAAAAGCCTCCCAACATGGGGAGGTGTTATCTGGATTGGATCATTATATTATTTTTCATCCATCTGGATGCATTCAGAGAGGAAAAAAATGGATGAATTAGCTCATAGGACCGTTTTTACTGGCGGGACCCAGTTTGGCAAACACAAGGTCTGAAACCTTCCGAAAGCATTTTGAGGAATAACTTCTTCTTTTTTTTGGTAAAACTTTCTTGCTTTAGCATTGCATTTTTTCATATTATTTTACACACGGAGACCTTTCGAATGACATAATAATCAATTCATCAGAGTGCATATGCAAAATTTATGCCACTGAGAAGTTGACCTTTTTGAATCTTTGACCGGAGAATCCACTGTAAGAGCATTTTTACACCAACGTTTCAAATCCCAAATGGGATCCATCATCAGGGTTTGAGAATGATGATAAAAGAAGAGCAGATTGGAAATAATAAATACTCATGAGGGAGACAATTTTAAGGAACAACACAGGTCGGCTAGAATAATTTTATTTTTATTCTTAAATTTAATTTTTAATTTTTATAAATTATTATTATTTATTAAATGGAAATTTTTATTAAAAATTTCTATTAACTAGGATTAAAACATATAGAATAAGAAGGACTAATACTAAAATCGAAAGACAGAACTAAAATATATTAATATCTATATAAATTAAATTAATATATTGATTCATATTAATAATTATAAATAATAAATATTCATAATTGATCAATATGATAATTAATATATTAATTAGTAATTATATAGAAATTATTATATTAAAGAAGGGATAAAAAAAAAAATTATTCATATAGAAATACTAAGGAAATATATCAATTTCTATATATAAATTAAATTAATATATGAACCAGATTATATTAATAATTATAAATAATTAATATTTATAACTAATTAATATAATAATTGATATATTAAATAATCATTATGTAGAAATTAATATATTAAAGTATTCTAATGTTAATAATTTTAATTATGAAATAAATAAAAAGTACTGACCAATAATAATAGAAAAAGAGAGGAAGGAAAAAACTAACCTGTTTGAAGGCTTACCTGGGAATGGGTTGACGCTTTTTGATTTCACTGATCAGGGGAAGCCAACTTCCACTAATCTCCAAACCGTTGTCTCTGTTCAGATTACAAGGATGCTTCAAAATTTCGAGGGCTTCTCTGATTTTCCGTCTCTGATGCTGCTCTTCCCTTGCGATAATTGATGCGCTTTCCAAGCAGATGTGGTGCTTAGTCTTTGAGGAGTGTTCTGCCAAGGCTGAGGTACGAGATCTTCCATTCCTGATGTCAGCGCCATGTTCCCTGAGTCTTGTCTTGGTCATGCTCTCGAGATAGAGAATTTATCCATGTTTACCTGCAACCATATGACATGACTCTACAACATTGAACACAAGCATGCATACGTCATTTTCCTTTAGGTCATCCAGACTTCCTTCAACAAATTGCTTGATTGAAGGAACTTAAATCCCATGATCTGCTTCACCTTTTCTGTCATCGTACCATCATCCCATGAATTCCAAAATTTTGAGTTATTGATGAAACCCTTACTTCATTTTTATTGGTGCACCTTTCAACAAAGATTCCAATAGAGGATCTTGAGTAACCCCATTCAACAGATGTTTCCTTTTGACAGATGTATGATTATCCTTATACTAGATGACCTTATTCTTTATTTTCCCATAAGTAACACCTATGTTACTAAAGAGGTTTCCAATAAATATATCCTTCCATGGGTGGCTGTCATGGACTTCACATGCTTCCCTATGATGATATCATGAGCTATTGCTTCTAATGCTTCTTATGATGCCATTTCCTAACATGATGCATCCTATCATGCTTCTAGTGGTTCCTAATAATTATAATTTACAACAAGAAGAATTGAAAAACAGAACTTGAAAAGATCTAGGAGAGAAAGACTATCTCAATCATAATAGAGATTTGTTAATTCCTCTTTCTTGGACTTCTTCTTTTAAGTTTCCTCCACTTCCTCAGTGATATGGGCTTCTTCTCTTCCCCTTTTGTCATTCCCCTTCTTGATCTTAGGAAAATGTCTTTTGTAATGCTCATATTCTTGACATCCATAGAATTGAATCTTAGCCATGTTCCTCCTTTTTTTCTTTTTTTTTTTTAGAACCAAACTGTCCAAATTTTCCCTTCCTTCTTGCCATTGTAGCATAAGCTTGATTTTTCTCACCTGATCCTACATCAGATTTTTCCTTTAGCCTATATTCTTCAATCTTGCATAATGACCATAGATCCTGGAATGGAGTAGCTTCTTTCTTCCCAAAAATACTTGAAGTAAAGTTACCCACTCCTCCAGTATTGCATTTATTACAATTGTAGTCATTTCTCTATCAGAAATTACTTCTCCCAGATCTTGAAGTTGATCCCTCATTTCACATATCCTCATAAAGCATGAGGCTATTCCTTCTTCTTTCGACATCTTTAGCTTGTAGAGTTCTTGCCTTCATGAGATGACTTCTCCAGCATTGCTTACGGAATGCAACTCTACTAGTTTGTCATATATTTCTTTTAAAGTTTTGAGTTTTGATACATTTGGAATGAGGGGATCCTTGACGGATTCTATGAGAATCCTTTAAGTGCTAACTTCCCATTTCATATAATTTGCATGTGCTTGAGCATATTCCTTTGCAAGTTTAGTGATAGATCCTTTGACATGTTCCATAACCTCATTTTCAATGAGATTCAGATATGTCCTTTTCTTCCATGCAAGATAGTTTGAAGCCCAAACCAATTTGTTGCTTTCCTTGCAAAAAGACATTTTGGCAGATTCAAATGTGGACATGAATATACTTACTTGATAGGATGCTCCTTCTTCTTGCTACTTCCTTGATGTTGATGATGATATAGAGAATATAAAACTTATCTTTGATGAAAATAATTTTATTCAAGAATGATCCTTGATCCCATAGAGAGGGAGATTTATTTAGATCCTTTGATGGTGATGTATTTGATGATGATGATCAATGACAACTTATTGATGATGTATTCAGTGGTAAGAAACTTAATTCAATGAGAAGGAGATCACCTTAGAATATTGATGACAACGTTCTTGGTCTTGCTCCTCTAAAAATAAACTTGATGTATAAGTCCTTCAACTATAGTAGGGCCTTTGAGGTCTTTTGAGATGACTTGAGGATTCCAAGACTTCTTCTTGATAGATCTTGACTTCTAGATTTGCTTTGATGCCTTCCTTTAGATTTGAACTTTGAGTGTCCCTTAAAAAGATTCCCTTCCTTGACTTTGTCACCATAACTTTGATACCATGTTGAGAAATATAGGGCATCAAGATTAGGTGATTTCTCTATTAATGATAACTACTTGTGAATGCTTTTACTTCAATAGATTATGAACTTCTCTTTAGTTAGATTATTATAGTGTTCTTCTTCATCAAACAACTACTATAGCATAAACATTAAAGAGACAAGAGACAAAGAATGTACGTTATCAGCTAGGGCCAAAACCTCTCCTACTTGACAGGAAAACCCAAGCATTTTCTTCTTCTTATAGAGACTTCAATTGACGAATACCAAGACCAAGAACCTTGACCTAATTGCCTCTCCAAGACCAAAACACAAAGCTTCCTTGACAAGTTCCTTCAAGTCAACGATAGTCAACCTTCTTATTTCGTCTTCCTTCCCGACTACCTTTCAGAATTTTGGCTCCTTGATTTAGGTCCGCAATCTTCGACCCTAATTCAAAAACCCTAGTTGCAACTTCTAGAAAATGCCCTTGATTCCTTTGCTTAGGTTAGAATCTCCTTCCAGCTTAACTTGGATTCTCTTTTGACTTTCCCTTCTCCAAGTTCGATTACCAAAGAGGACTGCAATTCTTCTCAGCTTCTTCTATAGTAAATGACCCTCCTATTCTTCACGCGTGTGATATCAAAGTGACCCAAAACAAATCCAAAAATGATGCTAGTGACTTCACTCTCCCTTTTTATTTCTTCGTTGATAATGAGGCTCCTTCCTAAGTGATATTCGCACTTCTTGTTGCAAAATTGTTCTTAACCGAATTGCTTTCTTCTTAAATGAGGTCAATATGCCTATTTATAGTGGTTTTCCAATGTAAATAAGTTGTCTTGACAATTTCCTAGCCAACATGTCATTTGTAGTATCTTTATTATTTCATTTTGTAGCCGACTTGAAGGAGATGATTTTGCTTGGTCTTGGAGGGTCTTCTTATCATTTTAATGACTCATACAAAAATGTAACATGCCCAAGAAGGGTCCTTCATAATGACATTGACTCAATTCGAATTTTATGACCAATCCTAAGGGCTCACAATGGGAACCTTATCTAAAAATAAAATTCCTTGCTCATGAAACCCATGAGACAAGCATTACAATAATAATTTTATTTTCTTCTTTACATCAATTACATAAAATCACAGTTATACAGGCCATTATGAAGACCGAGCCTAGTTAAACTTTTCAACAGGAGAGTCTATATTGTAACTCTGGCTAAGAGTTGAGGTAGTCAAACCTAACCACTAGTAGGCTATCATGCTATGTTATAACCAAACCACTAGGAGACAAAGCGATTCCATTCTTTCAAGTGCATTTATTCCATAGTTGAGCAAAAATAGCCAAGAGGGATAGGAGGCAGAGCACACCGAAAGGATTGGTGCATTGTAGTAGCCCATGGGTCATAGGTTGTACTTCTTTATACTCGCAACCATATTTCCATTCAAAGAAAGAGAGTGGAATGGCCTCACCTTCCAGTTGATTTTTCTCTCAAAATGGTTTCCTAGAGCATGTCTTGTGTCAAATGTGTGTGTGAGCTTTTATTTTGTCGTTCTCTATTTTCTACATAATTTTAATTCATATGTATGTACTATTAATAGTAAGTCTACAAATCCAAAAATCTAATAAAGCTATAATAATGTATAATTTCATATTTTAAGTGTAATTTTATCATATCTGTTGTGATGCACTGTCCAGTGGAATATCAACGACAATTTACTAATCATTATCTACGCCGTCGTGGCTTTTAATTCCAATATCCAAATAACACATGGGTTCAAGCAGGGCACAAAGAGTCTCAATTTATTCTTGGAGAGAGATATGTATAAATAATAAGGAGGTTTTTCAGTTATTTTTCTTCAATAGGAATAAGAGTGCACTTGCTAGCAAATTCTCAATGGTGCTTACACCTATGTTCTCATCCCCCAATACTACAACATGTATTATCAACCCACTAGATCTGGGGTATGTCAACTTCTCAATAAGTACTCAACCAACATAGTCTTAGTGCTTTTGTCAACCCCGGGAACACAACACGACCCTGGTGATTCTCAACCAACAATCCCCATGGGTTTCTTAGCGTAGATATCACATAGCATCCCTACTACACTGGATTCTATTCTAGTATTTAAACACACGAATATGCTTAGGCCTTAACAAGCAATACATAAGCACAACTACCAGCCTATTGATCACGGGGAATACTTGTGCACCTCTACAAGCCTCTCTTATCACATGGATTGCATAGGCGATCATATAAGGCTATGTCAACATACGAGACACACAAACAAGAGACAAAACATGTTCCTCATTCTCTTGTTGCTTCATACATATTCTCTCCTCCCTCCTTGTGCATCCCCCCATCCTCACATCATTCTTTCATCTTTTCTTGCCCACAAGGCAGCCTGCGGACTCATCCTCTACTTAGGAGCCCATTTACTCCATTAACTTCCTACACAACAAAGCCATCCCTCCCCCAAGGGATTTAGGTGGTAACTTAAATGCAATGCATGTTTACAAGCAAATCCTTCTCCCGCAAACCTCTAAATCTGTGTCCCATCTCAACCAATCATCATTTTTAATTAGGCATAATTTACATGAATTGACAATTCATAATAATATTTGCAAGAGGGTTAACAAAAAGGGTTGTCACATGGTGGCCACCCACCTCGTCTACTAACTCAATGGTTTTCTGTTTTCTTAGCAGTTTTTTTTCAAGTCCCACTTATGGGGTTGTTTTTAGGCCCTAAATGATATTTGTTTGTCATTTAAGGGCCATCGGTTGCCATGGAATGCATTGACCCCACTCAAAGTTGTAATCCTTGGAACATGTCTTTCAATGAGCTATTGTGCACCCCAATTAAGATTGTATGGAAAAGTTACAACCCTAGGAGATTGATGTACCAACTAACCACCTCAAGCGTTGTAAACCTTTTGGTAGTTCATCTTCTATGGTTAGGGTTTTAGACCTCTAAGGTTCTTTCTCTATTATAAAATGTCATTCTTTCAGTTTCTTGTAATAGATTCTATCTAATGCACATAGTCGCCATCCTTCTCTATTCAAAGATAACTACCACCATTTTAGCCATTTTTTGTTTTACAATATTCTGTTATTTTATTTTTTAATAGAAGTTGCGTTTCAATATATTAGTGTGTTATTTGCTATATTTATGTGTTTTTGTTTTTGTGTTTCATAGCTTTCATTTTTCTCCATGTATGACGCATATCAAGAGAAACATAACCTTTGATAGATTGGGTTGAAAGGATGACTTATAGGCAAAACAAAGTGGTACTCTAGGAAGAAGGTAGAGGAAAAGTTTCCTCACCTAATTTAATAATAATTTCCACAATCAAAAGCCTCCTTAAATGGGGAGGTATGATCTAGATTGTATCACTATATTATTTTTCATCTATCTCGATTCTTTCAAAGTGAAAGAAAATTGGAGGAATTAACTTGTAGGGTCATTTTAATGATAAGTCTCAAATTGGAAAATTGGGGCTTAAAACCTTCCAAAGCCAATTTGATGGCATCAAATGACATTTTTAAAGCAAAAAATTTCCCTACTCGTGTATAAACCCCTTGGTGTTGATCGATACTGAGAGACCTTTCCAAAGGTGCAATAACTATGTTAATTAGACCTTATATGCAAAACTTATGCCTCCCTTAAGTTGACCTACTATGTTGACTGCCATGGTACAAGAAGGTTCCATTTCAATCATTACTAACACATATGGCGCTAGTCACATGTGGATTTTCAAGAAGATTCTAGAAGGTCCAAAACCGTAACTCTAATTGAGGGTTGAAGAGGTTAAACCTTACCCCTAGATAACTATTGGACCATGTTAAAAACCAGACTGTTAAAAGGGGAAGGGGTACCATTCTATATCATTATATCTTTTCCATAGCTGTGTAGAGCATCTAGGAATGAGAAATTAGAGAGTAAAACATAGTGGGGTAAGATTGTGTAGCAACCATATAGGCCACAGGTCTTAGGTAACTACATATTTCTTTATATTCTCATATTTCCATCATAGTATAAAAAAGAGCAGAGTAGCTTCACTTTCTAGGTGGGTTTTCTTCCATATGGTTTTCCTAGTGTAAATATTGTGCTTATTTGTGGATGGTGTGTTTGCATTTTTATGTTCTCTATTTTCACATTTTAGTTATTTCATACATTTAAGGACATAAACAACAATTGAAGAAAATGAGATCTAAAGGAAATTAACTTTTGTAGTAAAGATTTCGGTATCTTATCATATCTGTTATGACAAACCGTTCGAGTGGAATATCCATGAAAATTTACATATCAATTTTCACAATTAACCATACTAATATTGGGATTAGTTGGTGTTTGTTACCACTATGATAATGAATCATATATATTTTTTAAGTTATACTTGTACATATAGTTATATAATTTAATATTTAAAAGAAGTTAAAAAAAAATCATTACATAATTTATGGGACCTCCTAAGAAATGACCCATAGGATAAGTGTAAAATAAAAATAAAAAAAACAAATTGCATTAAAAGAACTTTTGTGATCTTTAATAAAATTGACTCACTTCCCTATCCCTTGGGTTTAGCTTGAGCGATGGGGAAAATTGTTTGTGATTTTTTCCACCCAAGTTCAATTCCTGAGACATGTTGGGCCATTGTGATAAGGCTTGAAGAGTAGGCGACCCTTGACATAGAGCTCCCTTGTGGGGTTTGGAACATCTGAGCTCTTGCTAAGTCATAAGTTATTGGTATATATGGCTTGCAAGTTGTTGGATATATTCTTGGTGTTATAGTAGTAGCTAGAAAGTTTGATTTTGTGCCTCACCTAAATTACTACAATGAATTTCTAATTCACCACGATTACCAAAAAAATAAAAAGAATTTAACTCCTCTCTCTTATTAGTACACCACAGGTTACCACTAAAATTCAAATATATATATATATATAGGTTTCAATCTTATCATTGAAAAATGAAGAGACGTTATCCTAGTACTTGTCAATGAGCAAAAGAAAATTATCACTTATGAGAAGAATGTGAAGACTCGTCTCCTCATGGGATGACTAAGTGGTTGACACAATGGGATGTTATCCCCTCCACCTGGTTTCAAATCCCACAAGGGAACATCTTTGATTCATTGTGATAAGGCTCAAAGAGTAGGCTCCCCCACCCTCATGGAGTCTTGGCTCTTGTTAAGTCATAAATTCCACGTATATCTAGCTTACAGGTTCTTGGATATACTCTTGGTGTTATAGTTGAGTCTCTGGTTCTCACTAAGTCATAAATCCATGGTATATCTAGTTTATAGGCTCTTGCATATACTCTTGGTGTTATAGTGGCAACCGTTAAGTTTGATTTTGAGCTTCACCCTTATTACTCCCATTAGTTACCAATTTACCGTAATAAATAAAATAAGAAGAACAAGTGTAATATGCAGCGTTGCTACTTAGTACTTGCCTCTTATGAAAAAAAGTAATTGATAGTTTTGAATTATATATATATATATATATCTATATATATATGTGTGTGTGTGTGTGTGTGTGTGTGTGTGTATGTATGTATGTATGTATGTATAACACTTTAATATAATTTTAAATTAATATAATATTAAAAACTAGTATAAAGATTTAACGTAATAAGAGCTTCTTCATAATCTTTTGTGAGATCATAATTTTTTTTCATAAGTGAATCGGTTCTATAAATTCAATAAAATATTACATCATGGTGGGCACAACTTCAAAACAACTATGGCCTCTCTCCTACCAAATTTTTTGGCCAACAGATAGAGACAAAAGGAAACAAACATCAACAAAAGAAAACTAGATGACCCAAGATCGGTTACCCATGTGAACTAGAATTGGCCCAAAACCAAAATACATCATGTCATCATCCTTAATCATCCATGTTACCCACATTTGGGTTATCAAGCCCACCACCCCCTAGGCGATGAAATGATTCATAAAATGAGACTCCATATGTGCCATTCTCCCTTTGAAATTATCCAACAAGGCTTGGAGTCGTTTCTGACCTTTGTGAAGGGAGACTAGCTAGTTTAGAATATGCCATTGGTTGTGTTGTATATCATTTAAGAAACTAGTAGTCGCATTGCGGTCATTGTATCTATCTCTAGCCAGTTGCTCAATTGTTACCATTACTTGCCAAATTTGCACCTCCATGGAGACAAAGGGTGCAACAAGTCCACACACTTCAGTGATGCAAATTGTTGCTACTCCAACTCCTCCCCATCACCCTACGTATCCATGTGATGCCCAACTCCTTGCTTAAGCTTCCCCCCTCTCTGAGACAACCCTCTTTGGTGAAGCATGGGCCTACTCGATTTTGGATTGTATGAACAGTAGAATCACCCCTAGGTCTGAAAATCTTTAGTCAATGATACGACCAATCCCTGCATCAGAGACCCACACCCCAAGCATTTTCCAGCTGCCCAAAAAGTAATTTTCATATGCATAGATATAGACAACCTCCAACCACAGACGACATGATAATCCTTCCAACAACAACACCCCAGCCCCACGCCCCCACCCCTGCCCCCCCCCCCCCCCCCCCCAACACTTATTTGGTCACCAACACTTTGGGCGAGCTGACCATTGCCCACTGTATCCTTCAGGCCAGTGAAACTCTCCGCACAAGAACATTTACACAACTCCCCTCCCCAGGCTGGACACTGACACCAAATAGCTCCTCCACGCCTCTGAGTCTTAGGAACATACAATTGACCACCCTGATCTAACCCCGAGGCTCCCAACTCTTCTAACATTGCTCTCCAAGAGCTCAAACCCACAAAAACCCCTATATGCTAACAAGACAAATCAAGAGAAACGGGCGCCTATTGAAATTAGGTCACCAAGACCATGCCAGGTCGTAGAAATTCCCACATGCACCCCAATGCCTAAACCATGTCTCAATTCAAACATAAAATACTAATAACTAAAACCTACAAAGATTCAACAAGACGGAGTTACCTGTGTAAAGGTACAAATTATTGTATCACTACCCAGGCTGATGACAAACAAATCATCAAGTGTCATTACCCTCCTAACCAATGTAATGTTGGCCTTGTTCTTAGCACTGCACCACAAACCCGGGTCCCAAGTGGCAACCTGCATTATCGACAGATCCACCACCACACCATACTCTCCCCTCCATTGTTCGCATTCAACACCGTAACTACAAAAAGAGGGAATGGCTCACCTATAAGGGCTCCCCTCACATCTGAACATATGTCACCCCAAAAATCCTTTCCTTCATCTCCCTCTGCTTGCAAATATGTTTGAATATCAAGACCAAGTGAATTATACCCATGAGTTTTTCCAGAACATTCGCCTATGAGGAACTAGGTGAAACTTGTTGAATACGCTTCCACATCTTTAATTATGCATGATATTTGCATTAATGTCCACGTCCTAAGCTTTTATTCAGGCATATGACACACCCTTCGGAGAAGCGAAATCAATTTTTATCTACAACCAGATTGAGAGTTTATATATATCAAACTTTATTTTGTATTTAAGTTTATACACATCGAATTTTATTTAAAAAAAAAAAGAATGCTCATATAATAGACTAATAATGGACACAGCGCTAGAGGTTGTGTACCATTCTAGTCAAGAACTTAGTGAATCGTTAGTGAATTCACTTTTTTGGTTTCCCCACCATTTCTACCTTTCTATGACTTGATTACCAACAATTTCTTTGCTATGTATAAAAATGTTATAAAGTAAAATTAAATTAAAATATTTATAATTTTGATTTTGAAATGAATTATGGTTTTTTTAAAGCAAAAAATGAGTTATGGTTTTGGGCAAGTGGTATCAATAAGCTATGGTACGAGCCCATAGTATTGTAACAAAATACATATACAAGTTAATAATATCTATGTTAACATGGGGTAAATATTCATGGTTAAGAATTTTGTTATAGTATTAAGTTTTAATTTAAAAGTGCTATAAAATAAAAATATTTATAAAATATTTTGATTTTGAAATGAGTTATGGTTTTTGGGCATGTGGTATTGATAAGCCATGGTATTGGCCCATGGTATTGTAACTTTCCGAGAAAATCATAGAAATTCTAGTAAGATTTTGATAAAATCCTGCAGGGATTTTTGTAAATCCAAGTTACAACTGTCAAAATTCTAGATTTTGGGTGCCTTAGAGGTTTTTGATGGTTTTGAATCAATTTCCACCATCGAAAACATGATTCAAACACGGCTACTGCAAGATTTTTTGAAGTTTTATTGCCCGATTCCGACCACTTTTGACCATCCGGGCAATTCCTCCGCCTCCTATCCTTCTTTAGCCTAAATTATTATGACACTTAGCAAATATGAATTCTTTTAGTTTTTATTTTTTATTTTTAATATAATTTTTATATTTAACAATTCAATTTAAAACCACATAAAAATAGTCTTCAACAAATTAGAAAAAATAAATAAAATAAAATAAATAATAATAATAATAATAAAAATAAATATATATAAATATAAATATATATATATATATATATATATATATATATATAATTTTCAAAATATTAAGTTTAATATTTATATTTATTAAAACTAATTAAAAATCATAGTTTTTTTTACCAAAATAAAAAATAATATAAACATGGCCGCATAACTAATGCTCCCTACCGCTTAATTTAATTATTGAACTTTGAAAGGTATGAACCAACTCCCACATTTGACTAAGGGTTGCAATTCACAGTGGGTGCGAAAATAGCTGCTGGCTCAGTGCCGTCAGCTCCTGGAAGGCAAGCTCCTGCCCATATTGTTAGTGAAGCCCCAGCACCCACTGTCCAGCTGGTCCAGGCCTCACTCGATGAGGCTTTGAAGTTTTCTGAAAGTGCCCTAATTTGTCGGTTCAATGGTTTTTGGCTGCGACTAACAGCTCTCCACAATTGGATCTCGGAGGTATGGAAGCCTATCATTTCTGATGAAATTAATATCTACCCCTGTGCTAGGGGTTTCTTTATAGTAGATTTTGAAAATCCTGAAAGCAGACAATGTATTCTGGATTCCGGCCCTTGGTTTTGGGAAAAATCAGGCCTATTCATGAAGCCATGGAACCCATCATTCGATCCCTCAACAGCAGTGATAACCTCAGCACTAGTTTGGGTGAGATTGCTAAGCCTACCCTTGCATCTCTGGAATCTCTCCTCGCTAAAAGCCATTGGAAATGCAATTGGGAAATTTTACTGCAGGTGTCCAGAAACAGAGGAATATGCCAGAACCACCTATGCACGCATTTGTGTGGAAATGGACTTCATTGCCGGATTCCCAGCGGAAATAAACCTAACAAGTAAAGATTATGTGTGGAACCAGAAACTCGATTATGAAAGTGTCCTCTTCCAATGTTGATCCTGCTTTGAGACAGGCCATCTAGCCAAAAATTGCCCAAAAGCCTCCCAGAAAAATCATGGTAAAAATACCACCATAGATCTACTTGGTGGGAAGGAGCACAAAAAGAACACTACACTGTCATCAAAGAAGAATACTCTAGAGAAAACTCTAAATCACAAGAAATTGGGCAAGACAGAAACAACTCTCAAGAGAATCATGGAGAAAGCCTTGCCCAACAACAAAAAAGTGCACTCGACAACCCCTCAAGTATCAACTGTTATGAGGATTTGAACATCGTGCAAAATAAATCTTCATTTAACAACAAAGCAGATCTCCTAGACCAAACTTCTTCTCTGACTATCTTCAAAAGGACGAACACAATTGATCGCGAAGCTAAGACACCATTGTCTCAAGAACCAGAAGAGATGAAGGAGATGCAAGATAAAGGAAGTTGGAAGACCGTAGAGAAAAAAAAGAGAGCTACAACACCAATCTCGCCAAGAAAGACGAGGAGCCAAACAATTAAAAATTAAAAATATTATAGGTCCGATAGACCAATTTGGTCTCAGTGGACGGTAACCATCATCATCATCATCATCATCATCATCAGAATACATCAATGCAAGAATTTGTGCGACTATCAACCATATTCAAATGTACACAAATGTCATGATAAAATTTTCTTTGTCACTCATAATTGGGCTCAACGACTGCCCCAGATTTTTCTTCAATGTTATACAGTGAGAAAGCTCATCCAAGTTTAAAATACGAAAGAATAAATTAGCTGCGCCAAAATGGGTGCATGGAAGTTGCACTTTATTTGATAAACTTCTTAGAATGATGCTAACAAAATTCAGACAATTGGTCTAATTAACTAATAAATGAAATGGACATTTTCTGGTATTTTTTTCCACAAACTTTGTGGAAAATAATGTAGAAAAAAATCAACAATTAAAAGTTTAAGATATTTAATATGTAAAATTTCTATGTTTTAAATTTTTTTAGGAGTGTAAATCCATTTATTCCTTCACAAGCACACATTTTAAATAAATAAAAAGAAAAAAACATCAATAAACAAAATATATCAAAGTATGAACCATAAAATGAAATAAATGAAATAATTATTGGTTACATTGCACCATATCAAAGTAAATAGATAATCACACTACGTTTGACACCATTTTCAACTATTCTTATTAATAAGGTCCTAATGCGATTAGAATTTATATTCATAACCTATGACTAATTACTTTGGTGTTTTACACAACCAAAAGTAGAGACAAAAATGATAAAGAAAAATGCATTATAATTATTACAAGATTCTAAAACATTAAGCATGGAACTTAAATAAGATGTCAATTATCATGTTACCAATCCTCAGTAGCGTTGTTTGGAAGTTAGGGTCTGCATCAAAAATATACTAAGCGCCATTCTCCTACGGCAAGGGCTAACCAGCTTGCCATAGGGCATTAAATGCCCAGGTATATGCTTGCTCTATAACAAAATAACACACAGTCTTTACTTTTAATTTATGTAGCCACCAAGGACTGTGTGTTATTTTGTTATAGAGCATGCATATACCTGGGCATTTAATGCCCTATGGCAGGCTGGTAAGCCCTTGCCATTCTCCTACAACATTAAATACTAAGCACCATTCTCCTACTACATAAATCGTAAATCTATAATTAAAGGACGATTTGGAGGTTTCCTAGGCAAAGAAAGCGTTAACATTCCAGCGAAGGCACCCTCTTTGTATCTTTGTGCGAAGGACCAAATTTTTCTAGCAGAGATTCCAATACATGTTACATGGGTAAATCGCAGTAAGATCCGAGGTAGAACCCGAGCACGTATCAAGTCGATTGGGCAGCTGGTGCATGGAATTATAACGGGGTAGATTTCGAACGTGACAGTTGGGAAAAATTAAGGTGACCTGAGGCAATTCAAGCAGATTTCCCGTTCGAAAGGAAAGAGGGAAAATTTACACCTGCAGAGTAGAAAAAAGATTAAAGAAGAAGCGAAATCCTTAGTTCACTTGCCATTTCCAGAGAAACATTGTCCACTGGTGTATCGAAGGTGAGCCAATTTTGAAGATACTTTTTGGCTTCAGCGTTAGACAATGGATTTGGAAATCCCAAAATGGAAAACAAATCAAAAGTAAATGTTAAAAATGGTAAGGAAATTTTAGATTTTGTGGAAGGAAATCATTTGGGCCAAGTTAAAATTGCTTCAGCGAACAAAACATGAAAGTGGATTTGGGTAAATGCAAAACAATATCAGGGCATTTAAAGCGCAAACTTGTCCGCTTTAAATGGGAACAAAGAAGACGAAAATAGTTCGAGAAAAAGAAAACAAATAAGAGCAACGAAAACAAGGAAAAGTCAACCATTTATAGTCCCACATCTACACCTCTTACTTCGTCATCAGATATTTATGTCCAAGAATTGATAAAGGTCAGGGCAAGGCTGAAAATTTTGGAAGCCAAAGAACAGGAAAGGGACTGCAAACTTTCAGAAACCACACTTGCAAATCAATGTTTAATGGAAGGTAATAGAATTTTAAAAGAGCATGTAACAATGTTACAAGATGATTTAGAGGTAGGAAAACGAGAATGGGAAAACATGAAGGTCGTATGGAAAACCATGAGTGAAACTCAGGTAGATACACAAATAGTTCAACAAACAATCATTTCCAAAAAGAAGGCAAAAGAGAACAAGAGGACATACATTCCAAAAGAAATCAAAACTAGAGCTAAGGACACTAATGGTTACATGATAGAGGAAAAAGAAGATGCGAGTTCTCATAGAGCACAGGAAAGAGAACACAAAGAAATAAAAGATAGGGAAACAAAATTTATTATCGGGGGAATAAGAGACTACGGAAGAATGAAAGCACTTTCATTTTGACAAGGGATTTTTTGAAAGAGAAAGCACAATGAAGAGGGCAAATTTGCTAAGCAAGGAGGGTGGGAAGGATATGTAAAGAGAGGCCTCGACCCATAAAAGTCATAATGGCAAGTGTGCAATACAAACACCATCTCTTAAGCAAAAAGAAACCGTTGAAAGGCTCACACTTCTTCCAAAATGAAGATTTAACTAGCAAACAACAAGAAGAGAGAAGAGAATAAGTGGAGAAAGTTGGAGCAACAAGAAACAAAAGGGAAAAAACATGTTTGTACAATGGTAAAGCGGTTATTGCAGTGTTTGGGCTTCATGGAAAAACAAGGCAACAAGTTGGCAATAAAGGAAAAATAGGTAATTCTATAATAGGGAGGAAAATAACAAGATCAACATGGATGAAAAGGCGTGAAGATTCAAATTTGAGTCTTATGTGCCAAACCGCGTAGCAATCAAATCCTACCCAAGTCTACATAAGTCTAGTTTGTTAGAACTATAGAGGTTACCTTTGGAGGAGGGGACTTAGGATAGGGCCTATTATAGAAGGTAAAAACATAATTTGTCTCGCAAAAACTCATGAACACGATGGTTGCAAAACTCCTATATTTGATGGTTATTTAGAGTTAGCAGTTTGGAATGAAGCAGCAAAAAATGGCAAAGGGTATGGGGGAATACTGGTTTTAGTGAAAGAAAAAGAAGGTCGTCACATTAATTTAGTGAAAGGAAATACAAATAAACAATATTTATGGTCAAAATAAGAGAAAATGAAAACCACATAAGAATTGCAGCATGCTATTTTGTGGCTCAAGTATCAAAAACTTACAAAAATAAGGGGTTGGACAACAAAGATCCATATGCAACTTTAAAGCAAGAGATTGTTGCATATTCTCAACAGGGAGAAGTTCTTTTAGTGGGAGATTTCAATGCTAGAACAACAAATCAACAAGCTAGTATTCTTTGTTGCAAAGAGGATCACAATCCTATCTGGCTCATTAAAGAGGAGAATCCTCAATGGTTGAGATGTTCAAAAGATGACAAAGTTAGTAATCATTTTGGAGAGGAGTTTCTTACATTGTGTGGTGCTTTCAACTTAATTATCTGCAATGGTTTAGATAGATGGAAAAAGTATGAGAACTTCACTTGCGACACATACAATAGGGCAGTCGTTGACTATGTTATTTGTTCACAAAGTTTAACAGAAAGGATAAATGAATTTAAGATTGGAGAGCATATTTGGGACTTAAAATCAGATCATAACCCAATTTATATAAAGCTATCTTGGTTAGAAGAAAGACAACATAGGAGGAAAACCCAATGTTCTCGACAATCGGCATCAAGGGGCAAAATTCTTCTAACACAAGAAAATTGCACTATCTTCAAAACAATGTTGGAGAGATCAATTCAGAAGGAGAAAATTGCACTTGAGAAGTGCAAAAGAGCAAAAAATAGGAAATCAAACTCAAATTGTTTTCCTGTGAATGCTTGGTTCAATGATGAATATAAAATGACGAGGAGAACCTTAAAAAAGTCAGACGAGGAGAAGATGTATGTAAAGCTATATAAGCATATTTTAAAAAGAAAAAAAGACGAGTTCATGCAAACAAGGTGAGAAGAGTTAATATATCTAATCAAGAATAACCCAAAGCTTTTTTGGCAAGAACTTCAACCAAATAAGAAGAATTGAAAATAATATTATAGTCAATCAGTAGTTTGACTATGCAAGATAACTCTATGAAAAAGAATTAGAGATTGAGCCTCCTCCCAGGATGAACACAACTATAAAGCTTTTTACATTACAGGAGGTGGAGGCAGGAATTAAAAAGTTGAAAACAGGGAAGGCAAAGGACTTGGTTGAACTTCAAGTAGAATATCTAAAGTGGGGAATGAACATTCTGGCACCGCACATCATGGAAATATTCAACAACGTCATTCGACAAAGATTCCCAAGAGATTGGACAACTAGTCTAGCAATACCCCTTTTTAAAAGTGGAGACATTAATAATCCTTCCAACTGTAGAACCATTATGATCAATCATTTGTTTGCAAAGCTTTTCAACGACATGGTAGAAAATAGAATCAGTAAGTTGGCAGACGTAAAAGAAAAGAGGGCAAAAGGGCAAACGAGTTTTAGGCCGAAGCATTCTACAATAGATCATGGTATCACGTTGTGACACATTATTGAAAATGTTTGGGGGAAAAAGAAGAAGTATTTTGCTATTTTGTTGACTTCAAAAAGGCATTTGACACGGTCCCTAGAAATAAGTTGTGGCATAGAATGGAAGAACTTGAAATTCCTTTGCAATATAGAGTTGTTGTCCATAGGCTTTATGAAGAGGTGAAAATCAAAATTAGAACTTCAACAAACATTTCAAAAAGTTTTAGAAGTGACATCGGAGTCAAGCAAGACTACCCTTTATCCGCTACCCTTTTTGGTCTATATATTGACAAATTGGAAGAGTGGCTAAATCTACAAGCTGGGGATGGTGTTCGGTTGGGGGAGTTTGTGACAAAGCTTCTTTTATATGCTGATGATCTTGTATTGATTGCTAAATCGGCTGATGGATTGCAGATGCACCTAAATGCCCTTGAGCATTTTTGTAGAGCAGTGGGGATGCAAGTCAATATTGGTAAGACTAAAATAATAATTTTCTCTAATAGAAAGAAGCAAAGCCAACCTACGTTTTTCTTTGAAGGCAACATTCTTGAAGAAGTAAATGAATACAAGTACCTCATGATCGATTTCAACAAGAAGTTTAGTTGGGAGGACTGCAAAAAGAAGAGAATTTTAGGAGGGTGGAAAGCATTATATGCACTTCAAAATAGATGTAGAGAGACAAAGTTATGAGATTGGAAACCGATTAGAGTGCTTTTTGGGCTCCTAGTTTGTCCAGTGATATTATATGGATGTGAATTGTGGGCTAGCAACATCCCTGTTTCAAAATGGAAACAAATTGAGAAAATCCAAACACGCTTGATCATGAGCAAGTTCAACAATAAAAACTTCGGTTCCTTATGAGATAATGTTGAGTGAAACAGGAGCAACTCCTATCGAAGCAATTGCTATGGTGCATCTTATAAGGTATCTAAAAAGAATTGTGTAAATGGGAGTAGGTAGATGTCTGAAAGTTATCTTCAATGAAGGCATGAGTGAAAGAAAGAAATCATGGATGAGACAAAACGACAAATGGATGCAAATATGGAATATTTACCTCAATGCATGTCCCACAAATAGTAAGGAGTTAATTAATTTTGTTACGGAGAAGTTCCATAAGCATATATGGGGAAAAGAGTTGGGTAGAAAGAAGAAGTACTATGTTCAAGAATTCAACCTTACTTGTGATCTCCAACAAAAATAGTACATTGGAGCTAGCATTCTGTGGAGAAGAAAGATTATTATTGCTCAATTAAGAACTAATTCACATCAACTTCGATGTGAAACGAGATGGTGGAAGAGACCTAAAGAAGCTTAGGAAGAACGAGTGTGTACTTTTTGCACTTCTGGGGAAGTGGCATCGGAAAAACATTTCATTTTGGAATGTAATACTTTCAGAGACATCAGAGACAATTATGGCAGTGTGTTAGCATCAATTCCTTAGCATTGTCTTTTCAGTGAGAGGACTATTAGAAGGTTGAGTTAGCTCGTCATCAATTGAGTAAGAAAAAGTTTGAATTACAAAAGGTAAAAACCAAAGAAGCTAATAATTCCATAGACTATTTGAAGACAACATTCTTGAAGAAGTAAATGAGTACAAGTACCTTGGGATTGATTTCAAAAACTCAATTGGGAGGAATGCAGAAAGAAGAGAATTTTAGGAGGGTAGAAAGCATTATATGCTCTTCAAAACAGATGTAGAGAGGTAGAGTTATGGGATTGGAAAACAATTAAAGTGCTTTTTGGACTCCTAGTTTGCCCAGTGATGCTATATGGGTGTCAATTGTGGGCTAGCAACATTCTTGTCTCAAAATGGAAACAAATTGAGAAAATCCAAAAACGCTTGATCATGAACAAGTTCAAAATAAAAAGTTTGGTACCTTGTGAGATAATGTTGAGTGAAACAGGAGCAACTTCCATTGAAGAAATTGCCATGGTGTGGCTCATAAGATACCTAAAAAGAATTGAACAAATGAGAGGAGGTAGATGGCCTAATGTTATCTTCAATGAAGGCATCAGTGAAAGAAAGAAAACATGGATGAAACAAAACTACACATGGATGAAAAAATGGAATATCTACCTCAATGCTTGTCTCACAAATAGCAAGGAGCTAAAGGATTTTGTTATGGAAAAGTTTTGTAAAAAGGTATGGGGAAAAGAGTTGGGTAGAAAGAAGAAATATTACATTGAGGAATTCAACCCTACGTGTGATTTACAACAAAAAGAGTTCATTGAAGCTAGCATTTCGTGGAGGGCAAAAGTTCTTATTGCTTAATCGCAAGAAACTCCCCATAAAAACTTGAATCGCCATATTGATAAATTATAAAAACTTGAATCGCCTTGAATCGCCATAATTTAAGTTTTTCCATTAGTGAAAATAAAATTTATATGGTTAACTTTACACTCTCCGACATGTGCGCTAAAACATCGTTTGAAGTTTGAAATTGACGAATCTATGGAAAAAACCCAGGATGATTGACGAATCTAGAAAACCAAGATGATTGGATCTTATTGTATATAAGCTTTGCACCATTAGCCATAATTTTATAAACTGCCACTGGCTTTTACTTGTAGTAAGTAAAAGCGCACACCATGCTGTTGCTGAGACCAGGTTACTCCCCTATCAGGCGTTGCAGTTTGGCTCGAAACGAGATTTATCTCTCCATTCTTCGCTTATTTATAAATCCTAATTCAGAGAATAAGAGACACCATGCAACTGGTCTTCATTTCAGGTTGACCCGTGCAGCTTCTACACACCTCAACCCCCTCACATATATAAAATGCAGCGTTTACAATCCCATCTTCCACTCATTTCATCTAATGGAATGTGGGCAACATGGTATGGCTGGCTCTGCGATTCTCCATATCGTTAATAGTCAGAAAATTATTTCAATTCTAAGCATGCGTATCAGAAGAATTTCTGTGAAGGCCAAGGCTAGAGCAAGGGATTCCAAATCTGAAGAAGAAAACGAAAGTGAAGGTGGTTTATCTGGCAGAGGAATAAGGGAAAGAAGGAAGGGACGGGATAGAATCGATGCTCTTGGCCGGCTTATGTAAGGATCTTTTCTCCTATATTTGCTTCAGTGTTAGAAAACTAGGGCACACAATGAGTGAAAGAGAATGAATAAGATATTTCATCTAAATGAATGCTAGAGCAATACAATCTCTCTCACACACGATGTCTCCTTGCATGCTTATAATTCTGTTAATGTAGTTTTTAATTCTGCTCATGTGAACCACCAAACTCTCAACATCTAACATCACATCTCATTGGTCACATAATATGATGTCTATTGAGAGTTATTATCCCGACAATCACAGCATGTTGGCTGTTCTTAACAATGTTGCTCTCTGGTCCAGGCTATTAGATTCTTAAATCTAGGGAATTATCTATTGTGAGTAGGTGCTGCACTGTATTATGTTTTAACTACCTTGTATTTGGTGTAGTATTGTTGCTGACAGTATTGTTCCGTGACCTAGGATAACTATTATTAGATTCCCTAATTGTTATCTTTTACCTCCTTGCCTAAACAGAGCTAGCTCATTTAAGACATTTCAGCACCTTACCCGAGAAAAGCTTAGTCAAGTTTGACCTCTCAGGACCTTACCTGTGCAGAGTCTCAACGAGGAACTTACCACCTCTCGGGACTAACCTGGTAAAACTTTACAGTCAGGAGCTTATGTCTTTTCCAACGAACTTGGTAAGGCCTTTCATTCGGGACCTCATGTCTTTTAGAACCAATTTGGTAAAGACCTTTTAGTTGAATTATACCTTTCAGGCCAAGCTGGCAAGACCTTTTAAACTTCGGTCAAGACCTTACTGCCTCTGAGGACCAACCTGGTAAGACTTACAGTCGGGACCTTACTACCTTTTGAGAACCAACATGGCAAGATCTTCCAGTCAGGAACTTACACTTTTTGTTAGAAACCAGGAAAATACTTGGGGGGTGTGAATCAATATTTTAACAATTTCAAAATTCTTTGGTCAAAGTAAAAATACTTAGCAACACAATAATGAATAACAATACACCAAACTCATAAATTTGAACACAAGATATTAACGTGGAAACCCAACTGGGAAAACCACCAACTTTTTTTGATTATGATGCAAAATAAAGCTCCAACTTCAAATTACATCAAATTTTGCGTAGGCTACAATCTATAGAAGGCTTCGACCTTCTTTCTCTCTGCAAGCACTAGCATGTTTGTTTTTTAAGGCACCAACTTACAGGAAGCTCCAACTTCCCGTGTATCAGCACCAACTGAAAAGAAGAACCAACTCCCTGTTATGCAAGCACCAACTCGCACAGCCCTACAAATCCTTCTTTCATATAACTTTCAAACTCAAATCATAAATGCTTCTCTGCCATAAATAAATTCTCTTTTCTGCTCACAAAATCACCTATTTGCTGCTCTGTCAAGCTCCAAAATACTCAAATAACTTGAATACTGTTTGTGCATTTCTGCTCATACCCTGCTGCTGCTTATAAAGATTTAGAACTATTTCTTTATTCAACTGATTTTCTATTTCCGGGTTTAATAATTAGTTTTACTTCAACTCTATGCTTCAAATTAACTGTTGTTTATTTTGTTGTTCAATTAATTGAACACTCTAATCCTCTTTTCTGACTTGTACTATTCTGATTAATGTTCAAGTTTTATCCTCAGTTAACCTCTTTAACTCTGCTGAACTAAAGTTGTTTTTAAATGCATGTCAATCTGTCCTGATTTGCAGTCTAACAACCTGCTTTAATTTTGGTTATGCTTTGTCTAAACTGATGTTTTCAATTTCTTTAATCTTTGTCTTCTCTTGATGTTAAATTAGTTAGCAAATTTAATCAAAGTGAACAGTTATTTTAACTCAGTTCTGTTTTGCTATTCTAATGCTCTTGATACTTCATATTGCATGCTGTACTGATTAGCAATTTATCTCTTTGTTTTTTAGTCTGTTTAAATTTCAATTCTATATTGTCTTAACTGTTGTCTTCATTACTGCTTCTCTGCGTTTTCAATTGATCAATCAATTAACTCATGCTGAAACTGCTTTTACTCTCGGCCTTCATGTCAACATTGCATGTCGCATGCAATTCACATGCAGGCCTTGCATGTCGCATGAAATCAACACGTAAACTCCATATGTCATATTGCATGTTGCATGCAATCAACATACAAACTCCATATGTCGTATGCAACTCACATGCATGCCTTGCATGTTGCATGCAATCAACATGCAAACTTTGCATGTCGCATGCAATCTCCAAACCATACAATGTTGCGATAATTGTGATTGGATTAAATCGACGAAGTTCCTGTTACCGCTCAAACTAGCAGGGATCCTAGGAGGGGATCTTATAGAGCAACTGCTAAGTCAAGTGCAACAATGGAGCAATAGCCCACTATCAGCTAAAGCTCCCTGCTCTTTACGGACTTTCATTGATTGGAGGAGACCCAGTATAAAGGGGAATCACTAGATGAATAGGACAGTGAGAGGGCAAAGAGTGATTCCTAAGGCCTATTCACAAGAGAGACTCAATGATATGGCTTTCTTGCTCGGGAAGCAAGGTGATATGCTCTCTAGGGAGTGCTAAGGGGATTTTTGAGGCTAGGGTTTGGGAATATATCTAAGACAGATGATTCCTAGGCTTGGAAATCCTGATGGAGAATTGGTCTTTGTGTGATCTTTGTGGAATTGGCGTCAATAGGTTGTGGGACCACACAGGACCAAGCAGACCCAAAATTAGGTCAAGGGTATGGAGTTGATCACCCAATGAGGGGCTTGACCTAATTAGGGAGGAGAAGAGGATCAAAGGACACATTTCTTTGAGGTTTGAATTCAATGATCCTAATGAGGACACTAGCCAAGGGAAAACTAGGGCAAAAAATGGTCCTTGAGCTAGGGCTTGCTATATCTTGAGATCCCATTGTTGAATTTGCTTCAAATTTGGAGGGCCTCTAGAGCAAACCTCAGCGCAGTTGTGGACCAAAAATCGAAGTGTTTGGATGGTTAGATTGTGAGATAATTGATGCCCTAGGTGACCTATGTAGGCTAGGCCTAGAAAAAGAGGGAGGTGAAAAGAATAAGTGTTGAAAATGATCACCAATGGAGGATTAGTGCCTTGTCCTTTGGGAGAGATGGAGTCAAGGAGAATTTATGGTTTGGGAAGAATTCACCCAATCAAGGAGGCCTTCAACAACTTCACATGGCATTTAGAGCATGAGAACAACTGCTGCAAGGACTTTATACTTCGGTTTGCAATAAATGATGACTTATCGAGATGTATTTAACATAAATTATCTCTAGGAACATTCACCCATTCATACATGGCCCATGACATGATGCAACGCTATAAAAGATCAAATTTCCACAATTTCGCATAAGAAAAGTAGTAAATTTCAGCCTAGTATAGTGAAAATCCCAGCAACATGCATGTGACAAAAGTAAATAACAAGAATAGCATTAAAAGAGCACTTACATGTAAGAAAGAGTATATCCAATCATCAACATATGCCAATAGTGAAGCTCCAAGACAAAATGAAAGAGATCCAAACATCAAAATTCATCCATTCATCCAAACTCGTCCTCCAAGAAGGATAGCGAAAATCTCACAAGAAAAAATAACTCAATCCATGTGATGATGATGAAAATGAATCATATCACTTCTATTTATATACTCTCTAATGAATTTATTTAGCTAAATTGGTCTAATTGAGCCTCTAAAATAAAATAATGTGCATAATAACAATACTTTTGTTAACAAGCCCACCAAATAGCTCAATAACATAATAAGAAGCCTCACAAGAGGGTCAAATGATGAACAAAGTGAGTCATTGGGCCTTTGAAGAGGCCTAATGAAGTCCAAGGGGTGCCATGATGAAGTATTTAATTCCAAACATAGTGGAAAAGGGTTTGGTCCCTTATTTTCCAAGCAAGAACCTGTGGTGCTCCCAAGTGGGTGCGGGGGCACAAGGACATCCTCATGGGTCTCCAAGTGGATCGAAAATGCCTGTAGACTATTTGTAAGGGCTAGGATGATAATATAATCCCTCCCTCTGCAGTGGGAGACATCCTCTGGACCCTGGAACATTTGCCAAGTGTATGGTGCATGTGTGGAGCCGGCTGGGCATGGTGAACCAGGTGCATCATCCTCATCCAAAAGGTGGAACACGAGCAATCAATGAGTTGTCTTAGGGATCCATGAAGTACTCTCTGCTATGGTGGAGGCCCATGGCTCTCAATGCTCACCCTACAAGTGCCAATGTGGTCCTCTGGAGGGCCAGGACCCCGTATAGGGAGACCCAACCCGAATGGAAACCCACCTGCAATCCTGCATAAGATCCAATGCGTCCCTTTATCCTCCAATACAACAAATCATCAGAGTAATCAAGTAAAAGAGCTTACAAGTCATGGGATCAATGGGGCACTTCATGGTGGCATGCCCTTCCATAGTGGTCTTTGGCATGTACAAGTGTCTCTTAGCTCAATAGGGGGTTAATCAAGGTCCCTATTAGGTGGTTTCAATCTCCAGAGGGGGTGACATGTCCGTGGTACATTCCTCAAGTGGTAGGTGGAAAATGATATAGTAATGGAACAGAGTGGGGATCAAGGGAAACATCCAGACCACATGTCATGCCACAAGGGTAGCTATAATAGGGGAAGCCCACACATGGGGTATATTAGTGTAGGAGGGAGCAAATCATGGTACATGAGTTACCTCGACCTTTGCTTTTCCACCCTTTTTCATATGCCTTTTGCTTTTGATTGATTTTTCTTCATAACTGCTCGGTGCTCCAGGGGATAAGAGCATGATGTGTAATATATAGCAGTGGATAGGGTTGCTGGGGAGCGCCCTCGCCTCACGTCCCCGCTCCGAATTAGTGCTTCGCTCGAGAGCTATTCGGGAACATGCTCCCTTTAAAAAAAACGCTCCCTGGTTTTTTGGGAGCGCTCGCTCCTTGACCGCTCCCCTACGCTCCAGGAGCGATTTTTAAGAGGGGGAGTAGTTGAGGATCGATCGCTCCCAATTGCTCTTGTCTGACGCTAGAAAAGGAGGCCGCGCAGCCGAGAGAGAGGGGCAACGACTGATGACAGAGAGGGAGAGGAAAGGGGAGGGGGAAAGGATAAAAAGACCCTCTCCCCTCCCATTATTCACAATTTCATCCATTAGAGAGCAAGAGGAGCAAGAGAGTTTGGAGCTTGGAGAGAGCAAGAGAGAGGAGCTCAGAGGAGCTTGCAAGGGGAGATTAGAGCTTGGGATTGAAGGCCAAAGAGGTAGGATCTACACTCTAATTTAGCCTTTTTTTTATGTTCATTGCTAAATAAAAAAATAATTCTCTATTTCCCATTCCCTTTCCTCCATTTTTTTGCAGACTCAAAACTTTAAAGTTCAAACATCATGGTTATATGGCTTGGCATTTTCTTCTTCTTGGTTCCTTTTTTGGTTATTATGGTGTTGGAGAGTAGAAGAAGGAGGGTTGATCATGATGAAGAAGAGGATGAAGAAGTGGGTTATAGTGGATTTGATGAAAACCCTAGAGAGGAGTACCTTGGTGAGGAGGAAGAGAGTGAACATGATGAGGCCCCAAAAACTAAACAAGGCCAAACCCCATTGTGGAAATATGTTTCTAGGCTTGAAGGAGGGAAAGGGGGTGGAACCACTAAATTTGCATGCCCCCATTGCAAAAAAACTTACACAGGTTCATACACCCATGCCAAAAGGTACCTCTGTGGGAAAAGGCCATGGGATGGAGATAAACCAATAGGAATCAAAACTTGTGCAAATGTGTCAGCAACAGATAGAGCCAAATACATAAGGGAAGAGTAGGAAGCCCAATACAAATATAAAAAATCAAAGGGTTTCTTTGAACATAGCTCACAATCACATGCACAAATAACTCCTTCAACATCCTCCCATGGCAGTGGATATGGAGGCACAAGAACAAACATCTCTTTAAGGCGTAGAACCATATCAGATTTCCTTGATGAAGGGTGTAGGAATGATGTGGATTAAAAAATTTACTGGTTTCTCTATGCATGTGGGATACCATTCAATGTTCTTCGCTCACCTTATTGGCATGAAATGGTTTTTGCCATAAATGATGCCCCTAAAGGATACAAGAGCCCTAGGTATGACAAGGCTAGAACCGTTGGACTTGATCATAAAAAAGCAAAAATATCATATTCTTTGAGTAGAATGACAAATTCTTGGACTGAGCATGGGGTGTCCATTATATCTGATGGATGGACAAATGTAAAAGGCAAGCCATTGATAAGTGTTGTTGCTGTGTCTGTTAGTGGTGCCATCTTTCTTTCAGCATATGATTACTCAGAGAAGTTCAAGGTCGACATCAACATTGCAGAACCATTACTTGAAACAATTGAACGTATTGGGCCATACAATGTCATCCAAGTCATCACTGATAATGCTGCTAATTGTAAGGCAACAGAAGCAATTATTGAGGATAAATACCCCAACATATTTTGGTCTGGGTGTTTGGTTCACATAATGAACCTTTTGATGCATGATATTATTAAGAACAAAAACCATCAATACAAATGGATTGGTGATTTGTACAAGAGAGGCAAACAAATGATAAAATTTATTACAAATCATAGCAATACCCATGGGATTTTCTGCAGTCATTCAAGATTGGAGTTGTTGAAGATTGCAAAGACTAGATTTGCTAGCTATTACCTCACCTTCAGGCGCCTTTTGAAGGTAAGAGAGTCATTGGCTAGCATGGTATCAAGTCAACACTGGCAGGTATTAAAGGACAGGGCTACAAATGCAACTGACAAGCAAGGTTTTGAATAGGTGGAGGAGACCGCTCTTGATGGTCTGTTTTGGGCACGTGTGAGGCAAGTATTGGAATTCACCAAGCCCATTTATAACATGATTCGTTTTGCAGATACAGATAAACTAGTGATTGGGGAGGTGTATGAGCAGATGGATACCATGTTGGGGCAAATAAAAAATATTGTTCAGAAAGATGATCCCAACTTGTATACATTGATTCACAATTGTGTGTGTACACGGTGGAATAAACTTAATGTTCCACTACATGCCTTAGCGTATATCCTTATGCCAAAATACTACTCTCCATCTTGGTTGGGCCAACCTCCACCTAGGGGTGGGGTTAGGGTCAAACCCCATACAGATCCAAAGGTATCTACATGATATATGCAAGCATTAGACAAGTTGGTACCTAACAAGGAGAAGTGTGCTAATCTGCGTCTTGAATTAGGTAGATACTTCAGTTGCACTGGTTTGTTTGGTTCATTGCATGCAATGGAAGATAAAGACAGATTTGATGCTCTCACATGGTGGGAAGCATATGGCGGCATGGGAGTTTTGCCAAAATTGGCAAAACAAATTCTCTCACAGGTTGTAAATACTTCTTCTGCAGAGAGGTGTTGGAGCACCTACAACTTCATACATAATGTGAGAAGAAACAGACTCAATAAAAATTGGGCAAAAAGCTTGGTTTATTTGCACTACAACTTCAGGTTGTTGAATCATTATTGTGATTGGGCTTATGAGGATCCAACATATAAAATTTGGGACAACCACCTAGAGGACGATAATTTGGTGGATGGCACTATACATCTTGAAGAATTGGAAGCATAACTTATGAGAGATGAAGATGAAGCAACAACAACCATGCCATCCCCACCATCCAGTAGCAGTGCCAGTGCTCGAGTTCCAAGTACCATTCCTTTGTTGCCGCCACCTCCATGTATATCCTCATGTGGAGGGCATGTGCCTTCTGGTTCTGGTCATGCGACTGTGCGAGGGGAGACTCCTAGAAGACCAACACGACTTGCTTAGAAATTAGACAGTTCTCGTGGCGGCAAGAGGAAGCTGTAGATAATAGATTTACTTGTCTTTTCTAGTTTCTGGTAGTTTTAATAATTGTTGACTCTTTCATATTTATTATGATAACAATATATGACAATTTAAGTTTGAAGTTTGAAGTTGGCAATTATAACTCATTGGTAATGAATTATGGATATGATGCTTCATGAAAGTTGAAAGTTGTTTCATTTCATGTTAGATATTCTTTGTTGTAATGGTTACACTTAGCTTACAAGTACAACTTTGGTGATCAATTATGGTAAATGTTATATATTGAATTTTGAAACCTTGAAACTTTAAGATTGATGAATCACGAGACTCAATATGTTGTATGTTACTAACTTGTGGATGTGGTTGACGAAGATTATAACTTCTAGATGATTGTTGTTATATGGTTCAATCTATGTTTTTTTATGCTTTTTATCTAATTCATCATTCTACATGCTTTTGTTGACATATATATATCAAAATATAAAAAATATAAAAAAACATATATTATATAAAAATCGCTCTCGGAATCGCTCCCAAACCGGGAGCTTTTGAAAATGTCGCTTTCGCTCTCGCTTCCGCTCTCACTTCCCATTTTCGCTTCCGCCCCCGAGTAACGTTGGTAGTGGATACCCCTTTAAGGTGGGGCACTTCATTGCCCACCAGGGGTTGGGACAATCATGGGTTCCTTAATGATGGAGGGGGCTTATCTAGGGCCCATAGGAACCAGGGTGATGGCCATGGATAAGGGGAAGAGCTCATGTTTGGCTTTTTCCCAAGTGCTAAATTTGTATGTCTCAACCATCTTTTGCATTTTCTGGTACATTTCTTGTGGAGAGTGGCCAAATTATGCTTTTTATTTTCTTTCTAGCTACATTAACCTCCGAGGCATCGTTCTAGGCTCGAACCAAGGTGTGGACAAGGGGAGGGGGAGGCTAACCCTATGTGGACCCAGATTGGAAAAGAGATGAATGGGGCTAAAATGAGTGGAAGGGGAGTAATGTAGGTGGTATCAGGAAGCGGGACCATGCAACCAAAATCAAGATTTCCCATGTAGTGCTATCCCTAAAGCTAATGGCCAGTAAAAGAGATCCCACGGGATTAGGATACAAGGGTAACCTCGAAATCGGGCAGTGGAGACAAGAATACAGACCTAACCCACTCTTTCCACTGAATCTCCCCACCAATCCATGCCCAAAAGTGCATAGGAAAAGTAAACAAAACTACTCAACCAAACCAATGAAATGTCATACCTTTGGGGTCGGGAGGCCCACCTTCAAACATACTTTCATAGCAGATGGGCGAGGGACCACATGGCTGGCTCAGGTGGCGAATAAAATTGCACATCGAGCTATCTTGGGGTTTCAAGGGGCTGTTGGCTGCTAGTGCCAACTGAGGACTATCTAGGAGAAAATTTTTCTCCTATACACACTACCCACAGGTCGTGGGTAACAGGTCTAAAATCGGAAAAAAAATATAAAAATCAGGAAAAAAATTTGGCAAATAAAAATAATCATTTTTTTTTTCAAATTTTTAATATCCATAACATAAAATAAATGCATTGACATGTAAATATGGAAAGAGAACTAATATATAAGATGTTTAATATGTCTAGTGCTACATCACACATAACAATTAATCATGTCCTGAATACCGAGTCCCGAGACCTGACTTAGCCTTAAAATATCAACAATATAATAATGTATCTGATATCATGAGTCATAATATCATATACATTGTACAATGAAATGAACCGAGTAACTACTGATTTCCTCTGCCCCTCTTGCGATAAAATATAACAACTTTCCCTCTAGATGAAGAAGTCCCTGGGCTGGCATTGGACTCTGCTGTGCTCTAGAAGTTGAAGAACTAGGAGCTAGACCATGTCTTCTACTGGTGACCATTGTAGGTGGTGTCACCTCCTCCCCCTCCTCCTCTGCAGCTGCTACCCCCTCCATTACCTCCTCCTCTGCAGCTGCTACCCCCTCCATTACCTCCTCCTCTAACCAATCAGGGGCTGATTCCATGATAGGCCTCTCGGCCTCAACCCTCCATGCAGAAGTGGTGTCAATCCCATCCAATGAGATGGCCTCCACATCAGGTGTCCTCTCAAGTTGCCTCACCCACAATCAGAGATTGTAGTAGACATAGACCATGTTGTTAAGGCGCTGGGACTCCAACCTGTACAAGGGTCATAAATTATAAATGAATAATTATCAAAATAATAAATTACATTGTTTCTTCTTTAATGAATTCAAAAAATTAATTGGAAGATTTTAAACTTGTTGCACTTCTTGGTGTGTATTTTTTCAAATACACTCCAGTTGCACTCGCATCCAGAGGAGCTACATGTTTGGCTGAGCACTCAAATGGCAAGCCTTTGGAGATTGGGTACTCTGCCACCATAGCTTCTCCACCATGCATCTACAACAAATAAGAGAAACATAAGAAAAAAATTGAAATTTGAAAGTTGAAGCAAAGTATGAAGAGACAATGAAATTTGAAAATTGAAACAAACTAAAGCTTACTTGGCATTTTGGTTTTCCTATCATGGATAGCCATGTCAAAGCTAAATGTGCCATCTGCCATCCTGTATATCTCCATTTGTTTAGAAATTTCTACACGTTCTACTAGAGATGACATCATCTTTTGAACACAAGTGAAGAATCCATCCATGACCTCAACATCAAATAAAAAACCACGAGAGTAAGAAAATGTGGGGTTCAAGTATATCCTTGCAGCATGAATGGGACGATGGAGTGTATTGTTCCATCGATCATCAATCAGTGTCCATATTAGTTGTTGTTTCTCAAACCCCTCATCCCCCTTATCATCATAATAGTTGCAAATGGATTCTTTGGCCTTATCCAGGGCCTCATACAAGTAGTCCATTGTGGGCTTGTATCCATCAACTAATCAAAGAACCTTTGCCAAAGGTTCAGTAATGCTACACACCTCTTGCACTCCAGCTGAAAAGCTCTCCTACTATGAAACTACCTTGCATATGGCCTCTCCCTCCGGTTTGCGGCGAAATGACAAAGCACGCCACTCGTCTGAAAGAAACATTCTCTTCACATTCCACATAGAATTCAAGAGGGATTGAAGAGATATGAAGCTAGTGGCAAACTGTGTAATAGTAGGGCGCACCAACTCCTTGTTGTTGGTGAATGTTCTCATCAAATGAAGCACAAATGCATGATTATATATAAATTTTGTGATGTTTTTTGATGATTCAACAATTTTCTTGACAAAATGAAATTTTCCTATGTCCTCCAACATCAAGTCAATGCAGTGTGCAGCACAAGGTGTTCAAAATATGCTAGGATGCCTCTCCATAAGCATCTTGTCAATAGCAACATAATTTGCAGCATTGTCCATTATGACTTGGACAACATGTTGTGGACCCACCTCTTGAATGAACACTTCCAACAAATCACATAATAACCATGCATCTTTCATATGTGCAGATGCATCAACAAATTTCATAAACATTGTCCCCTTGGTACAATTACCCAAGAAGTTAATAATGTTTCTACCCTTTTGATTAGTCCAACCATTTGATATCATAGTGCATCCCATTTGTGCCCATGATGCCCTGAATTCCTCTAATCTTGAAGTGTATTCAACCTTTTCATTTTGAAGAATACGCCCTCTAAAGTCATCATAAGAAGGGGCTTTGTACCCCGGGCCAACAATAGCAATAACATCAATCACGGGCTGGAAAAATGGATTGTTCCTGGCAATGCTAAAAGGAACATCACTCCAAAGAAGACACCTGCCCAACAACTTGTCAGCTTCTTCCTTCTCTTTTTTTTAAGAGCTGACCTAATAGATGGTTGTGCACTAGGTGTGGTTCTAGGAACAAAAAATGATGAAGCAGTTGTGGGGTTGGTTGTAGAAATTGATGTTGAAGAAGAACCAATACCACTCTCACGGTCACCTCCCATCACTCCACCCCCTGCCATTTGACTCTTCAAAGCTGCCTTGGTCAATTTGGTTGTCTCTATATCTTCCAATGATTTGAGGGCTCTATGGATGATTTTTGGAGTTGTGTTTGTGCAAAGCCCTACTTCATGTCCAGGAATTTGTGCTGGAATTTTAATTTGTATACTCCCCCTATCATATGTTGCCCACATAACTTGCAAGTCAAATTTGATTTGTCAAACCCTCCATCAAGTTCACCAAATTCCCACATAGGGTCCAATTTCCTTGGCATGTTTGTAACTTTGTTGAACTCTTGAGTTTTAATGTAAGATTGAAGTTTGAACCTAGGGCACAAGAAAAATTGCAAGTTAAACAAATGAAATTAAAATTTAACATACAACATTTTGAATTTTTGACAAAAAGAACTTCAACTCATTGCAACAATAATGGAAAAATAAACACTTTCAAACCCAAGCAAAAAATCATGGAAAAAAAACTAGGGCACAAGAAGAATTTAAACAAATAAAACTAACAATCAAGATTTTGAATTTTTGACCAAAAGAAAACCCTCTCCACTAAATGCAACAAAAATGACAAAAAAAGCACACTCAAATCCAAGCAAAAATCATGGAAAATATATGGGTGACTGAAACCCAAGGAAAAACAAGGAAAAAAAAAAAAAAATAGGGCCAAATTTGATGCCCATACCTGAAAACCACGCCTTGCTGAAGAAACTTGGTCCAAACTCGATTTTTTTTTTGCTTGGGATGCTAAATTCCTTCACTTTTCTCCTCTCTTGCCCTTGTAGATGAGTTCTCCTCCTCCTTAGCTCTCACCCTTGCCATCTGTTTGCAAAATGAATCACAAAAAAACCCACAAGAGCCTTTTAAAAACTCGTTGTCTGTGCACCCATGATTTTTTCACGTTGGATGGTGTGATTAAATTGCAATTTTTCCAAAGTGAAAAGAATTACCGATTTAATCGTCTCTGCGAATTGCGATTTATTGCAACACCATAAACCACCTTTGACATCAATGACAACACTCTTTGACATCAATGACAACACTTTACTAACACTTTTTAGGGGCAACCTCGTAAGACTTTTTAGTTAGGACCCTACCACCTTCTAGGTCCAACCTCGAAAAAATCGCGATTAAATTGCGATTTTTCCAAAGCGAAAAAATTGTTGATTTAGCTGTCTCTGCGAATTGTGATTTATCGCAACACCATAAACCACCTTTGACATCAATGACAACACTTTACTAACACTTTTCAAGGACAACCTCGTAAGACTTTTTAGTCAGGACCCTACCACCTTCTAGGACCAACCTAGTAAGACCTCTTAGTTAGGACCCAGGACCTTACCGCCTTTTAAGGACAAGCCAGTAGGACCTATTGGTCAAGGACTTACCACTTTTCAAGACAAACCTAACAAGACCTTGCCGTTGATGGGAATTTTGGCATGGTGACTATTATTCCCTCCCACTAGTAGATTGGGATACTAGTTGTAGACAACACAAAAATTAGGAGTTTTACTCTACCAGGAAGGCAAGCAAGAAATCTAAACTAGAGTTTTGGAGATAATTGGAAAAGAAGTTCCTATAATGTGCTTCCATTGAGAAGCCTTCCAAGCTTGATTGCTGAGGTGGAGGAGGATTAGCTAACTTCAAGCAAAATGCTCACAAGATAAGAAAAAGAAAAAACTTTCCCCTACTCCGCAACTCAAAACCCAAACTCTAGCTCACTAAACAAGATAGGAACTTGATATTCTACTAGATGAGTCAATGGGAATAAAATGCATGAAAACCAACATCAAATCCATAGAGCAAACTTAGGGGACAAAGAAAGGAGATTCCATTACAAGAAAAAAATTAAATTATTGGATCCATACCTTGCATGATGAAGTGGCTCCAAAATCGCTTTTGTTGGTGGTTTATGTTAGCTTTTGAAGTTACTTTGAAAGTGTTTATGCCATGTTTGGGGGTGCTTCATGAGATTTGGGGTACATGGTGTATTATGTTGAGAAATTAGGTAGTTCTGGTCGGTATTTTCATTAGCAATTAATGAAGAAAAATTCAAATCTACATGTTTGTCCAAGTCGGCCTCAAGAAGGACAAGTCGGCTCACATGTGTGAAAAGCCACCTCTCGCAACACATATAAATAGGACTTCATTGAATCTCATTTGTACCATCTCATCACACAAGTTCGATTTGAAATAGTAGAGAGACATCACACGTGCGAAGGAGACAAGGAGACCTTTTTCTGACCAATGTTGATCAACCTTTTCTAATCTGTTTGACTTGCATTGACTTGGGCCAGTTTGATTTTGCTTTGACCGAATTGTTTGATTGTCTTGGAGGCCGAGCATTGTAGGACTTTGACTTTGTTTGATCGAATATTTATCTATATCTTTGGCTTGCTAACTTCTGTTGACCGCAAGCTTGATTGAGGTATTTGACCGAGAATTGTAGGGACTGTGTTGATTGAATTTTAGCCCTCTTATTTCAGAGCTTCCACAGGTCACAATTCAGCCTTATTGTTGCAGACTTGACTTTGACCAAAAGTTGACTTTCTCTCTCTTCATTGACTGGTTTTGACTTGGACAAATTGAGGTCATATTTGGAATCTTGTTGGAATATTCTTTGATGTACTATTGATGAACAAAATTTCTCTCATAAGGAAACATTTGCTAGGTTTTCCCTTTGTGGGTTTTGCCTTGGTTGTGAGCTTTATTCTTTGTGTATCTTGTTTATTGTTTACTATTTACTGTGATCTCTATTTTCTTTATTGATGAAATGAATGGTTGAAGTTTTTCATGTTTAGCTACTTGATGATTGAAATGTAAAGAAGTCTGGTTATATCATTAGAAGTAGTTATCAATTGTGAAAAACTATACTAGTCTTGACTACACTAGTAAAATCAACATGGTTTCAGAGCTTTGGTGAAGGGAAAAAGTTGTGAGGTCACCTTGAAGAGCATTGAAAGCATCTTGAAGAATCTTGGGATTTGTAATTTTGGTTGGTCATCTTCATCTTCATCATGAATTCCTTCATGAAGACAGAGAACAAGCTTGAAGGAGCTGCTAATTACAGGGCATGGAAGGCCAAGATTGATCTAGTTCTTGCAAGGCATAAAGTTTTGGGCATTGTTACAAGTAAAGTTATTGAACCAACTAATCAAGCAGGGAAAGAAAAATTTCAAGAAGATGACATCTTGGCAAGGAGCATCATTATTGAATTTGTTAGGGATAATCTAATTCCCTATATTGTTGATCACCAAACATCCAAGGGAATGTATGATGCCATCATTGGTTTGTACACAATCAACAACATCAATCAATCTATAAATTTAAGGGGTCAACTTCGCAATATCAAGATGACAAAGAATGATATAGTGGCTTCCTATTTTGTAAAGATATCTCAAATAAGAGATCAACTCAAGGCCATTGGAGAAGAAGTATCTGACAAAGAATTGGTAGTTGTGGCTTTGGGTGGTTTGCCTAGATCATGGGATCCTTTTGCAACAAGCATTAGTGCAAGAGAGAATGCACCTTCATTTGATAAGCTATGGGCTTCCTGTACTCAAGAAGAATCAAGACTTCATTCAAGAGACCAGGTCGAAGATCGAAGTGAAGAAGCTTTAGCAACTCATTCTAAGAGTTCTAAAATAAGACCTAACTTTGTAATATTTCAAAGAAGTTTTGGTAGAAAACCTAATTCTAAACCTGCTTCAAGATCTGCTCCAAGAAAGGAACCTGCACCACAAAGAAGGCCTCCTCGTCCCTCTTATGATAGAAGAGATAGAAGAGATGGAAGAGGTTTCACAAATGTTCAATGTTTTCATTGCCAAGCATATGGTCATTATCAAGCTCACTGTCCTCAAAGAAATCAAAGGGATGACTATCAAAGGAATGGAGATCAGAAAAGGAAAGGGAAGCATCATGCTTCTGCAACTGACCTTGATGAATCCTCTCATAAGAGGATGCCTAGAAAGAATGAATTTGATGATGAATATTCATTTTATTATGCTCTTACAGGTTCCATTGCAAGTCATGATGAGATATAGTTGGTGCATAGTGGTGCCTCGAGGCACATGTCTGGGAGTCGTGATCATCTCTCTGAATTGGTCGAAAAGAAGATTTCTCAAAGGGTTGAGCTTGGAGATAATGGAAAATATGAAGTCAATGGCATTGGTTCATCAACCTTCCAATTGGAATCAAGAGGTAGCGAATCAATTAACAATATTTTATATGTTTCTATTTTGAAGAAGAACTTGTGGTTTATTTCATCTCTTGAAGACAAAGGCTATAGAATTGCGAATCAATTAACAATATTTTATATGTTCCTATTTTGAAGAAGAACTTATTGTCTATTTCATCTCTTGAAGACAAAGGCTATAGAATTGCGAATCAATTAACAATATTTTATATGTTCCTATTTTGAAGAAGAACTTGTTGTCTATTTCATCTCTTGAAGACAAAGGATATAGAATTGCTTTTGTTGATGGACAAGTTCTAGTATGGAAGAAGGATGCCTCATTGGTCATTGGTGTGTGAATTGGAGGACTATATCATCTCCTTGGACATTCAATTCAAGCTTTGCTACACAACACCACTGATCTTTGTGAAATATGGCATCCAAGGTACACTCATATTCATTATAAAGCATTGTCTAAATTGAAAGATTTTGTTAAAGGTGTACTTGAAATTAAGATTGAGCATGATGGAGTCTATAAAGGATGTGCCCTTGGAAAGAATGTTAAAGGAAGATGTACTAGCAGTGATAGTAGATCCAAAGGAATCTTGGATCTTGTGCACTTTGATGTTTGTGGGCCTATGTTTGACAAGACCTTGGGTGGAAATTTATATTATGTCTCCTTCATTGATGATTACTCTCGCAAAACATGGATTTATCTTCTAAAGTCTAAGGATCAAGTATTTGAAAAGTTTCATGAATTCAAAGCACAGGTTGAGAATGTTACAGGTAGAATGTTAAAATTGGCAACTAGGGCCAAACTCTACGTGGGTCATCTTATTTATGACAACTGATATTTTTCTTGGATTCCTCTCTCCGAGAGGTGTAGGATTGATCTAAAGATCATCCGATTCTGACATGTACAAATGAAGTTATGAATTTATTTTGATATGGTCAAATTGTCAAGGTCAACCAACAAAGTTATGTAGGCTCAGAAGCCCAACGGTCATGTCTATTCATCCTCAATGTTGCATATAAATAGAAGGTGACTTAGCCTCATTTGGACACACTCATCTTCACACTTCTCTCTCTCTCCCCTCATTGATTGGGTATGTATTTCTGGGCCTCTCTCTCTCCACATGTCCGAAATTTCAGGAGAGCAAAATTTCAGGAGGCCAAAATTTCTGGACAGTTTGACCTAGCATTGACCAGCATGTGTTGACCTCCTTTGAGTGCATTTTTGTGAGTGCTATCTCTATTTGGGCAGGCCACATTTCTGGGCACAAAAATCAAGGTTAAATGTTGACTGTTGACCAACATTAACTGCAGCTAGGGCTGACCACAGATGGGCTATTTGACTAGACTTTGACTAGGTTGAATTTGACTATTTTGAGGGTTGTTTTATCTTGCTGTTTAGAGGCCCAAGTTGACTGATTTTCTAAGGGTCAAATCTGCCCTGTTGACTAGCGTTGACTTTTCTGGTTAGGGCTCTTTTGCTGCTGTTATAAATTATCAAATTTGTAAGTTGTACTATCTCTCTCTGCTGAACTATTGAAGACTAAAAGAAGATTTGATCAAGGGTTTCCCCACATTGGGGTTTGTCTCTGGCTGGTGCCACATCTTGTGTCCTCTTGTCTTGTCTTCTACTGTTTATGTTTATGTTCTATCTGAATTTTACTATCATGTTGATGTGATTGCTAATCTGAATATTGATATTGGGCTAATAAAGAAGTTGAAGTAAAATTTCTCTAAAGCATAGAACATACCATTGTTGTCTAAAATTAACATGGTATTAGAGGTGAGGTGAAGACAAAGCCTAAGAAAGAGTGAAAGAGCAATCACCAAAGACAGTTGGACAAGGGCAAAAGGTTCAATGGGTTCCTCATCCTACTTCCCGGCTGAAGACAAGCTCCATGATAAATCTGACTATCATGGATGGAAGATGTCTCTTGATCTGACCTTGGAAGAAAAAGAAGTGATGGGCTATGTGCAGGGTAAAATCCCTGAACCTCCTTCAAATGCACCGACTGCTGCGAATACCAAGTACAATTGGGCTGAAGTCAAAGCAAAGAAGATTATCAGGGATTCTATTGACAAGCATCTAGTAGCCTACATCTCTGAATTGAAGACATCCAAGGAGATCTACGGTAGGTTGGTCGACATGTTCAAGGTTAGTAATGCTAATGAAATTCTATTTCTCAGGAATAAGTTGAAGGATATTAAGAAGGGCAAGGACTAGGATATTAAATCTTATTTCTTGAGGATTACTGAGATTAAGAATGATCTACTCTTGATTGGAGAAGTCGTTCCTGACAGGGAACTTATTCTCACCACCCTTGGAGGGCTCCCACCTGAGTGGTATGTATTTAGAACCACTATCCTCAACAATGATTGAATTCCAGGGTTTGAAGAATTGATGTCAAGATGCATTCAAGAAGAAACAAGAATTGTCGAGAAAGAAATGCCTTCTAATAGAAGTAACCCCACTGCATTCTCCGCTCATGCCAAAAGGAGAAATAATGCAGGGTCTAAAGGTCATTTCGATGGAGAGCCTGGATCTAAGGGAGGAATGACGAGTAGGTGCTTTGTTTGTAATAAGTTTGGCCACTATGCAAGGGAGTGTCCAAATAGAAGGGACACGTCGCTTGATGATGATCACAATCATTCCAGGGGCAACTTCATCAACAACGATCAAAGAAATGGTAGGTCCAATGGCAAAGGAAAAAGGAATGCAGGACATCAAGGAAATGGTCAACCCTCCAAGAAATTAAGGAAGTCCAGGTATAAAGAATCAAATGTTGTTAACAATAAGCAAAAATAGTACTATCTTATATCGGCCCTCTCCACTACCTCTCCCTCGGACACTTTGGGAAATTGGTTGATTGGTAATGGTGCCTCAAGGCACTTCCTCGGATACAAGGAAGCCCTCTCTAATCTGATAGAAAAGGAGACAAAGTTGGAGATCATCCTTGGAGACGATGCCACCTATTCCGTGAAGGGAATAGGGAATGTTACCCTTCAATTGAATCAAGGTAACACTATTCATTTGTAAGAAGTACTATATGTACTTGATCTCAAGAAGAATCTGGTGTCCATTTTAGCTATGGAGGACAAAGGATTCAAGTTGGCATTCATCGATGGAAAGGTACGTGTTTTGAAAAGAAATTTTAAAGATGCTTTTACTCTTAGGTTCAAGGTTGACACTTTGTATCAAGTTGGAGGAAGTCCATTGGGAGCCATGTCTTGCGACACATCTCTACAATCTGAACTATGGCACCGGAGGTTTGTCCATCTTCATTATAAGGCCGTACCCGATGTGGGATGGATGGTGACAGATATGCGCGAGTTCAACGTAGAGCATGAAGGTGTATGTCTGGGATGTGCCAAAGGAAAACTTACAAGGGGACCATTCCCCTCAAGTAATAGCAAGACCACAGATATATTGCAATTGATCCACTCCGACATATCTGGTATGATGCCCGTAAACTCTTTGGGAGGATACTTATATTATCTCACCTTTATGGATGATTATTCTCGCAAGACTTGGATCTACTTCTTGAAGAAGAAGGATGAAGTGTTCACCTGGTTCCGACACTTCAAAGCCTTGATCGAAAACCAATCTGAGAAGAAAATCAAGATATTGAGGACTGATAATGGGACTGAGTACGAATCCAATGAATTCCAAGATTATTGTAGAGAAGCTGGCATTAAGAGGGAGACTACAACGCCATACACTCCTGAGTAGAATGGTATGGCTGAAAGGAAGAATCACTCTATTGTAGAAGCAGTTCGTGCCATGCTTCATGATTAAGGCCTTTCGAATTTCCTATGGGCCGAAGCTGCAAATACCACCGTATATGTTCAAAACCGATGCCTTCATCAAGCATTGGACTCCAAGACTCTCGAAGAAATGTTCACTGGTAAGAAACCCGATGTCTCTCATTTTATAATTTTTGGAAGTCCCATATATTTCCATGTGCCGAAAGAGAAAATAAGCAAATTGGGTGCATCTGGGAAGAAAGGAATCTTTGTGGGCTATAGTAAAAATTCTAACGGATATAGAATTTATGTGGCTGGTCAAAAGGAAGTTGAGATAAGTCATGATATCACCTTCGACAAAGATATGGCACTCAGGAAGATCAACAACCTTCCTATCCTAAGGAAGGACAAAGAAGATGACACCAGAAATTAGGGTGCAAAAGAAGATGAAACGATGCCTGATGTTGATGAACCTATGGATCTTATTGATCCTCCTCCTCATGAGCCCTTCTCCTCCAAAAGGAGACCCTCATGGCTTAGGGAGACTCTCGAAGATGTTGAGAGGCACTTTGCACCAAGGGGGACTTTCCGTGAAAGCAAGAAACCGAACATGTATAAAGGATATTTCACTGCCATGAGCACTATCATCCAAAATGAGCCTTCATCATTCGAAGAAGTCGTGAAGCATCGAGTATGGAAGGATGCTATGAATGAAGAATACGAGTCAATTATGAAAAATGATGTCTGGGATGTGGTCCCTAGACCCCTGGACAAATCAATTGTCACCTCTAAGTGGCTCTACAAAATCAAGCAAGGAGTTGATAGAATTGCAGACCCTCTCATTCACAAATGTAAGAGGGAATTGGCTTCTGAATTTGAGATGAAGGACCTAGGATTGACGCACTATTTCCTAGGATTGGAGGTCTGGCAAAAGCTAGGTGAAATTTTCCTCTCTCAAGGAAAATATGTTGTGAAGATATTGGAAAGATTTAGGATGGTGGATTGCAAGCCTGTGACTACTTCGATGGAACTTAACTTTAAGAAGCTATTTGGTAGTGCTGCTGGACCTGAATTGGGAAATGCTTCTGAGTATTGTCAACTCACAGGAGCACTGATGTTCTTGGTGAACTCCTGTCCAAACATATGTTTTGTAGTTAACACATTGAGCTAATATATGGTTGAGCCTCATCATATACATTGGATTGGTGCCAAGAATCTTCTGAGATATCTCCGGGCACAATCACTCATGAACTGAGATAGACTGTCAGAGATGTGAGGCTGCATGGTTATTCTGATGCTGATTGGGCTGGCAGTGTGGTGGATCGTAAGAACACTTCTAGATGTTGTTTTCTTGGGGTTCTGCTTCAGTATCCTGGATGAGCAGGAAGCATAAATCAATTGCCTTGAGCATCGCCAAGCTCGAATATATAACTGCTAGTCTGGCCTCCTGTGAAGCTGTCTGGTTGAGGAAGCTCTTCAGTGAGCTGTTTGGACATGTGCTGGATACCACTGTGATCCTTTGCGACAACCAGAGTGGGATCCTATTATCAGAGAATGTCGTGTTTCATGATCGCTCCAAGCATATAGATATCAAGTACTACTTTCTCTGGGATATGGTACAACGATGAGTAATAAGGCTCCATCACATTGGGACTGATGAGCAGGTCGCCGATATTTTGACATAGCCCCTAGGGAAGGTCAAGTTCTTGGCCTTCCGAGAATGACTTGGAGTCATGGAGAGACCCTCTTATGAGGGTCCTATATGATATGGACATTGAACTCTTGGAGCTCCGGGGGGGCTTGGGGTACTTCTTGGAGTGATGAGCAACCATAGGGTGAGTGGTTCAGCCTTCCCCTAGTGGTTTGCTGTGTACAGGGTGAGTGGTTCTATTAATCTAGGTTGTCATTGATGTCAATATGGCACTAGCTGAGATGGAAAATAATGTTGAGATGCCTGGTTCCAAATGATGATGTCACAACTCTTGTTTCATTAGAATGTCATCAATTAATATGTCAAGTCACTAATGAAGAAGTCTTAAGAAGTGCCAAGTGCCAAGTATTTAGAAGCCCTTGATGACATATGGAGGACTACATTTGATGATGTCATATTCTTAATGAATGACCACAATTGATGATGGCACTTGATGAGGTCTTGATAACATGGTTGGAAGATTATTCTGGAGTTATCCTAATGATGCTGCTCTATGACTGCACTAGTATATCATGACATTGTTCATGCGTCATGCTACATGGATGTTCCACTCCTACATAATGACTCTATGATCCTATGATGAAATTTATAACAATGAAGAAGCCAAAGAATGAAGAAGCCACACTGTCCCAAACTTTTTATGCATAAAATTTAAGGACAGTCACAAAGAAAAATTATTTTGGACACCTTGGAGGCATCCTTTTGAAAATGGATCCTAGACCATCTTAAAGAGGATTTTTTCCTCTTTCTAACGAGCCTTTATTTGCCCTGAAACTCCCAATAGTTTGTGAGATATTGAATTTTTAAGTTAAGGAAATTATTCCTAGCAGTGAGCCGACCTACATTCAGTCATACAAGTCGGCCTCACTTCAAATAGATGTGTCCCTTCAGTTATAAACGAAATCTCTATAAATAGACGTCTAAACACTTCATTTTGATCAACAATTCAGGCAAGAATTTAGAGATACGAAGTACAAGAGAAGACAGAAGGCCGAGGAGAACAAGGAGACTATTGTTTAGGACGAAAAAAAAGGATAATTCTGTTTGGGCATAAAATCTTGGTCGAAGCTGCCGTATTTTCCGTGGTCAAAGCTGCCGTAGTTGCTGTGGTCAAAGCTGTTGTAGTTGCCGTTGTTGAAGTTGCTGTAGTTGCCGTGGTTGAAGCTGCCGTAGTTGCTATGGTTGAAGCTGCCGTGGTCGAAGTTGTCGTGGTCGAAGTGTTGATTTATTGGGATTGGACAAATAAAGCTTGTTGAAGTCTTCTTTTGAGAACAAAATAGGGCAGAGTTGGAGAACTTTGTGAAGCAGCATATTGAAGATTTGTGGAGATCATTGAAGACTATGATGCATTGAAGCCATTATGAAGTGACCTTGAAGAAGTTTGTTTGGGTAACATGAAGAGCAGTGGTGACACCTTCATGTAAAGAACAAGGTTGTCATTAATGATGTGACATGGAGACTAAGTGAAGGCGTAGCTGAAGATTGATAGGGCTTGTTGAAGAAAACATTGGGAGCTTGATAGGGCTGAGGGTCAAATCTGCCCTGTTGACCAAAGTTGACTTTTCTGGTTAGGGCTCTTTTGCTGCTGTTATAAATTATCAGATTTGTAAATTGTACTATCTCTCTCTCCTGAACTATTGAAGACTAAAAGAAGATTTGATAAAGGGTTTTCCCACATTGGGGTTTGTCCCTGGCTGGTGCCACATCTTGTGTCCTCTTGTCTTGGCTTGTCTTCTACTGTTTATGTTTATGTTCTGTCTGCATTTTACTATCATGTTGATGTGATTGCTAGTTTGAATATTGATACTGGGCTAATAAAGAAATTGAAGTAAAATTGCTCTAAAGCATAGAACATACCATTGTTGTCTAAAATTAACATAGAAGGATCAAGACCTTAAGGTCTGACAATGGAGGAGAATATGTTTCCAAGGAATTGATTGATTTCTGTAGGGATGCTGGAATTAAAAGGGAGCTGATAGTTCTCTATTATCCTCAACAAAATGGAACTGGCGAAAGAAAGAACATGACTAGTATGGAAGCTGCCAAGGCCATGCTTCATGACCAAGAATTGCCAATGTTTATACAGGGAGAAGCTGCAAGAACAACTGTTTATGTTCAAAATAGATGCCCACATCGAATCTTGGACTACAAGACTCCTGAAGAAGTCTTCACAGGTGAGAGACCAAATGTTGAACACTTGAGAATCTTTGGTTGTCCTGTTTATGTTCATGTGCCCAAGGAGAAAAGGACAAAGTTGGAACCTTCTGGGAAGAAAGGAACGTTTGTTGGTTACAATGAAAATTCAAAGACCTTTAGGGTCGATGTTCCACGGCAACATTTTATTGGAACAGGCAGGGATGTTACATTTGGTGAGGATGTTGCTTTGTGGAAGTCAAAGGGTTCACAATTGGGCTCTGATAATGAGATGCAGGTGGCTCCGAAGAATGTAGAATCAAAGTCTAAGAACCTGAACCGATGAATCAAGACCCTCATTAAGAATCCGACGATCATGAACTTGTTGAATATTTAATAGCCACTGTATCTGGACTCGAAAAAGAACTTCCTGGCTTGAACGAACATTGAAGGAAGCTGAAGGACATGCTGCACCTCATGGGACCTTCAGGGAAAACAAGAAGTCGAAGAAGTACTATGGTTATACAACTTTAATGTGTAAGATTATTGAGTCTGAGTCATCCACTTATGAAGAAGCTGCTAAGCATCAAGTCTGGAAAGATGCCATGATTGAAGAGTACCAATCTATAATGAAGAACGATGTTTGGGATATTGTGCCAAGACCCGAAGGAAAGTCTGTCGTGACTTCAAATTGGATTTACAAAATCAAACATGCAGTTGATGGAAGTGTTGAAAAGTACAAGGCAAGATTTGTGGCCCAAGGATTCTCCCAGAAATAGAGAAAGGATTACGAAGACACATTTGCTCTAGTTGCCAGGTATGCATCTATTAGATCTGTCATTGCTCTTGCTTCTATTGCAGGTCGGAAATTACATCAAATGGATGTCAACACTGCTTTTCTGAATGAGGTCATTGAAGAAGAAGTCTATATTGAACAACCTCAAGGCTTTGAAGTCCATGATAGAGAAACTCATGTTTGCAAATTGAAGAAAGCCCTGTATGGGCTGAAGCAGGTCCCTCATGCATGGCACTCTCGTATTGATGGTTATTTGTTGAGTCTTGGCTTCAAGAAGAGTGATGCTAATCTGAACTTATACTTCAGTGTTGTTGAAGGCGAGCCGTTGATGTTGTTGCAATATGTAGATGATTTGTTTTTGACAGGAGTTGAAGTTTTGATTATCTAGTGTAAGAGGGAGCTTCTTTCTGAATTTGATATGAAGGATCTTGTACTCATGTATTACTATTTGGGATTGGAAATTTGAAAAAGCCTAATGGAATCTTTGTTGGCCAAGGCAAATATACTATTTCGATCCTTCATAAGTTTGGCATGATAGACTGCAAGTCCATGGATACACCTACGGTGACGAATTTGAAGAAGATCCGGGACTGTGATTATGATTTGATTGATCCCAGTGTTGAAGAATCTAGGGCAGTTAGGTTAATAAGATTCTTTTGACGATGATAACTATTTGTGAGGTACTTTTTACCTTTTCTTATTAGCACAATCTTCTCTTGTTATTATTAGAGTGTGTTTTCTTACTTCATCAAATAGTTACCAATATAAAAGAGACAAGAACACAAGATATTGGCTCACTGCTAGGGCCAAAACCTCTCACTCTTTGAGAGGAAAACTCGCACAAATTCTTCTTATAGAGATTCCAATTGATGAATATCAAGACCGAGACCCTTGACCTATTTAACTACTTCCAAGATCAAGACACTAACTCTTGTGACTGTCTTCTCCTTCCTCCTTTCGGTTAATCTGAGATCACTTCCTTTCTGAGCATAACACACTTGAGATTGCATTGTATTATATAACTATTTTGTCACCGAACTTTCTCTACTACAACTTTAGCAAGATGTTGTAATACTTCTCTTGATGACAACTTTTTCACATCACCAATCATGGCTTTTATACATCATTTAACTGTGGAATATAAACCTTCATTTAGACTCCTTTCTGCTGTAGCAATAAGACCTTCTATCCAAAGATCTGACCTTCATATAGTTCGAGACTATATAGAGACATATTGGAACTTCCTGTGGAGATAAACCAACGTATTCGATCCTGTGGAAATAAACCAAGGTCCAACATATACGAGCTTCCTGTGGAGATAAACCTTTGCTGTCTCATCTCTCTTGCCCAAACTATATGCTATAAACACTGAAGAAGTTCCTTAGTATAGAGATCTGAACTCTGTATTCGCCAACAAAAAATATCGAACTTGGTGACTGTAACTACCACCGAAGATTTCAGAGGTATTCGAGTTCTGCAACTGTGTTATGCGAAGTTCCTTGACCTGGTATATATAGTGGTTGGTCGTTATAAATGAGCCGACATGAGTCATTTGAATTGTCATGACTCCATAAGGTAAGGCTGACATGAACTTTGTTTAACTTGAAGTCGACGTGAGGAAGAGAGCTAGTGCTTGTCATTGGAGATTTGCTGGACAATCCTATTGAGTCAAATACATTTGTTACATGCCTAAGAAGGGCTCTTCATATATGGAATTAATCCTTTGACCTTAATAACAAAACCTAAGGCTCTCAATGGGAGCCATCTAGAAATAAAAACTCTTGCTCATGAAACCCATGAAGCAAGGCATTACAAAAATAATTTTATTCCTTTTATTTCATCATTTACAAAGATCATAATTACATGTCATTATGAAGACCGAACCTAGTTACATTTTACAACACTCTCTCTTAACTAGGGAGGTATTCATAATGGTACTTGGTCATTCTCAATCTGAAGAATTTCTCATAAGAAGAATTGGATTGGTAACCCATCTGTATAACATCATAGTAACCAACATTGTTTCCACAACAAGGCCTTGAATGACAACTCTATTTCTCATCAGATCAGAGCACAATGTTGGCGAGACTAATGATTATAGATACCTTCATCATTGTCTCTCAAGGTACATACCCACCCGGGTGTTCATTGAGTATGACCTTCTAGGACTATTCTTATTTTGGGTTCCCAACCCTCAAAGAATATCGGTCCTCTTGCCTACTCTTCTCTTGGATGCCCTACACATCCTCAAAGAGTATTGGATGCCAGATGATTACCCAATCCTCCATTCTTTCTTCCCAAGTGAAGACAAGAATGTTGTGTCTATCTCTCCCTCTCAACTAGGGAAGATATGCCCATTCCTGTAAAGGAATGTACCCAAGCTCCTTCTGACCAGGAACTTGCCCAAGCTCCCTCTTAATTAGGGACTTGTCAGAGCTCCCTCTTAACTAGGGACTCTCCTTTTCATCAACAACTTCTTCTTTGTGGGTCCTTCAGTTGCTTGATCAATTTCTTTCCTTGATGTCATGAAATTCAGTCGAGCTTCTTCCTTGTAGGGCATTAGCCATCAATCACTTTCCTCCTTGGTTCGTCATGTCATTCCTTTCTTCATGGAAAGTGGCTTTCTTGGTACCTATTTGGATCCTTCTTGATATGGCTTGTTATGAAACCAGCTCACAAAAAGATAGAAACGAGAGATCAACGCCTTAGAATTCAGCCTCTTCGAGGGGGCAACCTCCTTTACATTATATAAATGAACAATTCTTGGATGATACAAATGAAAAGACCTCCTTTCTATATATAGGAGTCTAAGGGGTCATAACATAATTAGAGCCGACATAACAATAATAATGTAAGGGCGCAATAATAACAATAGTGGACTTCTATGGGGCACAATAGTAACAATATGGGCACTATATGGGTACATCAATATAATAAGTGGGTTGTACTAATAATAATAAGGGGTTACACTAGTAGTATAGGGGCCTAACATGCCCCTCTCCTTCAAAAAGCGTTGTCCTCAACGCTTGAGTAGTTCTTGATGCTTCTGTATAAAATTCTTGTCCTCCCATGTGGAATCTTCAGTGGGTAAGTTCTTCCACTTGATGAGATACTCTGAAATTGATCGATTTCGTAGCTGTCGGGTTCTTGTTTCTGTGACTGCTCCAAGTTTCAATATGATTTTTCCTTCCTCTTCAATTTCTGGCAATATTGTTTGAATTGGGATCTTTTGCAACTTTTGAATAAGTGGCCATACTTGTTCGTCCTTCTTCCATTCATCCATTGCTTCGTTTATCCAATCTGGTTTGATTATAGAAATAGCACAAAACAATGCTTCCACATCCTCATCCTTGAAGAGTGTTCCCATTCGGTAAGGTCGCCATTTTTTAAGTGCATGTAGTATTGCCAACATTTCCTTCTCATAAATAGCTTGCTTGAGATGTCGCAGTAAAAATACCCAATCACCTACATCAAAACATTTTTCACTACAATGTTGATCTACCTGTTGTTTCGTTTGATTTTTCACCGAAGTGGCGTTATCCTTTAAAAGTTGGAGAACTTGTTGTTGATGCTCGATGTGATTTTTCACTGCTTGAACCTTTTTCTTCTTGATATGTCCTTCTATCTCTAGAGTTTGAGTGGTAATTTCTTCCAATCCTTTACAAGATATGGTCGGATTCATTTCTTGATGCTCGATGTGATCTTTCACTTCTTGAACATTTTTCTTCTTGATATGTCCTTCTATCTTGATAGTTTGAGGAGTGGTAATTTCGACCAATGAATTACAAGATATGGTTGGATTCATTTCTTCTTTCTCGATGTGATCTTTCACTTCTTGCACCTTTTTCTTCTTGATATGTCCTTCTATCTTGAGAGTTTGAGGAGTGGTAATTTTTGCCAATGCTTTACAAGATATTGTGTGATTCATTTCTTCTTTATTTGGGGTGGAGTCCCGACGTATATCTTCTTCTTTTGATGTTTCTTGATCCTTTTCTTCCTCCTCTTCATATTCTATGTAAAATAGTTCCATCTCAGCACACTTATGACCTTTAGTGCATTTGCTATCACAATTGTAACAAAGCCCTTTTTCTCTTTTTTCTTCCAATTGTTGTGGTGTAACCCTTGTAGGTTGTGGAAGGCTAGGAGAAACAACACTTCCATCTTTATAGTTGTGAGGGGTATGCTTACTGGTTTCCATAATTTTGCTTTTCACTATGTCACAAAGCCCTTTTACTCTTTCCAATTGTTGTGGTGTTGCTCTAAAGAAGGTGTTGCTCTTTGTATCCTCATAATGTGCTATCATTTCCTCCGTGAAAATTGACCACGTAACAAGTTGTTTACAAGAATAAAGCCCTTTATACCATAAAAATTGATCCGGTTCTAAATATGAAGATGCAATACATACCTTTTGTAATAGTGGTACACCATGTAGATCAAAATATTGCTCCATCTGAAGTATCCAATTTACCGGATCCTTGCCATCAAACTTCCTTATCTTGCGTTTTCTTGATTTTAGGACCTCGATCTTGAAACGACGGTAACTCTGTACTTCCGGATCTTTAAGTTCTGAAATTGCGATCTGTAGTAGCCCTCTGTGTCCTCTTTCCAATGCCACTAGTCTTATCCAAATTGGTTTCTCCAAGAAAGAGTTATGCACAATCTCCCAAGATGACCTGATTATAGACCTTTCCAGAAGAGCGAACTTGTATGAAGTGTCACGTGTCACTGTTTCGACCTTTGGCTCTAAAAAATATATACAAGAAACTACAATCCGTCCTCTTTCTGTACCTTATTATGAAATTTCAATCTGATGCTCAGAGAGAAAGTTATGACGATTTTCCCCAGGTCAGCTGTTTGGAATGTAATTCATGAGTCTGCAAAAAGACCAAGTTCCTCAGATCATATCTCCGCAAATATAGCGCGAAAAGCTCTGAAATTCGGATCCGAGATTCAACGCGAATTCTTCTCAAATGGGTTTTTTTTTTTAGCTTCTGAAACGTCGCAAAAAAAACGTTATAGCGAAAATGCCACGATGACCTGTTTGGAGCAGCGAAACCCTAGAATCCAAAGCTCTGATACCAAATGTTATGGAACCAGCTCACAAAAAGATAGAAAAGAGAGATCAATGCCTTAGAATTCACCCTCTTCGAGGGGGCAACCTCCTTTACATTATATAAATGAACAATTCTTGGATGATACAAATGAAAAGACCTGCTTTCTATATATAGGAGTCTAAGGGGTCATAACATAATCAGAGTCGACATAACAATAATAATGTAAGGGCACAATAATAACAATAGTGGGCTTCTATGGGGCACAATAGTAACAATATGGGTACACCAATATAATAAGTGGGTTGTACTAATAATAATAAGGGGTTACACTAGTAGTATAGGGGCCTAACATGGCTACTTTTTTCTCATCATGCTTCTTTCAAGAATTTTCATCTGCCACATGAATGCTAGTTGTACTTGCACTTACAACTCTTGTTCCAGTAGCCATGCATGAATTCATCCAGATATTATTCAAGAAATTAAAACATAACATTAAATCAAATAGTACCTTATGAGATGGCTCTTCATCATGGCATCTTTCTGTAGGTATCAACAACATGCATACACATTGACACATCTCCCAAAGATATCCATTGTCAAGGGTCTCTATCTTTTTAGACCTCCATCAGAGTCTTCATATCTTTCTGGTAGATTTCCTAGTCAAATCTTCTTGGTCTTTTGGATGTTGATCGCCTTCATCATGGTTGCATATCTCCCGATCTCTTCCTCTTACACATTCCGTTCCCAAGAGCTTCCAATCAGAGTTTCTTAATTGTAGTCAACCACCTCATACTTCATATGAGGATATATTATGTTGATTTCATCTAGTGTGACTTATGCCTTCCAGCATCCATTTAGAGGAGGAGATCCTTTTCCCTTGATCATGCTTCTCAAGATAAAAGTAGTGATCCATCTTACTTGCAACCATACAACATGATTTTATAATATTAAATACTAGCATACATACCTCATTTTACCTTTAGGTCATCTAGGCTTCTTCCAACAACTTCCTTGATTGAAAAGATCTTCAACCTCTTGATCTGCTTCATTTCTCATGTCATCATACCATCATCCCATGAATTCCATAAGTTGGAGTTCCTGATGAAACACTTGCTTCCACTCTAGATTTGTGAATCCTCCAATGAGGATTCCATCAAAGAATCTTGAGGATCTCGCATATCCTTATTCAATAGATGTTTCCTTTTTGAATGATGTATGATGAGACTTGTCCTGGATGACTTTTTCCTTTGATCTTTCAATGAGGTCACCAAGAGCTATATTCTTCAAAGTTGACTACCATAGATTTTGTTCCAATAGTCCTTCATATTTTCCTATGGTGATGTCACGAGCTCTTGCTTCTAATGCCTCTCCTTCCTTGTTCTTCCTTCTTTCAGTTTCCTCCATTTATTCGGTGAAATGGGATTCTTCTCTATTCTTTTCCTTCCATAGCATTGAATTTCAGCTATGCTCTTGCTCCCTTTTCTAAGTACCATAATTTTCCAAACTTCCTTACCTTCCAGCTAATGTTTGAGTCCTCAACACTTTTGCCCTCAACTTGTCCTTTTCTATCTTGCATAGAAATCACAATTTGAACTTATCCCATGAATTTTGTTACCCTCGTGATGATGTCACGAGTCTTTATTTCTAATGCTTCTAAGATGTCATACCACATCTTATTGTAGACATAACCTATGCAGGATCTAGGAGCTAGTGAGGGAGACTATCTTAATGATTTCTTACCCCCTCTTACCATGGAATTCTTTTCCTCAGATCCTCCTATCCTTTCAACAATATGAACTTTCTTTTCTTGTAATGTTCATAATTCTTCTTCCAGCTTCTTTGATGTCTCCAATATTGTTTTTGTGAGAGGACTTTAAGAGTTCGTTCCCATGAATTTAAAGTAGACCTTTTCAATTGATATGTTTCATGACTTCACTTATCTACGAGGACTATGACAATCCTCCTTATTTCATGCAAGGACCTTCGGTCACCCAACCAACTTATCGATTTCCTTGCAAAACGAAGTCATTTAACCAAAATTGATTAAAGAATGAAAAATACTTACTTGTCATGTGAAGATGAAATCTTCACCTTGATCATGTTGAAAGTGGTTGAAGCAGATGCATTGATGCTTCCTCTGGATGAGATCCTTGTTGTAATGATAGGAAGCTTGCCTTCTTGCCTTCAAGATACTTCGACTTATACATTTGATCCTTATGATTAACAAATTGTTGATATACTTGAGATGGCACTGTATTGCTATCACACAAGTGGACTATGGAACCTTGTAGCATTCTATTGAAGTTGCAACATTGTGTAGAACCATAGAGCATTGAGGTCACTTTCCATGATTATCATCTTATAGTACTGAGACCCATCACTTAGTATGACTGTCGCTGCATCAACAAACACCTTCATTCTACATTGAGTATTGTCCTTACAAACTATGACTGGGGTATAGTGAGACCAATTTTTGAGCACTATGCTGTAGATGATCTGCTTCTATATGCCATCGACTATGTATCATCAAGCTATGGAAATCAAGAAATTCAGATGTGGGTCAATCTCACTGTAGTATATCCTAAATTGTCTTGCTGTAATACCCAACCGAAATTACAGTCCTGTAGCCTTAATTTGAGTTGAGGTACTGTAGTCTAGGTTCGAGATTCTTCATGTAAGCCTATTCAAGACAATTCTTTATTTGAGACTGTGTACCATCGAATTGTAATATATGTCGAGGGTATATATAGGTGATTTTATCTCCATTCATGACTGTAAACCAATCCTTGAGTGTCACTGTAACCATAAGTTAGAGGCCCTTCTTGAAACTTGATCCTTGAATGTCTCTTTTATGCCCTTCCTTTAACTTCAACACCTTAGCTCTGATACCATGTTGAAGAATCTAGGGCAATCAGGCTACTAAGATTCTTTTGACGATGATAACTATTTGTGAGGTACTTTTTACCTTTTCTTATTAGCACAATCTTCTCTTGCTATTATTAGAGTGTGTTTTCTTACTTCATCAAATAGTTACCAAAATAAAAGAGACAAGAACACAAGATATTGGCTCATTGCCAGGGCCAAAACCTCTCATTCTTTGAGAGGAAAACCCGCACAAATTCTTCTTGTAGAGATTCCAACTGACAAATACCAAGACCGAGACTCTTGACCTATTTCACTGCTTCCAGGATTAGGACACTAGCTCTTGTGGCTGTCTTCTCCTTCCTCCTTTTGGTTAATCTAAGATCACTTCCTTTCTGAGCATAATACACTTGAGATTGCATTGTATTATATCACTGTTTTGTCACCGAACTTCCTCTACTACAACTTAGCAAGACGCTGTAATACTTCTCTTGATGGCAACATTTTCACATCACCAATAGTGGCTTTTATACATCATTTAACTGTCGAATAGATACCTTCATTCAGACTCCTCCTTTCTACTATAGCAATGAGACCTTCTACCCAGATATCTGACCTTCATATAGTCCGAGACTATATAGAGACATATTTGAACTTCCTGTGGAGATAAACCAACATATTCGAGCTTCCTGTGGAGATAAACCAACATATCCGAGCTTCCTGTGGAGATAAACCTTTGCTGTCTCATCTCTCTTGCCAAAACTGTATGCTATAATATGACACCAAAGAAGATCCTTAGCACAAAGATCTGAACTCTGTATTCTCCAACAAAAAATATCGAACTTGGTCACTGTAACTACCACCGAAGATTTTAGAGGTATTCGAGTTTTGCAATCGTGTTATGCGAAGTTCCTTGACCTGGTATTTATAGTGGTTGGTCGTTATAAATGAGCCGACATGAGTCATGTGAATTGTCGTGACTCCATAAGGTAAGGCCGACATGAACTTTGTTTAACTTGAAGCCGACATGAGGAAGAGAGCTAGTGCTTGTCGTTGGAGAGTTGCTGGATAGCCCTATTGAGTCAAATACATTTGTGACATGCCCAAGAAGGGCTCTTCATATATGGCATTAATCCTTTGACCTTAATAACAAAACCTAAGGCTCTTAATGGGAGCCATCTAGAAATAATTTTATTCCTTTTATTTCATCATTTACAAAGGTCATAATTACATGTCACTATGAAGACTGAAACTAGTTACATTTTACAACACCCAGATCCCTCTATGTATTGCATTTTACAACACCCATGCTGTGAACACGTTGAGCCAATTCTTGATTGAGCCTTGACATGTGTATTGGGTTGTAGAGAAGCATATATTGAGATACTTACGTGGTACCATTGAATATGGTCTGAAATATGCTTCTAATGGAGAATGGCAACAAAATGGATTCGCTGGTGCTAATTGGGTTGACAACTCTGATGATAGGAAGAGCACTTCTAGATTTTGTTTTGGTTTGGGCTCCACTGTGATTTCATGGTCTAGTAGAAAGCAAACTTCTGTTGCTTTGAGTATGGTTGAAGTTGAGTACATAACTGCATGTTCTACCTGTTGTGAAGTTGTTTGGCTTCAAAAATTGTTTGCTAGTTTGTTTGATCAAGTGTTGGAATCAACCATTATATGTTGTGATATTCAAAGTCATGTGAAGCTTTCTAAATTCTGAGAACTCGGTGTTCCATGACAGGTTAAAGCACATTGAGATAAAGTATCATTATATCTGGAATATAGTCCAGAGGGGAGATGTGAGGCTCGAGTATGTCCCTACTGATGAGAAGGTTGCTGATGTGTTGACAAACCCGTTGTCTCGGATGAAGTTTGCTTATTTTATAGAACAACTTAGAGTTTTTGAGAACCCCACTTTGAGTGAGAGGGAGCATTGATTGCATAGCATCATATGATGGACAATCTTCCTTAGGCTGAGGTTGTGAGACCTATGGATTGGTCGGGAAGATTTTCACTCCCTTAGGTCATGATGACTGTGAGATCAGTGTGGTTGGGGACATTGATTTGATGATTTCGCCCTTAGATTGTGTGCTGTGAGACCTCGTGGTCAAGGAGATGTATTGATTTGGTGATTCCTCCCTTAGGCCGTGTGTTGTGTGATCTTGTGGTCAGGGAGATGCGTTGAGATGGTGATTCCTCCCTTAGGTTGCGTGTTGTGAGACCTTGTGGTCAGGGAGATGTATTGAAATTTGAGATAAGTTGGATGCTATGTATCTTTCCTTCTAATGAGACTCATGATCTCTCCCTTAGGCTGTGTGCTGTGAGACCTATGGATTGGTCAGGGAGATTGATCCTGACAAAGAGAGAAACTTGTACTTGTGATCTCTTCCTTAAGCTGTGTGCTATGAGACATATGAACTGGTCGGGAAGATTGATCTTGAAAAAGAATGAAAATTACCTCCCTAGCTAAGAGGGAGTGTTGAGAAATTGGGTAGCTGCGGTCGGTATTTTCATTGGCAACTAATGAAGAAAAATTCAAATTTTCATGTTTGTCCAAGTTAGCTTCAAGGACAATTTGGCCCGCATGTGTGAAAAGCCACCTCTCACAACACGTATAAATAAGACTTCGTTGAGCCTCATTTGCACCATCTCATCACACACAAATTCGATTTGAAATAACAAAGAGACATCACATGTGTGAAGGAGACAAGAAGACCTTTTTCTGACTAGCATTGACCAACTTTTTTATCTGTTTGACTTGTGTTGACTTGGGCTAGTTTGATTATGCTTTGAACAAATTGTTTACTGCCTTGTAGTCTGAGCATTGCAGGGGGGTTTTGACTTTGTTTGAATGAATATTCATCCCCGTTTTTGGCTTGTTGACTTCCGTTGACCGCAGGCTTGATTGAGGTATTTGACTGAGAATTGCACGGATTGTGTTGATTGAATTTCAACCTTCCAATTTCAGAGCTTCCACTGGCTGAATTTCAGCCGTATTGGTTTTGACTTGGACAAATTGAGGTTAGATTTGGAATCTTGTTGGGATATTCTTTGATACACTATTGATGAACAAAATTTATGACATAAAGAAGGATTTTTTAGGTTTTCCCCTTGTGGGTTTTGCCTTGGCTGAGTCTAATTCTTGGTGTCTCTTGTCTATTGTTTACTATATACTATGATCTCTATATTGCTCTATTGATGAAATGAATAGTTGAAGTTTTTCATGTATAACTACTTGATGATTGAAATGTTAAAGAAGTTTGGTTATATCATTATAAGTGGTTGTCAATTGTGAAAAGCTATACTAGTCTTGACTACACTAGTAAAATCAACATATTGGTAACCCTTGGATGGTCTGTGATGGACTTGCACATTGGAGATGGCTTACTCAATAATTGCTTGACCTTAGTTGAGTGCTTGCATTGCATTCTTCCTTAGGGTGTTGGAGATCTTTAGACACTGTGTGTTGAAGAATGTAACTAGGTTTGATCTTCATAATTGTATTTGAGTCATAATGAAATGTAGTTATCAAAAGAAAGAAAAAGAAACGATTGTTATTATTATTATGACTTATTAAAGCATGAATATCATGCTTGGGTCATCATGTTTTAGGTCAAAATCCCTATTGAGGACTTCTAGGTTTTATCTGGGGTTATTAGAGTCATTGTCCATTTAATGAGACCGTTCTTGAGCTTTTGAATCATGTAAAACAAAATATTATTGAGTAAAATAAGTCATTTGTCACCTCCACACCAAGTCGACCCTTACCTGATCAAGTCGCCCTACATGAGGGTAATTCGAACTCCCGAAGAGGCTATATATACAATGCAATTCGATTCATTTGGAACAAGACTCACAAGTTTGATATTCAAGAGAGAGAAGCAAAAGAATATGAAATTGCAGAAGGAGATTTGCTGGAGAAGGAAGATTGAAGTTTTTGGGTCATCTCTCTCACACGTGTGAAGTTACTGGGCTTTTTGTTGGAAGGTCAAAGTTCTAATGTTGCTACTAGGTTGAAGTTTCTGGGTCAAAGCTCTACTGCTGCTACTAGGTCGAAGTTTCTGGGTCGAAGTTCTGTTGTTGCTACTAGGTCAAAGTTTATGGGTTGAAGTTCTGCTGCTGCTACTAGGTCGAAGTTTCTGGGTTGAAGTTCTGCTGCCGCTACTAGGTCGAAGTTTCTGAGTTAAAGATCTGCTACTGCATCAAGTTGTCGTTGGAATGTTATCATCTGGAGAAGAAGGGAAGGGCTGACTTGGTGGTTGGAGGAAGTCTGTGTCTAGGTCAAGGAGTCTTGGATCATTTTGTGAAACTACTAAAGGAAGCGTTGTTGACTAGGTTTTCCCCTAGATAGGGGTTTTTCCCTGGCTGTCTGCCTACATTTGGTGTCTTTGATCTTCGTGTTATGATTTTGGTAATTGCTTGATGAACTAAGATAAAAGAAGAACACAAGAAAGTTAATAAGAACATAAGAATATCACAAGTAATTATCAACATAAAGAAAATCTTTCTACCTTTTTGATTTTCCAACATGGAATCAGAGCTAAGGTGAAGAAGAGGGAAAAAGTTACCCTAAGATCTATTGAAAGGAGAATAAGGAGTTTTAAGAAGTTTGAATAAGGGTCATCAAGGAAAAGGATCATATAAGAAGTCAAGCCTACTATCTTCAAGAACAATGTCTAACTCAATGAAGGGAGAAAACAAATTAGAAGGAGCATCCAATTATAGGGCATGGAAAAAGAGGATAGTTCTCATCCTCAAGAAAAATAAAGTCTTGGATCTAGTCAAGGAAAAGTAAAGAAGCCTACAAATGAATCAAGTGATGCAGAAAAGGCAAAGTTCAGAGAAACAAAGATATTGGCCATGACCTTAATGGTAGATGGAGTAAAGGACAACCTCATCCCATATATATCCAACATAGATTTCTCTCAAGAGATGTATGAGGCATTATCCAAATTGTTCACAATCAAGAATCTTGGTCAAATTGCAAGTCTTAAGAATGAATTAAGAACTATGAAAATGACAAAGGAGGACACTGTGGCATCCTTCTTTGCAAGAATGGCTAGAATCAAAGGTGAACTCCAAGCATTAGATGAGATAGTACCTGAAAAGGAGCTTGTAATCACTGCACTTCTAGGATTACCAACATCTTGGAGTGCCTTTTCATCAGGTATCAACAGTTGGAAGGAAACTCCTACATTCAAACAATTATGGAATGCATGTAGTCAAGAAGAAGTCAAAATTTCATTAGTAAGCAACAAAGAGAATGAAGAGGAGAAAATTTCAAATGCCTATTCCGCTCATCACAAGAACAAAGGAACCTTCAAGAAGTCTAAAGGGTCTAGAAGGAAGGTAGACCTATCCAAGATAGAATGCTACAATTGTCACAAGATGGGTCACTATAGAAATGATTGTCCTGACAATCCGAGGAATAAAAAGAGAAACAGGGATCATGCAAATGTTGTTGATGAAGGACCACCAAAGAAGAACAAGATGGAAGAATCCGAAGTCAAAGACTTATTTGCTAGGGACTCTTAGGACTCTATCCCTTATATATCCTTCTACTCTAAGTTTTGAATTGTTTTCCTTTATGCTTTGATTTCTAGGTTTAACATGCTTTGGAAAAACATTTTTGAAATTGTTTTGATAAAGTTATAGGTATCCCTTGAGTATGGATTAAGAGGGAGCCCTCACCATTTTTCCAAAGATAAGTATCTTACTCCTTGTATTATCCTTTTTATATTTGGTTTCCTTCTCTTATCTAAATGAGGTTGTATTAGATGCTAATAACATTTCTTTTCATATTTTCCTTGTTTAGGAAAAGCTTGTTGATATGCTCAAGGGCTATGGAGAAAACCTCACACGACAAAGCATGATAGAAGTTATATTGGAATTGATGTCCTATAATGTTTGTTTAGAAAGCAACTCAAAGGTATGTCTTAGACCATAAGCTGTGTTCTCTTCAAGATAAAGGTACATTCATTCATTCTAAATAAATCTGCGTTACATTACCAACAAGTTTTGTGTCTAGGACCTTTGAATCTTAAAGATTCTTATTTGGGTGATTAATCATTAGATTGAATCTACCCTTGTTAAAATCATCATGTTTATGGAACCCAAAAAGGTTCTTTATAAAACCCTAACCTAAGGGTATGTCAATGATAAATGTGAACACCCTAGTCTACTTGGGGTTACTGATGAAATCTAGAAAATGCTTGTCTTTTGATGTTTGGGGTTTTGATGGCAATGTCATGTTTGGAGTTTTAGTGTTATTATGGAAACCCTAGTCCTTTAGGGTTGGATGGTAATGTCTATATATTAAATTCCTAAACCTTGGGGCTTTGGTAAATTAGGGTTTATGAGCGAAACCCTTATAATATCTAGAGTAAGTTCCTAAGAATGAAACCCTAGGTGTATGTTTGTCTGTCTAATCCCTAGCCCATTCAAGATCATTATATGTCTGACTTTAAATGTATTGTTATTTGTGTCTTGGGCTTACCTAATGGATATTGATATGCTTATGAAATCTTAGATATGGATATGTGCTAACTTAATCATCGATAGTATGTAAATTTTAGGGTTTGTAACTACGAAGTTTGACATTCTAGAATATAATGTGATGATAAAATCTAGGGTTTACAAAAAGGTTGGTCATATTGTTGAAACCTTAGATTGTTTTGTGATTTTTTTTGATTGTTGAAGCTTATTGTCTCATGTATGGAATTCCTAGTAGAATTCTAACATATGAATTCTAAAGTTGTTGGATGCATTGTAGAATTATACTTGTTTGAATTGCTTATAGGGTTTGCAATGTATTATAGTAGAGTATGTCATATCTCTGGAAGAAATATCAAGGCCCTAGATATAATGAGACTGATATCTTAATTGAGCTATTGATGTGATCTAGGGGTTATAACTTAACCCGAGCAACAAGTTGAATTTTAAAAGTATGTGCCTCTTGTTGATTGTGAACCTAACTAAGTTTAGGTATTTGATATATAAAGTCTAATGCTTCCATGATTTCGATATAGCTAAATTCATGCTTCTATATATGTATTTGGGTGTACTTACTATTTGAGGAATGTAGGTACATAATCTTCAAGATGTTGAAGATATTCGTAAGTAAAGTTGATTCGTTGATAAACATGATAAAGAAAGTTATATGAATGATGATGATCAAGATAACTTTGATAAGATGGACTGAAGTAATGAAAGTTTCACCGATATCATAGAAAGAAGTTGATCTCCCTAAGTTAAGAAGGAGCCCAGATAAAAGAAAGAGTATATCTCCCAAGTTGAGAGGGAGGGCATATTATAGTCACGATGGATACCTTGAAGAAGAAATTGGAGAATGTATATTGAGGTGCTGTTGAAAGAAGGAAAGCAGGATCCGGTTGTAGAATATGTTGTTGCATGTGAAGTAGGAAAGGAAGTTGTATGATTAAGGAATCTTCTGTCAAGATTTATTTGGGAAGCCTCTAAGTCCTACTGTGATAAATTGTGAAGTAGCATCAAGATGTTTGAAGACCCCGAAGGTTTGTGTTTACTTATGTGTAAGGTTGTTACTGATTGGGGTTGTGATTGTTTAGGTAAATCTCTCGAAGTTTTGGAAGCATGCTTGATGTTATCGATCTGTTTGATCGGGAGAGATTTGATGTGTTGAGGCTTTGTGTGTAATACACATTGCCTAGGAGGACATCTGGCCGATCGATGTGTTGATGTCTAGTTCTCGAAGTAGGGAGGGTGGCGTTGGTCATAGAGCTCTGACCTTGCATTACGCACCTAGTTCCCTAGGGTGATGGTTAGCAAGTAAGCCTGATGGTACCTAGAAAGGCTGAAAGCTTTAGTCCATCTTAGTTCCACCCGGATAAATTGCCCTGGTCAAGAATCTAGTTCGTGGCATCGTGAGTGCCTAAACTCTCATGGTTCATGTGCTTTGAGATCTTCCATGTACTTGTATATATGTGTGTAAGGATAAATACGTCCCTAGTTAAGAGGGAGTGTTGAAGAATGTAACTAGGTTTAGTCTTCATAATTGTATTTGAGTCATAATGAAATGTATTTATCAAAAGAAAGAAAAAGAAATTATTATTATGACTTGTTAAAGCATGGGTTTCATGCGTGGGTCATCATGTTTTAGGTCAAAGTCCCCATTGAGGACTTCTAGGTTTTATCTAGAGTCATTGTCCATTTAATGAGGCCCTTCTTGGGCTTTTGAATCATTTAAAAAGAATTATTATTGGGTAAAATAAGTCATTTGTCACCTCCACACCAAGTCGACCTATATGAGGGTAATTTGAATTCTAGAAGAGGCTATATATAGAGTGTAGTTCGATTCATTTGGAACAACACTCATGAGTTCGATATTCAAGAGAGAGAAGCGGAAGAATACAAAATTGCTGAAGGAGATTTGTTGGAGAAGGAAGATAGAAGTTTTTGGGTCATCTCTCTCACACGTGTGAATTTATTGGGCTATTTGTTGGAAGTTCGAAGTTTTGCTGCTGCTACTAGGTCGAAGTTTCTGGGTCGAAGTTTTGCTATTGCTACTAGGTCGAAGTTTTGCTACTGCTACTAGGTCGAAGTTTCTGGTTCAAAGTTCTGTTGTTGTCGAAGTTTTTGGGTCAAAGATCTGCTGCTGCATCTAGGTCGAAGTTGTTGCTGGAAGGTTATCATTTGCAGAAGAAGGGAAGGGCTGACTTGGTGGTTGGAGGAAGTCTGTGTCTAGGTCAAGGAGTCTTGGATCATCTCGTGAAACTATTAAAGGAAGAGTTGTTGACTGGGTTTTCCCCTAGATAGGGGTTTTGCCCTGGCTGTTCGCCTACATCTGGTGTCTTTGATCTTCGTGTTATGATTTTGGTAATTGCTTGATGAACTAAGATAAAAGAAGAACACAAGAAAGTTAATAAGAACATATCAATATCACAAGTAATTATCAACATAAAGAAAATCTTTCTGCCTTTCGGATTTTCCAGCACTTGTGGTGGCATTCTACATGTTAGCCACATAGAAGAAGTTGTTAGCTTGGAGAATGCTCTAGATTGGATGATTGTTTGTTACTCAAGAGGACGGTGTTAAACCCTAGATAGTAGGGAGTAGCTCGGATGCTTGCATAGAGACATGAAGTTGACTTGGGGACACTTGGATTACGAGAGTGTTTATGCAAGGAGAGTGGACTTATTGGAATTTGGAGCACATGCCTTGGGAGGATCATTGGGGTCATTGGAGGCTTGGAGGAGCATTGGACACATCTTGTGAAGCACCCTTACACTGGAGCCTTGCTTGTGCACAACGTCACCTTGGAGCTTGGTGCATGTACCATTGGTGTGTATCAAGATTCAATCCACATGTGTGAGTCTACTTGTGGCTTTGAAGCTTGTTTGTAAGGGTCTAGGCCGACCTATGTTTTGTTGGCCTCCCTTACCTCTCATATATATAGGAGGAGATTGTCCTTTCACTATTCACATTCTTGTTCATTATCTTGTGTTAGAGATATGACTGAGAGGAGCGCACTAGCCTTCCTATATCTTGTGCATCTTCACTTATACTTTATCTCTCATCGTGGACGTGCTAGGTTTTGTTGGAGCTTCAGGAGCATCTTGAATAATAGGGTTAGGGTTTCATATCATGGAGACTTGAAAATCACGGTTTTGTGATGAAACCCATGGTTGTACTTGTTGAAGTGAAGAAGAAGAGGAGATGTCTTGCCTTGGATGATGTGGTAGTGTGGTGCTTGCTTGTTGGAGCTACTTGGTGTGAGCTAGGGTTTTCTTGGTTTTCCCTTGCTAGGGTTTGGGAGAGCTAGAGGATTGTACTAGCCTTATGGTATGTACATGAACTTCAATTTTATACATATATATGAATTTTTCATCTGTCCAACGTTCTCTTTGTTTCAGATTTGATTTTCAAGCATCGAATTGTTTGTGGTTTTGTAATTTCCATCACTTGCATGTCTTGCTAATTTGACATAAGTTAAGACTAAAATTATTAAGTGATTTAATGTTAATATTGAAAGAGATAAGACATATTTACACATGTATTAACATTTGTCATAATGTGAATTTCAGATTTTTTTTTTGCATGATAAGATTGCCCTAGAGGGTTAAAAGTTGTCGATATATTTTGGTAGCTTTTCTATTGATTTGGCTAGTGGATTGGGGTTATCAATAGGTCAAATATTGTCTGCTATTGTTGCTATTTAATTTACATTTCATAACAACCATAAGGCTGAAAATTAATAAGGTTAAGATCTGGGCAGCCTCTAGAGAAGAGGTGCAGTTATTTGAGTTGTAGTAATTTCCCTAGTGTGGAAAATTTGTATCGTTCCTTTCTATTAAGGCTCTTCTACTTCAATATGCTTTTGATTGTCTTATATATTTTTCTGTCAATCTTTCATAAACAATAAGCATGGGAAAAGCAATGGTGCAATGGGCAACCATTTGAACAAGAAGAATAAATAGTCACTTTGTCTTAGGTTCAGTACCTTCTAGATCCAAGATCCTTAATCAAGTATAAAGGGGGCCCTTTTATAGGATTAGGGTTTCTCCTAGGGTTTCTACATGAAGAATTGGTCCACTGACCTAGTAGATCTTGAGAAATTTGTGCCTTGGATGTGTCACCTATGATAAAATCTGATTGTGTTAAAGAGAGGGCACTCTAGATCAAGTTTGTCTTTATCGATGAGAACCATGAAGGCATGAGCCTTTGTTAGGTGCAACCACGCTACTTTCAATGGAAAATAAGTATGGGTGTTGTGGAAATTTCATGCACTTGGGCAATTAATGCGAAATTGAAATTTCACCTTCTTCCTATAAGGTTTACTAGGTCTTAGCCCTATAATTTTCAGCCTTTAGGACTGTTGCGAATTAGAGTATAAAACAGTAGCAGAAAGATCGAAATAACTTCAAACTGCCCCAAACATCTTCAAGGAAAAATGTACCAAACAAAGAGATAACTTTTAGCCCCTTTTAGGCCAACTTATTGACCAATAATCAAATCTGAAAATGCACTTTTATGGCAGTAACTATAGTAGTATAATGGAAATAAAACCAACCCTTTATATTCTTCCTTATATGTTAAATCACTTAACACTTTTCCCATTTATTTTTGTCCAATCAGCAAGACATAACTGGCTGTAAATAACAAAGCCTAAATAAAATATGTATATAGCTAAAATTCAAATCTGAAATTATCGCAAGATGTGGATAGTTGGAAACTTCATATATAAGCTCAACAAAAATTAAAACCTAAAAGTATATACTGTAGCCTTTTCGTCAAGGCCAATACAAAATTTCCAATTATCCAAAAAGCCCTTGCTAAGATAAATGATCAAACCCTAGCTCAACCAAGAAAATCCAAGTCCAGGAATCTCTCCAACACAATCTCCAAGGCAAGACATCCTCCTCTCTTCTTCCTCACAAATCCACCCTAGGTTTTTCTCCCAAAACCCTAATCTTCAATTTCCAAGGGATAAATCATAACCCTGGAACTCCAAGATGCTCCAAGAAACTCCACGAAGATGAAGAAACCCTAGTGACTTAAGAGGAGAGAGAATACAAGTGAAGACTAGAGGAGGGTGGGGTGGAGTGCACATTCTTTTCTTTTCATCACATCTCATCATAATACTAAATACAAGTGAGTGAATGAATATGTTGTGGAAAGTCTCTCTCCCTCCATTTATATGAGAGCTAAGGGAGGCCAATAGTATTATGTGGGCCTAATCCCTTACAAGCAACCTACGTGAGCCCTCAATTGAAATGTCCACTCTAGGGTAGAAATGTCATGCTCCAATGGCGATGTCATGCATAATAATGATAACTCCAAGGTGATGTAACTACACAAGACAAGTCCACACTGCTCCATCATGAGGCTCTGTGGACTCTATCCTCCAAAGCAATGTACTCCATTAGGTCAATTACCCCCTACAAAAACATTGTCGAAGTCCCAGGTGTAATCAAACCATTTCCAATCCCTTGAATAGGAAACCAAGTTGCCACATGCCAGCTAGGGCTTGAAGCCCTACTTCATAATGCACAATGCTCCACATCCCTTATACGGTGTTGTCCAAACAAGTGGCTCCTCCGTGAGGCTTCAATAAAGGGCATTTTCTAAGCTGCCAAGATATCTCCAACGCCCAATCACAAATCATCTCTCACGCTACAATCCATGTTGGACCAGCCAAGGGTTAAACATACACCATGTAACCCAAATCTTATGAAGCAACCCTAAACATGGTGTAAATACTTTTGTCATAAGGCAGAAATCTAACACATAATTGAAGAAATTTAATAATTTTTTGAAGTATTGAGATCAATCAAGATCCTCCATGCCAAAAGGCCACTAGTGAATGCATTTTGAAGAAAACACTGTTCGATATATGCAACACAATATTTTGATGCCAACACATGCCCCTTAATCCATGATGTTAGAAGAACATTGCTAGTGGTTGATGGCTCAACAATGAGAATTCAATGCCAAAGTACATCACTATCTCGATACATCATTGTTGGTAATTTAATTGATCTTAAATTACTTCATAAATTATCGACCAGGGCTTGTAAATTGATGAAGTGTATGTGCACCATTTGTGCTAAGATTCTTTATTACGTGAGTAATTTTCAAATTGAATTAGGATTTTTTTATGCACATATTTTATCTAAGAATCACTCAAAGTAAACAGATTGTCACTCTTGCAAGAAAGGAAAGTATCACATTATAAAAAATAAAGCTAATCTGAAGTGCATGAATAAATATCACACTAGCAAAATTAAATTTAAATCTTCTTCACACTGACAGAAATAAAACCTTGAAAGAAATTATACTTCTAATGGCAAATTCCAAATCAAATGATTCCACTTTCTATCTATCAATCAAAATTTACATGTGCATAATAAAGCCCTTTGATTATTTTTTCATCCTTCATGCAACGAGATTAAACTTATGAAAGAAATTCTATAGAAAGAATTGTACAACAAATTCTATTACAAAATCTATAACAAATTCTATCTTAACTATTGCTAACTTTCTTCTAAAAATCAAAGTTATAATCACTGTGATAACTTAATCCTACGAACCAACTAGAAATAAAAATGAAACCTTACAGCTCCCAGAGGGCCCTCCCATGAGTTCAAGTATACAGAGATCAACAGAGATTAACCACACATTTATACAGACAATAGAGTGGAATCAAGAGCTTGATTAAACGATTGCAAAGAGTTTTTAAATAATAACCAGTCATGTGTATCATCATGTCGAGAGGCAGGTTTTATAACCTCCTTTATTAAATTGTTTGGAGATTTCTAAGCCTATCCTTCTCAATAGAACATCTTAAAATAACATCATTTAAATAAAATAACAATTCTTCATGATTTTCTATCGAAGAAGCAAATCATGAGGCAAAATATTAGCTTCAATCAATGGTCTTCTCGCTTGCTTGATTTGTCTTCGGTCTTTTCCACTGGGTTGACTTTTACGTTGACCTGCTCATACGGGTGTCCTTATCACCTTGCTAGATTAGAGGACTGTGGAAATTTCCAAGTTTGACACATTAGAAATTCCTACTGCATTATCTGGTTTATTATCTCCTACTTGTTCTTTCAATTAACAAGTTATTTATCAATATAAATACCGAAATAAACACAAATGCAGCCTTCACACATATACAAATCAACAACTAAAATACACTGAGACAACATAAGGGAAACCGTTATTTTTGGACAATCGTCCCCAGAAAAACCCAATGCGGGAAAACCGGTGCAGTAGATATGAGGGTTTTATTTTTATGCAGTTTCTTGAATACAACTAGGGTGCTAGAAATGGCTCACCCTTCATAGATTTTCCTTGGCAGAAGTACCTTTCTTCGGAGACAGATATTCCGGCTAATTAGCAACCAGATGAATAGCCTCACAATGACTTCGACTGCTCGCTTAGCTGGGAGCGAAAGCTGCTCCAAGCTACCCTCGAGAACTGCGTCACCCTCTACAGCTCTGCGTCAGCTAACCAACTCCCAGTCTACCCCGTGAAAATTCCTCAGCTCTGCCTCTTCAACCCAGCATCAGCTTTGCAGCCCTTAGCGTTGCCTGCGTCAGCCTCTGCTGCCTCTGCATTAGCCTCTTGAACCTCCGCGTCTTCTGTGTTGGCCTCCTCAGCCTCTGCGTCAGTCCTGGCTGCTTCTGCGTCAGCCGTCCAAGGATCTGCGTTGTCTCTCCGACACTCTCTCTGCCTCTCTGCTATGTATTCTCGACCTTCTGCTGAACTGCCCCTCACTGCAATAGATCACTAACTCGATTTCTCAGAAAACCCTGCCCTAGAAAAACGAATTCTTAATCAACTTGGTGTATCTCCAACTGACCCTCAAGCCTCCTCTTATACTTTTCCTATTGACAATTCAATGACCGAGATTAAGCCCCTAATCAACGTCTAAGATTAGATCTGGCTTGATCCTCGTTATTTAGAACTTTTTCACCCATACACATTAATATTTTAATTTTCTAAGTTTAGAATTAGGAACCCCATTAAAAATATTAATTATTTTAATATCTCTCCATCCGGGTGGAATTTCCCCAAATGATTTCTGGGTCTTGGAGATCTCATGTGCCTTAGCTTCTTCACCAATTTCATGGCTAGAGCACATCCGATGCTACCAAATATCAACACTCCCTCTTAACGAGGAATGTGCTCTAGTAATGCTTCACCATAGAAACATCACACTGATCCTTTGCATTGGTACCTGTGCTGATGCTTGGCTTGTTGCCTCACATCCTCTACACTGCTGCTTCCTGTATGACTGCCTATGACACTGCCATTGCTACATCTGTACTGCAGCTCCCTCTCAACACGCTGCCTCATGCTGCCCATAACACTACCAATGCTAATTGTTGCACCGCAACTCAGTTATCGAGAAGTAAGTAACTGACTTCACCCAAGTACTAACATCTTGGTCAGTGTGGAAGCCTCGTGATGTTGAAGCTACCTCTGCTGCTATTCTGTGCTCCCTTTGCTGCCACTACGCCGCTGCAAGCTCCTCTGTGCCTCTTGCATTGCTGCAACCTCTGCTGCGCTGCTACAAACTTCTGCACTCTAGCACTGCTTTGTCGCTCCACCCGACACCTGTCATCATGCTAATATCGTTAAGGGCTCCCTTAGCCGGATGTGATCTAATAGTTTGGGCACCTCAAGGATCCTGCCCCTAGTATGTAGTCCTCCTGACTACAACTCGATGTCTCCCCACCTCTTCTTTAGAGGTGCATGAGCACTCATGGCACAATCGTCACCAGTCTCGACCAGGGTTTTGGGGGAGTGGCTCCCCCCCCGAACCCGCTCCCGCATCGCGCTGCCTTTGGGAGCGAATTTCAAGAGTGAAATTTTCGCTCCCTAGCCTTTTTTGCAATTTTTATTTTTGTAGTAACATTCCAAATGCAATTTTTTTTCAAAGAAATAAATAATTTTTTAGTGGGGCAACCTAATTATCAAGCCTATGGCCCCACTATTGATACGCGATTCATGGTAATGTTAAATTCTTAAAGTAAAAGTGACATTCTCCTTAATCTTCATTTTCATCCTTTTACTTAAATTTTTAACATTACCATGAAATGACTCAGGATGTTTGAGAGTGGTTCCGACCTCATTGGATTTCATATGGAGAAAGTAGAATTTTAAATCTCATTCAAAATCCAACAGACTTATTAGTTTTTTAGGATTTCAAGATTGGGGGGATTACAATGTTTCCATTGGATTTTGTCATGTTATAGGGTATGGAACTCGTATTAAATGAAGAGCACCAATCCCTCTATGTACCTTGACGTTAGTGACATTGGTTGTCGAACTCCTCTATCATAACCCTACTAAAAATGTAACCATCACTTGAACAAAATCTTGACTTGACATGCTATGTTTTTTCTATCTTATGTTAATGAGGGTGATATTAATGACAAAGATCTTGATTTTCCAACAAGACTAAAAAATTAGACATTTCTCGCGATGGCAAGAGACCCAAGCATTAGCAATAGATAATAGATTTACTTGTCTTTTCTAGTTTCTAGTAGTTTTTATAACTGTTGACTCTTTCATATTTATTATGATATTTTTTGTAAACAATATACGTCAATTTAAGTTTGAAGTTTGAAGTTGGCAATTATAGCTCATTGGTAATGAGTTATGAATATGATGCTTCATGAAAGTTGAAAGTTGTTTCATTTCATTTCATTTTATAACATTTCATTTAATGTTAGATATTATTTGTTGTAATGGTTACACTTAGCTTACAAGTACAACTTTGGTGATCAATAATGATAAATGCTATATATTGAATTTTGAAAGCTTGAAACTTTAAGATTGATGAATCATGATTCATGAGACTCAATATGTTGTATGTTACTAACTTGTGGACGTGGTCGACGAAGATTATTTTGTCTAGATGATCGTTGTTATATTGTTCAATATGTTTTTTATATCTAATTTATCATTCTACATGTTTTTGTTGACATATATGCATCAAAATATAAAAAATAATATATATATATATAAAATGCTCCGGGATTCGCTCCCAAGTCGGGAGCTTCTAAAAATGTCACTCCCGCTCCCACTCCCCGTCTTTTCTCCCGCCCTTAAGTAACCTTGGTCTCGACCTCTTTCTCTGCCTTAGCTGGAGCTGCCTTTGAATCAAAAGCCTCTCCCTTGTTTTTCTTCCTGAGATATTAGGATGCATAATGTCCCAGCACCCCACAATGGAAGCACTTAACCTTGGAGATGTCCTTTTTCTTCCTCTTCCCTTGCTGTCCTGCAGATGCTAGAGCCGCATCCTCCTCCTCCTCTTTCTTGACTCGAGCTCCCTTACCACTACTCCCTGCCTTGGTTATTCTCCTGATCTCTTCTTGTCGAAGAGCTGCCCACATCTCCTCCAACCGGGAAGAGTAGCCTTGCCCAAAATACTTTGGACAAATGTGTCCCACTCCTTGGAGACTGCATTCAGGGCAGTCCTGACCATAAACTCTATATCTGGTGTAGACCCCACAGAAGTATGTTGGTTGTGGATCTCTTGCAACTTGAGAAGGAATGGATCTATTTGCTCTCCCTTTTGCATCTGATATGATCTCAGCTGATTCTCCAATAGCATCTTCCACTGTATGAAAGAGCCCCGGTATAAGGTGGTCAAGGTGTCCCACATCTCCTTTGCTGTTCTCAGCAATATGTGGTATGACATGATCTTTGACCCCATCTAGGATCATGTACTTCGCCCTCGCCATTGCATTCTCATACTTCTCATTCTCAGCTCGGTCAACTGGGATAGCCACTACTTTCAAGGCAAAGTCCTTGATGCGATGTCGATCTAGGACTGCCAGGATCCTGGCCTTCCAGATGACAAAGTTGGATCCCCGTCCAACTTGTCTTGATCCCTCAATTCGTTCACTGCCATTTCATCTCTTCTTCTAGACTCCCTCCGAGTCTCGACTCTCCTCCTGGATATCTCTGCCTGAGCCCTGATTTCCCTTCTGGAAATCCTCTGGCCAACTGTTGAACCGCTCCTCTCCAATCCTCCTTGCTAGTGCAACTCAGATCTGAATTCCTTGGCTATAAATCCATCGAGGTAGTGATTCCCTCTACCTTGGTCCTGCCTCCTTAGACACTGTTCTGTATTGACATAAACAACGTCCCACTAGCTCCTCAAATCACAATTTGCCCACAACTCCCCAAGCCCCGGAAACTGAAGACACTGAGCCTTTTAGGCTCTGTGCAATACCGATAAAGGCTGAATCTGCCCCTTCGACAAACTGCGTCAATCCTACCTGGCTGAGCAGGATGACGTGGCTCTTCGTGAGCCTCTTCTGCCTCTGCACTGACCCTTTCCTTGGCTCGAAATGATGATGCAGGCTCTGCGTCACTTCTTCTCTGCTACTTCTGCTTAGGAACAACGATCTCTCGGGACAACTGCTTCTGCTACAAATTTCAGATTTCTGCTGGTGTCTTCAGTCCTTAGGTGATCTGCAATGCTCTGATACCGTATGCAAATTTCTAAGTTTGACACATCAGAAATCCCTACTGCAATATCTTGCTTATTATCTCCTACTTATTCTTTCAATTAACAACTTATTTATCAATATAAATACCGAAATAAACACAAATTCAACCTTCACACATACAAATCAACAACTGAAATAAACTAAGACAACACAAGGGACACCGTTATTTTTGGACAATCATCCCCAGAAAAACCCAATGCAGGAAAACCGGTGCAACAGATATGAGGGTTTTATTATTATGCAGTTTTTTGAATACAACTAGGGTGGGAGAAATGGCTCACCCTTCAGAGATTTTCCTTGGCAGAAGTACCTTTCTTCGGAGACAAATATTCTGACTAATCAACAACCGAATGAATGGCCTCACAGTGATTTCGACTGCTCCCTTAGTTGGACAGTGAAAGCTGCTCCAAGCTACCCTCAGGAACTGCGTCACCGTCCAGAGACTACATCACCCTCTACAGCTCTGCGTTAGCTAATCAGCTCTCAGTTTGCCCCACGAAAATTCCTTAGCTCTGCAGCCCTCAGGGCTACCTGCGTCTGCCTCTGCTGCCTTTGCATTAGCCTCTTGGCCCTCTGCGTCAGCCTCTTGAACCTTTGCGACTTCTGTGCTGGCCTCCTCAGCCTCTGCGTCAGCCTTCTAAGGCTCTGCGCCGTCTCTTCGACACTCTCTCTGCCTCTCTGCTATGTATTCTCGACCTTCTGCCGAACTACCCCTCGCTGCAACAGATCACTAACTCGATTTCTCAGCAAACCTTGCCCCAGAGAATCGAACTCTTGATCAACTTGTTGTCTCCAACTGACCCTCAAGCCTCCTCTTATACTTTTCCTGTTAACGATTCAACGGTCGAGATTAAGTCCCTAATCAATGACTAAGATTAGATTTGACTTGATCCTCGTCATTTAGAACTTTCTCACCCATAAACATTAATATTTTAATTTTCCTAAGTTTAGAATTAAGAACCTCATTAAAAATATTAATTATTTTAATATCTCTCCATCCGGGTGGAATTTCCCCAAACGATTTCTGGGTCTTGGAGATCTCATGTGCCTTAGCCTCTCCACCAATTTTCATTCGATGCTATCAAAAATCAACAAGGAATAGGTGAATATCATTGTGCTAGTTTGCCAACTACCTGTTCATATGCTTCGTTCCTCATCGGATGTTTCGAAACCTATAGATTCTTCAAGTAAGCTGCATAATCGATTATTAGCTGCAGAATTGATGCAATTCGGTAGCTTGTGCAAATATTAAATCAAATAGTAAAGAAACAATGAAACTATGAATAAAAGATGATTACATACTTGTCTTTGCCAATAACCTTGCAAGCTGACACTCAATTAGAGTTATTATGGTGAAAAAGGAAGAAAATGGAGTTTAAGGAGGGTGTCAAAAAGGAACAATTTTGGTCTTCAACAATCGTCAATACATATTTTGACAAATGGTATAATGTCACCCAAGTGGAGGGCAACAAACTAAAGAATATAAAGCCCAAAACAAAAAAAAGGCCCTAACATTTAAGGAACTCATATGCTGGATGAAAAGAGCACTAAGTGTAGGTTCCAATATAAGATGGAAAGAAACCACAAATGTTCATGGTCTTTGATTGAATTTGAAACAATATCACCATTGAGTATGATCCTCCCCATATGATATGACGTTGAAGTTGGATGTGGGAGGAATGATCTAGTAAAAAATCAATAGTCTAAATCCCTACTAGATGCAAGATAACCCACCAAGGGTGAAATGCGCACCAAGGTACTAGTATGATTCTGCACGGTGCAAATAAATAAGCTATAGTTGAACATCCAAAGGAACCATTTGGTCAGGGATGAATCATGGTAATCCATTGCCAAATGCAAAGAAACAACTAATGACAAAAGTGGAAATAAAGGTACTAAGCCTCTAGATCAAACTCTTATAGCAGGATATGTTGTGGTCAATAGCGGAAGATCTGTTGGAAGAAACCCTATGATGCATCCATTTCACCAACATGAGGTAAGAAGTGTAAAATTTTTGGCAAAATGTCTTTTAATGCAAAACAGAGATTTCACCTCCTTGACTAAAAGTCTAAATGCTTCCCAAACCTTAGCCTTGTGAATTTCAGCGTTAATGTTTGTTAGAAATTAATTACAGCAATGAAATACACAAAATATTGCAGGAACATAAATACAGAAACACATAGAACAAGAGAGACACAGATATCTGTGGTTCACCCAATTTGGGCTACGTCCATGGAGAAATAGCCAATCCTTCCTTTTATATTATCCAACAAAATGAAGAGATACAACCTACAACAGATCCACTGTAATTTCCTCTTCACTCTCATACAACCTCCTCTCTCTCTCTCTCTTAGAATAATAATATACAACGGCAATACAATTCCCTCATATAAACCGTGGGTTTCCTTCTAGGGCAAAGAACCCTAAACTAATATTACTTCTACCATCAGATCATTCGCCTAATGAATGACCCAGATTGACTACGAAATTACAATATTTTACAAGGAAAATTTTCATCTATTTTTAGCTTTGGGGGCACTGCCCCTGAACCCCTGTCAGGGGGGGGCTTATAAAAGTCGTCGTCACCCCCCGCTGGACCCCCCTGATAGCGTTTAAATGGGCGGTGTTTCCGCCCCGTTAGGAACAGGGATCCAACACGGCTGAAACAAAAAACCTATGAACAATCAAGAAGATAATCAGGCTCCACACCCAACATGGTTGCTGTGGAATAAAATGTAAAACAATAGTGGAAAAGATACAATATTTCACCCTCCAACAACCCAATCTTCTAGGAAATCCTAGTAGAAAAAATACCTAACTGTTTAGATAAGTTTCCATCCTTCAAAGGCAACTTATAACACATGAACCAAATCTAAAACTTCACTTTTACAGAAGTTATAACAAGAGTAAAACAATAGAAATAACAATGACAAAACAACACTTAAATTCTTCAATGGTGATGTCAATTCACTTAACAAATTGTCCTTTTATTTATGTCAAACCATCAAGACATATATAGCTGTAAATAACAATACATGAAGAACACATATGGCTAGTACAAACCATTAACTCACCAAAACCCTAGCTAGGTAAAATGAAGAAAAACCCTTGTTCAACCAAGGTGTGCCAACATGCAGGAATCAATCCAACAAGTCCTCCAAGACAAGATTGCCTCTTCTTGTCTTCTTCTTCACCAAATATACCCTAGGGATTTATCACAAAAATCCACTCTTAAACCTCCAAAGGGATAAACCCTTACCCTAGCCTTCAAAATGCTCCATGATGATTGTTGTTGCAAAATCGAGTAGGCCTTGGAGAGGGAAACCCTTCAAGGATTAAACTAGACCAAGAAGCAACAATGGGGCAGTGGCCCATTGTCACCACAGCCAAAACCCCCGCTCTGTTGAAATTTGGTACCGGAGGACAGGTGGTTCCCTTAGGCTTTGATCTTTGGCCTAGGGAAAAGTGTCCAAAAGAATTTAATTTTTCTCCTAAAGTGACTTTATAATTTTATAAAGTTAAATCTAATTTAAAAGTGACTTTAAGTGATAAAGTTACTAAGTCTAATTATAAAGTGACTTTTATAAAGTCAATGAAAAATTAGAAAGAAAAAGTGACTTTGGAAATAAATGACTAAGTGGGTCTTTATTAAAGTGGGGTGAATTAAAAAATAAAAAGTGAGATTTAAATGAGCATTTAATCTCAGCCTTAGATCTCAATCTATTTCAGCCATTGGATTTAGGGATCACCCAAAAGTCACTTGGATCACCCAAAAGTCACTTGGGGTTAGATTAAAGGAGGAAAATGTCATTCATTCTTTCATGAGTAGATTGGTAGAAGGAGAGCAAGAGAGCAAGAGAGATTTCTGAGCAGGGAGGAGAATGAGACAGCTGCTTGGCACACATTCCAAGGCAACAGTTGAGCAGATTTGTACAGCTGATTCAGCACACAGTGAAAGGCAGATTTTGGCACGATTTTCGAGGAGTGGTTTGCACAAAAATCGAGGAGTAGTTTGCTGATTTTTCTGCACGCAAAACGAGGGCCGTATAGTGCATTTATTGCAGTTCGTACAACGCATTTAATGCTGGCCGTACAACAGCATTTAATGCTGAAAGTGGGCACGAAAATCGAGGAGGCCGTACAACATTTATTGCTGTCCTGTTTGCTGTAATTTCCAGTTTGCTGTGAGGCATGGGAAAATAGATAAGTTGTAAATTTGCTTGCTGATTTTTTTGCTGAATATTTCTCACTATGAAAAATGCATTTTCAGAAATAAAGAAGAGCTCTCGAACTGGTTTTCCTCAAGAGTTGTAGGGGGGTTTTCTAGGGTCACATTGACAAAAAATCTCAGTGTTTAAATGTGTTTTAATGGCTGTTTATTATTGCTGATTTTTATTTCTGCAATTTCCAGCATTCTGTAAAATTTCCAGAATTTGTGTTTTCAGCAAATTTATTTTTTCTAGCTTGTTAAATGTATGGTTATGGGAAAGGGCATTTAACTATATGTGAGAAATAAGGAGAAACTGAAAACCGGGGTGGGAAAACAGAATTTCTACATGGTATCAGAGCTTGAGTGCTGAAGGACAGTTTGGGATAGCAAAAGGAAAAATTACAGTTGCTGATTTTTCACTAAGAAAATTCTAGCAAGCTGATTTTTTCATAAACAACAGTTTATCTTTACTACAGCAGTGCTATTTTCAGTTTTAGGACAGTAGGATGTCATTGGGATTTAGGGTGGAGGATAGGTTGGATGGGCATACAAATTACAGTGTTTGGAAGGAGAGAATGCAGAGTATCTTTGAGGAGGCAAAAGTCTGGGATATCATGGTGCATACCACACAGAACCCTGCTACTCAGTTGACAGCTTATAATAAAAAGAACAACAAGGGTAAGAGGCTGATTCTAGACGGAATCAAAGACCATTGCATTCCTCATGTGAGAGGAAAGAGCAATGCCCATGAGATGTGGACAACATTATCCAATCTCTACCAGAGTACCAATGAGAACCGGAAGATGGTCCTGAAGGAGAAGCTGAAGAACATTAAGATGGGTAATGATAGTGCAGCTGGATATCTCACAAAGATTACTAATGTGAGAGATGAGTTGGCAGCGATTGGAGAGGCCATTCCACCCACTGAGTTGGTGCGGATTGCAGTGAATGGCCTCCCCCGTTCATGGTTGAACTTTGCTGATGGGGTTTGTGCACGTGAGACCCTTCCCACATGGGAGAGGTTTTGGGATGATTGCATTCAGACAAAGATCAGGAAAGGTCAGCTTGGGGCAGCCAAGCCAGTTGAGCAGGATGAGGACGTAGCACTGGTGGCAGGAGGCAAGAAAGGCAAAGGGAAGAAGCAGGCTTCCACAAGCAGTGGTGGGGGCAAAGGCAAGGGTAAAGGTAAACAGGGGAACACACAAAAGGACTCTTCCAAGGTGAAGTGTTGGAATTGTCAAAAGATGGGACACTATGCAGTTGTGTGTCCGGAGAAGAAGAAGAAGAAGGGGAAGAACCAGGACGTGGCAGCTTCAGCAGAGATTGAGGACTTTGCAGGTCGTTTTGACCAGGAGTTTGCGTTCACTACGTGTGAGTCCTCTAGTGCAGGATCACCTGCCACACAGGTTCAGAGGGAGCATGCTTTTCCCTCGATTAGCAGAGCATCTTCAAGTATCTGGTATGTGGACAGTGGGGCTTCACGTCACATGACAGGAGTCCGTGAGTACTTCTCAGAGCTTTCAGAGAGTGGCACTGATATAGAGGTAGTACTCGGTGATGAAAGAGTTGTTAGAGCAGTCGGGGTGGGGACACTGACATTTCAGAGGGAGTCCAAACCTCCCTTGAAAGTGTCAGATGTTCTTTATGTGCCAGGGATGAGGAAGAACCTCATATCCGTCTCAGCTTTGGAGGACAGAGGATATGAGGTACTGTTCAGGGGAGGACAGGTGTTGATGTATCCCAGGGGCACTCCAGCGGATTCAGCTAGAGTGATAGGTGTACGCCATGCAAAGGTGTACAAGTTTGCATTCCAGCCCCTTTTGGCATTGAGCAGTAGTACCGACAGCAGAGCTAGCAGTTCTGAACTGTGTGAGATTTGGCACCGCAAGATGGGACATATGTATCATGGAGCCTTGAGGACATTGCGGGAGATCACTACAGGTGTGCCAGATTTCAGTACTGATCACTTTGATACTTGCAGAGGTTGTGCGATGGGCAAGTTTGCCAAATCCCCTTTTCCCAGCAGTGACAGCAGAGCGACTGAGATACTTGATTTGATTCATTCTGATGTGAGCGGTCGGATGTCTCATGTTTCCTTGAGTGGATATGAGTACTATGTTTTATTCATTGATGATCACTCCAGGAGGACCTGGATTTATTTCTTGAAGACCAAGAGTGAGGTCTTCAAGCGGTTTCAGGAGTTCAGAGCTCTTGTGGAGACACAAACAGGTCGGAAGATCAAGTCCCTGAGGTCGGACAATGGAGGAGAGTACACCCTTGGAGAGTTTGTTGATTATTGTGTGGAGGCAGGCATTAGGAGGGAGTTCACTGTTCCTTACAACCCCCAGCAGAACGGGGTTGCGGAGAGGAAGAACAGATCCATCATAGGGGCTGCCAAAGCCATGTTACATGATCAGGGGTTGCCATTGTTCTTGTGGGCAGAGGCCTGCAACACAGCTGTTTACTTGCAGAACAGGAGTCCGCATCGTGCCTTGGGGCAAATGACTCCGGAGGAGGCTTTCTCTGGGAAGAAGCCTGATATTGGTCATCTTCATATCTTTGGATGCATTACATACTCCTATATACCCAAGGAGAAGAGGACCAAACTAGAGCCCACTGCAGATAAGGGTATCTTTGTGGGCTATGGTGAGACCTCAAAGGCCTTTCGGATTTACATTCCTGCACAGAGAAGAGTTGTTGTCAGACGGGATGTGAAGTTCGAGGAGGACAGGGCCTTTAGGAGGTCACAGGAGTTAGAGTATCTGGATTAGCCAGACCCTCAGCAGCAGTTGAGTCAGTCGCAGGGATCCAGTGGGCAGGGATCAGGAGGATCAGGAGGTACATCTATGAGGATGTCAGGTCCGTCAGTGAGCAGTGGCTCACCGAGCCAGAGGGGTGGTGCTCCGGGCAGCATGCAGAGCAGTTCACAGAGCAGTTCACTAGGGAGTCCACTGATGGACAGTTCACATGGTACCTCAGCTTCTACAGGTTCAGGTGCAGGCAGGAGGACAGCAGACAGACAGTCAGGAGTTCAGGCTCCTAATGATGATGAGGAGGAGGAGTTTCATTCTCCGGTGGGAGAAGTGCGCTCAGGGAAGAGGAAGCCCAAGTGGCTTCAGGACACCTTGAGAGATGCCACATCTGTTGCTGAGCCGAAGAGGCCGGTCAGAGAGAGTAGACCACCTGAGAGGTTTTGTAGCTATATGGCGATGGTTACCATAATCCTTGACTCTGAGCCTTCTAGCTATGAGGAGGCAGCTAGCCAGCAGGTCTATAGAGAGGCCAGGCAGGAGGAGTATTCTTCTATCATGAAGAATGATGTTTGGGAGGTGGTGCCGAGGCCTGAGGGCAAATCCGTGGTTACTTCCAGATGGCTTTACAAGGTAAAGCATGCTGCAGATGGCAGCGTTGAGAAATTCAAAGCAAGGTTTGTGGCTAGAGGGTTCTCCCAGGTAGAGGGAGTTGATTATGAGGAGACCTTCGCTCCCGTGGCTCGATATACTTCGATCCGCTCCATTATATCGATAGCAGCAGAGATGGGTTGGAAGATCCACCAGATGGATGTGAGGACCGCATTTCTCAATGGCTTCATACAGGAGGAGGTGTACATTGAGCAGCCACAGGGCTTTGAGGTGCATGGGAAGGAGTCCCATGTGTGCAGACTGAAGAAGGCCCTTTATGGCCTGAAGCAAGCTCCCAGAGCTTGGTACTCCAGGATAGATACATATTTACAGGGGATGGGTTTCACAAAGAGTGAGGCAGATCCGAACCTTTACTTTATTGTGATTGGTGAGGAGCCTCTCATTCTGGTGCTGTATGTGGATGACTTGGTCATTACAGGTGCAGATAGACTCATAGAGAACTGCAAGAGAGATCTTGCGACGGAGTTTGAGATGAAGGACATCGGCTTGATGCATTACTTTTTGGGCTTGGAGGTGTGGCAGGAGGAGGGGCATTTCTTCTTGGGGCAGGGGAAGTATATTGTGGACATCCTTAGCAGATTCCACATGGAGGATTGTAGACCCATGTCGACACCGATGATCACCAACTGGAAGAAGCTTCATGCTTCGGATTCCGAGTTGGTGGATCCCACATTGTACAGGCAGCTGATTGGTTCCTTGATGTATTTGGTCAACACTAGACCAGATATCTGTTTTGTAGTCAACATGATGAGTCAGTTTATGTGTGAGCCTAGGAAGGTTCACTGGGTGGCTGCAAAACACATTTTGCGGTACTTGCAGGGGACAGTGGATTATGGTCTGGACTACAGGCAGGGAGATGGAGTGAGATTGGCAGGATACACTGATTCTGATTGGGCAGGTTGTGCTTCTGATAGGAAGAGCACTTCAGGGTGTTGTTTTGGGTTGGGTTCAGCAGTAGTGTCATAGTTCAGCCAGAAGCAGTAGTCAGTAGCACTGAGTTCAGCGGAAGCAGAGTATATGGCAACCAGTCTAGCTAGTTGTGAGGTTATCTGGCTTCGCAAGATGTTGTTTGGCTTATTTGGTCAGCCGTTGAGACCTTCAGTGATTTACTGTGATAATCAGAGTTGCATTAAACTCACGGAGAATCCAATGTTTCATGACAGGTCAAAGCATATCGGGATTAGATATCATTTCATCAGAGACTATGTTCAGAAGGGAGCTGTGAAACTTGAGTATATTTCCACTGATGAGCAGGTTGCAGATATTCTTACCAAAGCCTTACCACAGGGCAAGCATGTCTACTTCAGAGACAAGATGGGTGTGGTGAGGAACACCTTCCTCGGTAAGAGGGAGTGTTGAAATTTGGTACCGGAGGACAGGTGGTTCCCTTAGGCTTTGATCTTTGGCCTAGGGAAAAGTGTCCAAAAGAATTTAATTTTTCTCCTAAAGTGACTTTATAATTTTATAAAGTAAAATCTAATTTAAAAGTGACTTTAAGTGATAAAGTTACTAAATCTAATTTTAAAGTGACTTTTATAAAGTCAATGAAAAATTAGAAAGGAAAAGTGACTTTGGAAATAAATGACTAAGTGGGTCTTTATTAAAGTAGGGTGAATTAAAAAATAAAAAGTGAGATTTAAATGAACATTTAATCTCAGCCTTAGATCTCAATCTATTTCAGCCATTGGATTTAGGGATCACCCAAAAGTCATTTGGATCACCCAAAAGTCACTTGGGGTTAGATTAAAGGAGGAAAAGGAGGAAAATGTCATTCATTCTTTCATGAGCAGATTGGGAGAAGGAGAGCAAGAGAGCAAGAGAGATTTCTGAGCAGGGAGGAGAAGGAGACAACAGCTTGGCACACATTCCAAGGCAGCAGTTGAGCAGATTTGTACAGCTGATTCAGCACACAGTGAAAGGCAGATTTTGGCACGATTTTCGAGGAGTGGTTTGCACAAAAATCGAGGAGCAGTTTGCTGATTTTTCTGCACGCAAAACGAGGGCCGTACAACGCATTTATTGCAGTCCATACAACGCATTTAATGCTGGCCGTACAACAACATTTAATGCTGAAAGTGGGCACGAAAATCGAGGAGGCCGTACAACATTTATTGCTGTTCTGTTTGCTATAATTTCCAGTTTGCTGTGAGGCATGGGAAAAGAGATAAGTTGTAAATTTGCTTGCTGATTTTTTTGCTGAATATTTCTCACTGTGAAAAAGGCATTTTCAGAAATAAAGAAGAGCTCTCGAACTGGTTTTCCCCAAGAGTTGTAGGGGGTTTTTCCAGGGTCACATTGACCAAAAATCTCAGTGTTTAAATGTGTTTTAATGGCTGTTTATTACTGTTGATTTTTATTTCTGCAATTTCCAGCATTCTGTAAAATTTCCAGAATTTGTGTTTTCAACAAATTTATTTTTTCTAGCTTGTTAAATGTATGGTTATGGGAAAGGGCATTTAACTATATGGGAGAAATAAGGAGAAACTGAAAACCGGGGTGGGAAAATAGAAATTTCTACACGCTCTTTACAGATTTTCACCAATGGGAGGAGCCTCGGTAGGAAAGAGATAACTTATATTAATTATTCTAGGGTTAAAGTGCAAAGTGATCTCTCTAGGAAGTCTTCAAGAAAGACACAATTTAGGTTCAAGGCTTGGAAGCAATTCGCTTTCTATGAAGAGCCCTAGAAATAAAGGCACAAAACTTAGAGTTCGGTAGATTAGATGAGTGTTGGAGCAACTCAAGGTTAAGGCGAGGAGAAAAGGTTTCTTACAATGTATATTAGCTAGGCCGAGGATAATGAAACCTTCAAGAAAGTCCTTAAGTTGAGGGAAGAAAAACTAGGGTTTCCCTCTTAGGGAAAACACCTAGGGCAAGAGAATTTATGGATGAAATTGGAGTGGATGCCCACCAAATTGATAGGTTTTGTGGCAAACCCTACCCTCTTGATGTTTAGGCTCTCCAACCACCAAAATCCTTCCTCCCTAGAAATTCACACCAAGCCCTAACTCTCTTCTCTAGCCTTGAAAGGACCGAAATTTGGGAGAGAGAAAAGATGGATAAAAGATGAGATTGATCACCAAAAAGTTGGATTAGTGCCTTGTTCATTAGGAGAATGGAGTCTAAGATGATTTAGGTTAGCTAAATTTGTCTCCAAGGAGGCCGAAATTTGATGCCCTAGCAAACAAATTGTTGGCTTTTGTAGCATCGAGAGGTATTCCTGCTTGCTAAGAAGCCCTTAAAATCAGCAAAAGAAATTATAAATACTAAAAGGAAAATTCAATTTTTATGTGTTTATGGAGGCTCCAAGAAGCCTAAGTCGACGATGTTACCCACCATTTTGTGGGTGATACCCTTAGGAGAATTTTTTTCTCCAAGATGGTCCTTAGCTGGCAGCCAACAGTGCCTTACAACCACCAACTAGCTCGTTGTGCCACTTCTCTGCCACCTGAGCCAACCATGTGGTCCCTCACCCATCTGTCATGATCGTTGTTTGAAGGTGGGCCTCCCGAACCTAAAGGTATGCCTTGTCATTTGGTAGTTGAGTATTGTAGTTTGCTTATCATGGACACTTACGGGCATGGATTAATGGGGGGATTCAACAGAAAGAATGGGCTAGGTCCGTGCTCTTGCCCACTAGACCCCTTATTGGATATTAACCTTGGATTCTAGTCCCGTGGGATCTCTTTTACTGACCATTTTGCTTTAGGGATGGTATTTTATGGGAAACCTTGATTTTGGTTGCATGGTCCCGCTCCTTCATCTGCACATATTCCCCCTTTTCCACTTGTTATTACCCCATTCATCATTTCTCCCACTTGGGTCCACATTCCTCCACTGTGTCCACATAGGGCTAGCTTTCCCCTTCCCCTTGCCCACACCTTGGGTTAGGCTTGGAATGATGCCTCAGAGGTTGATGCAGCTGAAAAGAAAAGTAAAAGCATAATTGGCCACATTCAATAGGAAAATGTACCACAAAATGCAAAAGATGGCCGGGACAAACACATTTAGCACGTGAGAAAAAACTAATACATGAGCTCTACCCCATCATCATGGCCATCGCTCTGGTTCCTACAAGTTTGATGAGTCTCCTTCATGATATAAGAACCCATGATTGTCCCAACCTTTGGTGGGCAATGAATTGCCCTACCTTAAAGGGGGGTATCCACTGCTATATCACACACATCATGCTCGTACCCCTTAAGCCTTGAGCAGTTAATTAAAGAAAAAAAATCACAAAAGGAAAAAGGCATATAAAAAAGGGTGGAAAAATCAAGGTCGGACTCTCGGAGCACTTCATGTACCACGATTGCTCCCTCCTATACATTATATACTTAAGTGTGGTATTCCCTTTTACTAGCTACCCTTGTACCCCAACATGTGGCCCAGGGTTGCCCATTTTTATTCCCTACTCCATTCATCTCTTTATCACATGCCACCACCTTTTAAAGGATGTACCTTGGACATATTATCCCCTTTAGAAATAGAAACCACCTAATGGGATACTTGGTTAACCCCATTTGGAGCTTGGAGACATTACCACATGCCGAAGCCCATTATGGAAGGGCATGCCATTATGAAGTCCCAACCTATTGTCCATGGTTTGTAAGTCCTTTTACTTGATTTCCTTGATGACTTGTTGTACTGGAAGACTAGGGGATGCATTGGATCTTATGCAAGACTGTAGATGGTCTCCATCTTCGGTTTGGTCTCCCTATACAGGGTTTGAACCCTCTAGAGGGCTACATTGGCACATGTAGGGTGTGTTGAGAGCCACGGGCCTCCACAACAGTAGACAACACTCGTTGGGTCCCCAGAGATGTTTAGAGATTGCTCGAGATTCACCTATTTGACGAGGAAGATGCACATGGTTCACCTTTGCCCAGACAACCCCACATGTATCATGCACTTGGCAATTGACCCAAGATTTGTAGGATGATGTGGCATCACCTACACCATCATCTGAGCCCTTACAGATGGTCTACATGCATCTTTTGACTTACTTGGAGACCCATGAGGTCACTTGTGTGTCCTCACAACCATTGGGAGCACCACAAATTTATTATGTGGAGAACAAGGGGCCAAACCCTTGTCCATTACTTTTGGAAGTCCAACTCATCATTTAGGCACTTATGGACTTCATCAGGCCCCTTAGAGAGCCCAATGACATGCATTATTGATCCTTCGGCCTCTTGGGAGGCTTATTATTTTATTTATGAGCTAGTTTGGTGGGCTTGTCACCAATAGATAGTTATTTGCACATTATTTTAGTTGATGGGCTAATGTAGGCTCAAATTAGGTAATTCGAACTCCTAATGAGTGTATAAATAGGATAAACATGAATTCATTTGTATCATCACTTTGGATTGGATCATTCTTCTCTTTAGAGAATTTTGCACTTTTTCTGTGATGATGAATTGGAGCATGGATGAATTTTGATGTTTGGATTGGAGTATTTTATCTTGGAGCTTCTTTATTGTCAAATTGTTGATGGTTGGATATGTTCTATTACATGTAAGTACACACATTTAATACTATTCTTATTTTACTTTTGTCATATGCATTGAATGGGATTTTCGCTATACTAGGGCTAAGTGCTGCATTGCATAATTGCGAAATTATGGAATTATTGTTTCTATATAGCATCTCTCAATGTATGGGCCATGTATGTTGAATGAAATCTCCTAGGGACAATTCCGTCATTGAATTTATTTTGACAAGCCATCTCTTTTTTCCAAGTGAAGTATAAAGCTTTGAGGTCTCTTCTGCTTGCCCTAAAGGCCAAGCGAAGTAGTCCTTAAAGCCTCCTTGACTGAAATACAAGTTCCTTTCTCATCATTCTCCTAGACTCCATTCTCCCCAAGGGATTAGGCATTGGTCCACCAATAGGTGATCACTCAAAGAACATTTTTCTCCACCTTTCCCTTTCTCTTCTAGGTCTAGCCAAGTTGGTTCACCTCGGGCATTACTTTCACGACAAATAGCCAAAGAAAAAGTTCAATCTCCTAGCCTCTATTGCGCTGGTGTGTCCTCAAGGCCTCCTCCAAATTTGAAGCCATTCCGATGGTGGAGTTGTGAGATAACCCAAGCCCTAGCTCTGAGATCAAACTTTGCCCTGGTTTTCCCTAGGTTAGCACCTCATTAGGATCAATTTGACATTTCAATTGTAAATTCTTGCTTTGATCCTTTCCCCTTGCTTGTCTGGGTTAAGAACATCATTGGTTGCTAGATTCGCTCTCCTTAACCTAGGCTGTGTCCACTTGGTCCCGTGTGGTCCCATACCTTTGAAAAGTCAATTCTTCAAGAACCATTCAGGTAGTCAAGTTCAATAAGAATTTTAGGATTGGGAAACTCCTTTATAAGGCTTATGCCTCTAACCTAACCCTCAAATCCTCACGTCCTTATCCTAGAAATCTTTGTACCTTTCTTGAAGAGAAAGCAAGCTCCATTCTTAACCCCCTTCTAGGAAAAGGATCATTAAGGTCACTTCACATCCATTGGTTGATTGATCCTTCACAAGTGACTTTCTATATACCGGGTCTCCTCCCATTGGTGAAAGTTTGTAAAGAGTAGGGAGTCTTAGATGAGGTGACAATGGGCTAAGCCTCCATTGGTGCCCTTGATCTAGCAGTCGTCCCTTTTATGCCCCCTGCTAGTTTGAGCGGTAACATTTTGGTGCTGTTGCCAGGGATGAAGAAGGTATATCTCCCAAGTGAATCATTGAGGAATTGATTCATTAACGACATCTATAAAGCATTCCTCTGGCGACTCCACTCATTGTCCAAACCCCGAGTTTACTTGAAGGCGACAACATTCCTCCTTTAACTAGGGCTGTTGTAAAAACGGGAGAGCAAAATCCATCACTTGTTGGAACCACCTTTTTCCCTTAATTTGAAAAAGTCTGTGATTTATCCCTAAAGATGCCATCTAGTTCTAACACTAACCCAAAACAAGATCAACCCATGATGACCAAGAGTGAAAGACACTTGGTTAGTGTCTTTGCCCCTTTGAAATTGAGTGATAATCCCAAACCACTACCTGAAAAATATAACCGATGGTTACCCAACTTCAAAGGGGATGCTACTTGGACTGCCCATGGTTTTATTGAGGAATTCTATTGGCAAATGTCCCCTAGGATGATCTTTGATGAATATAGGCTCATGATGCTTTTTGCTCTATCACTTGAGGGACAAGCAAGAGACTAGTACCTTAGCATTCCCCCGACATGCATAGAAGACTCTGATGACTTTGAAGACCTATTTATGAAGAGGTAGTCATGCAATGCCCAAGAGACTTTTAATATTGAAAAAGTTTACCAAATAACCAAGGGAAGGGAAGATGTACAGGAGTTCATTCAAAAATATGATAGGGTAGTCAAAGATATACCTGATCATTTGAAGCCATCCAAAGCTAATATTCTTGATAAGTTCATAAAAGCGATGGGTGGCCACTTAACCTATGTGTTAAGGGACCAGAAACCCTCCACATTGACTGATGCCAAAGAGATAGCAATGCAAGTTGAAGAAAACATACGAATCTCAAAGGTAGATATCACTGACCACCTTGGAGCTAGCGCTGAGGTCAAGAAGGAGAAGTCCAAAGATCAACATGAAGAAACTCTCCTTGCCATCCTTAAGAGAATTGACAAGTTCACTGAAGAAGCTAATTCACGTGACAGGGTTATCATGAACAAAATCACCGCCTTGGAAAGGGCCCAAAAATCTAGTTTATCCCAAAGGGAAAACCATTTCCCAAAAAGCAAAGTGAAGAAGATAGGCTGGGCTTTTCTCAATTCCCAAACTGTTTGGCTCCTACTAATGCTGTTGAGCTAGACCCATTGTCCGAGGATGAGGAAAATGAAGAGGAAGTGTGTGAGGATGAACAAATTGATGAGCAGGCTAACCTTGTGGAATTTGACATATTCAACATTTTGCTAGGAGGGTCATATACACATCCTCCAATTGGTGAGGTCACCCTTAATGAAGAAAGGGAAGAATCTATTCTTAACTTTGATAGCAAGGGAAGGTTCAAAGGGGTCCAATATTCACGAAAGGAAAATAATAAAGACCCGACAACCTCTAAGGAACCATCTAAGGAAGACTCATTGCCTAAGAAAGCCCCTCCCAAAGAGTCTCTCCCTGAAATTCCTCCCAAAAAGGATCCCCTAACCAAAGCCAATTCAAAAAAGGATCCTCCGAGGAAGGAAAACATCAAGAAGAAAGAAAAAGGGAAAGAGGCTAAACTTGACATTGACATAGGGGTTGCCGTAGGAAGAATAACCATACCCATTCCTTTGAAAGAGATTGCTAAACTTCCCGAGCAACAACAACAAATCAAGAAGTCCCTGGGAATTCAGGAAGAAGAATTACCTGAAGAATTACAAAACATTCATATTCCTGATCGAAACCTTGGGTATGAACCATTTATGCTCACTTTGGCTATCAATGACCTCTTCTTACACAATTGTATGTTAGACTCAGGGGCTTCCACGAATATCATTCCCTTGAAAGTTATGAAGCAATTGGGTCTCAACATCACTTGAACATATAAGAAGTTGTGTGGTTTTAACTCCAAGCCTGTGGAAGTAGAAGGTCTCATCAAGGACCTTGAGGTTTCTTTTGCCAGGAACCCCGACATATCCCTCCTGATGGACGTTGTTGTCATTGATATTCCTGATGTATGGGGGATGTTATTATCTAGGAAATGGGGTGCTATCATTGGGGGTCATGTTCAAATGAACTTTTCATATGCTATCGTTTCGTAATCTGATGGAAACCTTTTTATCCTTTATAGGGAACCCACCTACCTATCTCATGTGATCAACCCTGGACCACACTATGAAGCACATGAAATTGAGAAGCCTTCTCCCATTCTCCTGGCTCAAGAAGTTTGTATCCTCAAACGAAAAATCTCTAAAGCAAGCAAAAAGTGGAAGCCTAAAAAGGAATATATGGTCGGGGACCTAGTCTTGGTTGATAGAGATCCAATGCTTGTTAAGATTCATGGAAACGTTACGGAAGATTATTATTACATTGCCAAACTCAACAACGAACTTTGGCACGGGCTAGTCAAATTAAGTCGTATCACCCCTTTCCTTGAGACTTGATCAGGGTTATGGGGGACCGCCCCCCCCCTCCAACTCTGAACCCGCTCCCGATTTGCGCTCCGCTCGAGAGCGGGTTCCCTTTTAAAAAAATTCACTCCTTGTTTTTGAGGGAGCGATCGCTCCCGACTGTTCCCCCTTTTAAAAAGTCACTCTTGTCGGCACCAAAAAGAGCCGCGCGATGGAGAGGGAGGGTTGGTTGACAAACAGAGAGGGAGAGGCGACATGCGCCGAGGAAAGGGAAGGAAGGGGAGGGGGGAAAAGGTTAAAAATGCCCTCTCCCCTCCCATTATTTACCATTTGTCAAGTTAGAGAGAGCAAGAGAGAGTTTGGAGCTTGGAGAGAGCAAGACAGAGGAGCTTGGAGGAGCTTGCAAGGGAGATTGGAGCTTGGGATTGAAGGCCAAAGAGGTAGGATCTACACTCTAATCTAGCATTTTGTTTTTTATATGTTCTGTTGACCTCTACTGGTCAACTACCCATGCAGTACACCCCCCTTTTCTTTGCAAAAAGGGGCAACACCTGATCAGCGTGTCCGTGCCATCCAGCAGTCATCAGCAGCTTGATCAATCTAATTGTAAACCCAGTCTGCATGTATGAATTGTAAATAATCTAAGCAGATCAGAGTCATGTATGTAAAATTGCCTAGGTGGACCTAACTTTCTATGATAATCTATGTCCCGGAAGGTTTTTCGTCTCACCGATCCATGGATCGGCAGAGTTTTCCTTCAAACCTGACCCCAAAGCCGGGATGGATTTTGTCATTAGAACTTTAGGAGAATCCTAGTGTGTTAATATGCTAGATTATAGTTGTGTCCCAGAACTGGGTGATTTATGAGGGTCTGTGTTAAGTGGGCTTGTCCCCTTGAGATGTAATTTGTAAAAGTCATGATGTAATGTGTCTTGAGGGTCGAAAAATGTTTTAAATCCCCTCGTGAGTCCTAAGTCCTAGGTCCTGGGTGATGTTTCCAAAGGTTTAGTTCGATGATCCATATTAAAAATGAAATAAAATAATAAAATAAATAAAAAATTTAAAAATTTAAAAAATAATAATAAAATAATAAATAATTTAAAAATTTAAAAATTTAAAAAAATGAAATAAATAAAAAATAATAAAAAAAAAATTAAAATTTTTAAAATTTAAAAAATAATAATAAAATAATAAATAATAAAAAAATTTAAAAATTTAAAAATTTAAAAAAATGAAATAAATAAAAAATAATAATAAAAAATTTAAAAAGTGAAATAAATAAAAAATAATAAAAAGTTTTAAAAATTTAAAAATTTAAAAAATAATAATAAAATAATAAATAATAAGAAATTTAAAAAATTTAAAAAATAATAATAAAAAATTAAGTGAATAAATCGACGGATGAGATCAAGAGATGTCTTGATCCTCATCAACGGTCGAGATCATTTCTACATGGATCATTCGAACTAGCCGTTGGGATTATTTCCTTTATATAGGGTCTTAGGTGATCATTTCAGATCATTCGATCTGTGAGTCTAAGACTGAAGAAGCTCTCTTGTAAATCTGTTTCTGGTTAATAAAGGAAGACTTTGGGGTTCATATCTTGCTGGTGTTACTCTCTTGGAATGCTGTGAGATCATTTCATTTTTTGCATATGTTATTTTCAGCCATTAATATTAGCTTCTTATAGAGTATTGTGAGCACAGGTATCTTGTTCACTTGCTGGAGTTTGGGTGCTGTTAGGGTTTTTGAAGTAATGGCAGGTATCTCCATTACTGTTTGAGATCTAGCAGCATTTTTGCCCTCTTTGTTGATGGTTGTTTTGAGCTGTGCAGAAAACATTTTCTGAAGGAATTTTGTGGGCGTTCGGGGAAGTTCTCGGCTGAACCAGCCAACTCCCGCAAGCATTTTTTGCTGAGCCCAGTTGGATTTGATCCTGGGTCTATCATTCGGTTTATTTATTTGATTTGCATGAGAAATTTTCTGAAGTTCTTCACAGTGACAAATCTGAAATTTTCGTTTCGTTAAAATATTTCTGTTCTTATTGCTGAATCTGGCTGTTAAGGGGCCAAATCTGTAAATTAATCAGTTGTCTTAGGGTTTCAATTTTCTCTGATCTAGGGTTTCAAATTTTTTGCTTTATGCAGTTTTTATCAGGGTTTAGGGTTTTTAGGTTTCATTTTATCACATAAAAAATTTGGAAAATCATTTTTGCCAGTTTCAGTGGTTTTTCATGTTATATCTTAAGATCTGAATTTTTCAAGTCGAGATGCGAATATGATATCTAGTTAATGGTGTAGGATTCTCGTGGTGGTTTAAAGCATTTATCTTTTTTCAAAGTTCTCAGTCGCTGGATATCGTTTGGTTATGTGATTTCGCTGATACCTTTTGATGACAAATGATTGCTGTTCACGGTTTATTTTTCTATATCTAACAAGTAATCATTTTAACAATAATCTCTTAAGGCACTGGTCTGCTCAATTAATCAAATCATTTTAGTGCTTTTTATATCGTATCTCGTGTCTCCCAACCAACTGGTCGACAGTTGGTCTCATCATCTCATAGGGACTACCCCCCTTAGCCGCGGGAGACAGGCTTAAACGGAGGGATCGAGGATCAGAGTGACAGCCCCCGGTCTGAGCGTTGTCGTGTCAATCCGCGCGACAACATGTTCATTGCTAAATTTTTTTTTCTCTATTTCCCATTCCCATTCCTCCTTTTTTGCAGACTCAAAATTTCACCCATCATGGCCATATGGTTTGGCATTTTCTTCTTGTTGGTTCCTTTTCTTGTTATTATGGTGTTGGAGAGTAGGAGGAGGGTTGATCATGATGAAGAGGATGAAGAAGTGGGTTATAATGGATTTGATGAAAACCCTGGAGATGAGTACCTTGGTGAGCAGGAAGAGAGTGAAGATGATGAGGCCCCAAAAACTAAACAATACCAAACCCCATTGTGGAAATATGTTACTAGGTCTGAAGCAGGGAAAGGGGGTGGAACCACTAAATTTACATGCAACCATTGAAACAACATTTACACAGGTTCATACACCAGTGCTAGAAGGCACCTTTGTGGGAAAAGGCCATGAGTTTGAGATAAACAAATAGGAATCAAAGCTTGTCTAAGTGTGTCATCAATAGAAAGAGCCAAACACACAAGGGAAGAGGAGGAAGCCCAATACAAATCTAAAAAATTAAAGGGTTTGTTTGAACATAGCTCACAATCACATCAACATGCACAAAGAACTCCATCAACATCCTCCCATGGCAGTGGATATGGAGGCATAGGAACAAACATCTCTTTAAGGCGTAAAACCATATCATATTTCCTTGACAAATGGTGTAGGAATGATGTGGATCCAAAAATTTTGCCAGTTTCTCTATGCATGTGGGATACCATTCCATGTTATTCTCTCACCTTGCTGGCATGAAATGGTTTTTGCCATAAATGATGCCCCCAAAGGATACAAGAGCCCTAGGTATGACAAGGCTAGAACCGTTGGACTTGATCATGAAAAAGCAAAAATATCACATTCTTTTAGTAAAATGACAAATGCTTGGACTGAGCATGGGGTGTCCATTGTATCTGATGGATAGACAAATGTAAAAGGCAAGCCATTGATAACTGTTCTCGTTGTGTCTGTTAGTGGTGCCATCTTCCTTTCAGCATATGATTACTCTGAGAAGTTCAAGACTGACATCAACATTGTAGAACCATTACTTGAAACAATTGAATGTATTGGGCCATACAATGTCATCCTAGTCATCACTGATAATGCTGTTAATTGTAATGCAATGGGAGCAATTATTGAAGATAAATACCTCAACATATTTTGGTCTAAGTGTTTGATTCACACAATGAACCTTTTGATGCATGATATTATTAAGAACAAAAACCAACAATACAAATGGATTGGTGATTTGTACAAGAGAGGTAAACAAATGATAAAATTTATTACAAATCATAGCAATACCCATGGGCTTTTCCGCAGTCACTCAAGATTGGAGCTGTTGAAGATTGCGAAGACCTAGCTATTGCCTCACCTTTAGGTGCCTTTTGAAGGTAAGAGAGTCATTGGCTAGAATGGTATCAAGTCGACACTGGCAGGTATTAAAGAACAAGGCTACAAATGCAGTTGACAAGCAAGGTTTTGAGTAGGTGGAGGAGATTGCTCTTGATGGTCTGTTTTGGGCACGTGTGAGGGAATTATTGTAGTTCACCAAGGCCATTTATAGCGTGATTCTTTTGCAAATACAGATAAACCAGTGATTGGGGAGGTGTATGAGGATATGGATAGAATGTTGGGGCAAATAAAAGATATTGTTCAGGAAAATGATCCCAACTTGTATTCAATGGTTCACAATTGTGTGTGTGCATGGTGGAATAAACTTAATGTCCTTATGCCAAAATACTACTCTCCATCTTGGTTGGGCTAAGCTCCACCTGGGGGTGGGGTTAGGATCAAACCCCATACATATCCAGAGGTATCTAAAGGATATATGGAAGCATTAGACAACTTGGTACCTGACAAGAAGGAATGTGCTAATCTGCGTCTTGAATTAGGTAGATACTTCAGTTGCACTGGTTTGTTTGGTTCTTTGCATGCAATGGAAGATAAACAAATTTGATGCTCTCACATGGTGGGAAGCATATGGCAGCATGTGACTTTTACCAAAATTGGCAAAAAAATTCTCTCACGAGTTGTAAATACTTGTTCTGCAGAGAGGTGTTGGAGCACCTACAACTTCATACATGATGGGAGAAGAAACAGACCCAATGAAAACCAAGCAGAAAACTTGGTTTATGTGCACTACAACTTGAGGTTGTTGAGTCATTATTGTGATCAGGCTTATGAGGATCCAAAATATAAAATTTGGGACAACCACCTAGAGGACGATAATTTGGAGGATGGCACTATACATCTTGAAGAATTGAAAGCAAAACTTTTGAGAGATGATGATGAAGCAACAACAACCATGCCACCCCCACCATCCAGTAGAAGTGTTAGTGCTCGAGTTCCAACTATTATTCCTTTGCTGCCACTGTCTCCATCTACATCCTCACATGGAGGGCATGTGCCTTCTGGTTTTGGTCATGCGACTATGCGGGAGGAGACTCCTAGAAGACCACTAGTACCACGACTTGCTTAGAAATTGGACATTTCTTGTGGCAAGGGGAAGTTGTAGATAATAGATTTACTTGTCTCTTCTAGTTTCTAGTAGTTTTAATGACTGTTGACTCTTTCATATTTATTATGATATTTTTTGTAAACAATATATGACAATTTAAATTTGAAGTTTGAAGTTGGAAATTATAACTCATTGGTAACGAATTATGAATATGATGCTTTGTGAAAGTTCAAAGTTTGTTTCATTTCATGTTAGATAGTCTTTGTTGTAATGGTTAGACTTAGCTTACAAGTACAACTTTGGTGATCAATGATGATAAATGTTATATATTGAATTTTGAAAGCTTGAAACTTTAAGATTGATGAATCATGAGACTCAATATGTTGTATGTTAGTAACTTATGGACATGGTTGATGAAGATTATAACTTCTAGATGATTGATATTATATGGTTCAATCCTATGAAACTAGACTTGTCCCCTAGGCTCTACGTGTCCCGAATCCGGCGAATCAGGACACTTCGAATCCGGAACGTGCCCCGATTTTCGGACACAAATCCAGAAATTAAGAACCCGCGCGACGTTATAAAGGCGTATTTCCCCATTCTATTTGCACATTCACTTGTTTAGTTTGCTGTGGGTGTTTGGGAACAAGGAGCAAAGGGTGCAAGAGAATTTTCAAGGAGATTCAAGCAACAGGTAAATGCTAGAGCCCGTTAGATTTGATGATGGTGATACTATAGAGGGGTCATCTTCCACACCAGCAGATGCAGAGATGACTTTGGATACAGAGGAGGAGGATGTAGCAGAGGAGAGCAACGGTGACCATGATGATGTGGACAGTGATGCTGATTTTGATGATGACTATGAGGATTGATGACTCATGAGTCATGAGCTACCTACTGCCTTGAGGCTTGTATACTTGTAGTTGTAGTTGTTTTGTATTTTCTATTTCTATTTGCCATTGGCATTGCACTACCTATGTAAAAAATAACAGATTTTGATTTTGATGACTTAATGAGAAAACTACAATATCTTTATCTTACTATCTTGTCTTGCTCCTATTGGATCATTGATGAATTGAATATGTATTATAAATTTATAATTTATCCTTTATCATTTATGTCACAATTGTATTTGTAATTTTGTATGCATAATGTTGCTTTGTAAAAATTACATCTAGATGAAGACCTATGTTTGAATCAATGAATTTGTATCAAGAATGAGAATTTGTGTGAGAAATATCTAATTTTTAATATATATATATATTAATAAAATAATATATAACGTATCCGAACGTGTCCTGTTCCGGGGGATCAACGTGTCCGTATTCAACACTCGAATTTGTGTCAGGTGACTTAGGTTCAATCTATGTTTTTTTATGTTTTTTTTATATCTAATTCATCATTCTACATGCTTTTGTTGACATATATGCATCAAAATATTAAAAAATAAAAATTATATAAAAATTCGCTCCCAAATCAAGAGTTTATGAAAATGTCGCTCCTGTTCCCAGGTAACCTTGGATTTGATATTTTATCATATGCATGGTAGAGTAGGATGCATTGCATGTTGATATTTCATTAGAACTAACATCATATGATATTTCTCATGGTAGATTAGATGCATCTAAATTAAAATTTGCATATTTTATTTTTCTGTTGATTTTATGGCCTAACATTAAGCATGTGCAATCATGAGATGCCGCGAAAGTATGCTGCCCCGTGTTTTTCATCTATTATATGTGCATGTAACAGGTCTATGGTAACCAAGAGATTGCTGTAGTTTTCGTGACCTCCTGTTCGAGTAGCCTCGTCCACTTCTTCAAGAGACCACGTCCCAGTTGGAGCCAGATGCTACCCACCATTTTGTGGGTGATATCCCTAGGAGAATTTTTTTCTCTAGGATGCTCCTTAGCCGGCAGCCAGCAGACCCTTGCAGCCACCAAGTAGTTCGTTGTGCCACTTCTCTGCCACCTGAGCCAGCCATGTGGTCCCTCGCCCATCTATCATGATCGTATGTTTGAAGGTGGGCCTCCCGAACCTAAAGGTATGCCTTGTCATTTGGTAATTGAGTATTGTAGTTTGCTTATCATGGACACTTATGGGCATGGATTAATGGGGGGATTCGGCGGAAAGAATGGGCTAGGTCTGTGCTCTTATCCCCTAGACCCCTTCTTGAATATTAACCTTGGATTCTAGTCCCGTGGCATCTCTTTTATTGACCATTTGGCTTTAGGGATGGTATTCATGGGAAACCCTGATTTTGGTTGCGTGGTCCCGCTCCCTCATCCGCATATATTCCCCTCTTTCCACTCGTTATTACCCCATCCATCATTTCCCCCACCTGGGTCCACATTCCTCCACTGTGTCCACATATTGCTAGCTCTCCCCTTCCCCTTGCCCACACCTTGGGTCAGACCTGGAATGATGCCTCAGAGGTTGATGTAGCTGAAAAGAAAAGTAAAAGCATAATTGGCCACATTCAATAGGAAATTGTACCACAAAATGCAAAAGATGGCTGCGACAAACACATTTAGCACGTGGGCAAATGCCAATACATGAGTTCTACCCCATCATCATGGCCATCACCCTGGTTCCTACAAGTTCTATTAGTCTCCTTTATCATATAGGAACCCATGATCGTCCCGACTCCCAACCCCTGGTGGGCAATGAATTGCCCTATCTTATAGGGGGGTATCCACTGCTATATCTCACACATCATGCTCTTACACCTTGAACTCCAAGCAGTTAATTAAAGAAAAAATAATCACAAAAGGCAAAAGGCATACAAAGAAGGGTGGAAAAATCAAGGTCGGGGCATCTCATGTACCACGATTGCTCTCTCCTATACATTATATACCCAAGTGTGGGCTTCCCTTTTACTAGCTACCTTTATACCCCAACATGTGGCCCAGGGCTGTCCCTTTTCATTCCTTACACCATTCATCTCTTTATCACATGCCACTACCTTTTAAAGGATGTACCTTGGACATATTATCGCCTTTAGAAGTACAAACCACCTATTGGTGTTGAAGTTTATAAGTCTACTAGTTAGAAACCCTCCACGCACTTTATCTGATTTATTCCTACCTACCTGTTCCATTACTTAACAAGTTATTTACAATGTAAATACTGAAAATAAACACTAGTGCATGCTCAACATATTACAGATCAACAACTAAACAGAAACAATCACACCAAATGACACCATTATTTTTGGACCAATGTCCCTAGAAAAACCCAATGTGGGAAAACTAGTGTAGCTATCTGAGTGTTTTCTTATTAAGCAATATCAGAGTACAATCTGGGTGCAAAATCCAACTTACCCAACAGAGAATTTCCTTGGCAGTAATACCTCTCAGTTTGAGACAAATATCTCGGCTGAAACCCGGAAACACCTTCCGGCAACTCCTCAGCTCCAATCTGCCCCAGAAACCCCAGCGTTTGCCTTTTTGGATTGCGTTAGCCTCTCTCTACCCAACACTGGCCCTGCGTCACCCTGAATGGGTCTGCGTTAGCCTTCTGGCCCTTTGCGTTAGAGATGCTGGCCTCTTTGAACCACTGCGCAGCTCCTGGCTGCCTCTGCGTGGCCCTGCATGAGCGTTGGCTGCTATTGCGTCACTCTCTCTAGCTCCTATGCTGCTCTCCCAACACTACCTCTGCCTCTCTGTCTCTCTGTACTCAATGCCCCTTAGCTGCAACTTCGATCACTGATTCTATTTCTCTTAGCATACCCCGCTCTAGAGAATAGAAAGAGTGATCAGTCTAGTGTACTCTCCAAGTGACCCTCAAGCCTCCTCTTATACTTTTCTCGTTGACATATCAAAGGCCGAGATTAAGTCCCTAATCAACGGCTTAAGATTAGATCTAGCTTGATCCATGTCTTTTGGACCATTGTAACACAGTGTTATATTAATCCACATTAATATTTTAATTTCCCTAAGTTTAGACTTAGGGACTCCATTAAAATATTAATTATTTTAATATCTCCTGAACTGTTTAGAATCTATCCAAACCCTTTCTGGGTATTGGAGATCTCATGTGCCCCAATCTCTCCACCAAATTTCATGGCTAGAGCACATCCGATGCTACCCCAAATCAACAAATGGGATACTTATTTAACCCCATTTGGAGCTTGGAGACATTAGCACGTGCCAAAGCCCATTATGGAAGGTCATGCCATTATGAAGTCCCCACTTGTTGTCCATGGTTTGTAAGCTCTTTTACTCGATTTCCTTGATGACTTGTTGTATAGGAAGACTAGGGGACACATTAGATCTTATGCGGGATTGTAGATGGTATTCATCTTGGGTTTGGTTTCCCTATATGGGGTCCTACATTGGCACATGTAGGGTGTGCGTTGAGAGCCATGGGCCTCCACAACAGTAAACAACACTCCATGGATCTCCAAAGATGTTCAAAGATTGCTTGAGATTCACCTATTGGACGAGGAAGATTGTTACAGATCCATTTGGGCACATCAGATCCCAACATTCAGATTAGTGTTTTAGGGCTCATCAAACCCTAATTTCAGTGGTTTCATGCCCTAAACAAGTCACCCCTTTGAATGCCTCATTCCTAGACAGTTTCATGACTTGAAGACATCCAGAAATAGCCTCTAGAGGGACCAGCGCAGGTAAGCCCTTATGAAGGTGCGTTGTAGAGAAGTTAAGTCCACTGCCAGGGTGCTCTACAGAGCATTTAGGCTTCCTTTCACCTGCGTTGGGCGAGAATGAGCGAAATTCACTTAGGGTTTGGGGAATATTCATATCTTTTGGAGTCATCTAGAAGTTTCCCTCACTTATCAACTCCTATGAGCTCGAAAATGGATGAGGAATGAGTTAAGGTGCATCCTATCCTCTCATCCCTTCCTCCATGGAACTAATTCTAAGTATGGAAGGCCATTCAATGCCACCATTAATGACAAAACCTCCTTCATCTTCCTATAAGTTGACCACTCATCTAAGTGATCAGGGGCTGGATTATATTGAATTGTAAGGAGATAATGCTGCTATGAGATTTGGCTTTGAAGCAAGTATTGTGATGCTACAAGTTTGTCATGCTTTTGATGTGAGGTGGATGGGATCCAAGCTGGAAGAATGGCTTTGAATCAAACACCAATGGTTGTAATTCCTTCTTCTATCTAATAAAGTGTTTGAACCTTTTTCCCATATGTTTGTATTGTTTCATAATGCTTATGTGTGTGAATTGTATCTGATTCCTTTCACGTATATTCAATAGATTGTATGCTTTGATCGGTTTTTGTCTTCTGTTGTGTTTACAGGGTACTTCTCAAGCAGATTAAGTACGGGAAGGAGCGACATAATCGATACAAGGGAGACGAGAGAAAAGAGGAACTACAGGTAGGCCTTCTATCTTCTCATCTTATCTATTGCTTCTAGGAAAAGTCTAAAACACTTTAAACTGTTGTTCTAGATACAACGAATGGACAAGTTGAGGCCATCAAAAAAGTCCTGAAGCGGATGTTGCAAAGAATGATAGGGGTTCATAAGAAAAACTGGCATTTAATCCTGTACTCTGCCTTGTGGGCATATCGAACCTTGGTAAGAAATGCAACTGGATTAACATCCTTTCAGTTGGTGTATGGTTTGGAAGGAATCTTACTGATACAATGCGAAATTTCATCGCTCAAACTTGCGATTGACCTGTTACCCGACACTTCTGAAGAAGAAGCGCATTTCTTGGAATTAATCCATTTGGATGAAACCCGTTGTGATGCCGCATTGGCTAACGAAGCGCATAAGAAACCTATTAAGGCGCAATATGATAGAAATGTCAAACCTCATATCTTCTGAGAAGGAGACCTGGTCTTGCTTTACGATCAGGAACAACGTTGCAGGAAGCGCCCCCCCCGGATCCTAGGCCGGAATCGCGCCCCGTACGGAAGCGTTCCGGAAGCGCGATTCCAAAAATCCCGAAGCGCGATTCCGTGTTTTTAAGGCGCTTCCTGGTTTTTATGAAGCGTGGGCCCCGAAGCGCGCTTCGGAGGGCGCTTCGGGCCTCCGGAAGCGCCACGCTTCGGGCCCGGAAGCGTACGCTTCACGAGCGCTTCGGAGCGCTTCCGAAAAAACCGCGCGGGCCAAAGAAAAATACTTCATTTTTTTTAATTTTTTTTTAAATTTAACTTAACTAAGCAATGAGGGGGTGGGTTAGGGTGAGTTTAGGGTGAGGAATGAAAAGCATAAAGCTCCCATTCATTCCTCATTTTCTCACTTTGAGTTTATGAGAGTTGGAGAAGAGAAGAGAGGAGAGGAGAAGAGAAGAGAGGAAAGGAGAGGAGAAGAGAGGAGAGCTTGGAGGAGTGAAGAAGGAGGAGCTAGGAGAAGGAGGAGGAGCTTGGAGCAAGAGCTTGGAGGACTTCATCTACAAGAGCTAAAGAGGTAAGTTCAAACCCCAAACTCCCTTGTTTTTTTGAAAAAAAATTTGTATTTTTCTCCTCCCTCTCCTACTCTTTCCCATTGTTTCTACTTGCTCCTTTATTTACAGGTTGTCCACCACCTATATCCATATTCCAAGATGGTGTTCTTTTGGCTTCTATGTATCATTCCACTCTTGGTTTTAATGATGGCAAGGGTGAGGAATAGAAGGGAAGAGGAAGGGGATGAACTTGGTCCTAATAGTAGTGACCCAATGTATGATGAGGAGGAAGGGTTTGAAGAGGAAGGGGATGACCTTGAAGGGGACACTGAAGCACAAGATGGGAAAGGTACATCAACACCCTTGTGGAACTATGTGACCAAACTTGATGGGGGAAAGGGTGGTGGATCTTACAAATTTGTGTGCCCTCATGGTTGTCATGGAGGAAAACCATATCGTGGTTCATATACCCGTCTGAGGAGGCATCTTTGTGGGGTGCTGGACAGTGATGAAAAAAAGGGTTCTGTGGGGGTACAAATTTGCCCAAACATTTCAACTGAAGAAAGAAGAAAATACATCCAAATAGAGATGGCTACACAACAAAAAAACAAGAAACAAAAAACTCATTCTGAATCAAGTGCAACCTCTAAATTTGGTAGTTGCCCATCTCCTCATGGTACTTCTGCAACCTCTGGAGGTAGAAGAACAATAGGGGATTTCCTTAATGTTGTTGGGAGGGATGATGTGGATGGAAAGATAGTCCGTTTTCTTTGTGCTTGCGGTGTACCATTCAATGTGCTTCGCTCTCCCTATTGGCATGACATGGTAAAGGCCATCAATGAAGCCCCAAAAGGATACAAGGCCCCCAACTATGAGAAAGCTAGAACAGTGTTATTAGAAAGAGAAAAAGCTAAGGTTCAAAGAGCTTTGACACGTTTTACACATGAGTGGGTGGATTCTGGGGTATCCATTGTATCAGATGGGTGGACAAATATTAGAAACCAACATTTGATAAATGTTCTTGGTGTTTCTTCTAGTGGTGCAGTATTTATTGCATGTCATGACTCCTCCTCCATCAGTGCAACTGCACAAAACATTGCAGATCTCCTATTGAAATCAATCAAAGATGTTGGTCCGAATAATGTGGTTCAAGTGATCACAGATAATGCAGCAAATTGTAAGGCAGCAGGAAAAATTATTGAGCGTACTCATCCACACATCTTTTGGTCTGGGTGCCTGGTTCACACATTGAACCTTTTGATGCATGATATTGTGAAACACAAAGATTGTGGGTGGATTGCTGAGGTTTACAGGAAAGGGAAGCAGCTATTAAATTCATCACAGGGCATACAAGGGTAAACTACTTCTATGGCACTTACTCCAAGTTGCAATTGCTTAAAATTGCAAAGACAAGATTTGCTAGTTATTACCTCACCTTTAGGCGGCTAGTGAGGGTGAGACAAGCTTTAACTAATCTGGTGTGTGCTGAAACATGGGATGAAATTAACACTGACACAGATGGTGCTAATGCAGTCAAGGACACTGTTCTTGACAGTTACTTTTGGTCACAGGTTAAATATGTTTTCAATTCACCAAACCAATTTATTACATGATCAAGTTTGCAGATTCAGATCGACCAGTAATTGGGGAGGTGTATGAGCAAATGGATAGCATGTTGGGGCAGATTAAAGACATTGTTGAGCCTAGAGATACCACCTTGTACAATTATATTCGTGTAGAGGTGCAAAACCGATGGGAAATGCTAAATATTCCATTGCATGCATTAGCATATGTTTTGACACCTAAATACTATCATCCATCATGGCTTTCAACACCAGCACCTGGGGGGGGAAGCAGGAAAAAACCACACCAAGATAGAGAGGTTCACGAAAAATATATGGCTGCATTGAGTAAATTAATCCCTGATGAGGAGGAGGCTGCATTGGTACGGAGACAGGTGAGCAACTATACGCTCAACACTAGTCCATTTGGGAGCATGCATGCAATTCAAGATCGAGAGACTTTTTCTGCTCTTGAGTGGTGGAACATGCATGGAGGGGGTACTCCACTTCTACAGAGTTTGGCATTGCGGGTGCTATCACAGGTGGTAAACACTTCTTCTGCAGAGAGGTGTTGGAGCTCTTATTCTTTCATCCACAGTGTTAAAAGGAACAGGTTGAATTTAGATCGGGCAGAGAGCTTGGTTTATGTTCATTACACCTTGCGATTGTTGTCCCATTACTGTGAAGATGCAAAGTCTAATAAAGACTTGTTGATTTGGGACAAGAATCCAGAGGAGCCCAATTTGGATGGAGTGTTGCGACTAGAGCAATTAGAGGATGCTCTTATCCAGGTATGTCCATTGTGGTATGAATTTTCCAATTTTCCCTTATAAAGCATTTCTCTAATTCATGTTTTTAATTTTTTTGTTAACTAGTGTTTTTTTTTTTTTGCATGAATTTTTTGAGCGATTCTAGGATGATGATGACCGTGTTGATATGCCACCACCCCCACCCCCATCTGGTCCCTTGGTTCCTAGGTTCCATGGTTCAACACCAACAGCAGGGGGTTCTTCTTCATCAGTTTCAGTGCCACGACTTACACAGGCACCATCTTCTTCATTGCCACCACGTGGAGGCCCGCCACCACGTTCTATTCGTGGTGGAAGGAGGAGAGATTAGTAGATATATTCACAATCTACTACTTTTTGTCATAGATTACTCATTAGACTTGTAGATTTGTGAATTTGAATTTTGAACCTTTTTGGCTTGGCGGTGACCAAGTGACATATTTTGTAAACATTATTATTTGAATTTTGGACATGACAAATGTTGACAGTTGCTCACTTGCTAGATAAATCATAATATGCTCTATGTTTTATGTTTTATAATATGCTTAAATGTTTTATGTTTTATAATATGCTTAAAATTTGATGTATGTTTGTAATAGCTAGAATATAGATGATTGTTGTACATACTAGTAACTACAATGGAATCATGGATGCCATATCTATCTTGATTTATGCAAAAATATGCATGTTTTCATGTCTTCTACAATTAATTTGGTATTTGGGATGTTTGTTTTGAGTATAAATGCAAAAAAATATAAAAATATATATATATATAGCAGACGCTTCCGCGGACGCTTCGCTTCCTAGATTTTTGGAAAATGACGCTTCCGCGCTCCCGCTTCCGCTTCCGCGCTTCCGCTTCGCTCCCGCTTCGTGCAACATTGATCAGGGAGCTAATAAACTTGGAGCAAGAAAATTCGAACCAATGTGGATGGGCCCTTATGTTGTCAAGCGTGTTCTGGCAAAAGGTGCCTACAAGTTAGTAGATTATGATGGGATTCCATTGTTGCAGCCCCGAAACGGGCTGTACCTCAATCGTTACTATGCTTGATTAAGTGTAGTAAAACTCACTGTACATATGCTTTCATTGCATGTGTGTGTGTGTTTCTTTTAGAGATTTTTATCTGGTTAGTAATCCGCTTTGAATTTGTTGTAGATGTCGGAGTCTTCAGAACCTTTTGTTGGTTACGCCGATGGTGCTAGTCGTAGTACACAGAATTTGTCTTCTGCAGCATGGGCTATTTTCGCTCCAAGTGGCGAGTTAGTGAGTTTCCAAGGGATTTGTATTGGTCGATTGACAGACAACATCGTTGAGTATAGCGCGTTGATTGAACTATTCTCTGTTGCTATTTCACTTGGCATTCGCCGAATCATCATTAGGATGGACTCGTAACTCGTTTTACTACAACTAACAAACATTTATACTGTCCAAACTCCAACAATTTTTCGTATGTTCCTTAGAGTTCGTATTTTGGAAAGGCGTTTTGAACACATTTTATATCAACATATTTCCAGAAATCTTAACACATTAACTAATTCTCTAGTGAATTATGTGTTAAATAGGCATTTGCGACACATGTAAACGTAGTATTTTCAATTCACATCATCTATTGAATAGGATTGCATATAACCATAGAAAAACTCTGAAAGTAAAATAGATAGGTGTTTTAAAAGTTTTTACAAAATTTGTGCCCAAGACACATTTGGTCATCTGACCCAAAAACTCAAAATGCATATAAAACATCCTAAGTAGATCTAGTGGTGCTCATGGTAACAGATCACAGCTTGTGCTATCATGCACAAAAGCCTACCCAATGGTTAGGAACACCAATAGTGTGGTGCTGCAGCCTCATAGGTAACTCCTCGATCCGGATATCTGGAATACCAAGGGTTAATCCCTCTATGTGATCATGCAACTCTGCTAAGGTTTCGGCCAAATCCAAGTCCTGGAGAATTGCTCTCCCGATGTTTCTTTGCACTGACCCACCTACAACGTGTTGGTGTCCCGCAGGTTGAATAGTACCCACATCTGCATGCATAAGAGTAATTTTAGTTTAGTCTTGCAAACATTAAAACACAAAAAACATGTAGAAACTTGAAAAAATAAAAAAACATTTTAGTCAAACAACTTACCGATAGCACCCCATTGTGCTCCAACTGGTAAAATCAAATTTGGATCTCCACGGAAATCCATCCCTGAGTATGGATGCTTCTCGATAACAAGATGTTGTCACTCAAGCCAGCTGAAAAATGCAGGGGAGAAAATGATTGTTGACTGACCCGCATGTCGAGCCATCAATTCTACCCACCTCTGCATACGTGGATCTCTATGACCGACCACACCCAGTGAAACATGCTGTGGTTGCATCAATGGGATTCTTTCTAAGGCAAAAGCAATTAAGATCGAACCATAGCAGAAATTCTTCGTCTTACCACTTTTTACCTTAGTCAGTTGTTCTTTTAGCAAAGAAAGCACAACCTCGCACTAGTTGAAAACTTTTGGTTCTAGACACTCCAGTGCATACTGCATATAAGATCTGTTCGCTAGATGGAGTGTCACACTGCCAACCACTTTTGCGATTGTGAAGAGGATCGTTCTTAAAGGCAAATCACTTACATCCTTGATATTTATTTTGCCATCCTTGCTAGGCTGTGTACCCAGCCGAGACCTTAGAAAGTGAGATGGGGGCACCTCGCCTCAACAGTGCGGTAAGAAAGTAGATATCCTCAATGGTGATAGGGACCATCTTGTCCCTAATGTGAAAAGTCTGATCTGTCATATCCCATGCACGAACAAGGAATTGCAATAGTTCTATTTGTTGCCTCATTCCGGACAAATTAAAGTATTTGAGTAACCCGCAATTTTTGAGGGCCTCAACTATACCCGGATTGTTTAGGGCAACCATGTCTTGTTCTTCATGCTCTCTTTCTCGCCATGTAATCGACATTCTTATCCGATGAAAGCTTGAAACACAATCATAAGCTAAATTAGGATCCTTTCCATGCAAAATACAGGACAAATTTTGGGGCAAACAGCTAAAACAAACTTGGGAAATGCGCCCAACGCAGCCTAGACACAGAGACAGTGCGTTGCAGAGCATGCAGCCTTCTATCTAGGTGCTCTTTAGCACAGTTTTCGATGTGAAAGCTTGCGCTGATCCCAGGGAAAAAAATGAAACCCCAAGGGCCCCAAAAAACCCTAAAACTTGCATGAAATGATAAAAGAATGAATTGAAAAGAAAGAAGAGAGGTTTAGTTCCTACCTGGTCCAGACGGCTCGAGAAATGGTCCGCAGAATCTTTTGCAATCAGCTGGTGAAAGTCGAGGTAAAAACTAAGCTCAGAGCACAAAACTGAATGGTAAGTTCCAAATGGTAAAAATGTCATGGTAAAAACTTGTTTTATGTTTATTTCATGTTCATTAATTGATTAAACATTAGTACTTACCTATTTTTTCCTATGAAACATATATTTTTAATCCATTTGATGATGCCTTGAGCAGGTTTTGCAACTGATCTACAGAATTCAACGTGCTCGATTGTAAGTTGTACCTTTAACCACAGAGCACACTTTTATCTCTTTTTCGAGCTCTGTTAAAAACGAAAAAGGAACCCCCTTGGAGTCCTCTTTAAGCTCTTTTCAGAATCTCTAAATATGAAAAGATTGTCGAGCGCTTGTCTTTTCCAGCTCGTTAACGGATTGGAAATCATATCTCTCTTGTATTATTTTACGCTTTTTCGGGCTTGAGAGATTAATTTACGAAAAAGAACTTGTGGAGTTTTCTTTTTGTTCCTTTTCAAACTCTCTAAACATGAAAAGGACTGAGTTATCTTTGTCATTAAACTCGTTAAAACATCAAATAACGACAAACGTGTCCATCTAGACAAGACCGAGTTTCACCTTCGCTAGACTCGTTAAAACATCAAATAGCGATGGATTCGCCCGAAGGGTGAAATTATACAAGAAGCATATGTTATCTTCCTCAAGCTTGGTAAAAATAAAGAGGTACTGGTTAGCAATGACTCGGGAAAATGGAAAAAGGGGAAAACTACTTTATGTAGCAGGTCACTCTTGAACATGACACTTTAACTCCATCACCGTGACTATTTGGGTTGGGTTATTAGCTTGATGGTTATCACACCGTTTTTCTATCATACCATCCATCACTTTGTTTTGGGTCAATGCTACCAATTCACTTTAGTGTTGCCGACATGTTCAAGAGAAGTCATTCATTCAAAATTCATCTGTTGCAATACCACAAACCTTCATTTTCATGACTGCCATTCTTGAACCTTGTGTCGTTAGTCAAATTCCATCTCTAAAATCACTACACTCGTTTCGTGTCGTTGATGTGGGAGACATCAAGGCCCTCCTGCTATGAGTCACTTCTTGTCGACATCAGCACATTATCCAAGAAGTTGACTTAGAAACACCCATTTAGTACCTTGAAGCTTAGATACATCAATGGCAGGTTTCTCGCTTCCGGCGATAGGCATACATCAATGGCCTTCAACTGAAAGACTTTGTATGGTGTTCGACATCAAATCATCCATTCACACCATGCAGAATGTACTGAAGTACGTTGAGGATCATTATCATTATCAGTGATTTCTCTCGCATCTGTTAACAACTTACATCATTGGCTGGTAACTAGATGGTGTCTTCCCATGTTCGACTGCAGATCACATATTCACATGGTTAGACTCGTACTTGAGCGAACGATTGAATGAGATTGAAGACCTCGGATCTAGTTTCATCCATCTGGGCTGCGATTTTTGGAGTACTAAATCATATGTACAATGGCTTTACATTGATAGTCATTCCGATCATGGGTCAATATTTGTAGACGACTCTTTATGTACATGTAATGAAAGTTTATAAGCTGAGCATGGGTATGCGTTCCCTCAGCAATTCATGTAAAATCAAATATCATGATATATGTATTGTAATTGATGCAGGTCACCTTCTATTTGATACCTCCTCATCACATCGTAAAGCATTTCATTCGACATTGGCATTTTTCCAACTTCATGCTTTAGGGGGCAACTGTTACAGATCCATTTGGGCACATCAGACCCCATCATCCAGATCAAGGTTTTAGGGCTCATCAAACCCTATTTTCAGTTGTTTCATGCCCTAAACAAGTCACCCCTTTGAATACCTCCTTCCCAGGCAGTTTCATGACTTGAAGACATCCAGAAATAGCCTTTAGAGGGACCAACGTAGGTAAGCCCTTATGAAGGTGCGCTGCAGAGCAGTTAAGTCCACTGCCAGGGTGCTCTGCCGAGCACTTAGGCTTCCTTTCACTTGCATTGGCCGAGAATGAGTGAAATTAACATAGGGTTTGGGGAATATTCTTATCTTTTGGAGTCATCTAAAAGTTTCCCTCACTTATCAACTCCTATGAGCTCGAAAATGGATGAGGAATCAGTTAAGGTGCATCCTATCCTCTCATCCCTTCCTCCATGGAACTAATTCTAAGTATAGAAGGCCATTCAATGCCAAAACCTCCTTCATCTTCCTTTAAGTTGATCGCTCATCTGAGTGATCAGGGGCTGGATTATATTTTATTGTAAGGAGATAATGCTGCTATGAGATTTGGCTTTGAAGCAAGTATTGTGATGCTACAAGTTTGTCATGCTTTTGATGTGATGTGGATGGGATTCAAGTTGAAGGAATGGCTTTGAATCAGACACCAATGGTTGTAATTCCTTCTTCTATCTAATAAAGTGTTTGAACCTTTTCCCCATATGTTTGTATTGTTTCATAATGCTTATGTGTGTGAATTGTATTTGATTCCTTTCACTTATATTCAATAGATCGTATGCTTTGATCGGTTTTTGTTTTCTGTTGTGTTTACAGGGTACTTCTTAAGCAAATTAAGTACGGGAAGGAGTGATGGAATCGATACAAGGGAGACGAGAGGAAAGCAGAACTACAAGTAGGCCTTCTATCTTCTCATCTTATCTATTGCTTATAGGAAAAGTCTAAAACACTTTAAACTGTTGTTCTAGATACAATTACTTATCTAGGGAATTAGTATTTATTCGTAGATACTAAATCCTCCAAAACAAAGATGCCCAGACAACCCCACAGATGTACCATGCACTTGGCAGCTGACTCGAGATTTGTAGGACGATGTTGGATCACCTACACCATCATCTGAGCCCTTACAGATGGTCTACAAGCATCTTCCACTTACTTAGAGACCCATGAGGTCACTTGTGTGCACTCTCAGTGATTAGGAGCAACACATGTTTATTATGTGGAGAACAAGGGGCCAACCCCTTGTCCATTACTTTGGAAGTTCAACTCATCATTTTGGCACTTATGGACTTCATCGGGCCTTTTCGAGAGCCCAACGAGATGCATTGTTGATCCTTCGACCTCTTGGGAGGCTTATTATTTTATTTGTGAGCTAGTTTGGTGGGCTTGTCACCAATATATAGTTATTTGCACATTATTTTAGTTGATGGGCTAATGTAGGCTCAAATTAGGTAATTCGAACTCCTAATGAGTGTATAAATAGGAGAGACATGAATTCATTTGTATCATCACTTTGGATTGGATCATTCTTCTCTTTAGAGAATTTCACACTTTTTCTGGGATGATGAATTGGAGCATGGATGAATTTTGATGTTTGGATTGGAGTATTTTATCTTGGAGCTTCTTTATTGTCAAATTGTTGATGGTTGGATATGTTCTATTACATGTAAGTGCACACATTTAACACTATTCTTATTTTACTTTTGTCATATGTATTTAATGGGATTTTCGCTATACTAGGGCTAATTGTTGCATTGCATAATTGCGAAATTGTGGAATTATTGTTTCTATATGGCATCTTTCAATTTATGGGCCATGTATGTTGAATGAAATCTCCTAGGGATAATTCTATCACTGAATTTATCTTGATAAGCCATCTCTTTTTGCCAAGCGAAGTATAAAAGCTTTGAGGTCTCTTCTCTTTGCCCTAAAGGCCGAGCGAAGTAGTCCTTAAAGCCTCCTTGACTGAAATACGAGTTCCTTTCTCATCATTCTCCTAGACTCCATTATCCCCAAGGGATTAGGCGCTGGTCCACCAATAGGTGATCACTCAAAGAACATTTTTCCCAACCTTTCCCTTTCTCTTCTAGGTCTAGCCAAGTTGGGTGTAGCCAAAGAAAAAGTTCAATCTCCTAGCCTCTACCGCGCTGGTGTGTCCTTAAGGCCTCCTCCAAATTTGAAGCCATTCCGATGGTGGAGTTGTGAGATAACCCAAGCCCTAGCTTTGAGATCAAACTTTTCCCTGGTATTCCCTAGGCTAGCACCTCATTAGGATCAATTTGACACTTTCAATTGGAAATTCTTGCTTTGATCCTCTCCCCTTGCTTGTTTGGGTGAGGAACATCATTGGTTGCTAGATTGTCTCTCCTTAACCTAGGCTGGGTCCACTTTGTTTCATGTGGTCCCATACATTTGAAAAGGAAATTCTCCAAGAACCATTCATGAAGTCAAGTTCAATAGGGATTTTAGGATTGGGAAACTCATTTATAAGGCATATTCCTCTAACCTAACCCTCAAATCCTCATGTCCTTATCCCTTTGTACCTTGCTTGAAGAGGAAGCAAGCTCCATCCTTAACCCCCTTCTAGGAAAAGGATCATTAAGGTCACTTCACATCCATTGGTTGTTTCATCCTTCAGAAGTGACATTCTATATACCGGGGCTCCTCCCATTGGTGAAAGTCTGTAAAGAGTAGGGAGTTTTAGTTGAGGTGATAGTGGGCTAAGTCTCCATTGTTGCCCTTGATCTAGCAGTTGTCCCTTTTATGCCCCCTGCTAGTTTGAGCGGTAACAGGCCCCACCATTAGAGGTGACCCTTGGTCAAAAGGGCACTCATTTGAACACTATATGAAAGACAATTCGACCTCCACCCTTGGCATCAAATATAGTCTCACAAGACAAGATATATTCTAGTCATTTAAAAAAGGAAGTCAAGACACAAAAAGCCAGACACATTTCTGGGTGGAAAGTAGATTTTTATTTTTATTTTTTTTATGTTCTGGTTCTAAGGTCGAAGATGCGGAGTTCTAAATACAAACTGAGCTTGTTTTGCAGTATGATAGAAATACAATTAAATTGAGACGTGGTTCCACATCAGTTGCATTTTGTTTGAGCTACGAAGTGTTTCATCCATGTTATGATCAATTTCAACTTTCAAATGTGACTCGATTAAGCACAAATGTAAACCACAATGGTTTCCACGTATTGTGAAATTGTGCATTGGTTATAACCTGACGAGCTGCAAAATGTTGTTCTGACTTGAATAATTGAAACTGAATGACATTGCAAAGGCTGTGTTTGAATGAAGGTCTGTAGTGGAGGCAACATTTGATTCCAATATAATACAGTGGTTGCATGTGTTATGGTGAAGTGTTGCGATTGGCATGCATTGTAGATGACACTGATTTCGATTCATAATGTTTCGTAACATTAAACACTATAATTCGTGGGCCCAAGTATGAAGAATGAACTCATAAGTATCATCAACAAACATTTGCAAAGTTGTGGATCAAAGTAACGAATGAGTTCGTTGATCAAGATTTCTAATAAATGAGTTCCTTTGAAATCTGAATAATGTCGTTCAATTGAAGGAGTTACAGTGTTTGTGACTGAGCAACAAATAGGCCCAACTTGTTGTTTTATACACCTGGATTGCCTATGTATGCGAGGATCGAATGGTAATAGGCCTCATCGTATACATATGGATCGCCCATGTATGAAAAGGTCAAATGGTAAACAAGTCCCGCTTGTTGTGATTGGTTATTATAGAGATGTGGATCAATGACATGAGCAGAAATGTGGAGGTGAAACCCATTTATTTTCTAACCAATTTTAGTGGAAGATTGGTTATAAAGGTCAAGCTCTGGTTTATGTCTAACTTGGTCACATTTAAGCTCAACTCGTTTTTATTCTGGTTAGTATTTGATGTGATGGTTGTTGGTAATTAGAACACTACGAATACTCAAGTAGAACAAAAAGGGGTTCAAGTTCGGTGAATGGACATGACAAACACCTAGGATCACGTCATGGGTTGAAGTTAACAATGATAAAAAAGAATTGATCCTTGTGAAAAAAATGGAGGAAAAGGAAAACCTATTGTAATCCCTAGGGTTTAAAGGATAAAACCTTAGTGCAAGACTTGGAATACTGAATAGGGAATGAAGAAACCCTAGCCCTTTACAAGTCTTATAAGAAAGAATGTTATTTGATGTTAAATATGACATTGCAAGTGGAATTCCGCAAGGAAGCAAGGATCAAGAGGGAGTCAAAAATTCCATCAAAAGATAAGTAACTTATATTCTTCTCCTTTGATTAACTTTATCCTCTTTCTTAATAACCCTTTGTCTTCGTAATTCGTTTACTCAATAATAATTGCTTCATCTATGATAAGGTTTGTGGGAACATTGTCGATATGATCTCTCATGTAAGAAGGAATAACGTTGGTACAAAAAACTTGCCTATGTGACAAAGGGAGTGAAGAACATGCTTATGAAAGGAATAGTAGAAGGATTGCTTTTTTGTAACAGAGGGAGCAACCAAGATCACCACAAGGAAGACCCCAAGATGAAGGAGTTTGTCTAGCTTTTTGATGAACTACAAATCCATATTCTTGGACCAAATATGTGAAATTGAACATCTTAAGTTAATTTGGTGTTTGGCTTGGACGTGACCTTAAAATTGGATAATAATAATAATAATATATGGTACATTGGTACCTATGATGAATATTGGATATATCTCAGGAAATGAAGTGAGTCTTTGCATAAAGCAATGACTAGATCACTTCATTCGAGACATGATGAAGAAAGGAGCAATTGAGCTCCAATATATATTCATAAATGAATAGATGTGAACAAATTTGAGCTTAGTATGATGTGAAGATGTCTCCCTCATTAAAAGGAATGATGAGGTAGTCAAAAGTATTTGACTAGGTCATAAAGGATCTTGACCAAGTAGAGATGAATACATTCACTTTTGAAGCCAAAAGGACTTGGCAAGGTTGATAAAAGTGAATGTTCCAGGGAAACTATAAGATTGGACATATCTTCTCCTTAGAAGCCAGAAGGATTTGTCTATGTCGACCAAAGGGGATAGATGAAATTCACCTTCTAAAACCAGAAGGACTTACTGACTTGAAAGGTGAATAGTCCAAAGGCAAATTCTCTTAAGAAGTTAAAAATATTTAATGCCTAGGCTAAGATCATGGACAAAAGAGTTTTATATATATGCCTAAGGACTCAGGAGCCATAAAGTAACTTGGCCCACCTTAGATGCTTAAAGGCATGCATCATCATCACAAGCTCATGAAACTTTTCTTATGAAGGAGAATTCCCAGCTAAAGGGAAATCTGTTGCAGGAGAATACCTCCCTCGCTAAGAGGGAGTGTTGATTTTTGTAGCATCGAGAGGTATTCCTGCATGCTAAGGAGCCTTCAAAATCAACAAAATAAATTATAAATATTAAAGGGAAAATTCAATTTTTATATTTGTTTATGCATGATCCAAGAAGCTTAAGGCGGCCCCACCATTAGAGGTGACCCTTGGTCAAAAGGGCACTCATTTGACCGCTATATATAAAGCAATTCGACTTCCACACTTGGCATCAATTCAAATCTCACAAGACAAGATATCTTCTCCACATTTAAGAAAAGAAGACAAGACATAGAAAGCTGAGTTTCTGAAGCAGATGCATCTCTGGGCAGAAAGCTGAGTTTTTGAAGTAGACACAGAAAACTGACTTTCTGGGAAGACCGAAATACAACTTGTTGACCAGATTTGACCAAGATAAACAAAAATCATATATTCTCTCTCCTTTGACCAGGATTGACTGGTATTTGTGCTTGGAATTTGGTGCAGATTTCTAGACAATTTATTTTGTAAACTTTGCTGAAGATTGAATTCTCCTTAGAAGATAAGTTGGCTGAGTATTTCCCAAAGTTGGGGTTTCCTAGGGTAATTTTGTATCTCTTATTGTGTTTGGCTATCTCTTTATGATCCTATGGTTATGATTGCATTATAGTTGACATTTTCTATGTATAATTGTTGAATGGTGTTGTTATTGATGCCAACATCGGTCCATGAATGCTCTCAATATTTGTCTAAATTGCATCAGTTGGAATTTTGTAACTCCTCACGGTTGAGGATATAATGGCATTTAAAAATCAAGTCTCCATTTTGTGGGCTAAAACCCCAACACCAAGTTGATGTGGCAATTTACTAATGGTTGAAATTCATGAGGCCATGGGATATGCATTAAGAATTTAATTAACATTTTTGAGGGCATTAATCTCAAATGAGAAAGGGCTTCCTCCTACGTTACCGGATCTGCTGAGGGCAAGAGGTGGAACTGCGGATCCCCGAATCCGAAACTGGTACGGATACGGATACGCTAGGATCTGCGTACGGTCAATTAGTGATTTAGTTAGCGACGATCTGCCAACGTGTATATATATATATATATATATATATAAATTTATATATAAAAGTTAGTGATTTAGTTAGCAACGATCTGCCAGCGTATATATATAGATATAAATTTATATATAAAAATCTAAATAAAATTAGGCGTAGTTTTTTAATGCCATCTGCAGCGTATATATATATATATATATAAATTATATATAAAAGTGATTTAGTTAGCGACGATCTGCCAGCGTATATATATATATATATATATATATAAATTTATATATAAAAATTTAAATAAAATTAGGCGTAGTTTTTTAATACCATCTGTCCGCTTATAGATATATAAACGATTTAATTAAACAGTTTATTTTGATGTATATATATATATATATATATATATATATATATATAATAGAGTTATTTTAATTTATTTACGGGTCATATTTTTTAATATCATCTGGCATATATATATATATAAGCTTTCTAATATCGCATATATATAAAAAGATTTTATTAAGATTACGCGTGAAGTTTCTTAATACCATCTTCCCGCATATATATATATATAAATAATGATTTCAATAAAATTATGCGTCAAGTTTTTTTAATAACCTTTCAATATAAAGATTTTCTGATTTAATTAAAAAGTTTCTGATTTAATTAAAAAGTTTATTTTGAGGTTAATATATATGGATAATAAATTTATTTTAATTTATTTATTTTAAATCAATAGCTTTTTTAAATAAGCTTTCAATATAAAGATTTCTGATTTAATTAAAAAGTTTATTTTGATGTTAATATATATAATAAAGTTATCCCGGATGCGGGTGCATAAGGGACGGGGGAATGGCACGCGCCGGCACGTGGGCGGGTGGCATGCTCATGGTGCCCGGCGGTACCACGCGTTGGGCTGCATTAAACCACTTGAATGCGAAGAGGAGAAGGCATTAATGCCTGTCTACTCGGCTCGAGGGAGGCAATTGTGCGACGGGGTGGTGAGGAAGTTTAAACAGAGAAGGATGGCACGACGGGAGGAAATTTGCGAGCCTGGTAAGGAGACCCTGCTCCGCTCAGACAGCAATGCGATTGCAGAGCTAAGGGGTATTAGCTCTTGGAGCTGTGATTGTGAGACCGTCGTGGGTTCTAGGATCTGGGTTGGTGAGACCGGTGTTAGTCTCTGGAGTTGGTGCGGGTTCTTGTTGCTGGGATTGGCACTCGGAGCGGATTCTTGTTGCTGGGGTTGGTTCTGTATGCTGGTTCGTGTTGTCGGGTTTGGTTCTTGGTGCTGGTTCTTGTTGACGAGGTTGGTTCTTGGAGCTGGAGTCAGGGCCTGGTGCTGGCGTTTGTTCCTGGTGCTGCAGGTCGCTCCAGCCATTGTCGAAGCTCAGAGCGCTCGAATTGTAAGAAGGATAACAATGCCGAGGGACAGGCCGAGGATGGGCAGCCGGAGGGGTGGAATTCAGGGCAGAGCTCCACCGAAAGATGACTATTATTCCCCCTCTTCCTCCATGGAGGTTACCTCGAGGCCTCAGTGGTTTCAGGACAGCAACGATGAGGAGGGGGGGCACAATGAAAGAAGCCCAATTGCTGAAGAAAGGCAGAGGGAGCTCCCCATGCTCAGGTATCGACTCCCCTGCCCACAAGTCAATTCCACATTGATTGTGTCCATTACTGTTGAACCTGGAGTCATTTCGAATATGGAAGTCGAGCCTCTGCCAGAAGGGCAGCGCTCCAGCAGAGATGACTCTCCAATTGCTTGCCTTCCGGTCGGAGCAGGAAGTGGTTGGTCGCCGCCTGAGCATGTTCCTGGTCGGGGATGGTTGGAGTCTCGTCGCGCATATGGGAAGGGCCTGGAACGCCCCGCTACCAATCTTGACCCGGATGCTGGCCCTTCTGGGCACGTTGCTGCTTCACTGGCTCGTCGTGCCTATGGGATGGAACTGGAACGCCCCGCCACCAATCTTGACCCGGATGCTGGCCCTTCTGGACACGCTGCTGTTGCACTGGCGGGTTCGAGCAAGCCAGCCCGAAAGGGTAGCCCAGATAAGGTCATCCAGCTTTCAGATTCAGAGAATTCGCTCCATTTCGGGCACAGAACTGCGGAGGCGCTCCAGACTACTGATGAAGACTGAATTCGCCCTGGTAATCTCTGTTGTTGTTGGGATTTTGATGTGTAAAATGGCTAAGTGGCAGCCTTATTTCTGTCAATGTGTCGGCTATATTGTTCAAGTGTCACCCGTAACTGTCCAAGTGTCCGTTATCATTGTCCAGTTGTTTGTGTGTCTATGTCCGGGTCATACTACGGCCCTGGTGTCTTGGTGTCCATCTATGTTCAGTTCTTCTATGTTATGTAACAGTGTCGGCAGTGGATCAGCAACATTCCCAATTTTGAATCTCTTCAATTTTGGAGCTGTTAAGTGGGCAAGGCCAGGGCTGACAAGCAAATCCTCTTAGCCTTGCCTTTGTACTCTATTTTGTATATTTGTTTTGTATGATAATAGAATTAGTCAAATTCAGAAAAAAAAATATATATATAATAAAGTTATTTCAATTTATTTATTTTAAATCAATATATTTATGTTTAATAAACCGTATGTTTTATATTTCATTTTAAATTTTTTATTTTTATAAGTCATAACTTATATAACTTTATGTTTGGTTGTTAAAAATTTAAATATTTTTTAATTTTTATAAATAAAAAAAAATATATTTTATGTTATAACTTTATTTTAACAATTATATCAATATGTTGGTATTAATATTTATATGTTTATTTGTTTGTTAGTTTTTAAATTTCATCATTTCAGTGTTCAGATTCATAAATTATCTAATAATTTTAGTTCTAATGTTGTGATTCATGAATGGTTTTGATTTTAAACATCAAATGTATTTTCTAAAATTTTTAAAAATATTATTATATATTTTTGTACTTGCCGTATCCTCGCCGTATCCGGATCCTAGCTTTTCAAAAATCCAACGGATCCGGATCCGGATCCGAATCCGTATCCGTATCCTGGTAACTTAGGCTTCCTCCAAATTATGGGTCCAAAAGGTTTTTTATTAATTCAAATGTTATTATAGCAAATAATTTATGGAGGGTTTCTAAACCAAGTCGGCCTTCATTTAAAGGAGGGGCTTTTGGCTCCAAAGTTCTTATAGGGCTCCATGATAAGTATAAATATAAGGCACTCTAGTCCTCCATAAGAAGCTTGTGCATTGATATCTCTCTGTGTTTCTGCGACCTTGGAACAGTCCTGAAAATCATATTGAAGGTTCATTTTGAGGTTTGATTTGGGCTTATTGCTACATCATTTTTTGGGCAACGGTTTGCTGGGCTGTCAAGCTCATATTGCAATAAAGGAATTTCTCTTGACAATCAATTCTGTGAAGCAGATATGAGATGTATGTCACGTATTTTTTGAAGCAGCTTGTCTAAGGACATTTCTATCTTCTTAGACCATACACCTGCGACCTCTCTCTGAACCTTAAGAGAAAATTATGTTGCATCAATTTTGACATTTCTGAGGCATATTTAGGCCTGTCTGGGGGACCGTTTCTGAGGTTTGCATGCCCATTTATTTTATTTTAAACTATGCAGGCTACTTTGCTGGGGACTTTGAGGTGATTTGGCCCTCCTAGGGCATAAATTGGTGACACAGTTTGGCACAAAATAATGCGATGGCACTGTGCAACACATAGGTTAAATAGTGTTGTTAAATCTAGTGCGATTAGCAATGACTAGTAGCAATCCTGTGAAGAGGCATAGGTCAGCACAAAGAATGTGATCTATGTGTAAAGCGCTGAGACGTAATACGGTGTTCTCAAATGGTGAATGCTCTGAATGGTAGTTCATTGCTGTAGCCGCCTTGAATTACATATTGTTAACAATATTGAATGCAAAATGTTGTTGAGGTTGTATGCTGGTAAGCTTGTATATGATTTTATTGCATTGACGTCATACCTGTGCCATCACTGTTGTATGAGAACTGATTTTAACAAGCCGTTGAATAATTTATTGGCATGTACTGTCTCTTGATGCCATGTAAATTGAGAGCACGCCTCTTATTGTGAATATGTACTGAAGTATTGCCAGTAACAAAAATTGGTAAGCATGTATTTATGCCTACAAAGCACATGTTGCAATTATGTACATTGACCCTTATTGAATGATAAGGAATTCAATAAACAAAGCTCCCTAGAGTTTGTCATTGCACATGCTAGGATTTGGAAGTTCAGGTACAATGGGGTAGTCCGTTGATGGGCATAAAAGTTTTGAATTAAGATTTTTAAGGGCAGTAAGCAAAGCTTTTGATAAACATAATGCCATGTGATTGACATTGTCTGTAGAGAGGTATATTGCAGTAACTTTTTTTAACTGGCCATTAGGGTTTACAGTATTGATAACCAGATCGTTGAAAGCACTTTGAATAATGCTTAGGGTTTCAGCTGCAGAATGAATTGCTGAGTATGCTTTGATCTCATAGGATTGGTTGTGGAATTGTGATATTGTGAAGTATTTGACAGTGACATTGCTGGGTTGTCTTAAGATCTAAATATGGCAGTTTGAAGGCTTGTGTGACTCGTGTATTGATGAGCAGAATTTTGTCTAGTTGAGCTGGTAGAGTTTGCATATGACAGAAGACATGCATACCTGATTTTGAGCATTGATTGACATGCTGTTGAATTGTTGAGATTATTGGTGTTGCATAGGGTTTGACCTAAGCATGAGTAGTTTTTGGTGACAGGTCTTAAAACAGAGGCAATGTTTGTAGGTTAACTATGACAGTGGTAGTACTTGCAGTGTTGTGGGAATGGAACAAATACTGACTATTGGACAGAGGCAGAGGTATATGTGACAATGCATTTTTGTTTAGTAGGACAATAAAGGTAAGCTAGTGTTGAAAAATACTTGGCATTTCCAAGATACTCAACGGCATAACAATAGCACCTATGATATCAATAAATTCCAATAGTGACATCATTCAAAGGTATAGCTCATCTTCACTATCCTTAAGTTAATACAAAAGGCAGTCTGAAGATTGAAGATTGATGTAGTTTGGCTTTCCATTGCATATCTGAAGTTTTGAGCATCAGTAAGTTGTGTTAGTTTCCCATATGGATGCCAAGCTGGTGTATGTATAGCTGCTGGTGCTTGTATATGATAGAATGCAGAGGCTATGTATCACTGTTTTGATATTACTGACAGCGTGGATGAGAGATGTATTGCTATGCAGCTTGATGTAAGTTGTGTTGAAAAGTGTAACTAGGTTCGGTCTTCATAATGACATGTAAATATGATTTTATGAAATAAGATGTAAATAAAGAAAAATAAAATTATTTTATTGACTTGCTTCATGGGTTTCATGAGCAAGGGTTTTTATTTTTGAGTTAAAACTCCAATTGAGAGTCTTTAGGATTTATTTGTCATCTAGTCATAAAATGTAAGAGTCATTGTCATGTCAATATTATCTATGTCAATATTACACTTTGTAAAATGTCAATATTATCTATGTAAAGTATCCTCCAAGAACTTGTCACCAAACCTCTTCAAGTCGGTCTACAAACGATAAGGAAGCTGCTAGATCAAGTCGGCCTAACTCCAGCTTTCAAGTCGGCCTAAAGGGTAGTGAAGGACGTGTTTATATAGCCTAGCTTGTCCTCCATTTGTAAACAAGAAACTCAACTTACTTGAGATAAGAAGAAGTGCAAAGATAGGGTAAAAAGGAAGGGCGAAGAAGGAGCTGAAAGAGGATTACGAAAGAAACAAAAGCAAAGTTTCTTTTGAGCTATACGAAGACAAGAAGGGTTTCTTCTGGGCAGAATCTTTTGGGACAGCAAAATCTTCTAGGGTAGTGTGAAGTCTGGGCAGCAAAATCTTCTGGGAAGTGCGAAGTTAGGGAAGATAGAGAAAGACCCTTCTGGGAGATTGAAGTAAAGACCTAGAGACCACGATTCTATAGGGAAGTCGGGGAGAAGCAGTAAGAAGGATAGAGATCGAGTTTCTCTAGAAGAAGTCGAGGAAAGCAGTGTGAGGAAGGCAGAACGAAGGAAGAGGCAGAGGATCAAGGTTGGTGACAAGATTCTTGTAAGGATACTAGAGTCAAGGGTTTGTGTAATGGTCTTGGTACTTATCAATTGAAGATCTAGAAGAAGAATTTTGATCGGGTTTTCCTCTGAAGAGGTGAGAGGTTTTGGCCCTGGCTGGAAAAGCCTATATACTGTGTGAAAATTCCTAAGCCGGAATCCCTGCTGCAGCAAACTGGTGTTACTTCTCCTACTTGTTTAAATCATGCAATTTATTTACTATGTTTTACGGTAAATATCAAAGCAAATACTTTTGCAGCCTTTGCGGAAACAAAATACTGAGCAAGAAAGAAAAATACAACACATAGGACACAATTATTTTTGGACAAATAGTCCCCAGAAAACCCCAATGTGGGAAAACTGATGCAGCAGCTTTGAGGGTTTATTATTATGCAAGAAAAAATTATGAGTACAATTCTAGGATGCTCAACTAGCAATCTGATACATAGAGAATACTAAACAAAAGACTGGTGAAATGATCTCACCATGTCACAGGAGAATCAATGACTAATCTTGTTGCACGTCACCCTCTCCGTGGCCTATGCGCATAACTACATCACCCCTTCTGGGTAATACGCTGCCTCTTCTTTGGATCCTCTGCTCGTTGAGAAATCGATTTTCTGCCTCCCAAACTCACACCCTGGCTTCCGACAACTAAACTTCGACTTCCCTCAACAAGAAATTGACTTCCCCCCAAGGGCTTCACTGCCTATGTGTCAGCACTGCGTAGGCCAGTGTTAGCCTTCCTCTGGATGTCTTTCTGTTCTCCCTTTGCCTCGTACTCTCCGAGAATTCCTTCTCCCGGATTCTCACTGCCCCTTTGCTGCAAGATCTCCTAAATCGATTTTCTTCCTGAGAACTTCTCACTTCAGAAAATAGATTTTCTCAATCTCTGTGTGTTTTTCAAATGACCATCGAGCCCCTTCTTCTATCTTCCTATTGGACAACCAACGGCCTAGAGTAAAACATAATCAAAGGCTCAGATCATTTTGGCTTGATCCGTGGCTTTTTCTAGAAGATTCAACCCTGATTAGACTAATACCCATTGATATTTTATTTTTCCTAAGTTTAGACTTAGGAACCCCATTAAAAATATTAATTATTTTAATAAAATCACTTATGGGTGGAATTTCCCAAAACGCTTTTTGGGTTCTTTGGAATACTTGTGCCCAAGCCTCCCTGCAAAATTTGAGGCTTACATCCAATGCTACCCCAAATCAACACTCCCTCTTAGCGAGGAATGTGCTCTAGCAATACACTGCTATTGCATACTGCTCTGACTCTGAAGCACCATCCTCTGCGCTGCTATGTCTGACGTACTGTCCACCAACCACTGCGTTGCTGCTGCTACTGTATTGCCGCCTTTGACGCCACCACTGCCAATGCTACATCTGTACTATAGCTTAGTTGCTGAGAGTAGTAGTGGAAAACACCCAAGATTGGACAAGTATTTAGTGGATACAAATCGGTGCTGACATCCTGACTGCTACTAGTCCCACTCCGTCTTTGAAGCCACTACGTTGTTGAAGGTATGCACTGTGCCTCCTCGCATTGCTGCCTCTCTCCTCTGCGCTGCTCACTCTCTGGCTCTCCTAGCCATTGCATCTGTCGAATCAACACTCCATGGCACCAACTGAAACTCCACCATCCCGCTACTACAGATCATGGGCTCCCGTAGCAAGGTGATGATCCAAGAGGTGGGCTCCTCAAGGATCTTGCCCATTTGTAGTCCTCTTGACTACAACTCGATATCAACCCACCTCCCTCCTATAGGTATCTCGACTCTCATGGTGGACTCCTCGTCGATCTTTGTGGCCACAACCTTGGGATCGTGCTTCTCATCCTTGCCCTTTTTCTTTAAAGGACACTGGGATGCATAGTGGCCCATATTGCCACATCTAAAGAACTTCACCTTAGAGACATCCTTCTTTCGTCTTTGTTGCCCCTGCTATCCCTTCGATGCAAGGGCTGTGTTATCCTCTTCCTCCAATTTAGGCTTCGATCCACTGTTGTTGCTGCTCTTGTCAAGTTTGACCTTGAGCAGGTCTCTCCTTAGATCTTCTTGTTTCAGAGTTGCCCACATCTCGTCCCAAATTGGCAATGCTGCTCTGCCCATGATACTTTGGACAAAGATTTGCTAATCATCTGAGACGGAATTTAGAGCCAGTCTCACTAACTCCAAGTCCTGAGGTGTATGTCCCGCAGCTGACAGCTCATCATGGGTTTCCTTCAATTTCGTGAGGAACGGATCCACACATTATCCCTTCTGCATTTGAGCAGATCTCAAATTATGCTCTAAGTACATCTTCTGCTGCTCATAAGATCCCTGATACAATGTGGCCAAGGCATCCCACATCTCCTTAGCGGTCCCTTTGCTTGCAACGTGGCACACCACGTGATCCTTGACTCCATCTAGGATCATCCTCTTTGCCTTAGCCATCTCAACTCTGTACTTCTTCAGCGGATCTGCATCCGCTGGGACAGCTACCACATTATCAACATAAGTCTTGAGGGCATGCTCATCTAGAAGGAAGGTCATTCTAGCCTTCCAGATGGCATAGTTGGAAGCCCCGTCCAACTTGTCCTGATCCCTCAAGCCACTGGTTGCCATCTCCTCTGAAAACTGTCGAACAACTCCCTCTTTCTCCCTACTGTATAGCTCCTAGGTTGACTTATGCACTCCTTTGTAAGCTGCCGCTCCTCTGCAACTCAACAATTGAGAAATGTTGATTTCCTCGACAAGAAATCACTGAGGAAGTATTCCCTCACTATGCTCTTCTTCTTTCTTATGACGTCTTTCAGCTTGGCAAAGCTGCCCACTGAAAAATCTGCGTCCATGAACTACTCCTCATGCTGAGGCTCAACGCTTATCCCTCTGCCACGTCAAAATTCAAACTGTAAGCGCTTTCTCTCTGTCAACTCACTTGGAGAGAGACTACCTCGAATTTTCAGCTCTTTGGCTAGAACTGCGCAAACTCTCTGGGGTTTTGACTTGATGCCTCCTGCAACTTTCGATTTCCCCTTCTGCTTAGCGCTGGGGTTTCGTTGCCTCTTGCAGCTTTTCGATTTCCCCTTCTGCTCAACGCTGGGGTTTCTGGTTCCGCTCTTCTTGTCTCACTTGCACTAGCTCTGGTACCATGTGAAAATTCCTAAGGCGGAATCCCTACTGCAGCAAACTGATGTTACTTCTCCTACTTGTTTAAATCATGCAAGTTATTACTGTGTTTTATGGTAAATATCGAAGAAAATAGTTCTGCAGCCTTCACTTAATTTACATATATGTGGAAACAAAACACTGAGCAAGAAAGAAAAATACAACACAGGACACAGTTATTTTTGGACAAATAGTCCTTGGAAAAACCCAATACGGGAAAACTGGTGCAATAGCTCTGAGGGTTTATTATTATGCAAGAGAAAATTCTAAGTACAATTCTAGGATGCTCAACTAGCAATCGATACAGAGAGAATATTGAACAAAAGACTGGTGAAATGATCTCATGTTAAAATTGGCAACTAGGGCCAAATTCCATGCATGTCATCTTATTTATGGCAGCTGATATTTTTATTGGATCTCTCTCATCGGGAGGTGTAGGATTGATCTAAAGATCATCCGATTCCGATAAGTATTTATGAAGTTATGTATTTATTTATGTTATAAAACAAATTGTCAAGTCGGCCAACAACTTGAGTAGGCTCAGAAGCCCAATAGTCATGTCTATTCATCATCTACGTTTTAGTATAAATAGGAGAAAATTTGAAGTCATTAGAGACACACTCTTCATGTGATCTCCTCCTCTCCATGTCTTGGGTTTTTGGTGAAGGAGAGACACACAAGAAGATACGTTGGGCCAAGTGTATGATGCCCTAGCTTATACGCAGATGATGCCCTAGCTTATACGCTGTAATGGAGACACCTAGCCGTAGTAAGGGAAGGAATTCTTACGCTGTAATGAAGACACCTAGCTGCAGTCATGGAAGACATTCATGCATTGTAATGGGAGACAATCATACGCTATAATAAAGACTCTTTATACGCAATTATGAAGACATCTAAACACAACATGGAGACTCTATACGTTCATGGAAACACTTGTACATATGCAGCAATATATACGCACCACAATTAGCTGCATGTATAAAGAGAAACCACTGTCAAGACATATAGCCGCAAAGAACTGCTGTCATGAAAAGGAGCTGCAGTCATCTCTGCATGTAGTTGAGCCGCAATAAAGGGTTTGACTATACCTCGCTTTAGGAACTGCCATCAACTCAGGTGCTTGAGGAACAACAACCTCAGCATATAAATATGTATCTCGGTGCTCTCATTCCTTATGCAGTCATAGTGAGGAGAACTCGGATTAATGAATTACTAGAAGTCTGGGTACAAGGAGAAGTAGTGACAAGGGTTTCAAGCAATATTATATTGTATTGAAACCTCGGTGGCATACCTATAGCTGCCATATCACAATAAACAACAGTGATAAAACTATTCTCTCTACTGAATGAAGATTATGCTAGAAGTCAGTCCTGGCATAACGAAATAGATTTTGATGATGGTCAAGAGATCCTTGGTATACCTGTAAAAGGACTCAGTCTCGACATCATGAAAATGATAAGGATGAACAGTTATGGTGTATAATCATCTCATCAAAGAAGTCATGTATGATGATGAATGAAATAGTGGGCATGATAAATAATGAGCAGCATGATGATGAGAGCAGGAGCAGCTCAGTCATCAAGGTTCAACACACGTGACAATACAGCATGGTGTCACACGGTTATGTGCAACAAATGGATGAAAGGCAGCACTATGATAGGTGAAGGAGTCACCTTAGAGAATCAGTTGAAGCAATATGTCTTCAACTGATCTCATGCGATATCAAAAGTCAAAATATTGACTTCTGTTGTAAGTGTACTATCTCTCTCACTTCCTTTGCTGAACTTTGAAGAACATAAAAGAACAATTGATCAAGGGTTCCCCACATTGGGGTTTGTCCCTGGCTGGTGCCACATCTTGTGTCCTCTTGTCTTGGCTTGTCTTATGCGATTTATATTTATGTTCTATCTGCAGTTTACTTTAATGCTGATGTGATTGCTGACGGTGAAAATTTAAATAAATTGCTCTAGCATAGAACATACCTAAACTTAACATGGTATCAGAGCTGAGGTGAAGACAATGCCCAAGCAAGAGTGAAAGAGCAATCACCGAAGACAGTTGGGAAAGGACAAAAGGATCAATGGATTCCTCATCCCTCTTCAAATTCACCGAGGGTGAAGTCGAAGCAGAGAATATTATCAGAATGGCGCAGCGGAAGTTTCTGATGGCCTACCTAAAGATCACTTCATTGGGAAGTTCAGATCTAAGGGTGGAAGGAAAGGCGAATGCCTTGGTTGCAATAAGTTTAGCCATTATGCGAAGGAGTGTCTGAATGGCAGAGACACATCTCTTGATGAAGATAACAATCATTCCAGGGACATCTTCAAAGGAATGACAGGTAATGCAGGTCATCAAGAAAATGGTCGACTCTTCAAAGAAAGCAAGGAACCCCAGTGCCTCAAGGGACTTCATCGGATAGATGGGTGCACTCTCTAATTTGGTAGAGATGGAAACAATCATGGGATTATACTTGGAGCCGATGCCACCTATCCCGGAAAGGGTGTAGGGAATGTTACCCCTAAATTGAATGAGGGTAACTCGATTCATTTACAAAATCTCTTTCATGTCCCTGATCACAAAAAGAACCTGGTGCCCATTTTGGCAATGAAAGAGAAAGGCTACAGGGTGGCACTCATCGATGGAAAGGTACGTGTTTAAAAATAGAATTTTCAAATATGTTTTTTGAGTTTAGGATTGTATCAAGTTGTAGAAAGTCCACTAGGGATCATGTCTATTGGTACATAGCACCGAAGGTTTGTGAATCAGATGGTAATAGGGATGCCTGAATTCAAAAGAAGCATGAAAGTACATGTCTGAGATGTACCGAAGGAAAATCTTACAAGGGGATTATTCCCCTCATGTAGCATGTCCTCAGGTTTGGAACAACCCGAGGGGTTTGAGATTCATGATCAAGAATCTCATGTATACAGTTGGAAGAAAGCCCTCTATGGCTTGAAGCAAAACTCCCAGGGCATAGTATGAGAGGATTAATAGCTGTCGGATGAAGCTGAGATTCACTAGGAGTGAAACCATTCCAAACCATTGCCCGAAGGTTGTGGATGATAGACCTCTCATACTGACACCTTATGAGGATGACCTATTTCTGATAGGTACAGACCCTGTCATTTGCAGAAGTAAGAGGGAGTTGGATTCCGGATGTGGGATGATAAATTGCAAGCCTGTGACTACCTCAAGGATATTAACTTTCAGAAATTATATGGTAGTGATGTTAGACCAGATTTGGGAAATGCCTCTGAGTTTCATAAACTCTTTCACGTTGATGTTCTTGGTGAACTTCCGTCCGGACATATGTTTTGCAGTTAGCATGGCGAGCTCATATTTGCTTGAGCCTCACTGGATTGGTGCCAAGAATCCTTTGAGATATCCTCAGGGCACAATCTCTCATGGATTGAGATACACTGTCGGAAATATGAAACTGCATGATTATTCGAATGCTGAGTGGGCAGGCAGTGTGGAGGATCATTAGAGCACTTCTCAGTGTTGGTTCTCTTTGGATTTTGCTTTGATATCATGGATAAGCAGGAAGCAGAAGTCGGCTGCTGCATGGTTGCGAAAGCTCTTCAGTGATCTATTTGTACACATGATGAATACCACTGTGATTCTCTGTGACAACCTAATGTAGGATTCGATTATTGAGGAATCTCGTATTTGATGATTGCTCCGGCAGATAGACATTAGATACTAACATATCTGGGATATGGTAAGTTGATGAGCAAGGAGGCTCCATGACATTGAGATGATGTACAGGTCGCTACACTTTGTCAAAGCGTCGAAGAAAGATCAAATTTGTGATTTTCCCAAACGACTTTGAGTTGTCGAGAGACCCTTGTAAAAGGGTCCTGCATGTTGTATACATTGAGCTCTGGGAGCTCTGGCGGCTTGTGGTTCTTACTGGAGCAACATATGACCACAGGGTGACTCACCATCCCTTGGTGTTGCGCATTGGACAGGATGATTTGCTCTCCTGTGGACAAGATGATTCACTCTCTTGTGGGACCGGATGATTCGCTTTCCTGTGGACAAGATGATTTGCTCTCTTGTGTAGCAGGATGATTAGTTCTCCTGTGAGGTCTGGATGATGTGTTCTCCATGACGATTGTGTAGCAGGATGATTAGTTCTCCTGTGAGGTCTGAATGATGTGTTCTCCATGACGATTAGTTCTCGTGTGAGGCTTGGATGATGTGTTCTCCATGGCGATTGTGGAACAGGATGATTCGCTCTCCTGTGGGCTAGGATGATTAGTTCTCTGTGGCATCCACTGGATAGGATGATTTGCTCTCTTGTGGACAGGTTGATTAGTTCTCCTGTCAAGGCATCCTACCCATGCAGTTCGGGACTCATGGGAAGTACCTCTCATCTGATCAATGAGCAGGGAAATGAGGATAGGGACCATAGTAGTACCGATGGACGCATCGTTGTATCTACCGTACTCCCTATGCTAAGATGACCTTCATTGATCTGGGATCAATGATACTGGTATGGGACAAGTTGTAGGAGTTGTACCCACTATGACACTGACTTCAGGTCAGTAGAGGACTGGTCTGGGACAAGTGGTACATACTCTGAGAATGACTTCGAGTCAGTAGGACTGGTCTAGGACCAGTGAGAGTGGTACATACTATGACACTGACCTCGGGTCGGTTGAGGATTGGTCTGGGACCAGTGGTACACACTCTGAGACTGACTTTGGGTCAGTGGAGAATGGTATGACACATTCTCGATCAATTCTTCTTCTTCATGGTTCAACAGAGTAGAGCAGAGTTGAGTAGAGAAAAGCAAAGCTGAGCAGAGTAGAGCTGAGCAGAGCAAAGCAAAGCTGAGCAGAGTAGAGCTGAGCAGAGCTGAGTTGAGCAGAGCAGAGCTGAGCAGAGCAGAGCAGAGCAAAGCAGAGCTGAGTAGAGCTGAGCGGAGCATAGCTGAGTAGAGCAGTGTAGGCCATTGATGGCAAAGATAGTACAGTTGGACATATGGATCAGCGGATGGAGTTCTCCTAGTTGAAACTTGAGAGGGAGTGTTAAAATTGGCAACTAGGGCCAAACTCCATGTGGGTCATCTTATTTATGGTAGCTGATATTTTTATTGGATCCCTCTCATCGAGAGTTATGGGATTGATCTAAAGATCATCTGATTTTGATAAGTATTTATGAAGTTATGAATTTATTTATGTTATAAAACAAATTGTCAAGTCGGCCAGCAACTTGAGTAGGCTCAAAAGCCCAATAGTCATGTCTATTTATTATCTACATTTTAGTATAAATAGGAGAAAGTTTGAAGTCATTAGAGACACGCTATTCATGTGATCTCCTCCTCTCCACGTCTTGGGTTTTTGGTGAAGGAGAGACACACAAGAAGATACGTTGGGCCAAGTGTATGATGCCCTAGCTTATACGTAGATGATGCCCTAGCTTATACGCTGTAATGGAGACACCTAGCCACAGTAAGGGAAGGAATTCTTACGTTGTAATGAAGACACCTAGCCGCAGTCATGGAAGACATTCATACGCTGTAATGGGAGACAATCATACGTTGTAATAAAGACTCTTTATACGCAGTTATGAAGACATCTAAACACAGCATGGAGACTCTATACATTCATGGAAACACTTGTACATACGCAACAATATATACGCACCACAGTTAGCCGCAGGTATAAAGAGAAACCACTGTCAAGACATATAGCCGCAGAGAACCGCTGTCATGAAAAGGAGCCGCAGTCATCTCCGCATGAAGCTGAGCCGCAGTAAAGGGTTTGACTGCACCTCGCTTTAGGAACCGCCATCAACTCAGGTGCTTGAGGAACAACAACCTCAGCATATAAATATGTATCTTGGTGCTCTCATTCCTTACGCAGTCACAGTGAGGAGAACTCGGATTAATGAATTACTGGAAGTCTGGGTACAAGGAGAAGTAGTGACGAGGGTTTCAAGCAATGTTATATTGTATTGAAACCTCGGTGGCATACCTGTAGTAACGATATCACAATAAACAACAGTGATAAATCTATTCTCTCTATTGAATGAAGATTATGCTAGAAGTTAGTCCTGGCATAACGAAATAGATTTTGATGATGGTCAAGAGATCCTTGGTATACCTGTAAAAGGACTCAGTCTCGACATCATGAAAATGATAAGGATGAACAATTATGGTGTATAATCGTCTCATCAAAGCAGTGATGTATGATGATGAATGAAACAGTGGGCATGATAAATAATGAGCAGCATGATGATGAGAGCAGGAGCAACTCAGTCATCAAGGTTCAACACATGTGACAGTACAGCATGGTGTCACATGGTTATGTGCAAGAAATGGACGAAAGGCAACACTATGATAGGTGAAGGAGTCACCTTAGAGAATCAGTTGAAGCAATATGTCTTCAACTGATCTCATGCGATATCAAAAGTCAAAATATTGACTTCTATTGTAAATGTACTATCTCTCTCACTTTCTCTGCTGAACTTTGAAGAGCAGAAAAGAAGAATTGATCAAGGGTTTCCCCACATTGGGGTTTGCCCCTGGCTGGCGTCACATCTTGTGTCCTCTTGTCTTCTGCGATTTATATTTCTGTTCTATCTGCAGTTTACTTTAATGCTGATGTGATTGCTAACTGTGAAAATCTAAATAAATTGCTCTAGCATAGAACATACCTAAAATTAACATCTCACCCTGTCACTAGAGAATCAGTGACTGATCTTGCTGCTCTGGAGGCTCTATGTCATCCTCTTCGTGGCCTTTGTGCAGAATTGCGTCACCCTGGGCAGTTTTTGCGTCACCCCTTTTGGGTATTATGCTACCTCTTCTTTGGATCCTCTGTTGGCTGAGAAATTGACTTTTTGCCTCCCAGACTCACACCTTGGCTTCTGGCAATTGAACTTTGACTTCCCTCAGCAGGAACTCGACTTCCCCTCAAGGACTGCGCTGCGTCTGCGTCAGCACTGCGTAGGCCAGCGTCAACCTTCCTCTGGACGTCTTTCTTTTCTCCCTTTCACTCATACTCTCCGGAAATTCCTTCTCCCAGATTCTCACTGCCCCTCTGCTGTAAGATCTCCTCAATCGATTTTCTTCCTGAGAACTTCTCACTTCAAAAAATCGATTTTCTCAATCTCTCTATGTGTTTTCCAAATGAACCTCAAGACCCTTCTTATATCTTCCTATTGGACAACCAACGACCTAGATTAAAACATAATCAAAGGCTCAGGTCATTTTGGCTTGATCTGTGGATTTTTATAGAAGTTTCACCCCTGATTAGATTAATACCCATTAATATTTTAATTTTCCTAAGTTTAGACTTAGGAATCCCATTAAAAATATTAATTATTTTAATAAGATCACTTTTGGTTGGAATTTCCCAAAACACTTTCTGGGTTCTTTCAATACCTGTGCCCAAGCCTCCTTGCAAAATCTGAGGCTTAGAGCACATCCGATGCTACCCGAAATCAACAAACTGTGTCACTTGTCTCTTTTGTTATTGCATATTGGTAATTTTCTTGATGAAAGAGCACATTAATAAGCTAACGAACAATTGATTATAAGATTAAGAAAAAAAATAGCATCACAAGCAATTATCAAGAAGATAAATTGTTATTTATTGAATGCCCTAGATTTCTCAACATGGTATCATAGCTTAGGTGCTGAAGACAAAAAAGGGCAGTCAAGGCAAGTGAGCACACAAGAGACAAACTTTAAAGAAGGATCAAAGCAAGTCAAAGTACTCCAAGCAAGAAATCTAGATCTTCATCAATCCAAAACCCTAGATCTACATCTACTATATTGAAGTCATCTTCAAGAAGGAAGATCGAAAACCCTAGAAGCACTTCAAAGATCATCACTTATACATCATCAAAGAAGTAGAAGCTCTTCAAGAAAGAAGGAAATCTAGAACATTTAAGAAAGATCGTGAATCAAGCTCTCCCTCATCAATCACTCAAGAAGCAGATCCTCTATCAACATCGAGATTAAAGAGGAAGCAAGCAACAATCACTCAAGTAAGTCTATGACTATATCTAATAATATCAAAATGTCTTTTTGCAAGGAAAGTAATAAATTAGCTGGGTCTGTAAATTACCTTGCATGGAAGAAAATAACAGATCTAATTCTTATTGGAAATGAGGTCATGGATCACATCAAGGGGTCGGTAATCCAACCTCCAAAAAAAGGTACTCAAGCACATGCTAGATACATGAAGGGAGAAGTGAGAGCCCAAAGGATTCTTATAGAATCTATAAAAGACTCTTTAATCCCATATGTATCAAAGTTGGAAATTGCAAAAGCTATATATGCCAAATTAGTAGAGTTGTTTTCCGTTATACTGCAGGAGAAGTAATCTCATTAAGCCAAGAACTCTACAAACTAAAGATATCCAAGGAAGATGGAATAGCTTCATACTTAATGAGGATATCAGAAATTTGACATCAACTACAAGAACTAGGAGAAGCCATGCCTGATAGAGATGACCATAGTGGTACTAAATGCACTCCCGAAAGAATGGGGTAACTTCACTTCAAGCTTATATGGGAAGAAAGAGAGTACTCCTTTTCAAGATCTATGGTCACTCTGTAAAATTGAAGAAACCAAACTGAAGGCAAAGGTTGATGTTGGACCAAATGAGCAGAATCAAGCATATGCTGCTATGACAAGAAGAAAAGGGAAATTTGGAAAGTTCGGTCCTCAAAAGAAAAAGAGAAACATGGATAAAGTAAGATGATATGGATGTTAAGAACTTGGACACTATAGAAGAGATTGTCCTAAACGAAGTAAGGACAAGAAAAATAAGGAAGAAGCCCACATTACTGAAGAAGTGAAAGAGCTCGAGTCAAAGAAATGTAAGAATGAAGAAGTAAAAGATCTCTACTATGACTGAGATGATCTTCTTCATTGAAAGGTACTTTTCACCTGTAAATTTATAGATAGAAATCAATGTATATAAGATAGGATGCATCTGATTAAAAGGTGGCATCATAATAGAAGCATTAGAAGAGCGAGCTCACGACATGGGAAACAGAAAGTATGTCTGGTATAAATTCTACTGATTACAAAGAATAGGAAGCTCTTAGGAAACCTCATTAAGGAAGTAGAGGTCATCATTGACTAGAATCATCATGGTCAATCATGAAACATCTGTCGGGTGAGGATATGAAAGATCCTCATGTCTGTCTGATGGAATCCTCATCAAAGGATCCACTGATCGAGAAAGGAAGCAAAGGTTTTCATCAGGAATTCCAACTCCTGGTATTCAAGGAATGATGGTATGATGACAGAACAGGAAAGCAGGTCTGAAGGATAAAGTCCTTTCGAATGAAGCTGCTACAGGAAGTTTGGATGACCAAAAGGAAGATGAGGTATGTATGCTTACATAGATTATTATGAAATTCATGTCATATGGTTGCAGATAATATGGATCACTATTTCCTTCTGGGGAAATATGATCAAAAGAAGAAAGAATCTCCTCCGACGAAAGATTGCAGCAAAGCATGAGTTGCACTAGATGAAATCAACATAATATGTTCTCATATGAATCATAAGGACGATGACTAAAATTAAGGAACTCTGATTGGAAGCTCCTAGGAATGAAGTGTGTGAGCAAAGATAGGAAGAGATCATGATATTATGCAACGAAGGTAGAAGGCACTCAACATCCAAAGTCCAAATTTTTTTTACTACAAGATCTCCCGAAAGGATGTGAAGACTCTAATGGAAGAAGGAAGAAGATAGTGACCCTTGACAATGGTTATCAGTGGGAGATGTATCAATTTGTATGTAGGATGCTGATGCCTACAGGAATATGTTGTGATGAAAGATCATCTCAAAGGTAATTTTGATTTAAAAGAGTTCATTAATTTTTGAACTAATATCTGGATGGGCTTATGTAGGTCTGCCAAAGGGAAATCTGTGGATGACTTCCAAGAAGACCATATAGAAGGATGTAATGTCCTTCCAAGAAATATGGCATGAAAGCATAATGACATGAAGCAAAGCTAGATGGAAAATCTGATGGATCACTTTCTGATGAGTTGAGGACATGACTAACTCATGGATGAAAGTGATGGATGGTCTGTGTCTTATGTAGAAGTTCCCAATAGATGTAGATTCCTTGGCGAAGAAGAAATTTATGACATCAAAGGAAGGATCTCTTCAAGCAGTTGATTGTTCTAGGATCTCCACATGAGGAGCTGCAGTAGGTCCCTAGCTAAGAGGGAGCCTGAAAAGAAGTTTCTTACTTGTAAGAAACTTGAAAAATTCCTAAGCAAGGAGCTTAGGTACATTCTTGTGTGATAGGAATGAGTACATTCCTTTAATGGAATATGTCCTCCTTGTTTGAAAGGGAGAGATAGACATGTCGTTTTGGCCTTCGCCTAGGAAGACAGAATGGAGGATTGTGTATCATTTGGCATCCAATACTCTTTGGGGATGAGATAGGGCATCCCATGAAAGAGCAGTCATGGAGGATCAATATTCATTGAGGACTGGGGAGTCCAAGATAAGAATAGTCCTCATGGAACATACCCTGAGAGAACCTGAGTGGGGTATGTTCTGAGAGAGACAATGATGAGTATGTCTATAAATCATTGGTCTCGCCAGCATTGAGCTTAGATCTTGTGGAGAGATGGAGTTGTTAGTCAAGGCCTTGGTATGTAACAATGCTGATTGATATGATGCTATACAAATGAGATACAAATCCGAATTCTTCTTAAGAGATTCTTCAGATTGAGAAAGTCCAAGGTACCATTATGAATACCTCCCTAGTTAAGAGGGAGTGTTGAAAAGTGTAACTAGGTTCGGTCTTCATAATGACATGTAAATATGATTTTATGAAATAAGATGTAAATAAAGAAAAATGAAATTATTTTATTGGCTTGCTTCATGGGTTTCATGGGCAAGGGTTTTTGTTTTTGAGTCAAGACTCCAATTGAGAGTCTTTAGGGTTTATTTGTCATCTAGTCATAAAATGTAAGTCACTGTCATGTAACACTTTGCAAAAGGTCAATATTATCTATGTAAAGTATCCTCCAAGAACTCGTCACCAAACCTCTTCAAGTCCTACAAACGATAAGGAAGTTGCTAGATCAAGTCGGCCTAACTCCAACTGTCAAGTCGACCTAAATGGCAACGAAGGAGGTGTATATATAGCCTAATTTATCCTCCATTTGTAGACAAGAAACTCGACTTACTTGAGATAAGAAGTGCAAAGATAGGGTAAAAATGAAGAGTGAAGGAGTTGAAAGAGGAGCATGAAAGAAATAAAAGTGAAGTTTCTTCTGGCTATATGAAGACAAGAAGGGTTTCTTCTAGGATAGCGAAATTTCTTGTGGGTAACACAATCTTCTGTGGCAGTGCAAAGTTAGGGCAGCTAGAGAAATACCCTTCTGGGAGGTTGAAGTAAAGACCTAGAGACCAAGATTCTCTAGGGAAGCCGAGGAGAAGTAGTAAGAAGGATAGAGACCGAGTTTCTCTAGAAGAAGCCGAGGAAAGTAGTGTGAGAAAGGCAAAACGAAGGAAGAGGCATAGTATCAATGTTGGTGACAAGGTTCTTGTAAGGATACTAGAGTCAAGGGTTTGTGTAATGGTCTTGGTACTTATCAATTGAAGATCTAGAAGAAGAATTTTTATCGAGTTTTCCTTTCAAGAGGTGAGAGGTTTTGGCCAGGAGGCGGAGTTTTGGTACGCAAAGCCATGCTAGAGATTGCTTGTGGCAGAAGGTAATCCCCTTTAGTATTTTGCCCAAATTTTCTTGTTGTTTGGATTGCTAGTTGGGCATCCATAGATGTACTCAGATACAACTTGAGTGGGCCTATTGGTTAGGGTAGCTAGAGAAATACCCTTCTGGGAGGTTGAAGTAAAGACCTAGAGACCAAGATTCTCTAGGGAAGCCAAGGAGAAGCAGTAAGAAGGATAGAGACCGAGTTTCTCTAGAAGAAGCCGAGGAAAGTAGTGTGAGAAAGGCAGAACGAAGGAAGAGGCATAGTATCAAGGTTGGTGACAAGGTTCTTGTAAGGATACTAGAGTCAAGGGTTTGTGTAATGGTCTTGGTACTTATCAATTGAAGATCTAGAAGAAGAATTTTTATCGGGTTTTCCTCTCAAGAGGTGAGAGGTTTTGGCTAGGAGGCGGAGTTTTGGTACGCAAAGCCATGCTAGAGATTGCTTTTGGCAGAAGGTAATCCCCTTTAGTATTTTGCCCAAATTTTCTTGTTGTTTGGATTGCTAGTTGGGCATCCATAGATGTACTCAGATACAACTTGAGTGGGCCTATTGGTTAAGAGCATGTGTTTCCTCTTACGAGGTCCCAATTCAAAACCAGAGGGGGGTAAAGTATGTATGCCTTCGTAGACTTAGTAGTCAAATTGCTGCGCGAAGGTGGGTCCCTTGACAAACAATGGGGTCTGATACGCCAATTTGGTGTTTGGCTTGGCTATGACCTTAAAATTGGATAATAATAATAATAATAAAATAAAACCCTCACTACTGCACCGGTTTCCCAAGTTGGGTTTTTCCAGGGGCATTGGTCCACAAATAACTGTATTATTTTATGTGTGTGTGCTAGCATTTCTTCCAACGTTTATTTTTCTGCAATTTTATGTGTAGATTGCAGTGTAAGTTATTCAATATTTGTTGTAGGAAAATTTTCCATAGGGAACTTCTAGTCTCAAGAAGTTTGTTTTCCGTTGCAGATCAGCAGTCGTTGTGAGCACATTTTCTCACTGCAGAAGGGAGTGCGAATAGCCTAGCAGCAGTTGAGCAGAAGGGAAGAGGAGATTTTCGACATTTGTTGAGATGAACATTGTTGGGCTTCGTGATCAGGATAGGTTGGATGGAACTTCCAACTTTGTCGTCTGGAAGGCAAGGATGTCCTTCCTTCTAGATGAATATGGCCTGAAGCCATATATTGATGCAGTGGTAGTAGTGCCCCAGGATGCAGAGCAACTAACAGAGTACAAAAAGGAGATGGTGCGGGCGAAGAGATTGTTCCTAGATGGTGTCCGGGATCATGTTATATCACACATAGGGGCTAGGGGAATGACCAAAGAGATGTGGGATACACTTTCCACACTGTACCAGGGAACTTCCGAGCAATGGAAGATGTACTTAGAAGAGAAGTTGTGTCTCATCCGGATGCAGAAGGGGGAAGACATAGACTCCTTCCTCACCAGGATTCAGGAGGTTTGGGACAAATTGTCAGTTGTTGGGGCAGTGCCTCAACCCACAGAGCTAGTGCGTTTGGGTAGAGACACCTTGTCAAGGTGGGACAATTTGTAGCAGTAGTTGAGACCAATGTTGCACGAAGCGGGGACGTTTTTCCAAAAATCTAGGAAGCGAAGCGTCTACTATATATATATATATTTTATATTTTTTTGCATTTATACTCAAAACAAACATCCCAAATACCAAATTAGTTTTAGAAGACATGAAAACATGCATATTTTTGCATAAATCAAGATAGATATGGAATCCATGATTCCATTGTAGTTACTAGTATGTACATCAACCATCTATATTCTAGCAATTACAAACATACATCAAATTTTTAAGCATATTATAGAACATAAAAAATTTAAGCATATTATAAAACATAAAACATAAAACATAAAACATAAAACATAAAACATAGAGCATTTTATGATTTATCTAGCAAGTGAGCAACTGTCAACATTTGTCATGTCCAAAATTCAAATAATAATGTTTACAAAATATGTCACTTGGTCACTGCCAAGACAAAAAAGGTTCAAATTCACAGGCCTACAAGTCTAATGATTAATCTATGACAAAAGTAGTAAATTGTGAATATATCTACTAATCTCTCCTCCTTCCACCACAAAGAGAACGTGGCGGCGGGCCTCCACGTGGTGGCAATGAAGAAGATGGTGTCTGTGGAAGTTGTGGCAGTAGCACTGAAACTGATGACGATGAACCCCCCGCTGTTGGTGTTGAACCATGGAACCTAGGAACCAAGGGACCAGATGGGGGTGGCATATCAACACGATCATCATCATCCTGGAATCGCTTAAAAAATTCATACAAAAAAAAACACTAGTTAACAAAAAAATTAAAAACATGAATTAGAGAAATGCTTTATAAGGAAAATTCATACCACAATGGACATACCTGGATAAGAGCATCCTCTAATTGCTCTAATCGCAACACTCCATCCTCCAAATTGGGCTCCTCTAGATTCTTGTCCCAAATCTTAAGGTCTTTATTAGTCTTCGCATCATCACAGTAATGGGACAACAATCGCAAGTTGTAATGAACATAAACCAAGCTCTTTGCCTGGTCTAAACTCAACCTGTTCCTTTTAACACTGTGGATGAAAGAATAAGAGCTCCATGACCTCTCTATAGAAGAAGTGTTTACCACCTGTGGTAGCACCCGCAATGCTAAAGTTTTTAGAAGTGGAGTAGCCCCTCCATGCATGTTCCACCACTCAAGAGAAGAAAAAGTCTCTCGATATCTAATTGCATGCATGCTCCCAAATGGACCAGTGCGTATAGTTGCTCAACTGTCTCTGTACCATGGCAGCCTCCTCCTCATCAGGGATTAATTTACTCAATGCAATCATATAATTTTTGTGAACCTCTTGATCTTGGTGTGGTTTTCTCCTGCTTCCCCCCGAAGTGTTGGTGTTGAAAGCCATGATGGATGATAGTATTTAGGTGTCAAAACATATGGTAATGCATGCAATGGAACATTTAGCATTTCCCATCGGTTTTCCACCTCTGCACGAATATAATTGTACAAGGTGATATCTCTAGGCTCAACAATGTCTTTAATCTGCCCCAACATGCTATCCATTTGCTCATACACCTCCCCAATTATTGGTCGATTTGAATCTCCAAACTTGATCATGTAATAAATTGGTTTGGTGAATTGCATTTAACCTGTGACCAAAAGTACATGTCAAGAATAGTGTTCTTGGCTGCATTGGCACCATCTCTATCAGTGTTATTTTCATCCCATGTTTTAGCACACACCATATTAGTTAAAGCTTGTCTCACCTTCACTAGCCGCCTAAAGGTGAGGTAATAATTGGCAAATCTTGTCTTTGCAAGTTTAAGCAACTGCAACTTGGAGTAAGTGCCATAGAAGTAGTTTACCCTTGTATGCCCTGTGATGAATTGAATGAGTTGCTTCCCTCTCCTGTAAAGCTCATTAATCCACCCACATTCTTTATGCTTCACAATATCATGCATCAAAAGGTTCAATGTGTGAACCAGGCACCTAGACCAAAAGATGTGTGGATGAGTACGCTCAATAATTTTTCCTTCTGCCTTACAATTTGCTGCATTATCTGTGATCACTTGAATAACATTATTCGGACAAACATCTTTGATTGATTGCAATAGGAGATCTGCAATGTTTTGTGAAGATGCATTGGTGGAGGAGGAGTCATGACATGTAATAAATACTGCACCACTAGCAGAAACACCAAGAACATTTATCAAATATTGGTTTCTAATATTTGTCCACCCATTTGATACAATGGATACCCCATAATCTACCCACTCATTTGTAAAACGTGTCAAAGCTCTTTGAACCTTTGCTTTTTCTCTTTCTAATAATACTGTTCTAGCTTTCTTATAGTTGGGGGACTTGTATCCTTTTGGGGCTTCATTGATGGCCTTTACCATTTCATGCCAATAGGGAGAGCGAAGCACATTGAATGGTACACTGCAAGCACAAAGAAATCAGACTATCTTTCCATCCACATCATCCCTCCCAACAACATTAAGGAAATCCCCTATTGTTCTTTTACCTCCAGAGCTTCCAGAAGTACCATGAGGAGATGAGCTACCAAATCTAGAGGTTGCACTTGATTCAGAATGAGTTTTTTGTTTCTTGCTTTTTTGTTGTGCAACCTCCTCTATTTGGATGTATTTTCTTCTTTGTTCAGATGAAATGTTTGGGCAAATTTGTATCCCCACAACACCCTTTTTATCATCACTGTCCATCACCCCACAAAGATGCCTCCTCACATGGGTATATGAAACACTAAATGGTTTTCCTCCATGACAACTATGAGGCCACAAAACTTTGTAGCTTCCACCACCCTTTCCCCCTTCAAGTTTGGTCACATAGTTCCACAAGGGTGTTAATGCAGCTTTCCCCTCTAGTGTTTCAGTTTCCCCTTCAGGTTCAACTTCATCCCCTTCCTCTTCAAACCCTTCCTCCTCATCATACATTAGGTCACTCATATTGGGACCACTGGCCTCTTGTGCTTCTTATCTTCTATTCCTACTCCCCCTTGCCATCATTAAAACCAAAAGTGGAATGATACATAGAAGCCAAAAGAACACCATCTTAGAATATGGATATAGGTGGTGGACAACCTGCAAGTAAAGGAGCAAGTAGAAACAATGGGAAAGAGTAGGAGAGGGAGGAGATAAATACAAAAAAATGTCAAAAAAATAAGGGAGTTTGGGGTTTGCACTTACCTCTTAATCTCTTGTAGATGAAGTCCTCCAAGCTCCTCCTCCTTCTCCTAGCTCCTCCTCCTTCACTCCTCTCTCTTCTCCTCTCTTCTCCTCTCCTTTCCTCTCTTTTCTTTTCCAAATCTCATAAACTCAAAGTGAGTAAATGAGGGATGAATGGGGGCTTTAATCCCTTCATTCCTCACCCTAACCCAAGGTGGACCCACCCCTAACAAGCCAACTCACACAAAATAAAAAAATAAATAAAAAAAGTTTTTTTTTTGGTCGCGTGGCGGAAAAAATGGAAGCGTCTATGGAATCGTACGCGATCCATAGGATTCGGCTTCCGAAGCGCCGCGCTTTGTACGATCGAAGCGCCATACGAAACGCGCTTCGGACGCACGCTTCCGGAATTTCCAGGAAGCGTGTTTATCAATCCGAAACACGTTTCGGTTTTTCCGAAGCGCGTTTCGGACGACGCTTTCCCCACGCATCCGTATGGATCACGTTTCGAGGTTTAGATCCTGGGGGGCGGGACGTTTCCTGCAACACTGGTTGAGAGTAGCTCTATTGATGAGCTCCATCAGTGGCAGCAACGAATTGAAGCAGGTGAAGGAGGAGGAGAATGTGGCCCTCGCATGAAAGGGTCCCAATCAGGGGTAGTGGGAGCAGCGAAAGAAGGACTTGTCGAAGCTCAAGTGCTTCAGTTGGGGCGAGTTTGGCCACTACAGTACCCAGTGTCCTCTTAGGAAGAAGGACAAAGAGGAGAAGCATGACCATGTGACAACTCATGCTGAGATTGATAGGCTATCCTGCTGGCTAGAGGAAGACTTTGCCATGTTTGTTGACATACCTCCAGGAGTGAGGTGGGGAAATTTGGTACTGTAGCCCCATAGAGCTACATAGATTAGGCAAGATCCTTGAGGAGTCCACCTCATGGATCAATGCCTTGCTACAGGGGCCCACAATATTCAATAGCAAGATGGATCAATGACAATTGATGCAGTAAGATGCCAGAGTGACAGTTGCAGAGACTAGTAGCAGTCAGATGCTGGGGAGTGCAGTGCAGAGTTGGCACAATGCAGAGTCAGTAGCATCACAAATTCTTCAGTGACAGTGCAGATACTAGCAACAGTCAGAGACTCGGGTGATAGATGCATTATACTGATCACAGTTGATTCAGTATTTTGGATGCTTTTCAGTTGCAGATGTTGCAGTTGCAGCAACAATAGATGAGAGGGAGTTGCAGTGCAGATGTAGTGTTGGCAGTAGTTCAATAGGCCAACAACAACACAGATGCAACGTATATTAGAGTTGCACAGTGGTTGGTGGGCAATATGGCCAGACATCAGCAACGTGATAGGAGATGATGTAGAGACAGGGTGTTGCTACTGGGTGTGCAATAGCACTAGAACACCTTCTTCGCTAAGAGGGAGTGTTAGCTTTTGTAGCATCGAATGTGTTCTAGACTTGAAATTTTTTGGAGTCTAGAATACATGAGATCTCCAAAAATCACAAATTGTTTCTGGAAATTCCACCTAGAAATGACGTAATTAGATTATTAACCAGTTTTTAAATATTTCCTAAGTCTAAACTTAGGTAATATGGTTAATTAATCAGTGTTAATTAATTCAAGGCGTGAATAATCTAGAAACTCACATAGATCGATCCAGAGATGATCCTAGCCATCGATTATGTTTTAGTCTTGGTCGTTGGTGCTTGAACAATGGATTATAAGAGGAGGTTGATGTGGTGATGGAGAATACACTTGAGCAGTTCAATTTCTTGGCAAATCAATTTCCAGAGGAGCAACGATCAGTCGCTAGAGAGAGAGAGAGCCAATGAAATCGAAGCAGTGAGTGAGGGGCAGGGACAATGATTCGGAGGAAATATTTTCTAGATCCAGGGAGGCAGAAGCAAGAGGGTCGAGTTATCCCAAAGAGGCAGCGCTGAGGGACAATGCAGTTGCTTCAGCCAAGCAATTCGATTTGGAGGAAAGAAAAATCGTTCTTTGTTCCAGAGGTCGGGAAGAAGTCCAAAAGGATTGGAGAGACGATTTTCTCAGCATCCAAAGGTAGAACGACTTCATCAGAGCCCAGTTCGAAGCAAGCCGTTCAACCAGTTGCTTAGAGCAACTCAGAGGCTGATGTAGAGCTCCACGAGGCCGAGTTTTGGTAGGCAAAGCTGTGCCAGAGATTGCTTGTGGAAGAAGGGTAATTCCCTTAAGTATTTTGCCTAGATTTTCTTGATGTTTGGATTGTCAGTTGGGCATCCATAGATGTACTCAGATTTCACTGCTGCATAATAAAATACAACCCTCACTGCTACACCGGTTTTCCCATGTTGAGTTTTTTTGGGGACATTGGTCCAAAAATAACTGTATTATTTTATGTGTGTGCTAGCATTTCTTCCAATGTTTATTCTTCTGTAGTTTTATTTGTTTAGATTGTAGTGTGAGTTATTTAGTATTTGCTGTAGGAAATAGTAAATAAATTGTTAATTTAAAATAACAATTAGGAGAATAATTTCCAGTTGCTGCAATAGGGTTCTGGTTCTGGGATTTTCACACATAATCCACGCCAAAATTCCCAAATACAAACAAGCATAAGCACCGGATTGCAGAATGAATAAAGTACCTTTTGATTAGAAGCCCACCTTCCAACATGTGCTCTTGACAAATGTGTGAGGAAACATATGACTGATAGAGGTGGCAGAGATATGAATGGCATGTCACATCGGCTAAAAGGTGGTTGTTAGGGGTTGTTGGTTTTCGGTTAGAAAAGATATGTAGTAGAAAAGCTTCTCCTAGGGGTCACCCATTTTTTGTGGGTAACAATGACCACAAAACTCTAGCAACTTTGAGAGAGAGAGAGAGATTTAGTAAAAATGATGACCAAGAGAGAGAGAAATATCTAGTACAAATGATGACCAAGAGAGAGACAAAGGTCAAATACAAATGATGATTGAAGTGATTTCCTTGATACCAGGAATCCTCCCATCGATGAATGTTTGTAAAGAGCAGGGGACACTGACTGAGGTGATAGTGGGTCTTTGTTCCATTGTTGTCATTTGGTCTAGTAGTTGTCCTTTAGGTACCCCTCCTAGGACCCTTGCTAGATTGTATGGCAACAAGACCCCTGCAACAGTTGCCCCAGAAAAATGCGAACCACAGAGAGAGACTAGTCCACTCGTGCTAGTTATTAGAGAGAGAGAAAAGAAAGATTTCAACCTCCTTCTTCATCCTACTTCGTCCTTCTTGACCTTCGCTTGCTTGCCAAAACTTGTCTTGTGAGTGAGAGATTGAATTCCCAAGTGGAGGAGTAGGTGTTGCCTTTATATAGTGACCTGTCTAGGTCAAATGGGTGTATTTTGGAGCCAGGGCTGGCTTGAATTGGAGGGTGTTGTCGCATAGATTGTCACAACAACGCTTAGACCGAGGGCTGTCACCCTGATCCCCGATCTCTCCGTTTAAGCCTGTCTCCCGCGGCTAAGGGGGGTAGACCCTATAGGAAAATGGATGACGAACTGTGAACTAGTTGGGTTGGGAGACACGAAGGGAAACCAGAACTAAATTGATTTTATTAAATTAATATGCCAGTGTCTGATTAAACGATTATTTATCAAATGCTGCAGAGATATGAACTCATTAACAGTCGTTTTACCACATGCGAGATAATCAATAAATGCTTAATGGCTTAATGATACTCCAACAATTACAATTTCGAAAGTTAAAGTGCTTTAAACAACCACATAAGATGCTAGCCAGAGATTACATTCATGTAGTTAATCTTCGAATGAACATTTAAGCATGTTAAAAATGATAAACATTAATTCCCACATCAAAATTTTAGCCTCAGCAGAAAAGATAAAACATAACAAATTCCTGAGCCAAGACTCAAACTGGCAAAAACTTTCTCAAAAAATATTTTTATATTTTTCAAATAAAACAGAAATCTAAATAAATAAAACTTAAATCTAAAGATGTTTTTTGTTTTTTGTTTTGTTTTGTTTTTTTTTTTTTTTTTTTTTTAATTTTAATTTTATTTATTTATTTTTTTAAATTTTATTTGTTTTGTTAAAGTTAAAAAAGTGTAAATCTAAATGAAAAGAAAACAAAACAAAACTAGAAAAAATTAAGCTTTTTATTTTTTTATTTTATTTATTAGATTTAATTTTAAACAAAATTAAATCAAAAAAATCTAAACTAAATAAAAGAAACCCTTTTTGCTTTCTGAGACTTTTTATTTTTTATGATTTTTTTGATATTATTTTTAAAATCAAACTAAAACAAAAACAAACTATAATATATCTGAAGACTATAAAATATGATCTAATATATGCAAAAGGCTAAAATTTATGAAATCTAAAACTTAAAGCTACAATTCAAAACCAACAAAAAAAATCGATTTTTCTTTTTATTTATTTATTTTTTAATATTTACGTACTTCATAAAAAGAAAAAGAAAAGAAACATACGTTAACTAAAATACTCTATTCTAAACCTAAGATCAAAGCCCAAAAGAAATAAAACAAAGTTAATGCCTAATCTTTAAAAATGAGAATTGATTTTCATAAAAAAAAACAATACGCTAACCTGAAATGATACGGCTCACCCAAAATCGATTCTTCAGTTTTGTTTTTAGCTGTTGCGGATGTGCAGGGAGCTTGACGGCGACAGAAGAAGATGACAGTGTGAGAGAGTTCGATGGGCAGGAAGAGCAGGTTTTTAGTGTGGAGGTAATGAAACGTGGGGCAGTAGCAGGTGAATGGCAACGTGGAGAGCTGAGGGAGTTAAGGTCAGAGGAACGACGTATATGGCGGAAGGGACATGGACGTTGTTGATGATGGCTGTGCGTGGAGCAACGCAACTTGAGATGGGCAGAGGTATGGTGCAAGATGGCAGCACGTAGGTAGGAAATGGTAACTGTGCAGAAAAAGAAATGGACACAGAGAGACAGGCGGAGGGGTTGCGTTAGCAGATTTGCATGAGGAATGCTTGGACGCAGAGACTACAGTGATTTGCTTGCAGATGGAACTGATCAATGGACGCTGGAACTGCAACGATGGAGCTTTGGTGATGATACGTTGGAGTAAGGGCAAACGCAGAGATAAAAAAATGAAACTTTTGGGCGATGGACAGGCAGAAGGCGTGGGGGTTTGCTGATCTGAGCAACAATGCTGACTGGCTGAATTGCTAATTCGAATAATGGCAGCAATTTTGTTGATCTGGACAACTTAGGAATGGTGATAAGAGCTGCATGGGAGCAGCTGATACGTTGAAAATAGCAAGGCTGCGCAGAAAAGAGTTGAGGCAGGCAGCGGAATGAAGGAGATTGAGAGAGTGCTGAGGGCCGTCACTTGCGGAAAAAACAGGATGTAGATTTGCCTAGAAAATTTCAAAAAAATGCCCCTGTAACACAATGAAATCCTGAGCATTAGCAAGGAGCTGATCAAACCCTCAGAAATCTTCGAAAAACCCTGCAACTTGTAATGGAAGACAAACACCCAGAGAATATATGCAAATATTAAAACTAAAACCCTACAAACCAGTCAAAAAACTACAATATTTACATAATTATGGCTCTACAACAGCCAGATTTGTCAATAATCAAGTAATATTATCAGAATATCAGATTTACTATGAGATACTTCAGAAATTTCTCATGCATTCATAAAACAAACTTAAATGATAAAACCAGGATTGAAACTGGCTGGGCCTTGCAAGAAATTGCTTTGTGGGAGTTGGCTGGTTCAGCCGAGAACTTCCCCAAACGCCCACTGATTTCTTCAATAAGGGTTTCCTGCACAGCTTATTTCAACCGTCAATAAAGAGGGAAAAAACAGTACTAGATTCCAGATGCAATGGAGATACCTGCCATTATTTCAGAAATACTACTACCATTCAAACCCTAGTAAGTGAACAAGATACCTGTGTTCAACAATACTCTCAATCAAGCTATTACTAATGGCTGAAAAATAAAAATATGCAGAAAATAAAACAGCTCACAGCACTTCAGGAGAGTAACACCAGCAAGATTTCAACCCCAAAGTCTTTCTTTATTAGCACTAGAAAAAGTTTACAAGAGAGCTTTCTTCAGCACAAGACTCACAGATCAAATGATCTCAAATGACCCCTAGCACCCTATTTAAAGGAAAAATTCCCAACGGCTAGTTCGAGTGATCCATGTCAAAATGATCTCTACCGCCGATGAGGATCAAGATATCTCTTAATCTCATCCGTCGAATTTTTAATGCATTAAAAAATTGAAATTCTGCATTTATTTTCTCAAAAATATTATTATTTTATTATTTTTTAAGTTTTTTATTTTATTTTTATTTTTATTTTTATTCATTCATTTATTTATTTATTTTTAATTAATTAATTAATTAATTTATTTTTTTATATCTTTTATATATATATTCTTTTTTTTATTGTTTTTTATCTTTTCAATTTTTTAATTTTTAATTTTTAATTTATTTTTAAATGGATCCTCGAACTTAGCCTTTGGAAAAATCACATAGGACCTAGGACTTAGGAATTATGAAGGGATTAAAACATTTTCTAACCCTCAAGACACTTTACATCATGACTTTTACAATTGTACATCTCAAGGGGGAAAACCCATTTGACATAGACTCTCATAAACCACCCAATTCTGCGACACAACTATAATCTGGCAGATTAACACACTAGGATTCCTCTAAGATTCTAATGACAAATTCGTTCCGGCTTTGGGGTTAGGCTGAAGGAAAATTCTACCGATCATGGATCGGTGAGACAAAAAACCTTCCAGAACGTAGATTATCACTAGAAAATTAGGTCCACCTAGGCAATTTACATACATGACTCAACTCTGCTAAGATTATTTACAATTCACACATGCAGACTGGGTTTACAACATAAATTGATCAAGTCAACGATGACTGTCGAATGGCATGGACACATCAATCAAGCGCTATCCCTTTTGCAAAGAAAAGGGGGTGTACTGCTATGGGAAGTTGACACGTATTGGTCAACAGAGGGAAGCCGACTTATCACTTTTTGAGCCAAAAGGTACATTTCAAGAATTCAAATTTTCAACTTTAAAAAGTCTCAATGGGACTTTGACTCAAAATAAATTTTCCTTTGGCTCAAGCATTTATAAATATGCTTTACAATGATAAATACAATTACATCAAGTGACCAAATGTACATTATGAAGATTGACCATAGTTACAAATTCAACACAATTATGGTAATATACATCGACTCCAGGCATTAGGACGGACCCAAGGCCTAATCATCAAGCCGCACTCCAACCCTGAAGGTGTGTGAGTGAAAAACTCAACTAGTTATTCATCGCTGAAAAGTGAGAATAATTAGCTAAGTGAAAAAAAACACTCTAGAGTGTACTCACTTGATGATAGAGTCCCAAGTCGTTTAGGCTTGTTACAATAGTTCATCATATTGACGACATTTAATACAATTCCCCGCAGGGTTGCAAAATTTGAGAGAGAAAGAAGTAGAGAGAGGAGAGAGAAAAGGTCAACAGATGACTGTTGACTTTTGGAAAGATTTATGAGTGCCCTGTACATTGGGCCATGGAGTCTTCAGATTTTGCTTGGTGTGACCTAGTCGATAACACATCTCAAGACACTTTTTTTCTTGCTAAGTGGGTGGTGTGGAGTTTGGAGGGTTGTGCATTTTGGAAAGTCTTGTTTTGAGATGTGATGAGGTCAGCGTAGCGTCTTGGGCCTTCATAGTGTTTGTGGGACATTTGATTTGTGTGACTTTGTTTCCACTCTCCACAATTTTCAGGTCTTGGGTTTGCTCATTTTCAGGAGCATTTGGTTAGCTTGGAAAGTTGTTGCATGATTGGTGCAGTTGCATTAGAAGCGTAGCTAGGCTAGTCAATATTTAGCTTATTAGTTGATTTGGAGTTGGTGGGAGTAGGGGTTTGTATTGTACAGATGTCGTGCATTCAGGCACGGAAGCAGAGTTGGAAGGGCATTTTCTTTTAGCAAGATTTATGGGATACTGGATGACATTCATAGAAGGAGCGGCCTTTTGCTTAGGACTATGAGATTCTTACCATTGATCATCTCTTGATCATGAAATTCTGTGCCCTTATTATAGACTTTGAGTTGTTTAAGCTTAACACTGGTATGCCGGGGCCATTTTGGAGGGATTAGGGGTGGAGTTTTGGCCAACCATCGATGTAGTATGATTTCGATCATTTGTACGTGACTTTTCATCTGAGATCTTCTGTTTCTTTGATTCTTAACACTTGTTAGGCATCTAAGAACTTGACGGAGCATTGGGTGTGATGTATGCACAATGTTTGGATTGTACAACTTTCTTACAAGTTAAGTGTGTTTGCTTGGCTTGTCTTCTGCTGAGGGATTTTGTCTAGGGCCAGGTTGGCCAAGTTTTGTCTATTGGATGGCCTTTGTCTTGTTTGTGAGTGCTTGGAGATTGTTAAGCATATTTCCTAGGAATCCAAGTTTGCCAAGATGTTGTGCTGGCCTCATACAGTGTCAAAGACAAAACAAAACCAGCTAAGGTGTGGAATCCCCTAGACACTGGACCACCCATGTAGCAACCAAAATTTTGCCTTTGAGATGCAACATTGATCGAACCAGACCTTCCTCATCCTTGGAAATAGTGCATACAGCCCAAGGCACCAAAGGTAGACCTCTCTCACCACCATACTTCAACCACAGATAATCCTTCAGAAGTTGCTTTGTTTAGGGATGGCTGCGCTCTTGTTTGTGATGCTTTTTCTAGCCTTTGTTATTGCTTGCAAATAGTGGTGTTATTTGTTTTATGGAAGTTCAGCTGTAAAGCTGTTTTCAAGTGGGAGGTTAGCTCTGTTTGATGTGAAAGGATGAGGTACCAGCTTTTGGAAAAAGGAGCTTTGTTGATCAAGGATACCCAATCTTTGGATTGCATTGAGTACTCTGCTTTTATTTCTGCTTTAGTAGCTCACAGGAAGAGGTTATGAGGTTCATTGTATATAGTAATATACCCTCCTGTTTTCTGCATTTCTGATTGTAAATAATTTTCTGTAAATATAAAACCGTACTTTTCAAAAAAAATATCAAAGAGAAGTATTCATTATAATTGTAGTGAAAAATCACACATTGTGAAGAGTTTTTCTTATGCAGACACATGTAAAGGAGAATCATGCCATATGCTTCTATCTCATTGCTCTTAGGCGTTATTATGGTTTGAATCATATATATGATACTGTTTGGTCCATCTATTTTATTATTTGTTCAAGCAACAGAGTGAAGTTTTACCCCTAAACCATGTGCTTGTGTTCTGTGTGCAATTTATGTATTCTCTGTGTGGTATGCACTAACAAATTGGCTAACACAGTCATTGTGGCTTGAGAAACCTTATGTGGGTTGTAATGTGTTGAAACATTAGCATTGCAAAATAAAGTCTTGAGACATAAAGAACTTTTCATCTTCCATTTGGAACATCATCGATTTTACCAAAGGGAGTGGAATTGGAACTGTTAGCCAAAATGAGTTCTTTATTTGAGTTAAATTAAGTTTTCTCAATTGAGAATCTAGTATGTTGAGAAGTACACATCTGGAACGGCTCTCCAACCTTTCATCCAATTTTCTATTTTTTGTCATTGACTAGCTTTTTCAAAAAGTCAGATTGTTTGCAGTAATCTGGATTTATTTGCGTATTTTGTAATGGCTGCTCATTTTGTATATGAATTCATAAGGCAGAGATGAACCATTTTTTTCATTTGTGGTTTTTTTTCTTTGCAGGACTAAAATTCTTCGCCATGAGGCAGAGAAATTAAAATTGAATATGCGAGGTGATGGATATGTGCCAGTCAATGAATTGTTGAATTTGAAAATTAAAACTTTTACTGGAGTCCCATTGTGTTCTTATAATGTTGCTGATGTGAAGGAGGTATATTGGATTACCAAAGGGAATTTTTCATTTTTGCAATTCCTATTTCAGAAGAATATAATTCCTTAGTTCAGAGCAATACATGAATCTTTCACTTTTTAAGTAAAGGTATCTATAAGAAGAATGATCTGCAAACTGAATTTTATTAGTAAGGAACTTAACTGATAAAACACTTCTGGCAACTAGAAGACACTTTGAATGCTTGCTTTCACCTCTCTAGTGTGAATTTATTGTGCTGTAACTTGTAACATTGGTTCTCCAACTTAGTATACAAAATTCCCAATCATCAGTATGATTATTTATCTGTCAACACAACTTATAGTCGGTGAATGAAATTTTTATGCCATGGAACTGTAAGGTTTGGCGATCGGGTAGAATTTTTAGAAATTTATTGTTCCAAGAAGGGGTGTGTTGTAACTTACTGCAAAATGTGTTTTCAGCTGTCCAAAGAATAAATGAGCACAGAAGTTTGCAGTCATCTTCCAAGCCGCAAAATGACTCAAAGACTACATCGGACCCTCTCCATTGGAAAGTGCTCTGAACAAGCTTTCCAATGATATGTGGAAGTCCAAAAATGGACTCTTGGATCAAAAGATATGGTCTGCTGAAGTTCAAGGATTGAAGCCTTAGGAAGGAATATCGGAGGTCCGATTTATCGGAGATCGCACATCGGAGGTCTAGCGACATCAGGCATATCGGTGAGTGCACATCGGAGGTCTAGCGACATCAGGCATATCGGTGAGTGCACATCGGAGCATCAGGCATATCGGCAATCGTACATTGGAGCATCAGGCTTATCGGCGATCACACATCGGAGCATCGGGCATATCGGCAATTGGAGAATCAGAACTTCTTCAGGTGACAACCTTTAAAAAGTTGCAATATGGGTGAAGCACCGATAGTGTTAAAAACGATCGGGAATGCCAATAAAGGATTAACAAAGGATTTCATCGCAAAACCAAAGGTGGGTGGGCCCTTTTCTCTCTCCTCTAGTAGGACACGTGGCGGCATAAGATTGGTTTCGATAAAACTGCAGTGACATCTGACGTCAGCATGATGTGGCAGTACGAAAGGACACGTGGCAGGCAGTTTTGGCGTTTTGAGGGCCCTAAAGGGACAAATCTGGGTGACACGTGTCACCACTCATGAGGTGCCACGTGGAAGTGATGACGTCATATCGGAGATCGCATATTGGAGGTTGAGGATGTCGGCATTTTGTAACACTTGATACGTGATAAAGTTCTGATAAGGGGGCTCCGATATTAGGGCTAACACACGGTCAAGAAGAACTCAAAGAACCAACGACGTAAAGGTTGGGGCTAGGCACAAAGAGCTATTGACATATCGGAAGTGCAAAATATCGCAACTCCCATGTTAATTCACCAATTAAGAAACCTCTTGTTGACCACTACGTGTCAACTACCCATAGCAGTACACCCCCTTTTTTCGCAAAAGGGATAGCGCTTGATCGACATGTCCGTGCCATTCGATTATCATCATCAGCCTGATCATGTTATGCTATAAACCCAGTCTGCATGTGTAAATTGTAAATAATCTTAGTAGATCTGTGTCATGTATGTATTTGCCTAAGTAAACCTATTCTAGTGATGATCTACGTTCCGAAAGGTTTTTTGTCTCACCGACCCATGGTCAACAGAGTTTTCCTTCAGCTTAACCCCAAAGTCGGAGTGGATTTTGTCATTAGAGTCTTAGGGGAATCCTAGTGTGCTTCGAGTCTATGTAAAAGTAATTTGGAAATAATCCTAACTATTTGGTTAGGTTATTACAAACTGCTTGATCTGCTAGATTATATTTGTGTTGCAGAACTGGGTGGTCTATGAGGGTCTATGTCAAATGGGTTTTCCCCCTTTGAGATATAAAAATGTAAAAATCATGATGTAAAGTGTCTTAAGGGTTAGAAAATGTTTTATCCCCTCATAAGTCCTTAGCTCCTAGGTGATTTTTCCAAAGGCTAAGTTCGAGGGTCCCTTTAAGTAAAAAAATAAAATTAAAAAAATTAAAAAATATAAAATAAAAACAAAATAATAAAAATAAAATAAAATAAAATAAAGATAAAAAAATAAAAATAAAATAAAATAATGAAATAATAATAAGTCAAAGTTTTGAGGAAATAAATGCAAAATTTTAATTTTTTAATATATTAAAAAGCATTTGAAATTTCGACAGATGAGATTAAAAGAGATTTTGATCCTCATTGACAGTCGAGATCTCTTTGACATGGATCACTCGAACTAGCCGTTGGGAATTTGTTCTTTAAATAGGGTGTTAGGGGTCATTTGAGATATTCGATTTGTGAGTCTTGTGCTAAAGAAAGCTCTCTTGTAGTCATTTTTCATGTGCAATAAAGAAAGACTTTGGGGTTGAAATCTTGCTGGTGTTACTTTTCTGGAAATGCTTGTAAGATGTTTTATTTCTGTGCATGATTTTAATTTCAGCCATTGATGATAGCTTTATGGAGAGTGATTTTAAACACAGGTATCTTGTTTAGTCTCTAAGGTTTGAATGGTAGTTAAATTCCTGAATATGATGGTGGTATCTCCCTTAGATCTGGATTTTAGTATCATTTTCTCCTTCTTTGTTAATGGTTGAATAAGCTATGCAGGAAATCATTGATTTTGAGTTTACCGGGCATTCAGGGAAGTTCTCGGCTGAACCAACCAACTTCTAGATTACATTTTCTGAAGAGCCCAGCTGGTTTTGATCCTGGGCTTATCATTAGAATTTCTGTTGCGGATGCATGAAGGGTTTTCTGAAGCACCTCATATCGAACTTAAAATCTTAAAAAATATTTCTGTGGCATACTGACAAATCTGGCTATTTAGAGCCTTTAAACTGTGAATACTGTAATTATTTAGCTGGTTTTAGGGTTTTTAGTTTTGTTTCTTGCACATTTTATTTCTGGGTGTTCGGTTTTTGTTATTGCAGGTTGCAGGTTGGAAGAAAACATTTTGTCCGAAGCCAGATCTAGGCCCTGGAGGGTAAGATCTGGCCTCAGGATCAGCTCTGGCAAGAATATTTACTTCAGATCTGGAAATTTCTTGTGGGGTTTTCATCAAGGAAATCTGAAGCGAAAAGATTCAATTTTTTTTAAGGTTTCTGAAGAATCGTGGGGGTTTTCTAGGCTATCTATTTGTTGCCTGGGATTTCATTTTGATAGAAATTTTTGAATTTTTTTTTATGTTGTTGCATTCTGGGGTTTCATTTCATAGAAATTTTTTCGAATTTTTTTTTAAGACATGTTGGGGGATTGTTGTTTCGTCTCTTTCCACGGCCCCATATCTCCACGCTTCTCTCATCAAGCCACCTAAACTGTGGCTCTCAAACCTCAGCCTCATCCATCTACACGCTGCCTATTCCATTGCAACCATTCGAAATCCGTAGTCTTCCTTACCCATCTCGCTGCCTCATTTCCCTTCATCGTCCAGCTCCACACGCTGTGGCTCCACCTGCAAATACCCACATTCTCCTATCCCTACGCAGCCCCTTCACCATTCCACGCAACCTGCAAACAAAAGCTGAACCCTCAGCTTCTCTCACCGACCTGTGGCCATCCACTCCTTGCGTCCCTTCCTCATTACCTATCTAACCCCTTCCACGCATATCCATTCCCTTGCCACAGCCATATTTCTCCTTCAAAACAATTTACGCTGCTTTTTCTCTGTCGTCCAAGTCTTCAACCTACAAAAAAAAAAAAAAAAAAAAAAAAAAAAAAAAAAAAAAAAATCATTGCTGCCTATCCCAGTGTTTTTCCTCTTGGCTTTTCTTCATCTGTGCAGCTCTCAACCTCACCCAGATCCTTCCTGCGTAGCTGCCTACTGTTTATCGTACACTACCCAAATGCTGGCCCCAACCTGTGTCAATCCCTGCTCCATGCACTCCATTACAATTCCCCTTTACCCTGCTCTTTCACTTCCCCTCCTTTGTTGCGTCCATTCCAGCTCCCATGCAGCTTTTCTGTCATCCCATGTTGTCCATCTCAGATCAACTCACTAAACCCTTTCACGTTGCTCCAAATTTGTCCACGCAAGTGATTTGCCTATCCATTCCTCATTGCAGCCTCCACCTGCGTATTTCTTCTCCTTTCCGCGTACTTTCAAGCATTCTCCCATTGCAACTCCATACCTCATCCTCCATTCCATTGTTTAACCAGCGTATCCCATTCTTCTCCCTTCGCTCATCCAATTTTCTCCTCGCTGCTCCTCCACGCCTTTTGCTGTTTGATTCCGCGTGGCTCCTGCATCGAACAATCTCCATATCTCGTCGACTGCACCTGCACTGCATACATACATAATAGCCAAAACATTTCGATTTTTTGTGTGTACGAGCTAGGATCATATTTCGATTCTTTAGTTTTGGTTAATAAATTATACTCTGTGTATATATTTCTTTTAGTTAGGGGTTAGGGTTTAGATATATATCGATTTTCATTTTTGTTTTCTTTTTAGTTAGGTATATATATATATATATATATATATATATTTAGTTTATGAATTTAACTTAGGACTTCATAAAAGAAAAATAATAATAAACATTTGGATTTGATTTAGATTTAGATTTTTATTTTTATTTAGATTTTATATTTATTTAAATTTAGTTTTGTTTTAAATTTGACTTTAAAAATAATATTAAAAAAATATAAAAAATATAAAATATAAAAAAAGGGCATAAAACAGTTCCTTTTAGGTTTTTGATTAGGCTTTAGTTTAGATTAGATTTTAATTTTAGTTTTGTTATATTTTAATTTTAAATTTAGAACTTTATAGCATAAAAAAAAATAAAAATTAAAAAAATATAAAAATCAAAAAATCATAAAAAGTTTTTTTTGGGTTTTGGTTTGGTCTTATTTTAGAATTTAGTTTTTATTTTATTAAAAATAATTTTTTTTGAAATATTTTGTCACATTTAGTCTTGGCATATTCACTTAAGGATTTGTCGCATTTACAATTTTGGGTGTATCCTTTTCGCTAAGGCTAAAAGATTTTAAATGTGGGATTAATGTTTGTCATTTTTATATAGTCAAACACGCTTAAATTTTATCTAAAGATTAGCTATATGAAAGTGGTAACTGGTTAGCATTTAAATTTTATGGTTATTTAAAGCATTTGATCTTTTGAAGTTTAATTGCTAAAGCTTTGTGCATCTTTTGAATATCTTGCATCTGGTGAAATTAATCATTGCTTGGATTATATAATGCTCGTTACATGTTGGATATTTTGTAAATATTTTCACGCAATCATTAAATTACTTCATAAGTAGCAATACCTAATTAATTACTTGGTTTTCATTAATTCCATAAGGCACTGGTCTTAAGCATTTAAAGATCTAATCAAATTCTAAAATCGATCAAGTGCTTGTTTTCCCTTGTTGTGTCTCCCAAGCCAGCTGATTCACAACTGGTTCTTTTTTATCCCATAGGGTCTACCCCCCTTAGCCTGCTATAGGGAGACGACTTAAACGGAGAGATCGGGAATCAGGGTGACAACCCCTTGATTGAGCATTGTCGTGGTGCCTAGACACTTTGCGCGACAACACCTCCGATGAGTAAAAGCTCTGATATAACACTATTGCAATAATACAAGACATATTGGGCTCCGATAGTGTAATACAGAGAGTTATGAGATGGATGAGTCAACAACTGTGATTCCGCGACACCACTAAGGCCACCACAACTGATCGCTCCCAACTCTAGAAAGTGGGAAATTCAAGCTGTTAAGGGGAAAGCGACAGGCGAACCGGCCGAATAACTAAAGAGGAACATTGTGGCAGAGACGTGGCCTGATTAGAGGCCATCACAAGAATGGCAGGGAGATATTTTCCTCAACCATCATTCAATTTTCCTTATTTCTTTTATTATGTAATTTTTGCATTTTAAAGAAAGGAATCAAATTCTTTGTAATGATTTGGGCAACAAACCTTCGCACGCTAATACAGCTAGTCGATTAGATAGCTGGAGCTCGACTGAGATATTTTGTAATTTCTTTCAAAGCTCCCCTTCTCCTTATAAAAAGAGGGAAGAAACCCTTAACAAGGGTTTTGGAATTCTGCACCCAAGAGGCCTGAATTATGTGGTTCCACTTTGGTTCAATTTGCTTGTTCATGAGGTCCTTTGGCTGATACAATTGCTAAATGTAATGGACTGGTGATTTGGACTCCATCTTCAAGGATTAATGAAACTGTTTTGTTGATTCCAATCAAAGCAATGCACAATATGTTTCCCCTTTGTTTATCACTTCATGTATGTCTTTCCTCCTTTGAAATAGTGTAATGAAACTACTGGTATCACTCTCCTTATGGTTGTATGTTTGCTACTAAGTAGTAAAAAATACTTGTGTTAACTACATATTTACTTGTGTTATTTAATAGCCTACAGTACCTATATGTGCACAAATTTACTTATTGTTGTTTGGTGACAAATGTATTCATGAGGCATAGAGTTTGAGACCTTAATTCGTGCTCCACTCTTTCTGCATTTTCATCTCCTCACTCTTCCATATTTTTGCTGGATATTGTTGCTTAGGATTCTGTGTTTTGTCCAGCCCTCTACATCAATTCCCCTTCCTTACTTCCTTTTGTTCATCTATACTAAAACAACAATGTTAAGCTACCTATTGTTGTGTCTTGGCCACTAGAAGCAAGACATTTCTCTTTGAGATTAGCCATATTTACCCCCTTTTTGGTCTGATTCCCTAGGCATTGACCCCTTTCTCTTAACTCGTGGGTTGTCTCTAGGAGGCTTCTACATCTTCTGAAGCAATTGTGTGACAGGAGATAGAAAAATCTACAACATCTTTCTAGCGCCGTTGTTAGGGAACGAATCAAAATATTTTTCCCTGGGTATGACAATTTTTACATTCCCTCTGTCAGGTGAGCAAGGGAAGTGTGGGTTGAAGATCTCTCACCTTGGCGACTCCACTGTTTGAATATTATTGTAAACATCTTGGCGACTCCACTGTTTGAATCTTATTGTAAACACCTTAGCGACTCCACTGTCTATATCCTTATTTGGTCATCCTGGCTTTCAAGAGGCCTCATACTTGCTCTGATGCTAAACAACAGAAAACTTCAAAATGTCATTCTTGCATTCTTGGACAACAAATTTGCCCCACTGGATTTTTCTTCTGTTGCTGGTTATCCCCATCATGTCCCTTCAGTTCATGAATGGTATACCTTTTTGCCTAGATTCAGTGGAAACACAGATAGAAGGCTAGACTAGCACCTCAAAGATTTTCATGAATGCATGGAACAACTGGGTATTGTTTTTGAAGATGTGAAAATGAAATTTTTCATGTATTATTTAGAAGAAGATGCTAGAGTTTGGTACAAAACAATACCTTGTGGCAACATATCTTCCTTAAAGAGCTTTCACATAGCATTTAATCTTTTTTGCAAAAGATTATATCCACTAGGTGCTCTGTTTGAATATTGTTGTGCACATTTTAATGTTGAAAATATTTCTGAGGTTAATGATCCTACTGAAGATGTTTGTGGGGCTCAACTCCAAGAAAACATATACTTGCATCAAGAAGCACTACCCAACAATCCAGAAAGGGAAGGAGACATTATCTAGTTGCAAATAAACCCTCAGAGATCTTAATATTTCTGAGGTTAATGACCCTGCTGAAGATGTTTGTGGGGCTCAACTCCAAGAAAACATATACTTGCATCAAGAAGCACTACCCAACAATCAAGAAAGGGAAGGAGACATCAAGCTGCAAATAAACCCTCAGAGATCTTATTCTGCTGAATTTGATGATTCTCCTTCTTATGATGTGTATGACTCCGATGGGGAGTCGAGCGATGCAAAACCACAACAGTCTCAGTCATGGGAAGCTGCACAAAAAGAGGAGGCCCACCATGAGGTTAACAAGGAGGCTCCAGTTTACGATTCACATCCTTCACCTGGAGAACAAGTTCAAGAACCTTCTCCAATCTATGATTCAGATGATTCAGAGGAGTATAAGATGGTTGTAGACTTTCAAAGGGATTTGCTTACAAATAAGTGGGGAGAAGATGAACAACAACAACTTCTTCAAGAGGATCCAAAGTTGAAGAGCCAAGCAATGTCTGTGGCTACCTGTTGCAGAAAGATTCCTCCCTGGAAACTATTCAAGAAAGGGAGACAACTATAAATTTTTCTCATCAGTTCCATGATCCAGTAGCTGACTACATGGCATCTTTCTTTGGCCTGCAACAATATACATCAATTCCAAGGTATGTGTCAAATTTTTGGTCTGAAGTTCTTATGGGGTGCATGCCTATTTTAGTCATTGATTTTCAAGAACACAACCCAATTAGAAGGTTCACGGAGGAGATTAAAAGAGCTGAGCATCAACTACCAAGTTGGGGGCACATATCAAAATTTCTGTCCAAAGATTTTGTGGTACGTGCCTGTTTTAATTGTTGAATTTCAAGAGAACAATGGCATAAGGTCCAGTACTTTGATGTTGAGATGGTATCATTGGAAGGTTGACTTCACTTGGGTGAATTGAGCCTTGTACATAAGTAGGAGTTGTACATAAATAAGCTCACTAGGTGAGCATTTAATTTCCAGTTTCTAGAAGTGATAGTTCTGCATTTCAGTTTTATGAGGAAAAGACTCCCAACAAATAAAGTTCCATGGAGATTTTCTGGTTTTATAGGTTCATTATATTTTTGACTCCATGTCCAATGGTGAAGGCTATTAGTCTGCAGGTTCTCAGCACCTTGCTAGCAAGGCACTATCCCTAATTGGAGCCAATGTTGTCACTTACTGCAAAATGTGTTTTCAGCTGTCCAAAGAGTAAATGAGTAGAGAAGTTTGTAGTCATCTTCCATGTTGCAAAAGGACTCAAAGCATACATTGAACTCCCTCCATTGGAAAGTGCTCTGAAATTTGAACAAGTTTTCCAATGATATGTAGAAGTCCAAAAATAGACTCCTGGATCAAAAGATATGGTCTGCTGAAGTTCAAGGATTGAAGCCGTAGGAAGGAATACCGGAGGTCCGATATATCGAAGAACTTACATCAAAGGTCTAGCGACATCAGGCATATCGGCGATCGCACATTGGAACATCAGGCATATTGGCGATCGCACATCGGAGCATCAAGCATATCGGCAGTTGGAGAATCGAAACTTCTTAAGGTGACAACCTTTAAAAAGTTGCGATATGGGTGAAGCGCCGATAGTGTTAAAAACTGTCGGGAACGCCAATAAAGGATTAACAAAGGATTTCATTGCAAAACCAAAGGTGGGCAGGCCTTTTCCTCCCCCTTCTAGTAGGACACATGGTGACATATGATTGGTTTTGATAAAACTGCAGTGACATTTGACGTCAGCATGACTTGGCGGTATGAAAGGACACGTGGCAGGCAATTTTGGCATTTTGAGGGGCCTAAGGGGAAAAATCTGGGTGACACATGTCACCACTCGTGAGGTGCCACGTGGAAGTGATGATGTCATATCGGAGATTGCATATTTGAGGTTGAGGATGTCGGCACTTTGTAACACTTGATATGTGAAAAAGTTTCGATATAGGGGCTTTGATATCAGGGCTAACACATGGTTGAGAAGAACTCAAAGAACCAAAGGCGTAAAGGTTGGGGTTGGACACAAAGAGCTATCGGCATATTGGAAGTGCGAAATATCGCAACTCCCATGTTAATTCGCTGATTAAGAAGCTTCCGATGAGTAAAAGCTCTGATATAACATTATTGCAATAATACAAGACATATTGGGCTCCGATAGTGTAATACAAAGAGTTATGAGATGGATGAATCAACAACTGTGATTTTGCGACACCACTAAGGCCACCACAACTAATCGCTTCCAACTCTAGAAAGTGGGAAATTCAAGCTGTTAAGGGGAAAGTGACAGGTGAACCGATCGAATAACTAAAGAGGAACATTGTGGCAGAGATGTGGCCTGATTAGAGGCCATCACAGGAATGGCAGGGAGATATTTTCCTCAAACATCATTCAATTTTCCTTATTTCTTTTATTTTGTAATTTCTGCATTTTAAAGAAAGGAATCAAATCCTTTGTAATGATTTGGGCAACAGACCTTCGCACGCCGAGACAGCTAGTCGATCAGACAGCTGGAGCTCGGCTGAGATATTTTGTAACTGCTTTCAAAGCTCCCCCTCTCCTTATAAAAAGAGGGAAGAAACACTTAACAAGGGTTTTGAATTTTGCACCCAAGAGGCCTGAATTCTAGGGTTCCACTTTGGTTCAATTTGCTTGTTCATGAGGTCTTTGGTCTGATACAATTGCTAAATGTAATCGACTGGTGATTTGGACCAATGTTGCACGAAGCAGGGACGAAACGGGGACGTTTTTTGGAAGCGGGGATGCGGAAGCGTCATTTTCCAAAAATCTAGGAAGCGAAGCACCTGCGGAAGCGTCTGCTATATATATATATTTGTATTTTTTTGCATTTATACTCAAAACAAACATCCCAAATACCAAATTAGTTTTAGAAGACATGAAAACATGCATATTTTTGCATAAATCAAGATAGATATGGCGTCCTTGATTCCATTGTAGTTACTAGTATGTACATCAACCATCTATATTCTAGTAATTACAAACATACATCAAATTTTTAAGCATATTATAAAACATAAAAAATTTAAGCAAAAACATAGAGCATTTTATAATTTATCTAGGAAGTGAGCAACTGTCAACATTTGTCATGTCCAAAATTCAAATAATAATGTTTACAAAATATGTCACTTGGTCACCGCCAAGACAAAAAAGGTTCAAATTCACAAGCCTACAAGTCTAATGATTAATCTATGACAAAAGTAGTAAATTGTGAATATATCTACTAATCTCTCCTCCTTCCACCACGAAGAGAACGTGGCGGCGGGCCTCCACGTGGTGGCAATGAAGAAGATGGTGTCTGTGGAAGTTGTGGCAGTGGCACTGAAACTGATGAAGGTGAACCCCCTGCTGTTGGTGTTGAACCATGGAACCTAGGAACCAAGGGACCAGATGGGGGTGGCATATCAACATGATCATCATCATCCTGGAATCGCTCAAAAAATTCATACAAAAAAAAAACACTAGTTAACAAAAAAATTAAAAACATGAATTAGAGAAATGCTTTATAAGGAAAATTCATACCACAATGGACATACCTAGATAAGAGCATCCTCTAATTTCTCTAATCGCAACACTCCATCCTCCAAATTGGGCTCTTCTGGATTCTTGTCCCAAATCTTAAGGTCTTTATTAGTCTTTGCATCATCATAGTAATGGGACAACAATCGCAAGTTGTAATGAAAATAAACCAAGCTCTTTGCCCGGTCTTAACTCAACCTGTTCCTTTTAACACCGTGGATGAAAGAATAAGAGCTCCATCACCTCTCTGTAGAAGAAGTGTTTACCACTTGTGGTAGCACCCGCAATGCCAAAGTTTTTAGAAGTGGAGTAGCCCCTCCATGCATGTTCCACCACTCGAGAAGAAAAAGTCTCTCGATCTCTAATTGCATGCATGCTCCCAAATGGACCAGTGTTAAGCGTATAGTTGCTCAACTGTCTCCGTACCATGGCAGCCTCCTCCTCATCAGGGACTCAATGCAATCATATAATTTTTTTGAACCTCTTGATCTTGGTGTGGTTTTCTCCCGCTTCCCCACCAAGTGCTGGTGTTGAAAGCCATGATGGATGATAGTATTTAGGTGTCAGAACATATGCTAATGCATGCAATGGAACATTTAGCATTTCCCATCGGTTTTCCACCTCTGCACGAATATAATTGTACAAGGTGATATCTCTAGGTTCAACAATGTCTTTAATCTGCCCCAACATGCTATCCTTTTGCTCATACACCTCCCCAATTATTGGTCGATTTGAATCTCCAAACTTGATCATGTAATAAATTGGTTTGGTGAATTGCAAAACATATTTAACCTGTGACCAAAAGTACATGTCAAGAATAGTGTTCTTGGCTGCATTGGCACCATCTCTATCAGTGTTAATTTCATCCCATGTTTCAGCACACACCATATTAGTTAAAGCTTGTCTCACCTTCACTAGCCGCCTAAGGTGAGGTAATAATTGGCAAATCTTGTCTTTGCAAGTTTAAGCAACTGCAACTTGGAGTAAGTGCCATAGAAGTAGTTTACCCTTGTATGCCCTGTGATGAATTGAATGAGTTGCTTCCCTCTCCTGTAAAGCTCATTAATCCACCCACATTCTTTATGCTTCACAATATCATGCATCAAAAGGTTCAATGTGTGAACCAGACACCCAGACCAAAAGATGTGTGGATGAGTACGCTCAATAATTTTTCCTGCTGCCTTACAATTTGTTGCATTATCTGTGATCACTTGAATAACATTATTCAGACCAACATCTTTGATTGATTGCAATAGGAGATCTGCAATGTTTTGTGAAGATGCACTGGTGGAGGAGGAGTCATGACATGTAATAAATACTGCACCACTAGCAGAAACACCAAGAACATTCATCAAATGTTGGTTTCTAATATTTGTCCACCCATTTGATACAATGGATACCCCATAATCTACCCACTCATTTGTAAAACGTGTCAAAGCTCTTTGAACCTTTGCTTTTTCTCTTTCTAATAATACTGTTCTAGCTTTCTCATAGTTGGGGGACTTGTATCCTTTTGGGGCTTCATTGATGGCCTTTACCATTTCATGCCAATAGGGAGAATGAAGCACATTGAATGGTACACTGCAAGCACAAAGAAATCGAACTATCTTTCCATCCACATCATCCCTCCTAGCAACATTAAGGAAATCCCTTATTGCTATTTTACCTCCAGAGATTCCAGAAGTACCATGAGGAGATGAGCTACCAAATCTAGAGGTTGCACTTGATTCAGAATGAGTTTTTTGTTTCTTGCTTTTTTGTTATGCAACCTCCTCTATTTGGATGTATTTTCTTCTTTGTTCAGGTGAAATGTTTGGGCAAATTTGTATCCCCACAGTACCCTTTTTATCATCATTGTCCATCACCCCACAAAGATGCTTCCTCACATGGGTATATGAACCACTAAATGGTTTTCCTCCATGACAACTATGAGGGCACAAAAATTTGTAGCTTCCACCACCCTTTCCCCCTTCAAGTTTGGTCACATAGTTCCATAAGGGTGTTAATGCAGCTTTACCCTTTAGTGTTTCAGTTTCCCCTTCAGGTTCAACTTCATCCCCTTCCTCTTCAAATCCTTCCTCCTCATCATACATTAGGTCACTCATATTGGGACCACTGTCTTCTTGTGCTTCTTCCCTTCTATTCCTACTCCCCATTGCCATCATTAAAACGAAAAGTGGAATGATACATAGAAGCCAAAAGAATAGCATCTTGGAATATGGATATAGGTGTTGGACAACCTGCAAGTAAAGGAGCAAGCATAAACAATGGGAAAGAGTAGGAGAGGGAGGAGAAAAATACAAAAAAAATGTCAAAAAAATAAGGGAGTTTGGGGTTTGCACTTACCTCTTAAGCTCTTGTAGATGAAGTCCTCCAAGCTCCTGCTCCAAGCTCCTCCTCCTTCACTCCTCCAAACTCTCATCTCTTCTTTTCTCTTCACCAACTCTCATAAACTCAAAGTGAGTAAATGAGGGATGAATGGGGGCTTTAATCCCTTCATTCCTCACCCTAACCCAAGGTGGATCCACCCCCAACAAGCCAACTCACACAAAAAAAAAAATAAAATTAAAAAAACGGGTTTTTTTTGCTGTGCGGTGGGAAAAATGGAAGCGTGTACGGAATCATATGCAATCCGTACGATTTGGCCTCCGAAACGACGCGCTTTGTACGGCCAAAGCGCCATACGAAACACGCTTTGGAAAAAACGAAATGTGCTTCAGTCGCACGCTTCTCGAATTTCTAGGAAGCGTGTTTATCAGTGCGAAACGCGTTTTGGTTTTTTTGAAGCGCATTTCGGACGACGCTTCCTGAGCGCATCCGTACGGATCGCGTTTCGGGGTTTAGATCTACGGGGGGGGACATTTGCTACAACACTGATTTGGACTCCATCTTCAAGGATTAATGAAACTGTTTTTTTGATTCCAATCAGAGCAATGCACAGTATATTTCCCCTTTGTTTATCACTTCATGTATGTCTTTCATCCTTTGAAATAGTGTAATGAAGTTATTGGTATCACTCTCCTTATGGTTGTATGTTTGCTGCTAAGTAGGAAAAAGTACATGTGTTAAATGAGGCATAGAGTTTGAGACCTTAATTCATGCTCCACTCTTTCTGCATTTTCATCTCCTCACTCTTCCATATTTTCACTGGATATTGTTGCTTAGGATTCTGTGTTCTATCCAACCCTCTGCATCAATTCCCCTTCTTTCCTTCCTTTTGTTCATCTATACTACATCAACAATGTTAAGATGCCTATTGTTGTGTGTTGACCACCAGAACCAAGACATTTCTCTTTGAGATTAGCCATATTTACCCCCTAAGTATTTAGATATATGTGTTTGCTTGAGTTTACCTTGATGAAGGACTATTGAACCAAGCCCCTGAATTATTTCTTTTCAAGCTACGTGACATATGGAGTGTAGCTGAAAGCCCTATTGATAATCTTCAAAAACACTCCTCTCAGATGTTGTAGGCACTGACCCCTTTCTCTCAACCCGTGGGTTGTCTCTAGGAGGCTTCTACATCTCCTGAAGCAATTATGTGACAGGAGATAGAAAAAGCTACAACAGGGTGAATCGTCACTACAATGATTGTTTTGGTGGGAATCTTCTATTTAATTTGCATTACATGCCAAGGAGACGCTGGCTACAAAACAACTTTATGGAATAGTGGATACTTCATACAGGTTTGTTATCCCTTCAAGTATTAGTAACAATAGCTATGCATGTAGGCTCATAGCTAGGCCATGCAATTAGAATCATAAATCTTGCATCTGGGCATTTAAAAAGAATTCATACTATTTTTTCTTCAACACTTAAGTTTTTTCTTCCATATAAAGCATCATTGTAATTGTATTAAAATGTGTATAAAGGTGGCAACTAAGCAGCTCACATGTCCACCATACCCTTTTAGCTTATTGTTGTATGAGTTACTTGGCTAGAACCTTTCATTATAATTGTACATGTCACCACTCAAATTGTATGTTAGAATGGTTAAAGCTCTAACCTGTTGAATTTTGTAGCTATGGCCAGTCTTCATTATTTATATTTTAGCCCTTGTAATGTATAATGTAAATGTAAGACACGATCTTCATGTAATTTTCATTGATTAGCCCTTGAAAGAATATATATATATATATATATATATATATAAAACATGTTCATGTCGGATTTAAAAGAGAAAATTTTGAAATTTGAATTTTGAATTTTTGGCTTCAAGCTAGTCAAGTTGGTCCTCCCTCAAGTCAAGTCGGCTCGAATGAAGAGACAACCATTCATGAAGGAAAAACACTATATACAGAGTATTCAACCTCCACACAAAGCACCATTCAATCTCACACAAGCAAGACCATTTCTAGGCATTCAAGCGAAGGAGAAGAAGGACGACGAAGAAGGATGAGTTCGTCTCTATCCTCTATCTCTCTCTTTTGATCTCGCACGTGTTACTCTTTGAACAACAGTTTCTAGACAGGCCAAAATTCTAGGCATGGTGAAATTTTGGGCAGTTTCTAGGTAGCGTATTCTTGGTAGGCTGATATTCTTGGTAGGTCTGTGAGGGTTGAAGTTTGAAGTTTGAATTTTGACTTGTGATCAGATTGGATCATTATATTGTTTGTCATCCATCTTGATGCTTTCAAAGTGGAAAAAGCGGAGGAATCAACTCATGGGACTGTTTTTACTGGCGGGACCCAGTTTGGCAAAACAAGGTCTGAAACCATCTGAGAGCATTTTGAGGCATCAAATGACAGTTTTGGGGGTAAAACTTTGGTTCTTTAGTGTTGCACCTTCTAATGCTATTGTGCACACAAAGACCTCTCCAGTGGTGCAAGAATCACGTCAATCCAAGTCTGTATGCGAAAGTTATGCCACTCAAAAGTTGACCTCCCTGTTTTCACCACCATAATTCGAGAGGATTCCATGTCAACCCCCATTATTCATGAAAAAGAGGTTATTGATGTGATTATGATGTAAAAGACTCTAGAAGAGTCTATATTGTAACTTTGTTTAAGAGTTGAACTAGTCAAACCTAACCACTAGTAGGCTATTGAGCTGTGTTATAACCGGGCCACCGAGAGAAAAAGGGATTCCATTCTTTCGAGTGCATTTGTTCCATCGCTGATAAAAAATAGCCAAGAGGGAAAGGAGGAAGAGCACACAAAGACGATTTGTGCATTGTAGCAGCCCATGGGCCACAAGCCATACTTCTTTGTATCCATATTTCCGTTTAGAGAAAGAGTGCAGAGCGACCTCACCTTCCAACTGGGTTTTTCTCCTGAAAGGGTTTCCCAAAGCATATCTTGTGTTAAATGTGTGTGTGTGAGCTTTTATTTTTCTGTTCTTTATTTTTGGCATAATTTTCATGCACATGCATGCACTATTAACAGTAAATCTACAAATCCAGAAATCTAACAGAACTATAATAGTGTAGAATTTCAGATTTTAAATATACTATTATCAGATTTGTTGTGACGAACTGTCTAGTGGAATATCCATGGTAGTTTACAGATCAACTTGACTTGGCTTGACTAGAGGGCAGCTTGACCAGATTTGACCATTAGCTTGTTGGCATAGTTGACTAGCAACATTAGATGTATCTCTTGTTGAATTAAAGAACTTCTCTAAGGAAAAGGTTGCTAGATTTTCCCCCCAAGTGGGTTTTTCCAGAGTAAATCTTGTGTTCTCTTTGTGCATTGTGGTCTCTACTTTTGTTATGCTTTTATGGTGGTCTCTTCCTAGGAGCATCTCATCTATTGAGGTATTCTTTGATGGCTTTCTTAGAGATTTTCAAGTATGCCCTGCACTAAACATTCAAGAGGAAGCCTTCATTAAGCATCATGATGACCTTGGGAATCTAGATGATGAGCAGGAAGGAGGGTCCTCCCTAGGTCCACATGACGAAAAAGGTGATGAAGATAATTTTCAGAACACGTGTGATAGGGAGGATGAGTCTATGGAAAGTGAAGTTGAGGTTAACCCTACCTTTTCCGAGGGTATGATTTATGATAATCCACTCTTTGAAGACCTTGGAGAAGGTGATCCCATAGCCCCTTCAAACATTGATATCAATGATTACTTACATATTGAAGAAGGGAAATGGGAGGTTCATGAGAATTGTTTTGACAAGGTCCCTATCTATGACACTGATGATGATGATATCAATAGGACCCTTGTCTCTCCTCACAATCCTGGGGTTGTAGTTGAGTTGCATGTGGACCCTTTCCTCAACCCTTGTAATAAAATGATCATCATAAGAAAACTGCTTGTTGTGTTTGCCCATGTCGTCAGTCTCCCTTTCCTTCTAATCATGAACCTATGGTAGCCATAAAGCATGATATAAATGATAAGGACCATGATGGGGATGATATGCCTGAGGTTGCCATCCATCGAAGGTTTATGAGCTTGATTGTTGACATCTCTATCTTTTGGTTAGAGGAAAGGATATCGTGGAGTAGATTATATCCCTTTGTTCCATCATCCACTGTAATACTCCATGTGTGGTCATTTTATTTTCCCACCTCCCGCATTTGTGACCTCTCATATGGCCATTCTTGTTCACACCTCTAGACTTATTGCATAAGTAATCATATAGGCAAGAATTCTTATATACATCTGTTGTAGTTGCTGTAACAACCCCTCCAAAAATCCTGAAATCCTTAAATTTTTTGCGCCCCTGTATCGTGCGGAATCTCTTGCATCGTTGAGATCTGCTCAAGAGTTCACCAGTCCAGAAGAACCCGATCAAAGACTAAGTATTCGAGCTAAGTGTAGCTAGGTCGCTAGATTCTATCCAAAGTCAGTTAGTCGCAGATTTGAAGTGCGACTAAGTCTAAATCTTGCGACCGTTATGATTGTTGTGACCCATGCGACCCACAAGTCACATAGGTTGCAAATTCGCATTGGTCTCGCTTGCCCATCAATGCGACCATGCGACCCTTGCGACCTTGTGACTACCAGGTCGTAAGGTCGCATAGGTCACAAGGTTGCATAGACCTCTCTTGCCCATCAATGTGACCATGCTACCCATGCGACCTCACGACTGCCAAGTCGCAAGGTCACACTTTAGACCCATGCGACCTCACGACTGCCAAGTCGCAAGGTCGCACTTTAGACCCATGCGACCTTCGCACATGCGGCCAAATCTATAAATAGGGAAGTCACCCCTTTTCATTGTAACGACTCCTTTGGTCGCACAGAAGATGCAGAGGGTTTGCGACTTGGGCGCACGTGTGGTTTTGTCCAGGTAAGCGACCTTCCACTTTCCCGACAATCATGATTTTTTTGCAAGTGTCATTCCCTGTCTACCCGACCTTTTGCATCCCATTCTTAAGGGGTTTTTATCCCCTTTGCTTAGTTTTTTTACCTCAAACTCAGAAGAGTAGTTGCCCTGGCCCTGTTCATTCTTCCTTGACCAAACCATGGCCGTTCTTCGGTCCTAACCTTCCGGGTTTTGCCAGTAAGCCTTAACCACCTTGCCAAGAAGAATCCCAGACCACCTAAAGCCTCAGATTGTTTTCCTGGACCCTCCCAAAACCTAGGTCGCACGGCTTAAGGCCGCGATACCCATTTTCCTGCGACTTTGCGACATGCGACTTCGTTTCCACCTGCGACCATGCGACTTGCGACCTATATAACAGGTCGCTTAGTCGCACTTTTGGATTTGTGAATTTGCGACCTGTCTCCTTATGCGACTTGCCTATCAACTTCTGAAATTCCTTTTATTTTTGCAGTTTTGCTCGATTTTTCATGCCGTCTCTCTCATCGTGGGATTGTATTTTTGACATGCCAGGTGATGTGGACCTTGAGTGCATATCCATCTCCTCCTTCAAAGACAAGATGGCTCCCCAACCACTAAGGCTGCTCGCAAAGGCTCAAGAAGCGGTTCATGGGAGATCTACCAAGACGAGGAGCCACCCATCTTCAGGGACACAGCCTGCAACATCAATAAAACCACGAAACTCTCCTGGTACAACATCTACGAAGAGTTTTCGAAGCCAAACATACCGGAAACCCAGGAGGATTTCCCGGTATACATAAATGTCAAGAGGTCGAAGTTACACAAGATAACATCACACCCCTCGATCTTCCCATGCACAGAAACTATTGAATGGATCTTGCAAAATACAGATACGGATTCATGGACGATCAAGGACCATGCTGGAGCATCCATAACCACAATCTCCTTTGCAGATATTGTTTCCTACTACAAACTCTCAAAGAGACAGGTCACAGGAGGTTTTCAATACCAGGTGGCTCTCTGAGTTTGTGATCCCAGTGAAAGACATCCTAAGGGAATGGTGGCAAGACTTGTCAAAGTTCCGGGTCAGAACGGATCAGGCATACAAGACAGAGGGGTTGCGTAAGGTATATCAATTAATTGCCGCGATGATGTGCCGCTTATATGGTAAGGCAGACTGTGACGTATTTTATGGCACTTGGGTTCCTCTCATGTACGTTGTTGCCACCCGAGGAACTATTTTTAATTGGGCAAGCATTCTCACATCATCATTGAAAACAAACATAGCTATAGCCAAGCTCCTACAGCCAAAACAACCTCCGGAATTCTATATGGCTTCATACCTCCTAGACGCTGTCTGCACGAGATGCCAATTTGAGCATTGGAGCTGCAACTGGGATTCATCAGTGGCCGACCCCGTGCACCGCCACTACAAGGTTTTCTGGGACACAGCTTACAAAGGTATGATAGATGTAATTTCTGAATCTTTTATCGCCCCATTGTACCAACTGCTATTTGGGGAAGAACCACCATGCATGTCAAAGAGGGCTATGAAGACTGTGGTCAAGGTAGCACATTGGTTTCCCATTCAAGAAGGAACATTCATAAGAGTGTTCGGTACCCATAAGGTCCCCCATGCCCTACCCAGGTTTGTCACAGACAAAACGCTCCTGCGAGAGGTTTGCTACCAAATGACACAGGGCTTTTCAAGGGTATTGAACAAAGGCAAAAAGAAACCATGGCCCGCCTTCCCTCTCACCATCGGAGCATATGTGGTGGAGAATTTTAAACAAGTAGAGGCAAAGGTCGAGGCATTGAAGGGGAGCCATTTTGTGAGCCTCAACTACTAGACATATGATCCCGAGAAGGTCGTGGCCACCCACTGCAAAAAGGCAAAGTTCAGCTGGTCATATTCTCACACCTAGTAGGATCATGAGGATGGGGTAAAAAAATGTTATAACGCTATGAGGGAACTTAGCCCAAGCGAGCAGCAGGCCAGAGATGAGGAGCTCCTCGACGATTCCCAGGAAGATGTGAGCCTTAAAGAAAGAGATTCCACCATCAAGAAAAAACAACGCAAGGCACTGAGGAATCTGAGAAGCGAAAAGGGAAAGAGGTTGAAGATGTCTTGACTGACCACGAAGAGGAGGACATTAATGAAACATTGGAACAAAGGAACGCCACCTTGGCAAGGAAAAAGAAAGAGCTTAAGAGGCAGAGAGAGCTAGAGATCAAACAATCTCAAGATTCCAGCAACCAAGGCTAGCTCGAGAAAAGGAGGCGACATGAAGAGCGAGAAAAGGAGAAACAACTACAAGAAAAGTAGCAGGAAGAAAGAAGGGCGCAAGAAGAAGCAGAGAAGAAAAAACAGGAGGAAGAAAGAAGGGCGTAGGAAGAAGTAGAGAAGAGAAAACAAGAGGAAGAAAGGAGGGTGCAGGAAGAAGCAGAGAAGAGAAAACAGGAGGAGGAACACAAGGCTAGAGAAGAAGAGGAGAAAAGGAGATTAGAGCAAGAGTTGAAAAATATGGAAGACGAGCTAAAGAGGCAACAAGTGCTTGCAAATCAAGAGAGAAGCGACAGGAGGAAGAGCTAAGGAGGAACAAAGAAAATGAAACCTGGAAAGTGAACAAGGAGAAAATAGCAAAAAAGCCGAGCTGGGTATAGGGAAAAGTGAACTACCCCCATTGGATGTGCCTCCTTCTACTCCCCTCACTGGCGGACACCTCCCCTACAGGAACTGGGTTTCTCGGAGGGACAAGAAGAGGAGGTCCTAGATCTCACAAGGCTCACTTTTGACGAAGTTAGCCTCAAGATTGTGCAAGAAAGGAAAAAATATTGCGCTAGGAATCCAACTGAGCCTTTATCAGTCACCATGGCCAAGGAAATTGTGCCCAACATCATAGCAAACCCGTAGATGATCGCCTCGATCGGGACAACTTTCGTCGCCGCCACAGAACACAATGTGGCCCAGATGAGCAAGCAGATTACAGACCTTCAGAATAGGCTTTACGCATCTGAGCTAAGGGCCACCATAGCAGAGCAAGAGAGAAAGAAGGTAGAGGAAGAGAATGCGACACTCTGCTTAGTTCACCCGAGCGCAGCAAAATTTCAGGCAACAATCGAAGCAAAAACCGAGACCCTTGGGGAGGCCATGGCAATGGTCTACGAAGAGATGTCCAAACTGCATCACACAGTGGCCCCAATCGTGGCAATCCAAGCCCACACAAAAGAAAGAGTCGCGATGCTAAAGGAGGCTATGATTTCTCTAGATAAGATACATGAATGGTCCGTCAAGTACCCAGGAGCACCAGCAGTGGTCCCTAAGAAGGATTGGATCACCATGCAAAACGCCAAGGTTCAACTCCGCATCAAGATTTAATCTAAAGACAAATTGACCAAAGATGTGGACAGGGTATTAGCGTCCTACATGCATCTTTTCAGTGGCTTGGAATCTATGATCCAACTTCATGGGGTCCCTTCTATAGGAGAAGTTGGGCAGGTAAGGAGGCAGGATGAGATATCAAAGGAAGTACAGGCATTCATGGATACATATAAACAAGCAGCCCATGCAGAGGACATGCCAATCACCAAAGAAAATATCACATGTTATGTGGTAGAACCAGTGAGGATTTACACCAAACTGGTAACCTTGAATAACCAGGTGCATGCCAAACGGACCACCCTCATCCCGGACGTGCTCGAGTGCCTACATCGACATGATGGAGATTAGCCGCAGATCACTTCCATTGCAGCAAAATACAACCTATGACACACCTATTTGATAGAATAACTCGATCTAGACATCCCAGAACTTGCCATTGTTAAATTAATAAATTAGGTTGATAACTTATTTTTGTGATGTATGTACTTCGGTAGCATAGAACATTTTTGAATACGAAAGGTCATGTGGGATACCAAAAGTCATCAGGTAGATGAAGAGTCATGAGGAAGTTCAAGAGTCAAGGGTAGGCCATGAGTCACCCTCACTCTATAAATACACCCTCATGCCACATTTGTAAGGACCTTTTGCTGAGGACATTTTTGGAGATAATATATTGCTTAAGAGAACTTATGCTCTTCTAATTAATGCAAGGAGTGATTGTAAGATTCCACTATTGGATTCCTCAAATCTTTTATGTCGTAATGCCATGAGTATTTTCTTCACTTGATGGATTGGATGTTCCTGAGAGTCCTTTGATGTGCGGTCTCTTCATATGCTGTCTCATACTTCAAACTTTGTGTTGCTTCACATGGATGGTATTTGATTCGCTAACTCTATGCTTGTGTTGATGAACTGTTTCATTGGTATTGGTATAATCTATTTTGACTACACGTTTATTTATGCTCATAGATGTTTGATCATTGTGAATTACTTTACAATTGTTAAGCACTTTATCTTGTCAAACATGAGTCTTATTTGAAGCCTGCTAACAGTTACTTTACATAAGGTTTATGTTGTTTATAGTTTGGCTATTCATGGTTTGTACGTTATAAGATATTTGTCAATTATTTCCTTGTGTTTGTTGAAGTTCATGCTTTCAATTGAGCTCACATCCCACCTCCATCCGAAGCAATCTCAAAACACTTGAACGACAGTTGGGCCTACATACCAAAAGGGATCCCTAATGCAAACGGTGCAGGCTCTAGTTGGGAACCTACATCGGGGGGATCCCCTTTGATGTTGGCGGAAAATTCCAGCCCGTCAATGACATCTAATGATATGTTGGTTGCATTGGCTGTATAATCACACTTAGCATTTGCTTAGTGTAATATACATGTTAGGGTAGGATGCATTACATGTTGATTTTCGCATTAGAACTAATATCATATTCTTTTATCATGCTAGATTAGATGCATTGCATTTAGAATTAAATTTTATTGCTTGTTGATTTTATGGCCTAACAAAAGCATTGGTGAACAAGAGATGTCGTAAAAACATGCTGCCCTGTGTGCCTAGTTTTTGATGTGTAGGCTACAGGTCTATAGTCCCAAGAGATGTTGTTGTTCTCATGACCTCCCCGTTCGAGTACGTTTGTGCACTCTACTGAGAGCTCATGTCCCAGTTGGAGCTAGATGTTACCCACTACTAGTGGGTGACACCCATAGGAGAATGTTTTCTCATAGATTGTCTTTAGCTGGCATCCATCAACCACCAGATAGCTCGATGTGCCACCATCACCACCTGAGCCAGCCATTATGTGCCCTTGCCCATTCTGTTATGATCGTATGTTTAAAGGTGGGTATTCCAATCCCGAAGGTATGGCTTCCATTATGTAATTGGGTATTTTTGCTTGGACAAATCTCGACACGGATTAGTGGGGGGATTTGGCGAAAAGAATGGGCTTAGTCTGTACTCTTGTCCCGTTGTCCAACTTGGTGATTAGTCCTGTATCCTAGTCCCATGACTCCTTTATTGACTACTAACTTTAGGAGTGGCACTACATGGGAAACCCCGATTTTGGCTGCGTGGTCCCGCTTCCCGACACCACATACATCACTCTCCCCTGCTCATTATAACCACTTTCTAGATGTTTCCTATCTGGGTCCACATTTGTCCATTGGGTCCACAAGGAGTTAGCCTCCTCCTCCCTTCGTCGACACTTTTGCTTGAGCCTCGAATGATGCGCTGGATGTTAATGCTACTAAAAATAAAAATTAAAAGCATAATTTGGCCACTTACAGCAGGAAATGTACCATAAAATGCAAAAGATGGTTGGGACATAAAAATTTAGCATGTGGATAAAAGACAAACATGAGCTCTACCCATATCATTATGGCCATAACCTTGGTTCCTAGGGCGCCTTATCTGAGTCTCCTGCATCATTAAGGAACTTATGATTGTCCTGTTGAAATTTTTAAGTTTACATAGTTTAGAAACCCTTCATGCACTTTTTTTGATTTATTCCTACCTACTTGTTATTTTTCTTTAACAAGTTATTTATGAAGTAAATACTGAAAATAAACACCAGTGCATGCTCAATATATTACAAATCAACAACTAAAAGAAACAAGAACAAATACACCACATGACACCATTATTTTTGGACCAATGTCCCCAGAAAAACCCAATGCGGGAAAACCGATGCAACTATTTGAGCGTTTTCTTAATAAGCAATATCAGAGTACAATCTGGGTGCCGAAACTGGCCTACCCAACAGAGAATTTCGTTAGCAACTATACCTCACAATTTGAGAGAAATCTCTTGGCTGAAACCCCGGAAAATCCTTTCGGTAGCTCCTTTGCACAAAACTGCTCTGCAACCCCAGCGTCTGCCCAATTTGGACTGTGTCAGCCCCTCTCTATCTCACGCTGGCCCTGCGTCAGCCCTTCTTGGCCTGCGTCATCCCCAGAAGGCCTTGCATTAGCTTTTTGGGCCTCTGTGTCGGACACGCTGGCCTCTCTGGTGCTCTGCGCAACACTTGGCTGCGTCTACGTGGCCTTGCGTGAGTCCTTGCTAGCTCTGCATCAATCTCCTTGGCTGCTGTGTTGCTCTCTTGGCACAATCTTTGCCTTCTCTGTTTCTCTGTACTCAATGCTCCTTAGCTGCTCTCTCGATCACCGATTCTATCTCTCTTAGCAAACCCCGCTCTAGAGAATATAATGATTGATCATCTGGTGTGCTCTCCACGTGACCCTCAAGCCTCTTGTTATACTTTTCCTGTTGACATCTCAACGGTCGAGATTAAGTCCCTAATCAACGACTAAGATTAGATCTGGTTTGATCCATGTCTTTTGGACCATTCTAACACAGATTCATATTAATACACATTAATATTTTATTTTCCCTAAGTTTAGACTTAGGGACTCCATTAAAAATATTAATTATTTTAATATCTCCTAATCTGTTTAGAATTTGCCCAAACTCTTTCTGGGTATTGGAGATCTCATGTGCCCGAACCTCTCCACCAAATTTCATGGCTAGAGCACATCCGATGCTACCCCAAACAACATGTCCCAACCCTTGGTGGGCGATGAACTGCCCAACTTTAAAGGGGTATCCACTGCTATATCATTCACATCATGCTCTCATTCCCTGGAGCCTCGAGTAATTAAAAGAAAAAAATCAATAAAAGGCAAAAGGCATATGAAGAAGGGTGAAAAAATAAAGGTTGTGGTAACTCATGTACCACAATTCCCCCCTCCTACATCTATACACCCAAGTATGGGCCACCCTCATTATAGCTACCCTTTTACCATGGCATATGGCTTAGATCCTTGCCTTGCTATCCCACTCCATTCCATCATTATATCACATGACACCTGCCTAATGTTACTTGGGAGCGGGAGCGGGAGCGACCATTTTCAGAAGCTCCCGGTTTGGGAGCGAATCCGGGAGCGATTTTTAAAAAATATATATATTTTTTATATTTTTATATTTTTGATACATATATGTCAACAGAAACATGTAGAATGATGAATTAGATATAAAAAACATAAAAAAACATAGATTGATTATTGAACCATATCACATCAATCATCTAGATTCTAGAAATTATAATCTTCATCAACCATGTCCACAAGTTAGTAAAATACATATTACAACTGCAACATATTGAGTCTCGTGAATCATGATTCATCAAATTAAATCTTAAAGTTTCAACTTCAAGCTTTCAAAATTGAAAATTCAATATATAACATTTATCATCACTGATCACCAAAGTTGTACTTGTAAGCTAAGTTCAACCATTACAAGAAGTAATATCTTAGATATTTCTAAGTCCTAACTTCTAACTGTTAACATGAAATGAAATGTTATAAAATGAAACATGAATAATGAAATGAAATGAAACAACTTTAGTCTTTCACGAAGCATCATATTCATAATTCACAATCATTACCAATGAGTTATAATTGCCAACTTCAAACTTCAAATTTTCATTGTCACAGTGATATATTGTTTACAAAAAATATCATTATGATATGAAAGAGTCAAGAGTCAAGAGTCAAGGACTCAAGACTCAACAGTTATGAAAACTAATAGAAACTAGAAAAGACAAGTAAACTGTAAATCTACATGTGGCCCTTGCCACGAGAGTCTCCAGGAGTATAAGCAGGTCGTGGTGGTCTTCTAGGAGTCTCCCGCATAGACCGACGACCAGAACTAGAAGGCACATGCCCTCCACGTGAGGGTGTAGATGGAGGTGGTGACAGCAAAGGACCAAGACTCGGACCTCGAGCACTGCTACTAGATGGTGGAGGTGGAGGTGGCATGGCTGCTGCAGCTGTAGCTGCTTCATCTTCATCCCTTATAAGTTCCTCTTCCAATTCTTCAAGATGCACTATACCATCCTCCAAATTGTCATCCTCTGGGTGATTGTCCCAAATTTTATATGTGAGATCCTCATAAGCCCAATCACAGTAATGACTCAACAACCTCAAGTTGTAGTGCACATAAACCAAGCTTTCTGCTCGGTTTTCATTGAGTTTGTTTCTTTTCACATTGTGTATGAAGCTATAGGTGCTCCAACACCTCTCTGCAGAAGAAGTATTCACAACCTGTGATAGAACTTTTTTTGCCAATTTTGGAAAAATTCCATGGCCGCCATATGTTTCCCACCATGTGAGAGCATCAAATCTGTCTCTGTCTTCCATTGTATGGAACGTACCAAACAAACCAGTGCCACTGAAGTATTTGCCTATTTCAAGGCACACAACTGCACATTCCTCCCTGTTAGTATCAACTTTTCTAATGCTTGCAAATATCCACTAGTTACCTCTGCATCTAAATAGGGTTTGGTCCTAATCCCACTCCCTGGTGCAGGTTGGCCCAACCAAGATGTAGAGTAGTATTTTGGCGTAAGGATATACGCCAAGCAATGTAGTGGAAGATTAAGTCTATTCCACCATTCACACACACAATCATGAATCAGTTTGTACAAGTTGGGATCTCTGTTATAAACAATATCTTTTATTTGCCCCAACATGGTATCAATTTGCTCATACACCTCACCAATCACTGGTTTGTCTGTATCTACAAACCGAATCATGTGATAAGTGGGCTTCGTGAAATCCAATACTTGCCTCACACTTGTCCAAAACTGACCATCAAGAGCGGCCTCCTCCGCCAGTTCAAAACCTTGCCTGTCAGCTGCATTTGTAGCCCTTTCCTTTAATACCTGCCAATGTGGACTTGATACCATGCTAGCCAATGACTCTCTTACCTTCAAAAGGCGCCTGAAGGTGAGGTAATAGCTACCAAATTTGGTCTTCGCAATCTTCAACAGCTCCAATCTCGAGTGATTGCGGAAAAGGACATGGGTATTGCTATGATTTGTAATAAATTTTATCATTTGTTTGCCTTTCTTGTACAAATCACCAATCCATTGGTATTGTGCATTTTTGTTCTTGACAACATCATGCATCAGAAGGTTCAATGTGTGAACCAAACATCCAGACCAAAATATGTTGGGGTATTTATCCTCAATAATTGCTCTTGATGCCTTACAATTAGGAGCATTATCAGTGATGACTTGGATGACATTGTATGGCCCAATACGGTCAATTGTTTCAAGTAATGCTTCTGCAATGTTGATGCCGGTCCTGAACTTGTCTGAGTAATCATTTGCAGTTAGAAAGATGGCACCACTAACAGACACAGCAAGAACACTTATCAATGGCTTGCCTTTTACATTTGTCCATCCATCAGATACAGTGGACACCCCATGGTCAGTCCAAGAACTCGTCATTCTATTCAAAGAATGTGATATTTTTGCTTTTTCATGATCAAGTCCAATGGTTCTTGCCTTGTCATACCCAGGGCTCTTGTATCCTTTAGGGGCATCATTTATGGCAGAAACCATTTCGTGCCAATAAGGTGTGCGAAGAACATTGAATGGTATCCCACATGCATAGAGAAACCCGTAAACCTTTGAATCCACATCATTTATACACCCCTCATCAAGGAAATCTGATATGGTTCTACGCCTTAAACCTGATGACCCTGTGCCTCCATATCCACTGCCTTGGGAGGATGCTGAAGGAGTTCTTTGTGCTTGTGATTGTGAGCTTGCTTCAAAGAAACCCCTTGATTTTTTTGATTTGTATTGGGCATCCTCCTCTTCCCTTATGTACTTGGCTCTATCCGCTACTGACACCGCTGGACAAGTTTTGATTCCTATTTTTTTGTCTCCATCCCATGGCCTTTTCCCGCAGAGGTGTTTTCTGGCACTGGTGTATGAACCTGTGTAATCATTGTTGCAATGGGGGCAATGAAATTTAGTGGTTCCACCCCCTTTCCCTGCTTCAGGCCTGCTAACATATTTCCATAATGGAGTTTGGTCTTGTTTAGTTTTTTGAGAGTCATGTTCACCCTCCTCTAGCTCCTCCTCACCGGGGTTTTCATCAAATCCACTTTCTCCAGCTTCTTCATCCCCCTCTTCATTTTGGCCTCTCTGTTTCCTACTCTCCAGCACCATAATAACCATAAAAGGGACCAAGAAGAGGAAAATCCCAAGAAATATAGCTAGGTCCATGATGTTTGATATTTGTAGGCTTTTGAATCTGCAAATTAATTTAATTTATTTAGATTAATTAATTTAATAATTTTAATCTATTAATTTAATTTAGATTCATGATTTTTTTACTAAATATAGTTAATAAACTAAATTGAACTACCTAAATTACTACCTAACTAAATTAAACTAACTAAACTAAGTAAATTACTAAGTTACGTACCTCTTTGCAGGCTTGCTCCTCGCTCCTTTGCTCTTGCTCTCCTTTGCTCTTGCTCTCATTCAAGTGATAATGAAATGTTTGTTTGCCCCATTGAGTTTTTAAAACAATTTTGTTTCTGTTTTTGTTTTTGTTTTGTTTGTTTGTTTGTTTGTTTTTTTTTTTTTTTTGTTTTCCGCATTCGCAACTTTCTTTTCCGTCCAAATCGCTCCTGGCATTGGTCGATTCGCTCCCGGAGCGAATATTTAACGCTCGGGAGCGATCGCTCTCGAGCGTTAAATATTCGCTCCGGGAGCGACACTCCTGATGTCGCTCCCGAAATTGGCAGGGAGCACAAATTTTTTTATCGGGATCGCGCTCCCGAAATCGCTCCCGTTCAGAAGCGTGCTCCCGACCGGCTCCCGAGCCGCTCCCGCCTGGAGCGCAGGTTGGGAGCGGGAGCGGGGGGGGAGCGCTCCCCCGCAACACTGCACCTGCCATTTAATGGATGTACCATGGACCTGTCAACCCCTTGGAGGTTGAAACCACCTAAAAGGTCCTTTATTAACCTCCCTCTTGAACTTGGAGACACCTGTACATTCCAAATCCCATTATGGAAGGGCATGCCACTATGAAGTGTCCACTTGGGCACTTGATTTGTAAGCTTATTTACTCGATTACACTAATGAATTGTTGTATTGGAAGGTGAAGAGATGCATTGGATCTTATACATTATTACAAGTGCGTTTTCGCTTAGGGTTTGGCCTCCCTATATGGAATCCAAGCCCTCCAGAGGGTCATGATGACAATTGTAGGGTGAACATTGAGAGCCATGGGCCTCCTCCACAACAAAGCATAGATTGCCACACCATGGAATTCTTCAACACCACATTTTTCTTGCTCGTGCCCCACTCATGTAGAGATGATGGTGCACTTGGACCACATTGCCAACCAGACACATACTTGCACCAAACACTTGGCATGTGATCCAAGGCCCAGATGGGGTTTTGTCTCAACTAGGGAGACATGGGAGGGCTTGTATCATCATTCTTGCCCTTATGGATGGAGTATCAACATGTTGATCTAGTTGGAGACCTATGAGACCATTACCTGTGCCCCACAACCACTTGGGAGCACCATATATGTTTTGCTTGGAAACCAAGGGGCCAATCCCTTGGTCATCATTATGAGAGCCCTCCTCTTTTGTAATGACCCACCTACATCTACAAATAAAATGTGGATATTAGCATACATACAGGGCATCCATATGATAGTTACATATGCATGAACCGTATGTATTGCACTAGTAGACATACTAGCTAATACTGGAAAATGCCTAAGTTAGGGTAATGAATTAAATATCGAAATAAATTTCCATCTCACCAGAATATAATAAATATATCAAGTTAGGTACTTGATATATATATATATATATACCACCCTTATATACCAAAATAAAATATAATTTAATTTACAAATTATATTGGAGTGAAATAAATAATATAATAATGTAATTTAATTAAAATTATAAATAAGGTGAATTAAGTTAATAATTTTTTTTAATTAAAATAATAAAGTAATGTTGACCCTAATTGAACTAATCAAATGAATCCTACGTAACCTATCTTTATAAAAGAGAACCTACTCAATCAAATCTGTAAAGATCATTAACAAGATCAAAGGCATGCAAAGTTCCATGTAACAAGGGATGACACAGAGACGGGTAAGGGAAGAAAAGCGGTGAGCCGGAGAAATATAAAGGAAGGGAGTATGACTGAGAAGGGGGCTTTTGCTGGTGGAAAGGAAGTGTAGGGAGGAGGAATTTACATAGAAAGTCACAGACTGAGAGAAGCCTCAATTGTTCTTGGGTTTTCGGGCACGGGGGCAGAGTACCTCATTTGTGAAGTGTTGATTTCTAGTAGCATCAGATGTGCTCTAAGTCTCAAATTTTGCAGGGAGGCTTGGGCACATGTATTCCAAAGAACCCAAAAAGCATTTTGGGAAATTCCACCCGGAGACAGTTTTATTAAAATAATTAATTATTTTTAATGGGACCTTAAGTCTAAATTTAGGAAATTAAAATAATTAATGGGTATTAATCTAGAAGAAGACGAGGATCAAACAGAAATGATCCTAGCCATTGATTAGTTTCTAATTTGGACCATTGAATGTTAACGAGAAGATTATTTAAGGAGGCTTGAGGGTCATTTTGAAGACACACAGAGAGTTGATCAATTAAATTGAATAGCTGAAGCTAGAGGCAACACAATGATTTCATAGTAATCACGCAGAGAGGGGCAGAGAGAGTTTTGGCTGGAGGATCTTCTCCGGAGCCAAGAATACTCAGTAGAGAGGTAGAGAGACACACAGAGGAGGCAACACAGTTGCTAGAGAGGGTGACACTGAGCCAGGAAGGGCTCATGTAGGTCCCACGCATAACAGCTCATAAACCTTCCACGTAGAAGTCTGAATTTGTTGGACAGCTGGACATTTTGAGTCGAAAGGGATGGAATCAGCTCCAGAGAGTAAATCGATTCACAATAGAGGTGACGCGGACCCACCAGGGGCAGCGTAGAAGTAGCCCGGGATTCGTTGGTTCAGTTGCCAGATCAAACATGACTTACAGTGTAGAGTGAGATAATCTCACTAATTTCTTCTGTCGAGTGATATTCTCTGTACTATATTTCCAGCAAGGCATCCAGAGGTTGTATTCAGAAATAACTTTTGCTTAATAATAAAAACCCTCATATCTGCTGTGCCGGTTTTCTCGCATTGTGTTTTTCCGGGGACGTTTGTCCAAAAACAACTGTGTCATTTGTGTTGTATCTTTCTCTTGTTCAATTTCTTGTTTCAACATATTATTTTAAATGGTGTAGGCTACAGTGTATGTATTTTGATGTTTGCCGTAGGAAATTGCAAATAACTTGTTCATGTAAATCTAACAAGTAGGAGAAATATCATCAGTTGTTGCAGTAGGGTTTCGGGTTTTAGGAATTTCCACATGAAGTACTTTGGAATTGGGTATCGAGGTTGTGCCTAGTTTGACTGGGAGGTTTTGGTCATTTTGAAAGCGGAAACGGGAACAACAGCCGCCAAAAACTTCATCAGGCAAAATTTCGATTTCAGGAACACTCCAAGCAAAATTACAAGTACGTATTGATGATTTACAATCAAGAATGTTTGCTTGCTTCATAATTTAGGGCTTTGTGTATTCTGTATGAATGATAATTTAGGTCTTTGTGTATGTAATGGCAAATTAAGGCTTTATAATTGTTTAGGGCTCTACATCTTCGATTTGGTACATGGAGGACTTATCTAGGCCTTCCAACAACCCATTTGCACCATTTTTCTATCATTTCGACCTCATTAGAAAGGCTAGTTGAGTACTTTTGAGCTATTTGGTAGGCTTGTCACCAATTAGATTGTTATTTTGCACATTAGAGTCATTTTAAAGGGCTCATTAGGCTAATTGGACTCATTCGAATTATTGGAGGCTCATATAAATACAAATGAGGCCTCATTTGTAAAACATCATCACTTGGATTTGGGATATCTCTCTCTAAAGAATTCAGACCTGCAACTGTTGAATGATTTTGGATGAATAAATGCATTTTGATGTGTGGAATGTTGGAAATATTGAGGGGGGGTGAATTGGTATTCCTTAGCATTTAGCACTTTTAAATCTTTTTAGAGCATTAGTTAATCTTCAATTATTATTAATGTTTATGCAGTAATAATAGTAAATAAAAGAACACAGTAGGCACAAGAATTTTAGGTGGAAAACCCCCTCCAGGTTAAAAACCACTGAACGCTTTTCTAATAAATTCTTTAATCTTCAGCTCCAATTGAAATGAATTCAACAACTTCCTAGAATTCTCAAAAAGAATTCTTCTCCAGCTCCCACTAGAAGGACGCCTCAATGCCCTGGTTTCTTCAGTAATCAACTGAATGGATGCCCCAACACCCTAGTGAGCCACAACTCGCCCTAGCACCACCCTACCACCCTGAAGTGTTCATAGACCCCAACCTGTAGGCGACTTCATACACCTGCCTAACACCTCCCTGCCACCCTATAATGACTGAAATAAGACAACACTGTGGATTCTTAAACCAGGGACAACAATCCACGATACAATAAGAACAATGATTTTTGTGTACTTGACCAAATACCCAATCACTCTATGTCTTGCAACCAACCATGACATCATCCCAACAATGACTCCTATACCTCCTAGCACTGCCTCTTCGAATCTAGGCAAAATGACTCTTTTACACTCTTTACAATGATGACTCTTTTACAATTTTACAATGATGAATCATTTACAAATGACTCTTTTACAACTTTACAATGATGACTCTTGACCTTAACAATACTTCACAATATCTGGATGGCTGTCATGTCTTCAAGGATGTCCGACTACAATGCTTCCTTTGATTTGATACTTCTGCTCTTGAATTCTTGCTTGATGTTGTACTTGAATCTTCTTCTACCTGCATGCAAAATTTGCCCAACGAAACCATTCCCAAAACAAAACAAAATACCCTTCAACTTACCTCTCCTTGCAAAACACATGTAAGTGCATAATAATGAGTAAATACAAATACAAATTACAATGCATACCTGAAGTGTGCTTGTCACTTTTGTTGTTGACTTGCTGCAGCAGTAGAGAAAGACTCCCACTCTTGATATAGGCTTGGACTTTATGCAAGACTATATCCAAAATTGACCTAAAGATATATACAATAAAAACTGTTGACAAACCCTAGACTTGTGATGGACCAAGTTCTAAGTACAACAACAAAGACCATTCTATCAACTATGACAAGACGAGTAATATGAACTTTCAACATCATATATATTTAGCAGACTTGGTGTAGCATCAAGAATATGTAGCATCACATGTGTAGTATCAAGAATAGGACATCCGAAAAGCTAACTGTGACATATAGAGACATAGAGATATAACCGAGACACTGTGTATAGCTATGTTGTCCTGCAAAAACATATGTCAGAGATGATACTCAAAATTCAAATGTAAACACAATCATACATACCTTGGTGTAGGAGACTTAACCTTGACTATTGATGTGTGGTCATTATTGCAGTGATCCTTGAATGCATGCTTTTTCTTGCCTTCTAGGAGCTCGATATTGAATCTGTTGTATCTATGTAATTTCGGTTCTCCAGGGTTTGAAATTTCGTCGTGTGGTAGCCTTCTGAGTCCTCTTTCCAACCTCACAGGTCCGATCAAGATTGGATTATTCAAGAATGAGTTATGCCCAATCTCCCACGATGACCTGATTATACACTAGTTTAGTAGAGCTAACTTGTACAAAGTGCCACGTGTCACTGTTGCGACCTTCGGCCCTGAAAACGATACCCAACAAACTACAGTCTGTCCTCTTTCTGTCACTATTTATGAAATTTGAATCCAATGCTCAAAGAGAAAGTTATGATGATTTTCCCAACGTCACCTGTTTGACATGGAATTCGGGAGCATGCAAAATCCCTTACTCAGATCATATCTCCGAAAATATAGTAGACCAAGATCTGAAATTCGGTCATGAGGTTTATCAAGATTTCAGCTCAAATGGGTTTTAATTTCAGCTTCTGAAGCTTTGTAGAAAAAATGTTATAGTGAAAATGCCACGATGACCTGTTTGAAGCCACAAAATCCCTACTAGAGGAGGATATGAGGGTCACTATTTATATGAATGTCTTGAGTTGAGAGGGTCCTCAACAAGTGAACATTGGAGAGATTTTAGGAAAAAAATATTATTAATTATTGACTATTCAATGACCACAACCTATTATGAGTGCCATGCCACAACACCATAGGGTTTTAGCCAACTAACTGGGGTTACTAACTTCAAACACGAATATCTCTCAAACCGTGAAGAATTACATGGCGTGCCATATATCAATGGAAACATCTCGATGCGTAGAATCCATCTAGAAGATCCTTGACTTAGAATAGAGTAAGCTGTCAAGTCAAAATGCCCACGCAAGATCAGGGTAGCCCCTGGTGTTGCTTGAGTTGACATCAATGACAACCACTGATCAACAATCTCCCCCTTTGACATTGATGGCAACACAAGTACTCCCCTTGCCATCATGAGACTTCTTCCTACTGCCTTTTCTCCCCCTTTGTCATCAATGGCAAAGGGTAACTCCCCCTGACAAACTGTCATCTTGCAGACCTGTACACACCTCCACTCCCCCTTTCTACTTAGTTAGATAAGAGAAAGATTCTAATGAGAACTTGGGAGAATCCCAAGCTTTTGGCAAAGATACTCAAATGCTTCACGAGGTAATGGTTTGGTAAAGATGTCAGCAATTTGTTCCTTTGTGCCAACATATTCAAGCTTGATATTCTTTTCGGCGACCTGCTCTCTAACGAAATGATATTTGATCGGAATGTGCTTTGTTTTGGAATGCATCACAGGATTTTTGGAGATACTGATGGCACTGGTGTTATCGCAGAAGATGGGAATAGGCTCATCAAACTTAACTTGAAGATCTTGCAAGGTTTGCTTCATCTAGAGAACTTGAGTACAACAAGCTGCTGCCGCAATGTATTTTGCTTCCACTATGGATAACAAGATTGAAGTCTGTTTTTACTTAACCATGAGACAAGGCAACAACCTAGATAGAATGCTGCTCCACTGGTACTCTTACGATCATCAACACTTCCTGCCCAATCTACATCTGTATAAGCTTGGATAACTCGATCATTTCCTTTGGGATACCATAGACCATATTCCATTGTACCCCTAAGGTATCAAAGAATTCCTTTCAATGCCAAAAATATGAGATTCTTTTGGTGCTGCTTGGAATCGTGCTCAATGTTGCACGAAACGGGGACATTTTTTTGGAAGCGGGGACGCGGAAGCGTCATTTTCCAAAAATATAGGAAGCGAAGCGTCTGCTATATTTATATATTTTTTATATTTTTTTGCATTTATACTCAAAACAAACATCCCAAATACCAAATTAGTTGTAGAAGACATGAAAACATGCATATTTTTGCATAAATCAAGATAGATATAACATCCATTGTACATTAATGATTAATTATTCGAGCATCAACCATTTAGATGCATCAACCATCTAGAATCTAGATTCTTCTCCTCTTGTCTAGCCTTTGCCTCTACCTCGATTGTCTAGGGATATTAGTCAACATTGCCCAATTTTGATCAAACTACCTAATTCAAGACTTAAAATATGGTAGAAAAAGCTTAACATGCTTGATCGATGATTTTGACTTGATTGAAAGGTAATTTTTTGCTAAGGGCATGCCGCGTGACAAAGGAGTTCAACAATTAACACCACCAACACTAGGGTACATATAGGGCTTGGTGCTCTTGATAAAATGCTAATCGCATACCTTTATATTTGATATAATCTAATGAAATGCCACAATCCCATTGATCTTGAATTCCTGAAAACTGTTAAGTCTGCTGAATTTTGAATAGGATATGAAATTCTATTTTCTCCATATGAAGTCCAATGAGGCTGGAACCACTCTCAAACATCCCGAGTCATTTCATGGTAATGTTAAAAATTTAAGTAAAAGGATGAAAATGAAAAATAAAGGAGAATGTCACTTTTACTTTAAGAATTTAACATTGCCATGAGGGAGCATCTGCTATATTTATATTTTTTTTTGCCTTCATTCCTCACCCTAACCCAAGGTGGACCCACCCCCAACAAGCAAACTCACCTAAAATTAAAAAACAAATTGAAAAAAAAACAATTTTTTAAACAGTGAAGCTTTTCCAGAATCGTACGGAAGCGCCACGCTTCCGACGCCCGAAGCGTCGTACGAAGTGCGCTTTAAAGGCTTAAAAGCGGCGCTTTCTTACCACGCTTCCGAATTTCCAAGAAGCGGTGAAAATTTTGGAAGCGCACTTCCGGCGAAGCTTCCTAGGCCCTTCCGTACGGGACGCGCTTCGGGGCTTGGAACCGCGCCGGGGGGGGTGGGTGCTTCGTGCAACATTGATCGTGCTACTTGTCCAAATGCCTACATCACATCTGGTAGGGAGATTGTCACATATAGGAGACTACCAATCATGGATCTATACAGCCTTTGGTCCACATCTGGTGACGAATCTTCTTGTAACTTGTTACCATGGGGGTAAGGATAGGCTTGCAATCTTCCATCTTGAATTTCTTGAGCATTTCCTTGATGTAGTTGATTTGAGATATGAATATTCCTTTATCTTGCTGAGATATCTCGATAATCGTTAGATTGTCGTAATCCACTTTCACATAGAGATTGCTTGTTAGTGCTTCCTTTCTTGAATTTGTAATACTTCAACTATTCTTCTCCCCCTGAACATGTAATAAAACTGCCATCTTGTTGAAACTACCTTTCTGTCAATTGTAGACTTGTGTCATCTACTGTTGCATAGACTCTTCATCTTCAAATTTCTAGGAGTCGATAAGCTGAATTGTTCAGATTAGTGTGTCATTTAACAGATCGTCTTGACTCGAATCATTAATCGAAGCAACTGCTGATTCCTAACAAATCCATTACGAATTGTGAAGGCATAAATGTTGAGACCTTATTTCCTTCTTGTTTTTCTTGCTCATCTTGTACTTGTTCATCCTGTACATGTTTTCCTTTCCAAACCTTCTTATTCTCGTTGTCAAGATTTTCATTCATGGTTGATTCCATATTGTACCTGCAGCTACAAGCTATGTTTCCATTGTTATGACATTTGTAAGATTTGATGTTATTCATAGAAGATTCCGTTTGGTGTCTATCTTGTGATCCTGCAAATTTGCTTCTAGGGTTTTGTTGATAATAGTTGTACTTGTTTGAAACTTCATAATCCCTAGCCATATGTCCAAAATTGTTACATTTGTAACATTCAACATAATCTCTCAAATGATCAAATTTGTTGATATTATGCTGAGTTTTGGAATATCCATTTCTGAAGGATCTCCTGGAATTATATTCATTCTTAACATACATGCGACATTCTGCAACTCTATGTCCATACCTTCCACATGAATAACAATGACCATAAAAGATAGGTTGGTACCTGGGAGGAAATCTTCTTCGAGGAATTGTCTTCCAAGGTTCTTCTTGTGAGTCTTGATCCCTTGATTTAGCTGAGAGATATATTTGCTTGGTAGATTTTGCATATCCATCTTCTTTAATTGTCATAGAAGGACTCGACTTCTTTTCGAATTTTTCTTTGTAACCAAGACTAGTCTTGTCGCCATATGATCGTTGGTTGTTGATGAGTTCGTCCAAAGTCTTTGAACTGTTGGCGTAGTTTTGAAAAGTTTTTTCATTTTTTACTTCCTTTCATAGAGCAACTATTTCAGCTTCCAATGCTTCTCTTTCCTTGTTTTCCTTTAATTCCTTCTTGGGAGATTCTTCAATTCGCTTGTATTCTTCAACCTTGATTTTAATGTTGAGGACTTATTCTCTTTCTGTCTTCAATTCATCTTCAAGAGTGTTGACATGCTTCTTCTCGGCTTTGAGCTCTTTGATAATCCTGATCACTTCGTTTTGAAATTCAACCTCAGTAATTTCTTCTTCTTCGTCTCCTTCTTAGTCAGGTGCCTCTTGCTTATTGTTTTTGGCCATAAACAATACTCTTCTGTTGAATTCTTCTTCGTTATCACTGTCTTCTTCGAATGAGGAACTATTTTCTTTGGTGAAGAAACTTTTCTTAAACCATTTCTTCTTGCCTTGCTTGTTGAACTTCCTAGGACCTTTCTTTCCATTCGTAACAACCTCATTTTGTGAGGACATTTGGCTACAAATTGCCCAACCACACCACTATCAAAACATATTAATGGAAGTTTACCTTTGAATTTTCCTGTACTTGTTCTCATTTTCCGCATGAAGTAGGCGAATTCTTTATCTGAGAGTTCTTCTTCCTCTTCTTCCTTTTCTTCATCCTTACATCTACAAGTTTTTGCTTTCTGAGTTTGCTTGTCCTTACCATTCTTCTTGGAAGCAGGAAATGTTGTTTCTAAGTGAGATGTCCCATCCTCTTCTTCAATCCTCATTTCATATGCCGTAAGAGTTCCATGCAATTCATTTATGTTGGTCAGATGCAATCTATCTTCCAAGACATATACCTTAGGGTTAAATCTTGTTGGCAAGGTTTTGAGGATCTTTCGGACAACAAATTTCGTTTCAATAGGTTCTCCAAAACCTTCCAATGTATTTGTTGTTTCATCAACACGCTGAAAGTAAGCAACAATATCTTCATCTTCCCTCATTTCGAGTTGCTCAAATTTTGCCTTTGAGTCACCTACATATATATTTTCAAGCTTGCCCCATACCTCTTTAGCAGTTCTGCAACTCAATACCTTAAGATAAACAAATTCGATAAGCTCACTGATAATAAGATCTTTAGCCTTTGCATCATATACCATATTTTTCTTACCTTGTTCATCCCGTGTCGGTGTGAAGCCTTTGTCAACGATTTCCTATACTTCGTATCCTTGCGCCAGCAAATGAACCTGTATTTTTCCACTACAAAGTGCACAGTTATTTCCATTGAACAAAGGAACTCTATTAGTATACTCCATGATCTCCTTCTACTTGTTAGACTGCTATTGAAGGAACTTGGCTCTGATACCGATTGTTGGAAAAACTGAGAGGGGGTGTGAATCAGTATTCCTTAGCAATTAACACTTTTAAATCTTTTCAGACCATTAGTTAATCTTCAATTATTATTAATGTTTATGCAGTAATAACAGTAAATAAAAGAACACAATAGGCACAAGAATTTTAGGTGGAAAATCCCCTCCGGGTCAAAAACCACTGAACGCTTTTCTAATAAATTCATTAATCTTCAGCCCCAATTGAAATGAAAGCAACAACTTCCTAGAATTCTAGAAAAGCATCCTTCTCCAACTCCCACTGGAAGGACGCCCCAACACCCTGGTTTCTTTAGTAATCAACTAAATGGATGCCCCAACACCCTAGCGAGCCACAACTCGCCCTAGCACCACCCTACCACCCTGAAGTGTTCAGAGGCCCCAACCTGTAGGTGACTTCATACACTTCCTAACACCTTCCTGCCACCCTATAACGATTGAAATAAGACAAGACTGTGGATTCCCAAACCAGGGACAACAATCCACGATATAATAAGATGTACAATGATTTTCATGTACTTGACCAAATACCCAATCACTCTATGACCTGCAACCCAACCATGACATCATCCCAACATTGACTCCTATACCTCCCAACACTTCCTCTTCGACTCTAGGCAAAATGACTCTTTCACAATCTTTACAATGATGACTCTTTTGCAAATGATTTTTTTACAATTTTACAATGATGACTCTTTTATAAATGAATTTTTTACAACTTTACAATGATGACTCTTGGCCTTAACAATACTTCACGATATCTGGATGGTTGTCATGTCTTCAAGGATGTCCCATTGTAATGCTTCCTTTGATTTGATACTTCTGCTCTTGAATTCTTGCTTGATGTTGTACTTGAATCTTCTTCTACCTGCATGCAAAATTTGCCCTGTGAAATCAATCCCAAAACAAACAAAATACCCTTCAACTTACCTTTGCCTGCAAAACACATGTAAGTGCATAATAATGAATGAATACAAATTAAAATTACAATGCGTACCTGAAGTGTGCTTGTCACTTTTACTGTTAACTTGTTGCAGTAGTAGATAATGACTCCCACTCTTGATATAGGCCTGAACTCTATGCAAGACTATATCCAAAACTGACCTAAAGATATATACAATAAACACTGATGACAGACGCTAGACTTGTGATGGACCAAGTTCTAGGTACAACAACAGAGACCATTCTATCAACTATCACAAGACTAGTAACATGAACTTACAACATCATATAGATTTAGCAAATTTGCTGTAGCATCAAGAATATGTAGCATCAAATGTGTAGTGTCAAGAATAGGACATCCGAAAAACTAACTGTGACATATAGAGACATAGAGATATAACTGAGACACTGTATATACTTACGTTGCCTTGCAAAAACATATGGCAAAGATGATACTCAAAATTCAAATGTAAACACTAATCTTGCATACCTTGCTGTAGGCGACTTACCCTTGATTGTTGATGTGTGGTCCTTATTGTAGTGATCCTTGAATGCATGCCTTTTCTTGCCTTCTAGGAGCTCGATATTGAATCTGTTGTATCTATGTAATTTCGGTTCTCTAGGGTTTGGAATTTCGTCTTGTGGTAGCACTCTGAGTCCTATTTCCAACCCCATAGTTCTAATCAAGATTGGTTTCTTCAAGAAAGAGTTATGCCCAATCTTCCACGATGCCCTGATTATAGACTGGTTCCATAGAGCGAACTTGTATGAAGTGCCACGTGTCACTGTTGTGATCTTTGACCCTGAAAACGATACCCAACAAACTACAATCTGTCCTCTTTTTGTGCTCAGAGAGAAAGTTATGACGATTTTCCCAACGTCACCTATTTGACATGGAATTCGGGAGCCTACAAAGACCTTAAATTCCTCAGATCATGTCTCTGAATATATAGCGAACCAAGATCTGAAATTCGGTCACGAGGTTCATCAAGATTTTGGCTCAAATGGGTTTTAATTTCAGCTTCTGAAGCTTCGTAGGAAAAAAGTTATAGCGAAAATGCCACAATGACCTGTTTGAAGCCACAAGATCCCTACTAGAGGAGGATATGAGGGTCACTATTTATACAAATGTCTTGAGTTGAGAGGGTCTTCAACAAGTGAATGTTGGAGGGATTTTAGGAATAAAAACATTATTAATTATGGACTATTCAATGACCACAACCAATTATGAGTGCCATGCCACAACCCCATAGGGCTTTAGCCTACTAACTAGGGTTACTAACTTCAAACACGAATATATCTCAAACCGTGAAGAATTACGTGGCGTGCTATATATCAACGGAAACATCTTGATGAGTAGAATCCATCTAGAAGATCCTTGACTGAGAATAGAGTAAGTTGTCAAGTCAAAATGCCCATGCAAGATTAGGGTAACCCTTGGTACTGCTTGGGTTGACATCAATGACAACCACTACTCAACATGGAAAGATTTCGCCATGTCTCTCGGAGCTTCTTGTTGGCAATATTTTGGATGTATATGTGATTTTTTGTTTTGTAAGTGCAATATAATGCTATTTTTTGTTTTCATAAATGTCTAATGCATGGAATTATTTTCTTATGGCCAAATAATGTGCCCTAATTAATGCGAATTAGTGGAATCATTGAAGCTAATGAATTTTTTTTTTTGCATGTGTTACTCATTGAACAAAGAATGAATGAATGTTCTTAGGGGATAATTTGCATCCACAAAACTCCATAATAATTGCCATCGAAGTGTAAAAGTCTAAAGTTGCCATGTAGCTGCATCCCTAGATAGTGAAATTGCTTCTTTAGGCCTCCTTGAAGAGCGAAGTTCCCAAATCTTGATCTTTTTTACTCCAATCTTCCCAATAGCTAGGCACTGGTCTTAGATCCTTGGTGATCACATTAACTCAACGAAATATCATTCTTTGTCAGGCCAGGGTAACTCCTCATTGAACGAGAGAAAACACTGATTGATATTTTATTCATTAGCTAGCACTTTATTTATACAAATACAAAACGGATCAGTTCATCTTCTAGATGACTGTCCGGCTTCACCTCATCCGTTTCGGATTAGGTGTCAACATTCCCCCCCTTAATCTGAAGGGATGTTGGTGAGTCCAAGCATCATTCTGAATCTTTCAAGCTTTTCTCTTCCAAGCGCTTTGGTGAAGATGTCTGCAATTTGTTCGTTTGTGGAACAATGACGGAGATGGATTGTTTTGGCCTCAACATGATGTCGGATCAGATGATATTTAGTATTGATGTGCTTAGTACGATCATGGAACTTTGGGTTCTTGGCCAAGTTTATTGCAGATGTGTTATCAATCATGAGTGGAGTTGATTGTATTTGTTTTACCTGCAAATCTTCAAGAATTTTCCTGAGCCACACAATTTCTTTCGTTGCTTCAGCTGCTGCCACATATTCTGCTTCTGTTGTGGAATCTGCTGGTACTGATTGTTTGTGTGATCTCCAGGAGACAGCTCCCGATCCAAGACTCATAGCATATCCTGAAGTAGATACCCCAGTTTCTTTGTCTCCATCGAAGTCTGAATCAGAGTATCCAATCAAGTTGAAGTCGTCCACCTGTGTATACTTGATTCCAAGGTCTTGAGTTCCCTTCAAGTACCTTAGAACTCTTTTTGCAGCAGACCAATGTCCCTCACAAGGCCTTTGCATAAACCTGGAGAGGATTCCAACAGCAAATGAAATGTCTGGTCTGGTAGTAGTAGGTAGATGAGACTTCCTACAAGCTGTCTATACTTTGTTGCATCCTCAAATTCCTTTCCTTCAGTAGATGTGAGCTTCAAGTTTTGTTCCATTGGAGTAGAAAGGGGATTGCACTTTGTCATGCCAAATCTGTATAACAAATCTCCAATGTATTTCTTTTGAGAAAGAAATATGGACTTTGGATGTTGGGTTACTTCAATGCCAAGATAGTAATGAACATAGCCCAAATCAGTCATTTCAAAAATTTTCCTAATTCTTTCTTTATGGATGCAATATAGCTTTCATTGTTCCCTGTCATTAAAAGATCATCTACATATACCACAAGATATACAACTGTTTTGCCAACTTTCTTGACAAATAAAGTTGCATCATCAAGATCAAAATGATTGAAGTTGAGTTTCAGAAGATGCTCAGTTAGTTTTTCATACCAGGCTCGTGGTGCTTGTTTGAGGCCATACAAGGACTTCACAAGTTTGCATACTTTGTGTTCATGTCCTTTCACAACAAATCCTTCAGGCTGGGACATAAAAACATTCTCTTTTAGATCTCCATTCAAGAATGCAGTTTTTACATCCATTTGATGGACTTTCCAACCGTTCTGAGCAGCTAGTGCAAAGAGTGTCCGGATGGTGGCCCATTTTGCTGTGGGAGCAAAAGTTTCCTCATAATCGACCCCTTCCTTCTGTGCAAAACCTTTTGCCACAAGCCTAGCTTTGTGCTTGTCAAGTGAGCCATCAGCTTTGTACTTGTTCTTGTAGACCCACTTGCAGCCAATTGGTTTGGTTCCAAATGGAGGATCAACCAGCTTCCAAGTGCCATTCTTTATGAGGGCATCATACTCCTTCTGCATCGCTTCTTTCCATTCATCATGAGAAGCAGCTTCTTTGAAGGAAGTTGGTTCAAAATCTGTAGACAAGTTCAATTCACAATCATAAGTAACATCCATATCAACAGGTGAATTAGGGTTATCTACATCACCTCCATCTTGTCGGTTTGAATTTCTGGTTCCTGTTTTTCCAATTTCATCAGGATGAACACTTTCAAGTGTCTTTGTCAGCCACTTTGGGGGACCTTTCTGAGATGGTCCAGGCTGTTCTGTTGATTGAGTTGGGTCTGAATCAAGATTGAGTCTCCCAATTCTATCAATTACATCACTTAAAGCATCATCCGTTGTTGGAGTGTCATGCAGGGGAGATTGTTCTTCAGAAGAAGATTCCACATGTTGATCTAGTATAGGAATCCCCCCTTCAAGATGTGGAATCTGATTATCAAACTCTTGAAATGATTTCGGTTTTGTGAATCTATCCAAGCGATCAAGTTGCCGCTCAACAACACTGTCAGATTTGGATGATTCAAGAAAAATGACATCTCTAGATAAAACAAACTTCTTATTTACTTCATCATAAAGGCGGTATGCTTTAGATGTGTTTGAATACCCCAGGAAGATACACTTACGACTTCTAGCACCAAGTTTGTTTCTATGTACCTTTGGTATTAAAGCATAACAGGTGGAACCAAATATCCTGAGATGTTTTACCGAAGGAACATGTCCATACCACAATTCATAAGGAGTCTTGTTTCTTATAGCACTAGATGGACATCTATTCTTTATATATGCAGCACATAGAACAACATCAGCCCAAAACATTGTCTTTACATTTTTGAAGAAAAGCATGGATCGTACCATATTCAAAATTGTTCTGTTCATTCTTTCAGCTACACCATTCTGTTGAGGATTATAAGGCACAGTTGTTTGATGTTTAATCCCATGTTGGCGAAGATAGTGTTCAAATTCATTTGATGTATATTCTTTTCCATTATCAGTGCGAATAGACCCAATATGAGATTGTGCATCATTTTCAATCCACTTATGAAAATTCTTGAATGTTTGAAAAGCATCAGATTTGTTCTTCAATAAGTAAACCCAACACATTCTGGTGTAATCATCAATAAATGTCATGATATATTTATTTCCATTTGCAGAAGGAACAGGCATTGGACCACATAAATCTGAATGAATAAGTTCAAGCTTCCTATGTGCTCTTGAATGTGAATCATGAAAAGACTGTTTGCTATGCTTTCCTAGAATGCAAGCATCACATTGTTTATGTTTTCTAGGAATTGTAGGCAAACCAGCAACACCATTTTTCTTCAACAAGCGGAGACTATCATAGTTTAAATGTCCAAATCTAGCATGCCATAATAAACTTGATGGAAGTGTACTTTCATCATGATGAGAAACATATGAAAAATGTTGTGCATGAGCAGAGGTTCCTTGCAGTTTAAGGAGTCTTTCTTCTTCTATACCCCTCATGACAAGTGAGTGGTCAGATGCCTTTCTTACCTCAAGCTTGCCATCAAACATGTGAATGGAGTGACCTTGCTGGCGGATGTGGACCAGGGACAGCAAGTTTCTCTTCAGCTGTGGGAGATATAGAACATGATCCAGAAGAAAGTCTGGAAGACCAGGCAGTTTAAACCTGATTGTGCCAAGCCTTGATGGCTTGATTTTTGACTGATCTGCAAAGTATACTGCTCCATCAACATTTTCAGTGAAATCTTCAAAAAATTCTTTCCTATAAGTCATATGACAGGTTGCTCCTGAATCAAGCAACCAGTCATTTTTCGAAGAAGCAAGTGAAGCATTAAACAAGTCTTCATTTACTCCAATGTTACATTGTGCCTCAATATAGTGAGTGGATTCAGGTGCTTTACCTTTGTCTGTGTCATCAGTTTTACCTTTCTGCTGGTTTCTTCTCTGCTCAACCTTGTCCCATGGTAGCTTGCATGTAGAAGCATCATGTGATCCATTTCGTTTGCAGCGAATGCAATGCAGATCTGACTTTTCTGCTTGAGAATGTCTGCCCCCCCTGCCTCTGAAGTATCTTCCTCTTCCCCTTCGTCCACTTCTTCCTCTTGCAGAATCTTGAGCAGGATGCTTTTCTTTGTGAGCAAGGCAAACAGTCTCTTCAGAAGATTCAGGGACTGTTTTCTTTCCAAAGGCTTTCTCTCTTTCAGCAAACTTTTTCACAAGAGTGTCAAAGGTTATATCTTTAAGATTTCAATTTGCTTGTAAAGACTCAAGATAGTTAGAGTAGGTAGGATAGAGTGCTTTGAGAAAGGCAATAAGAGAGATATCCAGCTCAACCTTAGTGGATTTTATATCATGCATTATAGACTTTATTTCAGATGCAAGAGCAAGAGGATCATTATTTTTCAGTTCAAGAGTGAAGAGTTTAATCATGAGCTGAACAACTTCAAGTGCAGAATGTGTATCATAGAGTTCTTTAAGCTTTTGTAAAGCTTCAAAGGCAGTGGAATAGCATGAAATATGACGACTTACTTCCTCATTTACAGATGCTGCGATCAATGCAAAGGCTTTGCTGTTCTTGTTTTCCCAAATGGCGAGTTCTTTGTCTGATGTGGGCTGCACAGGGTCTTTGTCTTCTTCTCCGACACACACTCCTTTCCACAGCTCATTGTAGATAAGGGTGTGTTTTACCATCCGGGACCATTCAGAATAGTTCTCCTTGCCAGTGAGAACTATTCCGACCATAGAAATGATTGAATGCATTCTGTAAAAAAAAATATCTCTGCCAAAAATTTCTGTAAAAATATCCTTATATCATAGCCTTATGCATTTTATTCTTCTTCTAACATTTCATCAGCATGTCATGAGCATTTCTTATATCACCATCACTTCCATAATATTATGTTTTTTTAAAAAAAATACGAGGGCGCTCAAATATATATCACTGTTTTTGAAAAAAAGAGAGGGCGCTCAACATATATCACTGTTTTTGAAAAAAGAGAGGGCGCTCAACATATATCACTGTTTTTGAACAAAAGAGAGGACAGCATAATATATATCATTTCAATATATATTATTGATGTAAAAACTGTTCAAGAGGACAGTGTAATAAAAACTCCGCTCCATTTTTATTTGTCAAGCCATAACTGTTCCGCTGCTATTTCAACGCTAGTTACAAATAACTCCTCCCGCTCACCACTGGCCTTCTTCCCTACAGGAATAGTAAACAGTACGCAGCCAATACCAATAGCATTCTTTTTACAAACAATACGCAGCCTCTATCAATAGCATTCCTTTTACAAACGATACGCAGCCATACCACCGTATGTTGCCTTTTCTTATATCTGCATAAAGGTTATACCACGTATGCAGCTTACAAACTTTTCTTTCAATACCACAGTCTTTACAAAAACAACGCGGTGATAGCATTTAAATGTATATCCACAGCTAAAAAATACGCAGACCACAGTTTACAGTCTTCAAACGCAGTCACAAAAAACGCAGTTCTTTATAACAAAAAACGATACCACTGGATTGCAGGAATGAACGCAGTTCTTTATAATAATTTCACAGTTTACAGTCTTCAATAAAGCAGTGTTTTTTTTTTTTCTTAGCGGATGAAGGACTCCGCACCATTAAAAAATCGATACCACAGTTCTTTACAAAAAACACAGCGCAGACTTCAATATGACGCAGCGTAATTTCAACATAGTCATAAAAAACGCAGTCACCAGCATAATTTTGGAGTGAGATAGGTTTTACCTAACAGTGGAAACGCATATACCATTTTGCTGGAATGAGATAGGTTTGAGCAGAAACGCATCAACGTATAGTTCCATGGACAGAGGGCGCAGTCTCGGCAGTGTCAGGCCAGAGGCGTTCAGGACAGACCAGGAGTTACAACCAACTTGGGACCTGTGCTCTGATACCATGTCAGGCCAGGGTAACTCCTCATTGAACGAGAGAAAACACTGATTGATATTTTATTCATTAGCTAGCACTTTATTTATACAAATACAAAACGGATCAGTTCATCTTCTAGATGACTGTCCGGCTTCACCTCATCCGTTTCGGATTAGGTGTCAACATTCTTTCACCTCTTTTCTTCTTTTTTTCCGTCCCTCTAAGAATAAGGATATTTTCTAGGGCTTGGTGGAAGTTTTCGGGACACGGAATTTCAATATTCCATCTTGACAATTTTTTTCATTTGTGTCTCCTCTAGGCATCCTTCAGTTTTGAACAAATTTCAACGGTGGAATTTCAAATAAATTGATTGCCTAACTCTCACACCAAGTGGGAACCCTTGCAGCTGCTTTGACTTGGGCATTTCTTGAAGGTTTGTAGGTTATAGATTATCATTCAAAACCTTTTCTCTTATCTATATTGACCTTGGATGAGCCTTTATATCAACATATCTCTGAACCCAAGGTCTCATATAGTATTTCTCTCAAGTGTTTTTCGTGGAAGCCATTCTAGCTTCTCCTGAAGCTCGCACATCAATTGAGCCTTTCCATTGAATGAGCTATCCCTGTATCACTTCAAACCCTAGTATAAACACATCAACCAAAAGTGAGGGTTACTGGGACTCCTCCCACAGTGAAAATCTGGGAAGAGAAGGGGACATAGATTGTGGTGACAGGGGGCCTCTATCCCATTTGTTGTTGTGCCCTAGTAGTTGTCCTTTTAGGTACCCTTTAGGATCCTTGCTAGTTTGTGTGCAACAATATGTACATGACATGCAAATTGTATGACGCAAGTGCTTGGTACAAAATCTATAGCAACAAGGTGCAAACTCGTATAGGTTTTGGCAGTCAATTTTTTTTCCCTTTGTAATTATTTTAGGATTTTTAACCTTCCTATATTCAGTTTCTTTGATGTTGCAGTAGAATGATTTTTCTTCAACGAAATTTCTAAATTTAGAATGGCCAAAAGATGATTATGGTCAAGGACCAAGATCAGAGAAGCTCTAGTTTTGTGGCCAAATGTTGGATTAGAATGAGAGTGTGACAAAAGGCTAGAATCAAACTTGCTTTGATACCAAGTGTGAACCAAACCTAGCTCATGAATTATAAATCCAAAATATTTGGAATATAAAGATATCCATTTAGAGTAAATAAATAATATATGTGTATGAGTAAAATGGTATGCTTGAATAGTACAATGTGGTCCATATAAATACTAAGTGGGAGTGCCCTTTCATAAGATTCATGTCTTTTAGTTGAGACATGTCCTTTCATGTGTCTTTTCACTTACATTTAAAAAAAGAAGAAGAATCATTTGTGGAACAGGAAAAAATGGGGTTATTAGAAGTTCGCTTTGATAGACACTGTTGCCACAAAATCTAACAGATCTTGTAGAGGGGTGCTCTACAAAGCAAGCACTGAACTATGTGACAACACGGTGGTCCACTGTCACCACAACCACTACCCTCTGCTGTTTATGGACTTTCACCAATGGGATGTTTCTCGGTAGATAGGTCACCTATGTGGAATATTCTATGTTTAAAGGTTTAAGGTGATACAATAGGCTCCTAAAGGATAACTCTACTTAAGTAGAAGGATCAACCAATGAGAATAAGGCAATTCACATCCCTTAGAGAAGCCTAATTAGGGTGTGCTAGATGTAGGGCTTGAGTAATAGCAAGCAAGGTGAAATGTCCTAAGGTCAACGCGACAAGGAAAAGGTTTCCAATAATGAATATTAGCAAGCTAGTGGCATATGAAACCTTCAAAAAGCCCTCAAGTTGAAGCTTAGCCAACATAGGGTTTTGATAGGGCAAAATTAGCTAGGACAAGAGAAATCAAAACTTAAAATGGATAGATTAGCCACCAAGGAGGTTGATTTTGAGGCAACCAAGTATACCCTTGATGTTGAATCCTTCCACCACCAAAAATTTCTCTTCTAAGCAAATTTGCTCCAAGCACCAATTATGGCCACTTATCCTTAAGAGGGCCAAATTAAGAGAGAAGAAGAATGTGAAATTCAATTTATGGATGAAATGAAGTTTTATCACCAAATTGATGAGGCAAGGACCCAACATGTCCTAGTACATGTGTGATATGTTGTTGTTGCTGGAGGCCCAAGAGTCTCAATGCTTCACTTGAAAGTTCAGAGTGCCAATATGACAAGGCAAGGACCCAACATATTGACCTAGGAGTGCTTTGGCACATGTGTAATATGTTGGTGTTGCTTGAAGCCCAAGAGTCTCAACACTTCACTTGATAGTGCCAATATGCCTCTCTAATGGCTTGGGTCCCTATGGGTAAGGTGCTGAGGACATGGGTTGCTGAACCACTTGACAATCACAACACATATTCTGGTGAAGAAAACGAGCCATTAGGCCCAAAAATCAGTATTACATCTATGTGAACCAAGATTTAGTGTTATGGGCTATTTAATACTTCAAATAAGGATCCCCTTCCAAGATTATGGCCTTGAACTTGCAATGGTGTTTTCTTCCTAGGTAGGAGTGACTATGGGACAACCCTATTAGGTGTTTGAACTTTCTAGCCATCAAGGGAAAGTAACATTTCCTCAATCCACCCTTCAATTGATAGGTGTTAGTGAATAATAATGATGGTAACAGATGGGGGATCCACATCCTGAGTATAATGATGTGAGGAGTGAGCATTCATGAATGCATGAGTTATTTTTCCACCCCTCTTGTGTGCCTTTTACTTTTTCTTGATTTTCCTTTGTATTACTACTCATAGCATAAGGGTTAGAGCTTGCTTTGAATGTAGCAATTGTATTATCCTTAATGATGAGGCGGTTTGTTTTTCATCAGGGTTGGGACATGCAAGGGTTCCTTCTTTTTGATGTAATGGAGAAACATGTGCTTAGGAAGTGGGGGATGGCCATAATGAATGAGGAAGAACCCATGCTAGACTTTTTCCCACATGCTAATTTGTATGTCCCTGGCCATCTTCTACATTTTGATATATATATATATATATATATATATATATATATATATATTTCTATGGCCATGATATGCTCTTTCTGTTTCTTTCGACTGCATCAACCTCCTAGGGTGAAGTTTCCAAGCTCCACCCAGGTATGAGGATGTTTGGGTGCCAAATCCCAAAGAACCAATGGTTAGTTGAACCTGAGGAATGGATGTGAAATGAGGGCTTGTAATGTATGATGGAAAGCGTTAAGTATGACATAGGGATATATGGAACTACGCTATCTCAATCAGGGATTCCCAAGTAGTGCCACTCCTATACCCATTTGGCCACTAGGGGAGATTCCACTGGACTAGGATCGAAGATTAACCCCCCATTTAAGGTGAGAGAATAGGATCATGGTCAAAACCCATCCTTCTTCCAAGTCACCCCATAATCCATATCAAATGCCCAAATACAAACAAGCATAAGCACTCGATTGCAAAATGATTAAAGTACCTTTTGATCAGAAACCCACCTTCGTCCATGTGCCAATGTTGAATGGGTGAGAAGCATATGGTTGATGCAAGTGACAGAGATATAATGGCATATCAATAGCTAATGGTGGCTCTTGGGAGTTGCGAGCTATCTGACTGGCCTACTAGCTGTCAAGATTAGGAGAAATGTTTTCTCCTATGGGGTTTCCCGTTTTGGTGGGTGATAGACCAAGAGAAAGAGAGGTACCGACTTCTTTTGAAAAGAAAGGGGTATTATGCTTCCTCTTGCTGCAAAACTAAGGAAGGAAGAGAACATTGGTTTTGAAGGAGAGTTCAAACTTTAGGGAACTCTAGAAAAAATAGATGATCTAAAAACCCTAGATACAGTCACAAGGAAGCTTCAGTGATGGCGCAAACCAAAAAAATTAGATCAGTGGTGTAATTAAGTGAGTGTCACTCTTGCTCTAATATCATGTTGAATTTCACAAGAGATAGAGATAGAATTGAACAGAACCAACACAAACCCTAATTCTGTAGTAAAATGAGAAATATCCAGTGCTAAGATAGGACGACACTTGAAGAGATATCACATAGAGGTGTACAACCCTAGAGAGAGAAAACAACCTAAGAACAAGTGCTCTAGAGGGAGATATTCTAGCACAAAGATAGCAAATACTTTATATGTTCCCTTAGGCAATTCACTTTATTAGAAGAATGAATGGATCACTTTAATAATATAAAAATGAGAGTTGGGTATTTATATATAGCTTAAGAGTAAGAGCTTTTGTCAATAAGGTTCTTTTGCTGGTGTACAAGTTTGGTCTTAGCCAAACTTACAAATGTAAAAATGACACAATATACCCTCCATGTACTTTCTGATTTATTCCTTCCTACTTGTTCTGATTAATTAACAAGTTATTTACCATGTAAATACTGAAAATAAACACAAGTACATGCTCAACACATTACAGACCATCAACTAAAGGAAACAGAAACAAGCACACAAATGACAATATTATTTTTGGACTAATGTCCTCGGAAAAACCCAATGTGGGAAAACCAGTGCAACTATCTGAGGGTTTGATTTATTAAGTAGTTTCAGAATACAATCTGGGCGCCAAATCTGGCTCACTCATTAGAGAAATATCTTGGCAGTAGTACCTCTCCTTCGGAGACTGATGCTCCGACTAAAACCCCGGATAAACACTTTGACAGCTCCTCAGCTCCAATTTTCCCCACAAAAAACCCCAACGTCAGACTCTAGGGACTGTGTCAGCCTCTCTGCCCTCTGCATCAGCTTTCACGGTAGGTCCGACAGTTTTCAATAGTTCTGGCTGTTCCTGGTAGTTCCGGCTATTCCCGACAGTTTTGGCTTCTGCTCTCTGCGTCAGCTTTCTTGACAGTGCCCAGCAGTTTTGGCTGTTCTCAATAGTTCCAGCTTCTGACCTCTGTGCCAGCTTTCCCGCAGTTCCGGCTTTTGCCCTTTGCTTCAGCTTTCCCGACAGTTCCTACAGTTCCCAGCAGTTTCTGTTGTTCCCGGCAGTTCCGACTTCTGCCCTCTACGTCAGCTTTCACAGCAGTTCCGACTTTTCTCGGGAGTTTCGGCTGTTCCCGGCAGTGTTGGCTTCTGCCCTCTGTGTCAACTTTCCCGGCTATTGCACTGATCCTCCCAACACTATCTCGGCCTCTTTGCTTCTGTATTCACTGCCCCTCAGCTGCAACTCCAGATCAGTCTCTCAACTTTCTCAGCAAACCCAGCCCCAGAAAGTCGAAATCTTGATCTCTTGGTGTGTTCTCCAAGTGACCCTCAAGCCTCTTCTTATACTTTTCTCGTTGACATATCAATGGCCAAGATTATGTCCTTAATCAACAGCTAAGATTAGATCTGGCTTGATCCATGACTTTTGGACCATTCTAACACAGTTTATGTTAATTCACATTAATATTTTAGACTCCATTAAAAATATTAATTATTGTAATATCTCCCAAACTATTTAGAATCTGCGCAAACCCTTTCTGGGTATTGGAGATCTCATGTGCCTTAACCTCTCCTCCAAATTTCATGGCTAGAGCACATCTGATGCTACCCCAAATCAACACTCCCTCTTAGCGAGGACTGTGCTCTAGCAATACTCCTCACTGAGTATTACTCTGATCATCTGGCATCGGTCCCTGATGCTAGGCCTGTAACCCATCATCTGTACTACTACATCCTGTACTACTACATCCTGTACTGCCACCCATGCTCTGCCACTGCCACTGCTGCATCTATATGATAGCTCCCCTGCATCCGTGCTGCTGCCCATGGCCCTGCCAATGCCACTGTTGCGTCTGCACTGCATCCCCTCTCATCATGCTGCCCATAGCACCGCCATTGCTAACTGTTGCACTGCAACTCAGTTACTGAGAAGTAAGTAACTGATCTCCCAACTCTGACATTTCTGTCAGGCTAGAGACACTCCTAATGCTGAAGCTCCCTCTGTCGTTGACAAGTGCTCCCTCTCTGACCTCTGCGTTGCTGCAACAACTCCCCCATCTCGCATCGTTGCAAACCTCTCTGTGCCATCCTGCACTAGTGAAACACTTCTGTGCCTCTCACACTATTGCAGCCTGCTAGCCACGTGTTGTCCTGGGAATCTTGCCCCTCATCTTCTGTAGTTCTCTTGATTACAACTCAATGTCTCCCCACTTTTGCTCAAGTGGTGTGTGTGCACTCATGGCATAGACATCATCTGTCTTCACTTCCTTCTCTGCCCTTGTTGGCGTTGCCTCGGTCTCGAAAGCCTCTTCCATGCTCTTCTTCCTTGGACACTGGGTCGCATAATGACCCAACTCCCCACAGTGGAAGCATTTGACTTTGGAGAGGTCCTTCTTCCGTTTCTCCTGTCTTCCCTTAGATGCTAGGGCAACATCCTCCTCCTCCTCCTTTTTGATTCTGATCCCCTTGTTGCTGCTTCTCATCTTGCTCAGCCTTCTGGTCTCTTCTTGGCGAAGAACAACCCACATTTCCTCCAAATCTGGAAGGGTCGTCAGAGCATCTGTCTCTGAAGGAGAGCAACATGCAAGGGAAAACTAATTAACATTGGGATAGTTGTATGGTACTTAGCAGCAAATACACCAAGCATGCAATGTTACAGTTAGCATGCAAGGGACAACTAGCATGCAACAAGAAGCATGCTAGGGACAACAAGCAAGCAAGGTGCAGCCAACACATAGGTCAGGATGGCAACATGGTGCAGCAATGGCACATAATGCAGTGCAGTGATGGGTACAATCATGATTAATGAAGCGTGATGAGATGCAGCATAGTGATGATGGGTGTAGCATGGTGCACTGCGGTGAGGTGTAGCATGATGACGAAATGCAGCACAATGATAGGTGAAGGAGTCACCTTGGAGAATTAGTTGAAGCAGCATGTCTTCAACTGATCTCATGTATCATCTTCTTAGAGATGATCTATGCTCTTATCTAGATAAGTCAAAGTGTTGACTTCTGTTGTAAATGTACTATCTCTCTCTCTCTCTCTCTCTCCGCTGAACTATTGAAGAACATATAAGAAGAATTGATCAAACATATAAGAAGAATTGATCAAGGGTTTCCCCACATTAGGGTTTGTCCTTGGCTAGCGCCACATCTTTTGTCCTCTTGTCTTGGCTTGTCTTTTGCGATTTATGTTTATGTTTTATCTGCAGTTTACTTTAAAGCTGATGTGATTACTAATCTGGAAAAGATATGGAGCTAACTGTGAAAATTGAAATAATTTGCTCTAAGAATAGAACATACCTAAAATTAACATGGTATCAGAGCTGAGGTGAAGACAATGCCCAAGCAAGAGTGAAAGAGCAATCACCGAAGACAGCTGGGAAAGGATAAAATGATCAGTGGATTCCTCATCCCTCTTCAAATTCACCAAGGGTGAAGTCGAAGCAGAGAATATTATCAGAATGGCGCAGCGGAATATGGCCTACCTAAAGATCACTTCATTGGAAGACCGAATCTCAGGGTGGAAGGAAAGGCAGATAACTAGTTCGGCCATTATGCGAAGGAGTGTCTAAATGGCAGGGACACATCACTTGATGATGATAACAATCATTCTAGGGACATCTTCAATGATCAAAGGAATGACAGGTAATGCAGGTCATCAAGGAAATGGCTGACTCTTCATAGAAAGCAAGGAACCCCAGGTATGAAGAATTAAATGTTGTTTCTAATAAGATAAATAAGCGTTATCTTGTATTGGCCCTCTCTTTCAGATTCTTAGGGAATCTAGCTTATAGATTGTACTGCTTCAAGGCACTTCATCAGATAGATGGGTGCACTCTCTAATTTGGTAGAGATGGAAACAGTTGTGAGATTATACTTGGAGCCGATGCCACCTATCCCAGAAAGGGTGTAGGGAATGTTAACTCTCAATTGAATAAGGGTAACTTGATTCATTTACATAATCTCTTTTATGTACTTGATTGCAAGAAGAACTTGGTGTCCATCTCAGAAATGGAAGTCAAAGGTTTCAAGGTGGCATTCATCAATGGAAAGGTAAGTGTTAAAAAATATAATTTTCAAAGATGCTTTTTCTCATGGGTTAAGGGTTGGCAATTTGTATCAAGTTGCAGGATGGTCCATTGGGGATCATGTTAATTGACATATCGCATCTATAACACTGGAGGTCTACCTATGGGGCCCTACCTAATGTGAGTCAAATGGTGATAGGGATGTCTAAATTCAAGTAGAGCATGAAGGTACATGTCTGAGGTGTACCGAAGAAAAATCTTATAAGGGGACCATTCCCCTCATGCAACAGTTCCACAGGTTTGGAACAACCCGAGGAGTTTGAGATTCATGATCGGGAATCTTATATATACAGGTGGAAGAAAGCCCTTTATGGCTTGAAGCAAAACACCCAAGGTGTAGTATGAGAGGATTGATAGCTGTGTGATGAAGCTGAGATACACTAGGAGTGAAACCGATCCAAACCATTACCCGAAGGTTGTGGATGATAGACCTCTCATATCGGCACCTTATGAGGACGACCTATTTCTAACAGGTGCAGACCCTTTCATTTGCAGAAGTAAGAGGGAGTTGGATTCCGGATGTGGAATAATAAACTGCAAGCCTGTGACTACCTCGAGGATCTTAACTTTCAGAAGTTATATGGTAGTGATGTCGGACCAAATTTGGGAAATGCCTTTGAGTTTCATAAACTCATTCGCATTGATGTTCTTGGTGAACTTCCGTCCAAACATATGTTTTGCAGTTAGCATGGTGAGCTCATATTTGGTTGCTCCTCACTGGATTGGTGCCAAGAATCTTCTGAGATATCTTTGGGGCACAATCTCTCATCGATTGAGATACACTGTTGAGAATATGGAATTGCATGATTATTTGAATGCTGACTAGGTAGGCAGTGTGGAGGATCACTAGAGCACTTCTTAGTGCTGGTTCTCTTTGGATTCTGCTTCGATATCATGGATGAGCAGGGATTAGAAGTCGGTTGCTATAAGCACTGCCGAGACCAAATACATAGCTACGAGTATGATCTCGTGTGAAGCTGCATGGTTGCAGAAGCTCTTAAATGAGTTGTTTGTACACATGATGAATACCACCGTGATTCTCTGTGATAACCAAAGGGGGGATTCGATTATTGAGGAATCTTGTATTTGATGATTGCTCCAGTATATAGACATCAGATACTGACTTATCTGCGATATGGTAAGTTGATGAACGAGGAGGCTCCATCGCATTGAGACTGATGTACAGGTTGCAGACATTTTGTCAATGCCCCGGGGAAAGGTCAAATCTGTGACTTTCCCGAACGACTTGGAGTCATTGAGAGACCTTCTTATAAGGGTCCTGCATGTTGCATGCATTGAGCTCTAGGAGCTCTGGGGGGCTTGGGGTACTTACTGGAGCAACATATGACCACAGGGCGACTCAGCCTCCCCTGGTGGTGTGCTATGAACAAGATGATTAGTTCTTCTGTGGGCCAAGATGATTAGTTCTCTCGTGGCAACTGTGGAACAAGATTAGTTCTCCTGTGGGCCAGGATGATTTGTTCTCTGTGGCGACTATGGAACAGGATGATTAGTTCTCTTGTGAACCAGGATGATTTGTTCTCCATGGCGACTGTGGAATAGGATGATTAGTTCTCCTGTGGGCCAAGATGATTAGTTTTCTGTGGCATCCATTGACAGGATGATTCGTTCTCCTGCAGACAGGATGATTAGTTCTCTTGTCGAGGCATCCTACCCATGTAGTCTGGGACTCATGGGAAGTACCTCTCATTTGATCAATGAGCAGGGAAATGAGGATAGGGACCATAGTAGTATTATCGATGGACGCATCATTGTATCTACCATACTCCCTATGCTAGGATGACCTCCATTGATCTGGGATCAGTATGAATGGTTTGAGACAGTGTCTTGTGACATTAATCTGGGATCAATGAAACTGATCTAGGATCAGTATGAGTGGTTTGAGACACTCTCTTGTGAGATTGATCTGGGATCAGTATGAGTGGTTTGAGACACTCTCTTGTGATATTGATCTGGGGTCAATAAAACTGACTTTGGGTCAGTAAGAGTGATGTGACACACTCTCTTCAGGGGAAACTAACTTCAAGTCAGTAGAGAATGGTATGAGACATTCTCGATCAATTCTTCTTCTTCATGGTTCAGCAGAGCAAAGAAAAGCAGAGCACAACAGAGCTTAGTAGATCAAAACAGAGTAGAGTAGAGCAGTGCTTAGCAGATCAGAGTAGAGCAGAGCAGTGCAGGGCACTGATGGCAGAGATAGTACAGTCGGACATATGGATCAACGGATGGAGTTCTCCCTAGTTGAGAGGGAGTGTTAAAATTGGCAACTAGGGCCAAACTCCATGTGGGTCATCTTATTTATGGAAACTGATATTTTTCATGGATCCCTCTCATCGAGAGGTGTAGGATTGATCTAAAGATCATTCGATTCCGATAAGTATTCATGGAGTTGTGAATTTATTTGCGTTATAAGACAATTCGTCAAGGTCGGCCAACAACCAAATAAACCCCACATGTGCTCACTATTTTAGTATAAATAGAGGTGGCCTTTGAGTCATTTCAACACACTTGGGATCTCTTCCTCTCTCTACTTGTCTTTGGATTTTAGTAGGAGAGATCCTAAGGATTAACGTTGCCCTGATCCAGAGGGTAGAAAGTTGGAATTGCTGGAAAATCCGGAACTGCCAGAAAAGCTGGAAAAGCTACAACTGCCGGAAAAGCCGGAACTACCAGAAAAGACGAAACTGCCAGAAAAGCCGGAAAAGTCGGAACTGCTGGAAAATACGGAACTGCTGGAAGAGACGGAACTGCCGGAAAAGCTGGAAAAGCCAGAAATGTCGGAACTACCGGAAAAGCCGGAACTACCAGAAAAGTTGGAAATGCTGTGATTGTCGGAATTGCCGGGAACAACCGGAACTGCTGGAACTGCTGGGAACAATCGGAGTTGCAGAACTGCCAAAACAGCGGGAGCATTTGTCTCCGAAGGAGAGAAGCAAGCAAGGGACAACTAACTAATATTGGGACAATTGTATGGTACTTAGCAGCAAATACACCAAGCATGTAATGTTACAGCTAGCATGCAAGGGACAACTAGCATGCAACAACAAGCATGCTAAGGACAACAAGCATGCTAGGGACAACAAGAAAGCAAGGGGCAATAAGCAAGTAAGATGCAACCAACACATAGGTCAGGATGGCAACATGGTGCAGCAATGGCACATAATGCAATACAGTGATGGGTACAATCATGATTAATGAAGCGTGATAAGATGCAACATAGTGATGATGGGTGTAGCATGGTGCAGCGCGGTGAGGTGAAGGAGCCACTTTGGAGAATTAGTTGAAGCAACATGTTTTCAACTGATCTCGTGTATCATCTTCTTAGAGATGATATACACTCTTATCTAGATAAGTCAAAGTGTTGACTTCTGTTGTAAACGTACTTTCTCTCTCTCTCTCTCTCTGCTGAACTATTGAAGAACATATAAGAAGAATTGATCAAGGGTTTCCCCACATTGGGGTTTGTCCCTGGCTAGCACCACATCTTGTGTCCTCTTGTCTTGGCTTGTCTTCTACGATTTATGTTTATGTTCTATCTGTAGCTTACTTTAACGCTGATGTGATTGCTAATCTGGAAAAGATATGGAGCTAACTGTGAAAATTGAAATAAATTGCTCTAAGAATAGAACATACCTAAAATTAACACCCTTACTCTTCTTCGTTGGACACTGGGTTGCATAATGACCCAACTCCCCATAGTGGAAGCACTTGATCTTGGAGAGATCTTTCTTCTTCCGCTTTTCCTGCTTTCCCTCAGATGCTAGGGCAACATCTTCCTCCTCCTGCTTGAATTTGATCCCCTTGTTGCTGCTACTCGTCTTCAACTGCCATCTGATCTCTTCCTGGCAAAGAGCCCCCACATCTCGTCCGAAGGTGGAAGTGTCCCTCGACCCAGTATACTCTGGACAAATACTTCCCAATCTTCTGAGACTGCATTCATGGCCATCCTCACCATCAACTCCTGATCCTGCGTGGCTTCTATAGTAGCCAACTGATCTCGGATCTCGTTTAGTCCTCTGAGGAAGGTGTCGATTGGTTCTCCCTTCTTCATCTGATACGACCTCAACTAGTTCTCAAGTAGCATTCTTCTCTGCACAGAAGTATGTTGGTACAATTTCTTGAGGGCCTCCTACATCTCATATGTTGTTTCCTTCTCGGCAATGTGTGGTACTACATGGTCCTTGACCCCGTCAAGGATGATGCTCTTGGCCCTCGCCTTTGCCTCCTCGTACTTGTCGTTATCATTGGGGTTGAATGGGATAGTTATAACCTTCAAGCTAAAGTTCTTGACACGATTTATATCAAGTACGGATAAGATTTTGGACTTCCAGACTGCGACGTTCGATGCTCTGTCCAGTTTATCTTGGTCTCTCACTCCATGTAATGCCATGATGCTCTTCTACTTCCCTCTTGGAAGTTCTTTGTTCGATGACTCCGAGTCTCTACTTCCTGTCTGGAAGTACTCTTTTGGACTCCCTTTGAGTCTCGATTTCCCTCTTGGAAATCCTTCTGCCGTTGTCGAGATGCCCCCTACTCTGTTCGTCTTGTGCAACCACACCATTGATCTCAGTTCCTCGGCTAGAAACCCTCGATAGCAACTCCTCTTGGCCTTGCTTTGTCAGGCACTGTTTTGACTATAGTACCTCACCAGCTCCACTCTGCAATATTCCCACAGCCTTCTAAACCCCATCAACCTGAGGGTGAGAGCTCCTAGGCTCTACGCAATCCCAGCACCAGCAACCTGGCCTCCTCAGCCAACTGCGTCAACCCTCCCAAATTCTGCGTGGCTCTGTGTGAGGCTCTCTTTGCCTTCCTTAGCCTCTGCACTGCCTCTTCCTGGCTCACCCTTGATGATGTAGGCACTATGTCACCCTTTGTTGTTGCTCTGCTAGAAACAACTTTTGTAACCTCGGGACAACTGTTTTCTGCTGCTATTGCTCGGCTCAGCTAATGTCCTTAGTCCTCCTGTGATCTGCAATCACGCTTTGATACCATGTTGAAGTTTCTAAGTCTACTTAGTTAGAAACCCTTCATGTACTTTATCTGATTTATTCCTACCTACTTGTTATGTTACTTAATAAGTTATTTACAATGTAAATACTGAAAATAAACGCTAGTGCATGCTCAACATATTACAAATCAAAAACTGAAGGAAACAGAGACGATCACACCATATGACACCATTATTTTTGGACTAATGTCCCCGGAAAAACCCAATGTGGGAAAACCAATGCAACTATCTAAGGGTTTTCTTATTAAGCAATATCACAGTATAATCTGGGTGCCAAAATTAGCCTACCCAATAGAGAATTTCCTTGGTAGTAATACCTCTCAGTTTCTGACAAATCTCTAGGCTGAAACCCCGGATAATCCTTTCGGTAGCTACTCAGCACCAATCTACCCAAGAAACCCCAACGTCAGCCTCTCTCTGGATTGCATCAGCCCCTATGCCCAATGCTGGCCCTGCGTCACCCCGGATGGGTCTGCGTCAACCTTAGGAGGCCCTCCGTCAGCCCTCTAACCCTCTGCGTCAACAACGCTGGCGTCTCTGAGGCTCTGCACTCCGTCAGCCCTCTAGCCCTCCGCGTCAGCAACGCTGGCATCTCTGAGGCTCTGCACAACTCCCAATTGCCTCTGTGTGGCCTTGCGTGAGCCCTGGCTGGCTTTGTGTCACTCTCCTCGGCTACTGCGCTGCTCTATCGGCACTATCTCTGCCTCTTTGTCTCTCTGTATTCAATGCCCCTCAGCTGCAACTCCTGATCACTAATTCTATCTCTCTTAGCAAACGCCGCTCTAGAGAATAGAATGATTGATCACTCTGGTGTATTCTCCAAGTGACCCTCAAGCCTCCTCTTATACTTTTCTCGTTGACATATCAAAGGCTGAGATTAAGTCCCTAATCAATGGCTAAGATTAGATCTGGCTTGATCCATGTCTTTTGGACCATTCTAACACATTTTCATATTAATTCCCATTAATATTTTATTTTCCCTAAGTTTAGATTCAGGGACTCCATTAAAAATATTAATTATTTTAATATCTCCTGAGCTATTTAAAATCTGCCCAAACCCTTTCTGGGTATTGGAGATCTCATGTGCCCCAAATTTTCCACCAAATTTCGTGGCTAGAGCACATCTGATGCTACCCCAAATCAACATTGACTACAGTATCCCACCAGCTCCACTCTGCAACTTACCCACAACCTCCTAAACCCCTGCAAACTGAAGGTTAGAGCTCCTAGGCTATGCGCAATCCCTACATGGGCAAATCAGCGTTCTCAGCCAACTGTGTCAGCCCTCCTGGCCTCTGCGTGGCTCTGCTTGAGCCTGTCTTTGCCTCCCTCAGCCTCTACGTTGCCTCTTCCTGGCTCAATCTTGATGACACAGGTACTGCGTCACCCCTTCCTTGCTCCTACTCTGCTAGGAACAACTTTTGTCACTCGGAACAACTGTTTTCTACTGCTGCTGCTCTGCTCAGCTGATGTCCTCAGTTCTCCTGTGATCTGCAACCACCCTCTGATACCATGTTGAAGTTTCTAGGTCTAACAGTTAGAAACCCTCCATGTACGTTTTGATTTATTCCTTCCTACTTGTTTTGATTAATTAACAAGTTATTTACCATGTAAATACTAAAAATAAACACAAGTACGTGCTCAACACATTATAGATCATCAACTGAAGGAAACATAAACAAGCACACAAATGACACCGTTATTTTTGGACTAATGTCCCCAGAAAAACCCAATGAGGGAAAACCAGTGTAGCTATCTGAGGGTTTGATTTATTAGGCAGTTTCAGAATACAATTTGGGTGCCAAATCTGGCTCACCCAACAGAGAAAAATCTCGGTAGTAGTCCCTCTCCTTCGGAGATAGATAGTCTGGCTGAAACCCAGGATAAACACTCCGGCAGCTCCTCAGCTCCAATCTGCCCCTTGAGAAACCCTAGCATCAGCCTCTAGGGACTGTGTCAATCTCTTCTACCCTTTGCGTTAGCTTTCTCGACAGTTCTGGCAGTTCCTGATAGTTCCGACTGTTCCCGGCAGTTCCTGCTTTTTCCCTCTGCGTCAGCTTTCCCGACGTTCCGGCAGTTCCCGATAGTTCTGGCTGTTCCCGACAGTTCCAGTTTTTGCCCTCTGCGTCAGCTTTCTCCACAGTTTTGGCAATTCCCGACAGTTCCGACTGTTCTTAGCAATTCCGGCTTCTTCCCTCTACGTTAGCTTTCCCTGCAGTTCCGATAGTTCCCGACAGTTTTGGCAGTTCCCTGTAGTTCCGGCTGTTCCCTGTAGTTCCGGCTTCTGTCCTCTGTGTTAGCTTTCCCGGTTGCTGCGCTGATCCTTTCGACATTATCTTCGCCTCTCTGCTTCTGTATTCACTGCCCCTCAGCTGCAACTCCAGATCACTCTCTCAACTTTCTCAGTAAACCCAACTCTAGAAAGTCGAAATCTTGATCTCTGGGTGTGTTCTCTAAGTGAGCCTCCAGCCTCCTCTTATACTTTTCTCGTTGACAGATCAACGGCCAAGATTAAGTCCTTAATCAACAACTAAGATTAGATCTAGCTTGATCCATGACTTTTGGACCATTCTAACACAGTTTTATATTGATTCACATTAATATTTTAATTTCCCTAAGTTTAAACTTAGGGACTCCATTAAAAATATTAATTATTTTAATATCTCCCAAACTGTTTAGAATCTGCCCAAACCCTTTCTGGTTATTGGAGATCTCATGTGACTTAGCCTTTCCACCAAATTTCGTGGCTAGAGCACATCTGATGCTACCCCAAATCAACAAGTTATGGCTGTGTTACCCACCAAAATGGGTAACCCCTTGGGAGAAATCTTTTTCTCCTATTTTGGATAGCCAACAACCCTAGACATTGGCTTGATGATAATGATATGCCAACTCCTCCACCATCTACACCAATCATTAAACTTCTCACCGTCCAACATTCATCTTCAATGAAGGTGGGCTGCCACTCAACATGTACCTTGATAATTTTGTAATCAAGTGCTTTTACTTAATGTTTTGGGCATTTACTATGGATAAAAGGGTGATCTGGATGTTTAACCGATCTTGATTGTAAACTTGGTCTCTCACCTTACCAAGGGGGTTAACCCTTAGCCTTAGTCCACTGGGACCTACCCTAAGGCCTTAGGGTTGTGAAAATTCGGTGACCTCTAATCCTACTGTAGCAAATTGATAATATTTCTCCTATTTGTTAAATTCATTTAAACAAATTACTTGTAGTTTTCTACAACATATCTCGAAATACATACACTACAGCCTACACAAAATAAATATCGCGGAAACTAAATACTGCACAGGAGAGAAATAAGCTCACACACATATACTCAGTTGTTTTTTGACAATGTCCCCGGAAAAACCCAACTTGGGAAAATTGGTGCAACAATTGAGGGTTTTATTATTATGTAGTAGTTTCTGAGTACAAATCATTAGATGCCCAAACTAGCAATCTGATACAAAGAATAAACTGGCAAAGAGTTAGTGAGAAAAAATCTCACACTGTTACTGGCGATTCAACACTGATCAAGCTCTGGAAGGTTAGCCCCACGCTGCCTCTGCACAGCCTCTGCATCAACCTACGTAGATTTGCATCACAATGTCTAGGCTCTACGTCACCTCCTCCACTGATCTCCTGCGGTCTGGAAATTCGACGCTTTGGCCCTCTGGTCTCACACCGCGGCTTCTGGCACTAGATCCCAACTCTCTTAGTTGAATTTCAAACTCCCTCTCAAGCTCTGCGCTGCCTCTGCGTGGCACTGTGTTGCCTCTCTAAACGTCTCTATGCTTCCTTTGCCTTGTACTCTCCGGATTTGGAAAAATCTCCTCCAGACTACTATCCCTGCCCCTCACTGTAAGAAGACCACTCGATCTTACTCAGGCAACTCAACGCTGCTACTCTTGAGAAATTCGATCTCTTGATCTCTCTCACTTGATGTGTTCTCCAAGTGCCCATCAAGCTTATTCTTATAATCTCTTGTTGGAGCTCCAACGACCAAGATTAAATCATAATCAAAGGCTAAGATTAACTGGGAGTTGATCCTCGTCTTCTTCTAGAAGATTCACACCAGATTTAATTAATACCCTTTAGTTAACTAGATCTCCTATGTTTAGACTTAGGGAACCATTTAAAAAGTTAATTATTTTAATTAAATCATCTCTAGGTGGAATTTTCCCAAATGATTTATGGGTATTGGAGAATGCATGTGTCTTAGCCTCTCTGCAACATCTCGAGGCTAGAGCACATCCAATGCTACAGAAATTAACACTCCCTCTTAGCAAGGAATATGCTCTAGTGCTGCAACCTACTGAAGCATCACTCTATCTCTACACCATCTCCTGTTGTGCTACTGATGTCTGGCTGCTGCTGCCCACCAACCATTGTGCAACTCTGATTGTTGCATTCGTGTTGCTATTGGCCCTGTTGCCAACACTGCATCTGCACTGCAACCCTCTCCATCCTTCTCCAACCACTACTGTTGCAACTACAACAACTGCAACGGAAAAACATCCAAAACACTGAACTAACTGTGGTCAATATGATGCATCCATCATCAAAGTTCTGACTACTGCTAGCCTCTACGTTGTCACCGAAGCCTCTACGCTGCTGCTGACTCTGCACTATGCCAATTGCACTGTTGCCAACTCTGCTCAGTCTCTGACCTGCAACTAGCTACTGCATTTGTCACTCTGGCACTTGACCGCACAAACTGCGATTGGTCCATCCTGCTATTGCATGTCATGGGCTCCCGTAGCAAGGTACTGATTCATGAGGTGGACCTCCTCAAGAATCCTGCCCATCCTGTAGCTCTCTGGGCTACAATTCTAGATCACCCCACCTCACCCCTGGAGGTAGCTCGACGATCATGGCAAACTCTTCCTCAAATCTGGAGGACAACTTGGCGATATCAGTGGATGCATCTTGTTGATCCTACTTCTTCTGCAAGTACATCTTCTGCTGCTTGAAAGATCCTTCATATAGCGTAGCTAATGCCTCCCACATTTGCCAGGCAATATCCTTGCTAGCTATGTGAGATACCATAGGATCTCGAACCCCATTGAAAATGAATCTGTTAGATCTCGCCACCTCCTTCTTGTACCTCTTGAGTGGATCTACATCGGCTGGTACAACTACCACGTTATCGACATAAGCTTTGAGATCATGCTAATCTAGAAGGCAAGAAATCCTGGCCTTCTAGATCACATAGTTGGAGGCTCCATCCAACCGATCTTGATCACTCAACCCAATTGATGCCATCTCTTTTGAAAAAGTCAAATTGCTTCCTCTTCTCCTATGCGCAACTGTTGCCCAACGATTCACACTCCCTTATGGAGTGAGAAATCCTGCACACAACTATTGTTGCTCTGCTAGGAAAATTCGAACTTCTTGGCTAGAAGTCCTCTGAGAAAAAAATTCCCTCAGTGTGTACTCTTCTCTCCTCCTGATGCTATTTGTACTAGCCAACTGCTGCAAAATATGCGTCCCAGCTGAATATTTGCTCTGCAAGGAAAATATGTTGCTCCCTTCTGCCTCTAAAAAGCTTTGATCTGGAAAATCAATTTTTTCTGTCAGCTCACTCAGAAGAATCAATCTTTCCTCAAAACTCGACCTCCTTGGCTCAAGGACTGCACTGCCTCTAAGGTTTCGAACTATTTCCAAGGTAGAGATTCGAACCTCCTTCCTTTCTGCTATGAGCTCTTCTGCTTACAATCTGTGCTCCGATACCATCTGAAAATTCGGTGACCCCAAATCCTATTGTGACAAACTGATGATATTTCTCCGATTTGTTAAATTCGTTTAAACAAATCACTTGCAGTTTTATACAACAAATATCGAAACACATACACTGCAACGTACACAAAATAAATACTTCGGAAACTAAATATTGCACAGGAGAGAAATGAACACACACACATATACACAGCTGTTTTTGGACAATGCTCCAGAAAAACCCAACTTGAGAAAACTGGTGCAATAGTTGAGGGTTTTATTATTATGCAGTAGTTTTTGAGTATAAATCGTTGGATGCCCAAACTGGCAATCTGATACAGGTAATAAACTGGCAAATAGTTAGTGAGAAAAAATCTCACACTGTTACTGATGATTCGACACTGATCAGGCTCTAGAAGGCTAGCCCCACGCTGCCTTTGCATAGCCTCTGCGTTAACCTACGCAGATCTGCATCACATTCTCTGGGCTTTGCATCACCTCCTCCTCTTATCCCCTGCTGTCTGGAAATTCGAACCTTAGGCCCTTCGATCTCACACCTCGGCTTCTGGCACTAGATCTCGACTCACCCAGTTGAATTTTGAAACCCCTCTCAAGCTCTGAGCTCCCTCTGCGTGGCACTGCGTTGCCTCTCTGAACCTCTCTATGCCTCCTCTGCCTTGTACTCTCCGGATCTGTAAAAATCTCCCCCAAACTACTATCCCTACCCCTCACTGCAAGAAGACCACTCGATCTTACTCAGGGAACTCAACGCTGTTACTCTTGAGAAATTCGATCTCTTGATTTCTCTCACTTGATGTGTTCTCCAAGTGCCCATCAAGCTCCTTCTTATAATCTCTTGTTCGAGCTCCAACGACCAAGATTAAATCATAATCAAAGGCTAAGATTAACTGGGAGTTGATCCTCATCTTCTTCTGGAAGATTCACACTAGATTTAATTAATACCCTTTAATTAATCAGATTTTCTAAGTTTAGACTTAGGGAACCATTTAAAAAAAGTTAATTATTTTAATTAAATCATCTCTAGGTGGAATTTGCCCAAACAATTTCTGGGTATTGGAGAATGCATATGTCTTAGCCTCTCTACAAAATCTCGAGGCTAGAGCACATGCGATGCTACATAAATCAACAAGGGTTATAGGAGGGGCACTATTTGGAAGACGTAGATTGAAATGGCTTGTTGATTCTCTCTTTTACCATACTTAACACTTTCCATGTCACATTATAAGCCCTTGATACAATCTCCATTCTTCGGGATAAACTATCATTGTTTCATTGGGATTTGACACTCTTCTATCCGCATCCTTGAGTAGGGCTAGGAAACACTGCCCTGGAGGTTGATGCAACTAAAGGAATATAAAATCATAATAGAGCCATAATGAAAGAAAAGAAAAATCAAAATGAAAAATATGTCTAGAACATAAGTTAGCATGTGGGAAAAGCCTAGCATGAGCTTTACCCTCCTCATTAGCCATCACCCGGTTCCTGAGCACTTGATGCTCTATCTCATCAAAAGGAACCCTTACATGTCCCAACCCTAATAACAATAAACTACCTCATCGTAAAGGGTAAATTAAATTCTATATCATAAGGAGCAACTTTTGATCCTTGAGCTATGCAGCCAAATACAAAGCATTATCAAAAAGTAAAAGGCACACCAGAGAAGTGGAAAAAGCAGGGTAACTCGTGCATCCACGATTGCTCCCTCCTTCACATCTATACACTCAAGAGGTGGACACCCATTACCTGACCTCCTGACCATGTCACTTGACCATGAAGTCTTTCCCCGTCATTGCCACTCACACCAACACCTATTGATTGAAGGGTTAACCTTGAAAATGCCACCACCCCTTGGGGGTTGGAAGCATCTAATAGGGTTGGCCACTTCCCCACGCCTACAAAAGTAGGGAACACCTTTACGGGACTTGGTCTAGTTAGATATTTGAAGGTGATCCCATTTTGAAGTATTAATACACCCTTAACACCTAAGTATGGTCCACTTAGATTCATTTATGACCTTAGTCTCTAATGAATGGTTTCTTTCACTTGAGTTTGAGTTAATTTTTCTAGGTGGTGTAGAGTAGCAGAGACCTTGAGTGCACCCCATTGCACATGATGCCTAGGCCATACATCACATCACAAAGAGCATGATGACTTTGCAGATGCAATGTTTCCCACTTTTGGCAGAGCATTTGGTCTTTTGATGACTTGAGCAGTTGATATTCTTCCTGGAGCACCCGCAGGAGCTAGAACATTGGGCTTCTCTTGCTTAGCATGAATGATTATTGATGATGTACCAGTGGAATTGTTGTCGCCCAAAATGTACAGGCTAGATGCGACAATGCTCAAGACAGGGGTTGTCACTCTGATCCACGCACTCTCCATTCTTGATGTCTCCCTACAATAGGCTATGGGGGGTAGTCCCTATGAAATGTGAAGATGCAAGACCCATCGGGAACTGACAATTTCGGGAGACACAACTGAATGGCCTAGCAACTTGGTTAATTTAGCAAGTTCAGAGATTAGATAAGATTATTGTGAAAGACTATTGCCTTAATGGAGTCAAATACTTGCTTAATAAATTATTTACCAAGTAACTGAATGAACAATTGCTGCCTTAAGATGCTCCACTATCCTAAATGAGATGCAACATATAAAATCTAAGTGAGATGCAAAATCTTGGTTTATTTTAAATTATATGTCTACCAAGGTGAATCATTCCTCTCAACTATTTTGAAGCTAGTGTCTAGATAGGTTGTGAGAGAAAAACCAAGGGGAAGCAAACTATGGCTTGATTAACAATCCCTACCCTTGAGTTCTAACCACTTGATGCCTTCGGCGTTGCAGAGATTGTGGCTGTGATGATTACAAGGTCATCGTGTTAACCACTAAAGAGGGTCTAGGCTTCGCAAGTTGCGTGAGAAAGGTGTGTTGATTATTGTAGCATCAAATGTGCTCTAGCCTTGAAACTTTGCAAAGAGGCTACAACACATGCATTCTCCAAAACCCAAAAATCGTTTATGGAAATTCCACCTAGAGATTATTTAATGAAAATAATTAACTTTTTTAAATGGTTCTTTAAGTCTAAATTTAGGAAATCTGGTTAATTGAAGGGTATTAATTAAATCAGGGTGAATCTATTAGAAGAAGACGAGGATCAACTCCAAATTAATCTTAGCCATCGATTATGTTTTAATCCTGGCCGTTGGAGCTCCAACGAGAGGTTATAAGGAGGTCGATGTGGTCGGAGAAATACAGTTGAGCAGTTCGATGTTGCTAGAGAATCGACTTCTTGAGTAGCAGTTGTGAGTTTCCGGAAGTGATTCAGTAAAGTTGAAGAAGTGAGAGAGGGGCAAGGATAGTAGACCAGAGGAAGTTTTCTAGATCCGGGGAGTGCAACGCAGAGAAGGCAGAGAGAAGTTTAGTGGGGTAGCTCAAAGCTTCCGAGGGAGTTCGAATTCCAGCTGGGAGAGATGAGATTCAGTGCCAAAATCCGGGGTGTAAGACCAGAGGGTCATGAGGCCTAATTTCCAGGGAGCAGGAGGTCAACTGAGGGATTGACGCAGAGCCCAACCAGTCTGACGTAGATCTGCGTAGGGTTGACGTAGAAGCTTTGCAGAGGTAGCATAGGGCCAGTCAGCAAGCCCCTGATTAGAGTCGGATCTCCCGGATCAATGTGAGATTCTTCTCACTAATTTTTTGCCAGTTTTTCTCTGTATCAGATAGCCAGTTTGGGCATCCAGCGATTTGTTCTCAGATTACTATTGCATAATAATAAAACCCTCAGTTGCTGCATCAATTTTCCCAAGTTGTTTTTTTTCTTTTCCCGAGGACATTGTCCAGAAACAACTGTGTTGATGTGTGTGTTTATTTCTCTCCAGTGCAATATTTAGTTTCCGTAGTATTTTATTTTGTGTAGGCTGCAGTGTATGCATTTCAACATTTGCCATCGAAAACTACGAATAACTTGTTCAAGTAATTTAACAAGTAGGTGAAATATTATTGGTTTGCTGCAATGGGAATTGGTAACCGATTTTACACATGGTATTAGAGGACAGATCGTGAACAGGAAAGCTCAGAGCAAAAAGGAAGAGGGAGTTCGAATTTACTGCAGAGGCAACAATTGGAAACCCTAGAGCAGTCCTTGGGCCAAAGAGATTGAATTTTTGAGTTAGATCGATTTCGCTGAGTGAGTCGGCAGATAAATTTGATTCTCTAGATTGAAGCTTTCCAGAGGTAGAAGGGAGCAACGTTGTTTTCTTGCAGAGTAGATCTTCAGGTGGGACGCAAATATTTTGCAGCAATTGCAGTTGCTGGCAGAATAGTGTTAGAGGGAGAGAATAGCACATATTGAGGGGATTTCTTCCTGAGAGGACTTCTAGCCAAGAAGTCTGAATTTTTCTAGCAGAGCAACAATAGCTGTGTGCGAGATTTCTCACTCCACAAGGGAGTATGAATAGCTAGGCAGCAACTGCGCAGAGAAGAAGAGGGAGCAGTTCGACTTTTTATGTAGAGATGACATCAGCTGGGTTGAGAGATTAAGATCGGTTGGACGAAGCCTCCAACCATGTGATCTGGAAGGCTAGGATCTCTTACCTTCTAGATGGGCATGATCTCAAAGCTTATGTCAATAATGTGGTAGTTGTGTTCGCCGCTGCAGATCCGCTCAAGAAGTACAAGGCTGAGATGGCTAAAACTAAGAGGATCATTCTCGACGAAGTTCGAGATCATGTAGTATTCCATATAGCCGACAAGGATACTGCTCGACAGATGTGGGAAGCCTTAGCTACGCTACGCTATATTAAGGATCTTCTGAGCAACAAAAGGTGTACTTAGAAGAGAAGTTGAGATGCACGAGGATGTAGAAAGGGGAGCGAATAGACCCATTCCGTAAGAGGCTTCAGGAAGTCCAGGAACAACTGGCTTTAGTAGGGTCAGGGCCCCAACCTACAAAGTTTGTTCGATTAGCACTGAATAGTGTTTCTGAAGATTGGCAAGTGTTTGTCCAGAGCATCTTGGGCAAAGAACACTTGCCAGATTGGGAACGTGTATGGGTTGATCTGCAGTAGGAGGAGATGAGGTGTGATCTGGTGAAGGCCACAATCAGTGGCAGTAGCAACAGTGGGACGAAGGCCGTGAAGGAAGAGGAGGATGTGGCACTTGCATCAAAGGGGCAACAGGAGCAGCGCAGGAGGAAAAAGGACATTTCAAAGATCAAGCGCTTCAAGTGTGGTGAGATGGACCACTACAACACTCAGTGTCTTGTTAGAAAGAGGGACAAGGAGGAGAAGTAGGATCAGCGAGCTGCATCCGCTAATATTGACTAGCATTCCTCTACGCTGGAGGAAGAGTTTGCCATGATTGTCGAGATGCCTCCAAGGGTGAGGTTGCGTGATCTAGAGTTGTAGCCTTAGAGAGCTATAGGATCCTTGAGGAGTCCATCTCTTGGATCAAAACCTTGCTACGGGAGCACATAGTCAACAGTAGCAGGATGGACCAGTGTCAGGTGGTGCAGTCAGGCGCTAGAGTAACAGATGCAGTGGCTAGTAGCGGTCAGATACTGAGCATCGCAGAGCAGAGTTGGCAATAGTGCAGTTCGCACAAAGCAGAGTCAACAACAGTGTAGAGGCTTCAGTGACAGCGCAGAGTCTAGCAGCAGTCAGAATTCGGACGATAGATGCATCGTACTGAACACAATTAGTTCAGTATTTTGGATGTTTTTCCATTGCAGGTGTTGCAGTTGCAGTAGCAACAGATGGAGAGAGGGTTGCAGTGCAGATGCAATAGTTGACATTAGTTCAGCAGGGTCAACAATAACACAAATGCAGCTCATATCAGAGTTGCGCAGTAGTTGGTGGGCATTAGAGCCAGACATCATCGACACAGCTGGAGGTGTTGTAGAGTCAGAGTGATGCTCCAACAGGTTGCAACACTAGAGCACATTCATCGCTAAGAGGGAGTGTTGATTTTTCTAGCATCGAATGTGCTCTAGCCTTGAAAATTTGCAGAGAGGCTAAGACACATGCATTCTCCAAAACCCAGAAATCGTTTTTAGAAATTCCACTTAGAGATGATTTAATTAAAATAATTAACTTCTTTAAATGGTTCCCTAAGTCTAAACTTAGTAAATCTGGTTAATTAAAGGGTATTAATTAAATCATGTGTGAATCTTCTAAAAGAAGACAAGGATCAACTCCAAGTTAATCTTAGCCATCGATTATGTTTTAATCGTGGTCGTTGGAGCTCCAACGAGAGATTATAAGGAGTTCGATGTGGTTGGAGAAATACAGGAACAATTTGATTTTGCTAGAGAAGCGACTTCCTGAGTAGCAGCTGTGAGTTGCTGGAAGTGATTCAATAAAGTCGAAGCAGTGAGAGAGGGGCAGGGATAATAGACCGGAGGAAGTTTTCCAGATCCGGGGAGTGCAAGGTAGAGAAGGCAGAGAGCAGTTCAGTGAGGCAACGCAAAGCTTCAGAAGGAGTTCAAATTCTAGCTGGGAGAGACGAGATTCCATGCCAGAAGCTAGGGTGTGAGATCGGAGGGCCAAGAGGTCGAATTTCCAGACAACAGGAGGTCGTTTGAGGGATTGACACAGAGCCCAACCAGTGTGACGCAGATCTGTGTAGGATTGATGCCGAAGCTGCATAGAGGCAACATGGGGCCAGTCAGCAAGCCCTTGATCAGAGTCGGATCTCCTGGATCAGTGTGAGATTCTTCTCACTAACTCTTTGCCAGTTTCCTCTGTATCGGATAGCCAGGTTGGGCATCCAACTATTTGTACTCAGATTATTATTGCATAATGATAAAAAAACTCCTCTAGCTCGCTTGACACCGGCTCCCTTCTTGCCAAGTTTTTTTTTCGTTCGGGGACATTATCCAAAAACAACTGCTTTGATGTGTGTGTTTATCAAGTGATCTCTCCAAGCAAAGAATATGACATTCAGTTTGTCTTTTTATTTGCATGTTTTACAAATTGTATTTGTATTTTGGTGTAGGATGCAATGTATGTATTTCAGTATTTGCCGTAGAAAACTGCAGATAACTTGTTCAAGTAATTTAACAAGTAGGTGAAATATTATCAGTTTTCTGCAGTAGGAATTGTTGGTAACTGATTTTTCACAAAGTGGTCCTATCTCTATATCAACCAAGAATGCTTGGAGGTTAATTAATTAGTGCAAAACTAGTCTTAAAATGCAAGTGCAAAATATGAGTGATTACTCTGAAGGCGAGGTTGTTAAGTTTATTAAGTACTTGGAGACAAATATTGATTTTCAACTCAGAACGATGAAGTACTTAAACCAATGTTGCACGAAGCGGGAGCGCGGAAGCGTCATTTTCCAAAAATCTAGGAAGCGAAGCGTCCGCGGAAGCGTCTGCTATATATATATATATATTTTTATATTTTTTTGCATTTATACTCAAAACAAACATCCCAAATACCAAATTAATTGTAGAAGACATGAAAACATGCATATTGTTGCATAAATCAAGATAGATATGGCATCCATGATTCCATTGTAGTTACTAGTATGTACAACAATCATCTATATTCTAGCTATTACAAACATACATCAAATTTTTAAGCATATTATAAAACATAAAACATTTAAGCATATTATAAAACATAAAACATAGAGCATATTATGATTTATCTAGCAAGTGAGCAACTGTCAACATTTGTCATGTCCAAAATTCAAATAATAATGTTTACAAAATATGTCACTTGGTCACCGCCAAGCCAAAAAGGTTCAAAATTCAAATTCACAAGTCTAAAGTCTAATGAGTAATCTATGACAAAAAGTAGTAGATTGTGAATATATCTACTAATCTCTCCTCCTTCCACCACGAATAGAACGTGGTGGCGGGCCTCCACGTGGTGGCAATGAAGAAGATGGTGCCTGTGTAAGTCGTGGCACTGAAACTGATGAAGAAGAACCCCCTGCTGTTGGTGTTGAACCATGGAACCTAGGAACCAAGGGACCAGATGGGGGTGGGGGTGGTGGCATATCAACACGGTCATCATCATCCTAGAATCGCTCAAAAATTTCATGCAAAAAAAAAAAAACACTAGTTAACAAAAAAATTAAAAACATGAATTAGAGAAATGCTTTATAAGGGAAAATTGGAAAATTCATACCACAATGGACATACCTGGATAAGAGCATCCTCTAATTGCTCTAGTCGCAACACTCCATCCTCCAAATTGGGCTCCTCTGGATTCTTGTCCCAAATCAACAAGTCTTTATTAGACTTTGCATCTTCACAGTAATGGGACAACAATCGCAAGTTGTAATGAACATAAACCAAGCTCTCTGCCCGGTCTAAATTCAACCTGTTCCTTTTAACACTGTGGATGAAAGAATAAGAGCTCCAACACCTCTCTGCAGAAGAAGTGTTTACCACCTGTGATAGCACCCGCAATGCCAAACTCTGTAGAAGTGGAGTACCCCCTCCATGCATGTTCCACCACTCAAGAGCAGAAAAAGTCTCTCGATCTTGAATTGCATGCATGCTCCCAAATGGACCAGTGTTGAGCGTATAGTTGCTCACCTGTCTCCGTACCAATGCAGCCTCCTCCTCATCAGGGATTAATTTACTCAATGCAGCCATATATTTTTCGTGAACCTCTCTATCTTGGTGTGGTTTTTTCCTGCTTCCCCCCCCAGGTGCTGGTGTTGAAAGCCATGATGGATGATAGTATTTAGGTGTCAAAACATATGCTAATGCATGCAATGGAATATTTAGCATTTCCCATCGGTTTTGCACCTCTACACGAATATAATTGTACAAGGTGGTATCTCTAGGCTCAACAATGTCTTTAATCTGCCCCAACATGCTATCCATTTGCTCATACACCTCCCCAATTACTGGTCGATCTGAATCTGCAAACTTGATCATGTAATAAATTGGTTTGGTGAATTGCAAAACATATTTAACCTGTGACCAAAAGTAACTGTCAAGAACAGTGTCCTTGACTGCATTAGCACCATCTGTGTCAGCGTTAATTTCATCCCATGTTTCAGCACACACCAGATTAGTTAAAGCTTGTCTCACCCTCACTAGCCGCCTAAAGGTGAGGTAATAACTAGCAAATCTTGTCTTTGCAATTTTAAGCAATTGCAACTTGGAGTAAGTGCCATAGAAGTAGTTTACCCTTGTATGCCCTGTGATGAATTTAATGAGCTGCTTCCCTTTCTTGTAAACCTCAGCAATCCACCCACAATCTTTGTGTTTCACAATATCATGCATCAAAAGGTTCAATGTGTGAACCAGGCACCCAGACCAAAAGATGTGTGGATGAGTACGCTCAATAATTTTTCCTGCTGCCTTACAATTTGCTGCATTATCTGTGATCACTTGAACCACATTATTCGGACCAACATCTTTGATTGATTTCAATAGGAGATCTGCAATGTTTTGTGCAGTTGCACTGATGGAGGAGGAGTCATGACATGCAATAAATACTGCACCACTAGAAGAAACACCAAGAACATTTATCAAATGTTGGTTTCTAATATTTGTCCACCCATCTGATACAATGGATACCCCAGAATCCACCCACTCATGTGTAAAACGTGTCAAAGCTCTTTGAACCTTAGCTTTTTCTCTTTCTAATAACACTGTTCTAGCTTTCTCATAGTTGGGGGCCTTGTATCCTTTTGGGGTTTCATTGATGGCCTTTACCATGTCATGCCAATAGGGAGAGCGAAGCACATTGAATGGTACACCGCAAGCACAAAGAAAACGGACTATCTTTCCATCCACATCATCCCTCCCAGCAACATTAAGGAAATCCCCTATTGTTCTTCTACCTCCAGAGGTTGCAGAAGTACCATGAGGAGATGGGCAACTACCAAATTTAGAGGTTGCACTTGATTCAGAATGAGTTTTTTGTTTCTTGTTTTTTTGTTGTGCAGCCATCTCTATTTGGATGTATTTTCTTCTTTCTTCAGTTGAAATGTTTGGGCAAATATGTACCCCCACAGAACCCTTTTTTTCATCACTGTCCAACACCCCACAAAGATGCCTCCTCAGACGGGTATATGAACCACAATATGGTTTTCCTCCATGACAACCATGAGGGCACACAAATTTGTAAGATCCACCACCCTTTCCCCCATCAAGTTTGGTCACATAGTTCCACAAGGGTGTTGATGTACCTTTCCCATCTTGTGCTTTAGTGTCCCCTTCAAGTTCATCCCCTTCCTCTTCAAACCCTTCCTCCTCATCATACATTGGGTCACTACTATTAGGACCAAGTTCATCCCCTTCCTCTTCCCTTCTATTCCTCACCCTTGCCATCATTAAAACCAAGAGTGGAATGATACATAGAAGCCAAAAGAACACCATCTTGGAATATGGATATAGGTGGTGGACAACCTGTAAATAAAGGAGCAAGTAGAAACAATGGGAAAGAGTAGGAGAGGGAGGAGAAAAATACAAATTTTTTTTCAAAAAAACAAGGGAGTTTGGGGTTTGAACTTACCTCTTTAGCTCTTGTAGATGAAGTCCTCCAAGCTCTTGCTCCAAGCTCCTCCTCCTTCTCCTAGCTCCTCCTTCTTCACTCCTCCAAGCTCTCCTCTCTTTTCCTCTCCTTTCCTCTCTTCTCTTCTCCTCTCCTCTCTTCTCTTCTCCAACTCTCATAAACTCAAAGTGAGAAAATGAGGAATGAATGGGAGCTTTATGCTTTTCATTCCTCACCCTAAACTCACCCTAACCCACCCCCTCATTGCTTAGTTAAGTTAACTTTAAAAAAAAATTAAAAAAAATGAAGTATTTTTCCTTGCCCCGCGCGGTTTTTTCGGAAGCGCTCCGAAGCGCTCGTGAAGCGTACGCTTCCGGGCCCGAAGCGTGGCACTTCCGGAGGCCCGAAGCGCCCTCCGAAGCGCGCTTCGGGGCCCACGCTTCATAAAAACCAGGAAGCGCCTTAAAAACACGGAATCGCGCTTCGGGATTTTTGGAATCGCGCTTCCTGGAGCGCTTCCGGAATGCTTCCGTACGGGGCGCGATTCCGGCCTAGGATCCGGGGGGGGGGGGCGCTTCCTGCAACGTTGACTTAAACAATGAATTAATGACAATGTTCACCGCAAGAGAGAATGCTCAAAATAACAGTGCCAACAAATGTTGCCAAGATTACAAATAGACAATTGCATATGAAATAGAAAATTTGACAAGATTAATGCTTCCTTTCAACAATTAGATAAGGATCTTTAATCACAATTAGCAAAACAATGAAACTCCAATATGCCAATTAGATACACGAGAGATTAAATTTCTTATGGACACAATTAGATCTCTTATCACAATTATGATTAGACTTGATTAAGTGCTTTAAGAGTGACTTTAGATTATAAATCCACAAAAGCTACTTATTCAACATTATGAATGAAAAGCAATGTATCCACTTATCCAATAAATGATGATAGCAGTGAGAAACAAAATCATTAATCCACAATGTTATTTGTCAAACCAATCTCATCAGACCAATTATCAATCCAAATAGAGCACTTGTGTTTGTTAATGCAATTAAAAGTATGCTTATGCAAGAGTGCAAATGGATGTCAATTATGCAAAAATGCAATGATTGCAGCAGTTAGAAAATCATCCAATTCCACTAGAAAACACTTATCCAAGATGCACAAGAGGCAATGAACAAATGCTAAATGAAATTAGACGACCTACAACACCTTTTTCCACCACTGTAAATTTTATATCAGACCTCAAATTATTATGATAGCCTTCAAGAAATGATCAAATATTCCAATAGATGGAAGCCTAAACAATGCTGATGATTTGCCAATGATAAGATATGCTTATAAATTGATTATTATGCTAAGATTATGTGATTTTATCACTGCTATAGGTGAATTTATATGGCTGTAGCAGTCATATCAGCGCTGGAAATCAACCCACAGTCCACAAATATTCAGTTATATGCACCCAATTTGACTTTAGATTAATTCTTAATGCCTTAGGTGAATTATTTAATGAATTTAAGCTTATCTTAGATGTGTTTAGGTCCAAAATATACTGCTGTCGCAAAATGCTTCTGAATTCAAGATGAGGACAGTGATGAGAATGAAGGATTAAAGAGCAAACCGAGAGGCCTATTGGCCTTGTACATAACTAGAGAGGCTCCTGGTGAACTTCACTACCTGCAACCACCAAGTTAGTTCTAAAACTGCTGCAAAATGAAGTGTTAGAGATGTAAAACTAATGCAAACCCAATCAATGACTGAAAAATGGCCAAATGAGGGCTAGAAGAGGAGTCTAGAGCTAGAAGAAGGCCAATGATAGGCCTAAAAGGCCAAGGAAGGGCTGAATAAGGGGAAAGAAGGCCTTAGAAGGTCACGAACAAAGGAGAGAAGTCCACAAGGGCTGACGTCAAGCCCAAAAGGGCTGACACTGGGCAAGGGAAGGCCCTATACGGCTTACAACTAAGGGTTAAACCCCTTTGGGGGTTGCATCCAGGATTGGAAAAGGGGCCTAGGGCTTAAGGAAGCAAGCCAAGGCTGTGACCAAGGGAAAGGGAGGGGGTTGAGGCCCCTTAAGGCCTATGGCCTAAGATTACGACCCTAAAAAGGGTTGCCGCTAAGCCTAAAAGGCTAGCAGCCTAGGGAAAAGCCCCTTAGGGGGCTGTGACCAAGCAAATGAGGGGGGCCAAGGGCTTAGAAAGGCCACTAAGGCTCATGGGTAGGGCAGAGGAGGACTGCTAGGCCCAAGGGTCTAAAAACAATTTCTGAACGCTACAAACACAAAAATTTCGCAACAAAATGTCAATATTGAGCTCAAAATGCTGGAAGACTTCCCTTCTTTAGTTGGACGTTGAGTTTCTGGGAGTTGGGGAGGCTATATCTTGCCCTCAAAGTTCTAGATCAACCTTCTTTGCTTGGATGAATAGTTCAGGAAAAATTGTTGCTTCAAACCCTTGAGCTATCACCTACAAAATGAATAAAAAATTTCCAAATGCCAGATATATATACAAGGGTTAAAAAAATAATTCACAAATATTTACAATATTTACAAGCTTTCATTAGCAAATTAATTCTTTTTTAGCCCAAGAACAAATAATAATCTTGAAAAATATTTTTTGAATAAATGACAATGGATGAATAATTTCGAAAGATAGATTGGCCAAAACCCTTCTGTAAAATTAATTACCTCAATGAAATCTCAGAGCCCGAACAAGGTCAAGTCTTCCCCACAGTCTGTGAACTTGGAGCCCAAGGGCTAGTGTATCTATAAATGTCTATAATTTTCTCAAGATAAATTTACTAGATCATATGGTGAATTAGATCACCTAAGGTAATATCTATTGATAAAATATTCTTATCACCGAGAAACGAAATAACAATTCGAAAAATTATTTATCACAATATAGGATAACACATAGCTAACACATACCATAGATCAGCAAAAGAAGAACACCATGAAATGAACCCCAAAGGCTTTCTATTATGATTAGAAATGTTCTCAACAGAGCAACAACTCAATACCAATGTTACAATTTTTTTTTTCTCTTTTAGTGATCATCCAAAGATATCACATAGAATCTCAATAGCTTCTTTATATAGAGAAACCCCTCCAAGGGGAAAATAACGGCTAATTGGCTTGATTCTTGTCAAAATAATCTCGACTATTGAAAATAACTTGATCATCTTTTAATCTCTACTGTAAAATTTTTATTTTGAAGAAAAATTTTAATTTTCTTAAAAACCCATTTTTTATTAATTCAAAAATTAATATTTTGAATTAATTTCCTCAAAAATTTGACTTTGACTTAACCACCAAGGTCCAAGGGCTTAAATTTTCTTAAAATATCCATTTTTCCCTTGGTGGAGGACTTCCAAAATTTGAATTTCTTTTGATCCACGAATTTTTTATTATTTTCTACTTGGAGATAAATTAATTTCTCTATAATTAATTTTTGACTCAAAATTAATTGATTTTCTGGCTTAGGATTTTAATTTAATTTAGCCAAAAAAATTAAATAATTGACACTAGAGGGGATTTAATGATTTTTCCACTCAATATTTTAGCCATGGTGTCTAATTATGAGGGACCATGCACTAAAATATTTTTTACATCAAATTATTACAAATTCAACCCTTGAAAGGGGAAAACACCTTTACATGTAGACCTTCAATAATTTATCCAATTCAACGACACAATAAGATCTAATAAGAAACCAAGTGTGCTTGTAATAAAATAATTTAGCCATGGTTTCTCATTGCGAGGGACAATGCACTAGAATTATTCCCATAGACACTTTTACAAAAGATTCGATAACCCTAGAATTCACCTAAGACCTTCTCAACGAATTCCACCCTAGCTTTGGGGTTTAAGCTGGAAGAAAAACTCTGCAGATTATGTGTGTTTACAAACACACATAATTCGGGGAGGTTAAAAAACTTCCTAGAATGAAATCATTTTCCAAAATCAGAGGCTTACCTAGGTGTTGTTACAAAATTAAATGGTCATACAAGCATTATTTACAATACAACTTGCAGAAATTGGGTTTACAATGATATAATTAAGTTGGTTGATGACTTTGATCTTTGAAAAATTTTCTTCATTGTTTTGTACCCTGCTTCCTTGGACTATTGACAAAGTGTGGCCAACAAGACCCAACATGCCCTCATGATAGCCTTGACACTACTTGACGGGCATGCCATGATCCAGGGCCTAGATGAGGATGGTCATCCTTAGGATGATTGAGGGCTTCTTGCACTTGATAGAGCCCTAACACTAGAAATAGAAGGCACCATGTTCCTCTCTTGACACCCATGGACAGGAAGTGTGGCACCCAAAGCTCAAGTTTGGACCCTTGGAGCTGCTTTGATGCATGATTTTGGGATTTTACTCAAATGTCGGATGATGACGATGATGATTGGAGACATTTTCAACCTTGTCTTTGCCTTGATGGAGCATTTGGACACCACCATTTTAGGTCTACGACTAACACCTGTGGGCTTGTCTTGGCATATTATATTGTAAAGCTAGTGGATTGTTTTGTAACCCAAATTTTACTTTTTTTCCACTCAAAAATCAAACTTGTGTAGAGGCTTTTAGTTAGGAATTAAAAGAGGTAGAGCTCATATAAATAAAGAGTCACCTCTTTCATTTTGTTCGTCATCACTTGTGGAAACTCAACCTCTTTTAGAGAACTCAAACTCACTAGTTGTACTTCTCTACTTTGTGGAGATGTGATCTTCTGTGGGTTTTCGGCTATTGGAGACTAGTTCTTGTTATGGTGATGACAATTTGGGATAAAGAAGGTTGTTCTTTGATATCTTGTGAGCACCTTTTGTTGAATATCTTTTGATGATTATGGCATGTACTGAATATAGCTTGGGTTTCTATGTTACATGTTTAAATGCTTATATTTATAGGAAACACTTGGTAAATTTTGCATGCTTTAATTTTGTATCGTTGGACTTCCCTAGAGAATCTCCTAGAGAGCTTTTCTCTAGCAAATTTGCCCCCTCATAAAGTGATAGTTAGGGTTAGCAAGTGAAAACCTAGGGTTTTCTTGTTACTCCCTTCAAGAGTTTGATATTTCCATGGTCAAAATCCCTAAGAGTCTGTTGCCATTATGATGCATGTGTTGTCCTTGATGGCAACTCACTTGTAACAAAGTAAGAATGTTGCAACAGAGATGAACCTACAGGTCAGATCAGAGGTGATAGAATGATGGAACAAAATAATGGGTCAAAGGCTCTGAAACCGGATTCATCCCAAACAGGCCACGTGTTTGAATCCCATGAATCTGACACGATTCGATGGGAATTTGAATCCAAAAATGGGACACGACGTGTCCTAAAGGGAGACGATTGAATCCTGGTCGTGTCCTGATTTTGGGATTCGAATCCCAAAAAAGTGAAACCCGCGGCATAAAAACAACATTGTTCTTTTCATTATTTGCCATTTCTCTCATTCGTTTTTGCAAATATTGAGTTGTGGGCAAGGAGCTAAGGGTTTGGAGCATTCGGCAAGGAGTTTCAAGCACCAGGTAAGTGCATTTCATCTCTATTTTTTGCATTTCTATTACATCAGTTTGTATATGAATTTTTTTACAAATTTGTGCATGTTTTGATGATTTTTTTACAGTATTCATGGCTCAATCAAGGGCAGTAGGTAGGGGGCAAAGGAAGGGGAAGAATGTCTCCATTGTAGATGCCCCTCCTCCCCCAATATCATCAGAGTCTGCTGCAAGTAATGTTGAGGGAAGACTTCCTCCTAAAGACAACATTGAGAAATATCCCTTGTGGAAATATGTCAGAAGAGAGGATGGGACAAGCAACAAGGGGAAGGGAGGAGGCAATGTGAATTGGAGATGCAACTTTTGCCACAGTTATTTCAAAAGCCCATATTACCGTGTAAAAGGCCATTTGTTGGTTTTACCAGGTTGTAAAGTTGGAGCTTGTATGGCAAATGTAGCTGCAAATTCAAGAAAAACCAAGAATGAAGACCCCCTTTCATTTTTGAGGAAAGGCACCACTAAATTTCCATTTGAGAGTTCTATTGGGGCACAAGCAGTGAAAATAAAAGCAATTTCATTTGGTCCAATGGACAAGATTTTTCAAAAAGAGAAACGAGAAGAGCTTGATCTCACCATTGCCTTTTTTTTTCTATCAAAACTTCATATTATTTAATGTTGCACGCTCACCTCTATTTATTGAGATGTGTCGAGCTCTAACTCACGGGTCTCCATCATGGTATGTGTCTCTTGGTTCAGAAAAGCTTAGAACCACATTGTTGACGAAGGCAAAAAAGAGGTGCAAAAATGCTTGAGCCTATTAAATCATCATGGCCAACATCGACGATTAGCATTGTTTTTGATGGATGGATAGATCCAGCACGACACCCTCTCATCAACTTCATGGTGTCTTCCTTGAATGGTCCAGTTTTCTTGAAAGCAGTGGATACACTTGGAGAATACAAGGATGCACAATTTATGGGTGAGTTATTTATTAAAGTTATTGATGTAGGTGTTGATTCTTATGTGAAAATCATTACAGATAATGCACCTGTTTGCAAGGCTGCTGGTATGATTGTGGAAGCTAAATATCCACAAGTGTTTTGGACACCTTTCATTGTTCATTCATTGAACTTGCACTAAAATCCATTGCTTCTGATGTGCTTTGGATTGGTAACATTATTGAGGATGCACAACATATTCGTAACTTTGTGCAAAATCATACAAATGACTTCACTATCTACAAGGAGTACAACAATATATCATTGTTGAAGATTGTTGATACACGGTTTGCCTCTTCATTCATCATGTTGAAGAGGTTGAGGGAGGTCAAGATCGCTCATGGGGCCATGTTATTTCTGAGTTTTGGTCTTTTTGGAGAAAGACAGATCAAGTAGACTCTAAAAGAGTGAAGGACACAATGCTAGATAATGCTTGGTGGGAGAGGGTAGATCTAATTATTCAGACCATGGACCCTATCATTTCTTTGCTTCAATTTGCAGATATAGACAAACCCATCCTAGGAGAGGTTTATGAGGGATGGGATTCCATGATAGAGTCTGTGAGGAGCATTATTCTACAGAGTGAGTGCCCTGAGTATGAGACATCACCAGAGGCACTCTATGGTACTATACAGGATATTCTTGTCAGCAGATGGGACAAGAATTGCACACCTTTACATTGTTTGGCTCACACATTGAACCCAAAATACTACAGCCATGAGTCGCTGAATGGTGGACCTTCTCGTAGATTCCCTTCTCACATGGATGGTGAAATCTCACAAGGGAGGAAAGATGCATTCAGGCGGGTTTTCTAGGATAGAGCATTGCTTGATGAGGTGGAGGATGCCTTTGCAGAGTTTTCCACTAGCACTGGTCGATTTGTAGGATATGATGTGATTAGAGACAAGGGGCTAGGAAGCCCTATTCTTGGTGGGAAAATCATCGGGCAACAAGCCCTCTTTAGCAGTTAGCCATGAGGCTCCTCTGTCAGGTGACTTTCTCCTCTTGTTGCGAGAGGAATTGGAGCACATATGGGAATTTGTATAGTGTGAAGAAGAGCAAGCTTGAGTAGTCCAATGCAGAGGCAATGGTGTATGTGCACACCAACCTTCGTCTTATTTACAGATAGAGGGAAGAGTGGTTGAGGAGAAAGACAAAGATGTGATATGTCTTTCTTGATGATATGGGTTTGGACAACAGTGTTGAGTTGGCATTGGCCAACATGGATCTCAATGATCTAGTGCTAGAGCCTGTTAGATTTGACGATGATGATATTTTAGAGGGGTCATCCTCCACACCAGCAGATGCAAAGGCGACTACGGATACAGGGGAGGAGGATGTAAAGGAGAGCAATGGTGACCATGATGATGAAGACATTGATGCTGATTTTGATGATGACTGTGAGGATTGATGACTCATGAGTCATGGGCTACCTATTGCCTTGAGGCTTGTATACCTGTAGTTGTTTTATATTTTCTATTTCTATTTGCCATTGGCATTGCACTACCTATGTAACACATTTTGATTTGATGACTTAATGAGAAAACTACAACTGTCAGTGTCTTTATCTTACTATCTTGTAAGTTGTCTTTCATTTATGAATCATGATTTATGTGACATGTATTTGAATTTTGTATGTACTATGCATGCTATAATGTTACTAACTTACTTTGTAAACAGTAAAACTAACATCTAGATGAAGATCTATGTTTGAAATCAATGAATTTGTATCATTAATGAGAATTTGTGTAAGAAATATCTAATTTTTAATATATATATATATATATATATATATATATACAATAAAAATAATATATAATGAATCCTATGTGTCTTGTTCCGGGGGGTCAATGTGTCCGAATCCGACACTCGAATCCCCGTGTCAGGTTACTTAGGTCAAAGTTTTATGGATCAGAATCAGAAGCTTGATAACGGAAATTGTTGAATTAAGTGTTGTCCTTGATAGCGACCTACCTGATGAGTTGTCCTTGATGACAACCTATTTGATGAATGGAATACTTGATAAAGGTGTAAACATGATATGACAAAATGCATGGCAGTTGTGTTTACAAATGTGACAAAATGCAGGGCAGTTCAGAGGAATCAGTTCATTTAACTCACATTGTAATAGGCCAATTCAGAGGTAACAGAGTAATGGCACAGAAGAACAGGATGATGGAACAAAGGATTACTGATCAGAATCAAGAAATTGAGGAAAGAGAATGTTTTAAGTTGTATACGTTGTTTAACTTAGTCCAAGTCACGTATACATGCAGGTTCACAGAATAAAAGGCGCGTATACGTATGCATGCAGTTTCACAGAAGGAAAAGCGCGTATAGGATGGAAAATTAAGGTTAAAGAATACCAGGGGTTCCTACCATGGTATTGGCCCATAGTAATGAGTGCGGAAAAGTATATCTCGTTAATGAATACCATCAGCATAACTATGGTTTTGACCTGAGGTATTGAAAAAGGCTAAAACTATATAAGGAGGTGAAGATCAAAGTGTGAGGGTGTGCAAGTGATGAAAATCTTATGAAGAGTTAGATCAAAAGAAAATATGCATGTTATGGGTTATTGATGCTTTGCTTGATCTGAACTAAGTATGCACCTGAGTGCTTGATGATGGATGAGATCTAATAGATCTGAAATAATTATGCACTAATGATGGATCAGGATCATGAGACCTGAAATGACTTATCATTGTATGATCTGATAATGGATAGGCTAGATCTGAGTGCTAATGCATGTTTTATCCTTTAAATACTATGATCTGGGTATATTTGAAGTCTTGAAAAGCTACAAAGTTATAAGTCATTATTTGCATATCTATATGCAGGTTTGCCTCGGTGAAGGCGCGTATACACGCGGATTTGACACTTCCAAGTAGCGTATGCAGAGGAAGGGCATGTGTTCAGAAATGACTGATCTATCTGATAAATGCTACTGTTTTATTGTTGTTTGTTAATGATTTCTTCATAAGATCCGAAGTAAAATTGATTGTATAAGGAGATTGAGTCTGGTTGACTGATTGATTGAGTAAGAAGGGTGATCTTTGTTGCTATCTGTTTAGAACTCTGTAATATAAGAGTAGATCTTCATAATGTCTCTAGTTAGTACAGTTTTTGGCTCAGAATTTTAATGATTCAGTATTTTTAGAGGTGTACGCAGGTTGGGTTACAAAAAGTAGCGTATACACGCAGGTTGTCCTCATTGAAGTAGCATATACATTCTGACATATGATTTTTGAGGTTGCAGTTGGTTTTGGTTGTTGATGAAGTGTTTTGAGTTCAATTATGTGTATTGGTTACAGTGATTTGATTATTCTAGTTGATTGGTTGAATTTTGATTAAGTTTCGGTTGATTGGGTTTTGAGTGAATGGTTGATTCAGTTGTATCAGAAATTGATGATTGGGTGATTTAGTTGTGTCAGAGGTTTCAATGATTGTTTGATTCAGTTGTGTCAAAAGTTTCAATGATTGGTTGATTTAGAAAGTGATGATTGGGTTTTAGTTATGTTAGAGATTGATGATTGGGTTTCAGCGATTGATTGCTTCAGCTATGTCAGAGGTAAATCACAGTGTTGCTGAGATGAGTTACAGTTTGAGTTTTGATATTGAGCTTAAGTGCTAATAATGGGTTCAGTATGAAAATTTGATGAAACATGGTCCATGGAGGATGTTGAGGGTTGGAGCCTTCACTGAGGAAGTCGAAGCTTCCTGCCAGTAGTCGCTGGTGATTAGATCAGGGGGTTGTACCTCCTTTAAAAGAGCAACTGGAGAACGAGTGAAGGTGGTAGCCTTCTGTAGGTTGGCGCCTACGTACTGGTAAACATATCAACCAGTATAAGAGCTAGGGGGTTGGAGCTCCCTTCTAGTAGAAACTAGAGAATGAGTGAAGGTTGTAGCCTTCTGCAGGTGGGTGCCTGCGTACTGGTATGAGTCTGTGCCAGTACAAGATTGTAAACATTTTTTTTTATATTAAAAAGAAGACAGAGATGACAACAACCGGTGGTTTTCTCCTGCATTGGGTTTCCACCTTAAATCTTGGTGTTCATGTGTGATGGTTTATTTATTACAACACATGGTTACTGTTTATCTAATGTTTAATAAAGTACTAATGCACTGGCTGAAGACAAACATATGATGGATTAACTGAATCATAAGTTCACTGGATATACGCTAATTGTCTTAAGAGCAGCTGTGTACACACGCATGTTCCGTTCAGTAAAGTCGCGTATAGAAATTTGAATATGAAATGGAAAAATTTATTGATTTGAAAATACTGATCCACCCCCACCCCCCCCCTCTTAGTATTTTTCCCAACAATTGGTAGCAGAGCATGTCCTTTGGCAGAAGCTCGATCGCTTGAAGGAAATCCGTTATAACAATGGGAAGGAAGCACAAGAATAAAGCACCTCAAAAGAAGAAGACATCTCAAAGGAACAGTGACAACGGGAAGGACAATTGGCTACTAGGTGGAAGCAATTATTCAGATTCATAATCACCTCAGATTGAAGATGAACAAGCAAAAGAATTACCAGGTACTAATTTTTGGTCCTCTGGTGATACAATTCTCTGTTCATTCAATATTGAAGATAATGAATGTGACAGTGAAAGAACTGAATTTGCTCTTATGGGCGAAAGTGAAAGAAATCTAATAGAGGCAGAAGTTAAAAGGCTCACAAATAAAATTAGAGATCAACAAGATCTATTTGACAAAAGGGATTGTACCTATGAAGAAGAGGTCACCAGGTTAAAAACTCAGTTGGAGGAAGTAAACAAAATAAGGAAGCAATACAAAGAAAAGGAAGATCAATGTGAAAGGCTACAGGATGAACTGACATCATTGAAAAATGGAGTGAATGAAAAGGATACAACAAAAAAAGAATTTAAAGACAGAACCAGTTACTGTGAAGGTCTTGAAGCTGTGATCGTCTCTCTAAAAGAAGATCTTGAAAATTCAAATAAGCAAAATGACGAACTACTTCAAGCATTTGAAGAACAAGAAGATGAGATTCTCAAATTAAGACAAGAAGTGGAAGAAGGAAGAAAAGTTGAAGAAATCATGAAGAAGTAGTATTTGGAAAAGGAAGAGCAATATCAGGTTGAGGTAAATATCCTAAAAGGTAAATTAGAAGAAAATGATAAACTTTTACGATTTCAAGATAGTACTAAGATTTTGGATAATATTCTTAGTAGTCAAAGGTCTCATGCATCAAATCTAGTCTTGGTTTTCATGAAACTGTTAAAAGTGAATCTAGCTCACAAACTGAGAAAGGAATTCTAATGTAAAATCTGAAATGCTCAACAAGGAGATAAGAGGTCAACCCCATCAACAACCAAGGAAATGAAGTCTTCAAAGAAAATAATTTACTCCTAACTATGGAAGTGTTAATCGGTTCTTTCCTTCGATGAATAATGTTGAATGTTCTATCTGTCATAATTTTGGAGATGTTGCAGCCAAGTATAGAAGTAGAATGTTTCAAGCTAATAACTATCACACAGAAAGATCATCAACTTTCAGGTACTTTAAGGGATATTGTTTTTCTTGCAATATGTTTGGTCACAAAGCCATTAATTCCTATAGAAGGAATGTGAAACATATAAGATTTTATGTTTGTAACAAGTTTGGGCATATAGTGAAACAATGCAAGGACAAGTCTATGGATCGCCATAGACAATATGGTAAGCAATGAAATAAGAACATTTATATCAAAAAATCTGAAAAAGATGAATCTACCAAGAATCAAGAAAAGGAAGATTAGATACCGTGTGGCCTTGCTGTCTGCTTATTCAAAGAAGAAGATGAATGTTCTCATCACATGATTGGAGATAAGAGTAAAATGGAGTCTCTGATGAAGAACCATCATGATAATGATATTCTTGGAACTGATGTTTCAGAAAAAATTCTAGGACCAGGTATAGTCAGAACAGACTCAGGGGGAACTGAAAGTATGAAATTTCAATGTTCCAATTTTCATACGCAGATATTATGAAGACAAGTCGTGTATATACGTGAGTTCGAAACTGCACAGTCGCGTATATGTTGGTTTGATGAAGAAGCAGTGGGATAGACTTAGAAAATGGGTCTGATATGGTTTAGTCAATTATCAATTTTCTTTTCTGTTTTGATGGATGATGGTTACAGTTTGTTGAAGTTATTTAGAAGTGCTTTTGACCCTCATAAGTTGTTGATGACTTGATGTATAACTGGTTGATGATGATGCCTTGATGATTCTTACTGATATATGTAATAATCAGATTTGACAGTGAACAGTTGGCACAGGTTCAGGGGGAGAATATGCTATGCTTCTAATAATGCATTGTTGGCATTATGTTTAGAAGTCTTTGGTACATAATGATTCTTATCAATGGTGAGGATGCTTATGTTGTTGAAGTGTTTAAATGATGCATCATGCTATGCTGCAGTCATGAATTTCCTATGATGAAATCACAGATGATACTTTGTTTGAGCCACTTAGTTGTTTTGATGCTTCTGATTAGATTTATGGATGACTCTTTTGATGATGCATATAGTTATGTTGCTTACATAGTGATCTTCATAAGTTCAAGAAGAAGAACAAAGCTTGAGTACACATCTTCATTATTTGATGATGTTAAGTGTCATGCTGCTGCCATCATGCCTTCAAAGATGCATAAATTTTATAGGGTGCAGTTATGAATGAGGATTCCTATAGTTCTTGGATCTCACATGGTATATTAGTTGAGGATTGTTGCACTTGATGGTATTAAGAAAGTTTGACAAAATCACTGTGAGCTCATGGTTTGCCTTTCACATTAATGAGAAGCTAGATACATGTTTCTATCTCTATGTTGGATACATGGATGATTACTTAAGTTGCATATTGGTAAATATTGTTGGTATAAAAAGATCCTCTTGTATGAAGAAAATTGGCCAAGAGAATGGTGTTATTGCAGGTTTTATGAAGACATGGCTTACTTAGTCACATAATGATGATGACTTCTTACTTTATGATGATAGGTTTGATACTCACATATGTTGATTATCATGGTTGATGCTTATCAGATGTGGGATGTTAGAAAACTCCCTAGTGATGATACATGGTTGATATATTGAGGGTTCTTGTGGAAAGATCATGCAGTTCTTGCTATGATGATGATGTTATCGTCATAGATGATGACTGTGGTATGATGTGAATAGTTTTGTATTACTGCTTGGAGATATGACATATACTTAGTTGATTCATGGAAGGCTATAGATAAAGGCTTTTTCTAACAAAGAAAACGAGAAAGTTGGTCTTGATAAGGTGAAGAGGATGAGTTGATATCTATATGCGGCAACTTAGTCACAGGTTGATGATATTAAAGTTACATTGTCTTATCTTGCGAATTGATGATGGACATATACAGGTTGTTACTCTTGATGCTGCTGATAGATGCTTATGGTGCAGATCATATATGGTGTATGATAGTTGCTGATAACTATCATGATCTTGTTTAGGTCTTTGGTCTTTGTTATAAATGTCATGTATATCACTTGATGTAAAGGTCATGAAAAGACCTATGATGTAATAATTGTCATATTCATTCATGTATGGACTTTTGAGATCATGTCAAATATGTAATCCCACTTGGTTGGGTGGATGAGTCAAATATGTATCCCCACTTGGTTGGGAGATTGATGTATGTATGAGTCATTGGTGATAGGAAGGTCATACTCACATAGTTGAGTTATAGAGTCATGTTATTCTTTTGAAAAATATTTCTACAGACTTTGCATGTGCTCAGGGGGAGCATGGACAGTGTAGTGCATCTCAGCATTTGCTCAGGGGGAGTTTGATTAGAGAATTCAACATGTGCCTAGGGAGAGCATGATCAATTTTCATATTCAACAATTCAGATATGGAAGTCTTCATTTAACATTGGTCAACCCTTTGACCTTGATGTCAAAGGGGTAGAGTAGCTTGGTGTTTGGAGAGTAGCTTGATGTTTTGAAAATCTTGGTGCTTGTCTTGATGCTATTTACAGGCTGTGGTGACCAAACACCAAAGTGGTTGCCATCAAGTCCAAAGGGGGAGATTGTTGGCATTATGATGCATGTGTTGTCCTTGATGGCAACTCACTTGTAATAGAACAAGAATTATGGAACATAGATGAATCTACAGGTCAGATCAGAGGTGACAGAATGATGGAACATAATAATGGGTCAAAGGTTTACGGATCAGAATCAGAAGCTTGATACGGGAAATTGTTGAATTAGTTGTGTCCTTGATAACAACCTACCTGATGAGTTGTCCTTGATGACAACCTATTTGATGAATGGACTACTTGATAAAGGTATAAACAGGATGTGGCAAAATGCATGGCAATTGTGTTTACAAATGTGATAAAATGCAGGGCAGTTCAGAGGAATCAATTCAGAAATGATAAAGTGATGGCAACTCACATTGTAACAGGTCAATTTAGAGGTAACAGAGTAATGGCACAAAAGAACATGATGATGGGACAAAAGATTACAGATCATAATCAAGAAATTGAGGAAAGAGAATGTTTTCAGTTGTATACAATGTTTAACCTAGTCCAAGTCATATATACACGCGGGTTCACAGAATAAAAGGCATGTATATGTATGCACACAGTTTGACAGAAGGAAAAGCGCGTATAGGATGGAGATTTAAGGTTAAAGAATACTAGGGGTTCCTACCATGGTATTGGCCCATAGTAATGAGCGTGGCAAAGTATATTGATCCCGTCAAAGAATACCATTAACATAACTATGGTTTTGACCCGAGGTATTGAAAAATGCTAAAACTATATAAGGAGGTGAAGATCAAAGTGTGAGGGTGTGCAAGTGATGAAAATCTTATGAAGAGTTAGATCAAAAGCAAATATGCATGTTATGGGTTATTGATGCTTTGCTTGATCTGAACTAAGTATGCACTTGAGTGCTTGATGATGGATGAGATCTAATAGATCTGAAATAATTATGCACTAATGATGGATCGGGATCATGAGACCTGAAATGACTTATCATTATATGATCTGATAATGGATAGGCTAGATCTGAGTGTTAACACATGTTTTATCCTTTAAATACTATGATCTGGGTATATCTGAAGTCTTGAAAAGTTGCAAAGTTATAAGTCATTATTTGCAGATCTATACGCAGGTTTGCCTCGGTGAAGGCATGCATACATGCGGATTCGACACTTCCAAGTAGCGTATGCAAAGGAAGGGCATGTGTTTAGAAATGACTGATATATCTGATCAGTGCTGCTGTTTTACTGTTGTTTGTCAATGATGTCTTCATTAGATCTAAAGTAAAACTGATTGTATAAGGAGATTGAGTCTGGTTGACTGATTGATTGAGTAAGAAGGGTGATCTTTGTTGCTATCTGTTTAGAACTCTGTAATATGACAATAGATCTTCAGAATGTCTTTGGTTAGTACAGTTTTTGGTTCAGAAGTTTTATGATTCAGTATCTTTAGAGGTATACGTAGGTTGGGTTACAGAAAGTAGCATATACACGCAGGTTGTCCTCATTGAAGTAGCATATACATTCTGACATATGATTTTTGAGGTTGTAGTTGGTTCTGGTTGTTGATGCAGTGTTCTGAGTTCAGTTATGTGTACTGGTTATAGTGATCTGACTGTTCTAGTTGATTAGTTGAATTTTGATTAAGTGTTGGTTGATTGGGTTTTGAGTGAATGGTTGATTCAGTTGTATCAGAAATTGATGATTGGGTGATTCAGTTGTGTCAGAGGTTTTAGTGATTGTTTGATTCAGTTGTGTCAGAAGTTTCAATGATTGGTTGATTCAGAAAGTGATGATTGGGTTTCAGTTATGTCAGAGATTGATGATTGGGTTTTAGTGATTGATTGATTCAGTTGTGTCAGAGATAAATGACAGTGTTGCTGAGATGAGTTACAGTTTGAGTTTTGATATTGAGCTTAAGTGTTGATAATGGGTCCAGTATGAAAATTTGATGAAACATGGCCTACAAGTTATGATGTGTTGAAGCAGGTGGATCCAGTCTGAAAATTTGATGAAACGTGGTCCATGGAGGATGCTGAGGGTTGGAGCCTTCAGTGAGGAAGTCGAAGCTTCCTGCCAAGTAGTAGCTAGTGATTACATCAAGGGGTTGTAGATCCCTTCTAGTAGTAGCTGGAGAACGAGTGAAGGTGGTAGCCTTCTGTAGGGCGATGCCTACGTACTGGTAAACATATCAGCCAGTACAAGAGCTAGGAGGTTGGAGCTCCCTTACAGTAGAAGTTGGAGAACGAGTGAAGGTTGTAGCCTTTTGCAGGTGGGTGCTTGCGTACTGGTATGAGTTTGCGTCAGTACAAGATTGTAAACAACTTTTTCTTTATATTAAAGAGAAAACACAGAGGACAACAACAGGTGGTTTTCTCTCGTATTGGGTTTCCACCTTAAATCTTGATGTTCATGTGTGTTGCTTATGTGTGATGGTTTAATTATTACAACACATGGTTACTGTTTATCTAATGTTTAATAAAGTACTAATGCACTGGCTGAAGACAAACATATGATGGATTAACTGAATCATAAGTTCACTAGATATACGCTAATTGTCTTAAGAACAACTGCGTACACACGTAGGTTCCGTTCAGTAAAGTCGCGTATAGAAATCTGAATATGAAATGGAAAAAGTTATTGATTTGAAAATACTGATTCACCCCCCTCTCAGTATTCTTCCCAACAAAGTCCATCACCCAAGTAGATAGAAGGCGTTGGCATCCATATTGGTGATAAAAAATCATAAAACTTTATCTTTTCCTCTCTCTCCTAAAATTTTGGCCCTTTAAGGCAAGCCACTAGGGTTAGGGTTTCAGGCTGAATTCAGGTAGCGCCTTGGATGTTGAGTTGGTGTGGGGTTGTTTTACCTTGTTGTGCCTTAAAACATCAAAATCTAGCAATTTGCATGGTTGAAACTTGAAAGTGCATGCTTAGGGTTTATGTCATCAACCCTAGGCAATTCTAGGGGTTGAAAAACCCTAATTCTGCATTAGGTTTCAACTTAGGAAGGTTTTTTACTCTTTTTGTTGAGCATACGTTTCAACCAAACCTTTCTGTTCCTCTTGTATGCCTAGTGCTATTTTGAATATTATCTTGAAAACCATAGGCTACAAGTCTCACCTTATAGGCCCTTTCATAGGTATGCTATTCCATATCACAACCAATTGAACCTTGTTCTTAGTTTGAGTACCTTGATTAAGCCTATCAAAGTGTCACATTTGATTGTTTGACCTAGAATACCATTTAGGTGACTTATATTAGGAAGCCTCCCATGTGGTGAAATTTCTCTGAAGACCAGGGGGTGGAGTATTGAGGTGACAGTCACATCCATCTCATTGTTGTGTCCTAGTTTAGATTTTGCCTTGGTAGGTGTTGTCGCCTGGATTGTACGGGCACCGCGACAACGCTCAAGACAGGGGTTGTCACTCTAATCCCTGCCCACTCCGTTCTAGTTGTCCCAACAAAAGGCTATGGGGGGTAGTCCCTATGGAATAAAGTGAAGGAAAACAAGTTGAGAATCAACTTACGTGGGAGACAAGCATAAGTGGCTTAGCCACATGGTTGAAATTAAATAAGATTATTGATTAAATTAGATTTTCTATTATGAGATCAGTGCCTTAATGGAGTCACAAATTCTTGCTTCTTATAAATTGGAACCAAATGATCGAATGGACACTCGCTGCTTAAATGATTGACTGACCTATATGATATGAAAATCCTAGGACCTATGTGAGATGCAGTGATCTAGATAAATTTTAGTTAAATGCCTGGTCTAAGTGTAACCTTCCTTTAACTATTTTGAATCTGGGCTCCAAGGTAGGCTGTGGGAAGGAGGCTAATAGGAAGCAGGCTAGGGCTTGATTAACGATACCTTCTATTAGACTTCTATCATCCAATGCCTTTTGCGCTATAGAGACTGTGGCTTTGACGACTGCAAGGTCATTGTGTTAACCATACCAAAGAGTTGTCGAGGCCCCTCAAACTAGATAATAAGGGTTGTCTATATCTCTATCAATCTAGCTTATGCTAGGAGGTAAATTATTAAAGCAAATCTAGATCTAGTATCCTTATGCAAGAGATTATGAGTGAGATTTATCTTGAGCTAAGATTTTCCTAAGTCGTTTAAGCACTTAATTTGAATCCTTCTAAGAAGTACTTAACAATAGTGAATTGCAATATTTAGACAAGATAAAATGCTTAGAGATACAAGTGTCAATTTCAACAATATTCTACAAGATACCAAGTAACCAAAGATGCCAAATGCTAAAACTAGTTAATCAAGATGTCGATCACATTTATGACAGTTTATACCAGCAATACTACTCCAGAAAAATCAGATCTCAACAATGTTGTAATAGTAGTGCATAAACCACTTCAAATGCTGAAACTTGGCCAACACATAAAACACTAAATGTAATTCAACTTGTTTAGATCACTTTAAGATGATGTATTCAGTAAAAATTCAAATCTGATTTCTTGATTTACAACAATAAGTAAAGACAGATTAGCAAGATAAAACTGTCAAAAATAGATGGCCTATATGCCCAAAAATAACAAAATACACCAGAAATTGAAAATTTCAAGTTTAGGGCTTTTAGAGTTTGACTCAAAAATTTTCAGAACTGATATGTTTATTACAACAATGAGTTAACCATAGATTAGCAAACTAATCAAGCCAAAAATAGATGCCCAATATTTCCAAAAATAGAAAAATTTCCTAGAAATTGAAAATTTCAGTTTTTGGCCCTTATTAAGTATTTGATTCAGAGATTCAGTTAGGTAGAAAAATCCAACAATCTTAAATGTTAGATCTAGGCCAAAATTCAAATACCCAAGAGGCCAAAATTTGTGAAAATGAAGATTTTGCAATTTCAAATGACTTTGACCATTTAATTTGTGATTTTAGGGCCTAATTATTAGTAATTTGTTTGTTGTAATAAAACAATAGAAAACAATAATTTAGAGGTCAAACCTTAGGCCCAAGGCCTTGAAGATCAGACTGTTGAAAATCGTTGAAACTTTATGATCACTTTGTTGCTTGCAAAATATGAATTTTGAGACCTTAATCCTGCAAAATTGTTAAGAATTTAGCTTTAAAACTTCAACTTAGGGTTTCAGATAAATTTTGGAGCAAAAGAGGCCAATAATTGTAGAACAAGGCTAAGGGAAGTAAATTTGCTGGGATAAATGGGCTAGGATGATATATCGAGGCACAAGGATGAAGAATAAGGCCTCAAAGGGCCAACGCTATGCCTAATGAGGCTAGTGTTTGGGAAAGAGAGGGTTTAGGGGATTATGCCAAGGCTTAAGGCTTATGGTCTAGGGTGTAAAGGACAAAGGGGAGGCCACAAGCCCTTAGAGGGCGGCAGCTTAGGGGAAGAGAAGGAGGAGGGGTGAGGAGGGAGGACGAGGGAGAGAGGAGGTGGAAGGGAAGCCGAGGAAGGAGGGTCGAGGGAAGGGTGCGGAGGCTGGAAGGAGGGTCGAGGAGGCCTCACAGTGGAGGACGAAGGGCCAAAGAGGAGGCCATAATGCCTCTTAAGGCTTGCAGCAAAGGGAAGAGAGGAGGTTGAAGCCTCAAAACACCACAACAAGGCCTAAACAAGGCCCTAAACTAAGACGCTGAAGGGAGGAAGGCTGGCGCTAAGGCATAGGAAGGCAAATCCAAGCCTAGAAGTCCTGGAAAGGTTGAAACACCTGCTCAAAAAAATTATTCTTCGACTCTAATTTTTCAAAAAAAAAATCCGTGGGGAACCTGCAAAAATTGTGAAGAGACTAGATCTTACCCTCAAGCTCATAGATCTAGCTCTTCTCCCACTTGGTTTCTCGATCTAACCTGCAAAAATGAAAATAGAAATAACAAACCCCAATATATACAAAAATAAAACTAAAACCCCAACCCAAATTAGAAAAATAATTTACAAATTTAAATTTACAAAATTATTTAAAAAATATACATGGGTTTTCAAATGGAATTTGAGAAAATATTTTTTATGATATTTTTTCCTTGAAAGAATGGCTAAAATGCTTTAGAAAAATCAATGATCACTATAGCCCAAGCAAAGATTTAATCCACCATATAAAAACTAGAGATCCAAGCAAAGTAATCCTTGCTCACAGTCTGTGAACTTAGAGACCAAGGATTGAGTACCTGCACACACTATGTATGGTCTCAAAATAACAATATAAAGCACCACATAGGAAGCCCATTCACCTCGAGTTGCACCCCAAAGTCTTTTATTATAGTAGAAAAAATAGTTCCCAGAGGGACAATAGTTTACAAAATGCTTCAGCAACAATTCTAGCCAGAGATTAAGATGACTAAAGACTCAACTGACTCTCTAAATTATATATAAATACTCCAAATGGAAAAATAACGGCTAGTTTCTTTGATCTTTGTCAAAATAATCTTGGATTTTGATTTCTTAATTTTGAGGAATTTTCGAATTTATCATTTAATTCCATTTTAATTATCTTAAAATTAATTATTTAGAGCTAATTTCCTCAAAAATTTGACTTTGACTTAACCACCAAGATCCTAGACTCCAAATTTTCTTGAAAAAACAATGTTTCCTTGGTGGAGGACTTTTAAAAATTGATTCTTTTAAGACTCACAAATTTTTCCATTTGGAGAATTTATTTTCCTAAGACAATTTAACTTGACTCTAATTAATTAATTTCCCGGCTTAGGATTTAATCTCATTTTGCCAGAAAAAATAATTAATTTACACGAGGGAATTAATTATTTTTCCAACCCTCTAATACATTTGATTTTTCATTTACAAGATTCAAAGAGGGAATACACATTTGTCTTACACCTGCAAGACACATAACCCATCTACGAAACCAAGTGATTTGTAATAAAATAATTAAGCCAATTAGCTTAAACTATTCCCAAACGACTTTTACATCAGAGTCGACTAAAACACTAGGACTTACTTGATAATTCGACAATAAATTTCACCCTAGCTTTGGGGGTTTAAGCTGGAGGGAAAAAACTCTTCTGATTAACGTTTCGAAAAACACAGGTAATCAGTGAGGTTAAAGAACCTCCTAGGATGGAAATCATCATCAAACTATAGGCTTACCTAAGTTGTTACATAGACTCATGGTTTTACTAAGATCATTTACAATATATAGCTTTCAGAATGCGATGACCATGACACATAGACTGCTGATATGTGATCTGATCCTTGTTGAAAAAAGTTGGTACTTCCGCATCTCCGGAACTTTCACAATTTGAGTGCAATAAGTGGCATCTCACAAAACTTGCTAGATTTTGAGCTAACAAGCCGAAAGTGAAGATTATACTATTTTCAACATGGTCAAGTCACACATTTGTAACAAGAAATATAATATATTATTTACTAATGTGTTCTATTGTATCTAGTATCTGAAAAGAACTCATGTGCAAATATGAGCTCTAGACTACAACATCTTATCATGTTAGACACTGGATGCTTGGCTCAATAGTTTGCAATAGTATGTAACCAGTAATAGCTGTAAAAATTGATGTTTTATCTGATATTATTAGTTTCAAGCTATTCTTATTGACAGGCAATGAATCTTTTCAATTTTGCACTTGCTTATGTCATAAATAATAAAAATCAATATCACTAGAACAATCTTTGTTGAAAGGGACACTTTGTGATTATTTTTTTTTAACAAATTGACCTTCATGATGGATTTCATAGTCATTTTATTTTCAGACGGTAGCCTTTTATGAGAATTATCTCTGTTATTTTGTGCCTATGCTGGAAAATAATTCTTATTGACAGGCAATAAATCTTTTCCATTTTGCACTTTCTTATGTCATAAATAATAAAAATCAATATCACTAGAACAATATTTGTTGAAAGGGACACTTTGTGATTATTTTTTTTTAACAAATTGACCTTCATGATGGGTTTCATAGGCATTTTATTTTCAGACAGTAGCCTTTTATGAGAATTATCTCTGTTATTTTGTGCCTACGCTGGAAAATAAGAAACTTTTAATGTCTTTGTTGTTTGGAAATTGGCAGTCTTTTATATACAAAGAATAAATATGATTGCAGCTCTTCAGTGTTTGTTTACTTTTTCAGGCTGTAAAGAATGATAACAAACAACGCTTTAGCCTATTGGAAGAAAATGGTCAGCTATTAATACGAGCAAACCAAGGACATAGTATAAAGGTATATTCATGATTGTTAATTTTATATTTTTATTCTTTCTTCTCTTCTATAATTGCCAGTTGTGTATATCTTTTGTTCTTGTTGTGATGGCAATCTCTTACTTTCTCATTGCAGTTGTAGCCGTGTCTCAACTCTCTTCCAACTTCATTAAGAATTCTTCATTGCATGAAGATATTTTACATACTTCATTTGTATATCATCCACCTTGTTAATAATACTCTTATTTTATTTAGCTTGAGCTCTTAAGCTACACAAAATATACATGAATTTTAGAGGAATTATCTTCCTGCATTTGAATGATGTAGAAGCACATTGAATAATCCATGATTGGAGTAGGGAAAAGAATGACAGGTGAAGTCAGTGCACAAGATGATATACAACATTGGAGGTACGAGAAGGAACGTAATGCGCAAGTATAAATGCTGGCATAGAGAGTGTGTGTGGTGGAAGATAGATTTTGGAGTATGCAAGAGAAGTTAAAAGGTTGAGTGTGAGAAGTAAAAAATATGGACATGTGGTACTGAAGTCAATTCTATAATAGATGAAGGTGAATTGTTCAGTCACCCAGTTAAGGTTGTGAAACATCAAGAGTTGAAGAGAGACAACAGATAAGGATATGCAAAGTGAAGGGATTCAGGTTGGCCCTAAGAGACATTAGTTTGATTGGAATTGATTTGGAATCAAAAGAGAGACTTGCTCCTCAACGAGAAAACTTTAGGAGGAGGCTATACCTTGAAGAGAAGGCAGAGCGAATTGTGATAAGTGCTGCTGCTGAGTAGGAAATACATAGAGATCTAGGGGAGAATGAAGCCGATTGTTTAAAGTGTGAAGGAGATTGGCACTGGAGCAGTTTGATGCCTAGGGGTTGAAGAGTATGAAGGAGTAAGAGCAGTGTTACTTGGGAGCGGGAGCGACATTCTCAAAAGCTCCCAGTTTGGGAGTGAATCCCAGAGTGATTTTTATATAAAATATTTTTATATAATATATATCTATATATATATATATATATATATATATTTTAATATTTTGATACATATATGTCAACAAAAACATGTAGAATGATGAATTAGATATAAAAGACATAAAAAAAACATAGATTGATCATTGAATCATCAACCATATAACATCAATCATGTAGAAGTTATCATCAACCACGTCCACAAGTTAGTAACATACAACATATTGAGTCTCGTAGTCGTGGATCATGATTCATCAATCTTAAAGTTTCAACTTCAAGCTTTCAAAATTGAAAATTCAATATATAACATTTATCATCATTGATCACCAAAGTTGTACTTGTAAGCTAAGTTCAACCATTACAAGATAATATCTAACATGAAATGAAATTTTATAAAATGAATTATGAAATGAAATGAAACAACTTTCACAAAACATCATATTCATAATTCATAATCATTACCAATGAGTTATAATTGCCAACTTCAAACTTCAAACTTAAATTGTCACAGTCATATATTGTTTACAAAAAATATCATTATGATATGAAAGAGTCAAGACTCAACAGTTATGAAAACTAATAGAAACTAGAAAAGACAAGTAAACTGTAAATCTATTATCTACTACTACATGTGGCCCTTGCCACGAGAAGTGTCTAATGTATGAGCAGGTCGTGGTGGTCTTCTAGGAGTCTCCTGCACAGACCGATGACCAGAACCAGAAGGCACATGCCCTCCACGTGAGGGTGTAGATGGAGGCGGCGACAACAAAGGAACAAGACTCGGAACTCGAGCACTGCTACTGGATGGGGGAGGTGGCATGGTTGTTGCTTCATCTTCCTCTCTTATAAGTTCCGCTTCTAGTTCTTCAAGATGTATAGTGCCATCCTCCAAATCATCATCCTCTGGGTGGTTGTCCCAAATTTTATATGTTGGATCCTCATAAGCCCGATCACAGTAATGACTCAACAACCTCAAGTTGTAGTGCACATAAACCAAGCTTTCTGCCCGGTTTTCATTGAGTCTGTTTCTTTTCACATTATGTATGACACTGTAGGTGCTCCAAGACCTCTCTGCAGAAGAAGTATTTACAACCTGTGAGAGAATTTTTTTTGCCAATTTTGGAAAAAGTCCATGGCCGCCATATGATTCCCACCATGTGAAAGCATCAAATTTGTCTTTATCTTCCATTGCATGAAAGGTACCAAACAAATCAGTGCAATTGAAGTATCTGCCTATTTCAAGATGCACACTAGCACATTCCTCCCTGTTAGGTATCAACTTTTCTAATGCTTCCAAATATCTTGTAGATACCTCTTCATCTATATGGGGTTTGGCCCTAACCCCACCCCCTGGTGCAGGTTGGCCCAACCAAGATGTAGAGTAGTATTTTGGCGTAAGGATATACGCCAAGCAATGTAGTGGAACATTAAGTTTATCCCATCGTATACACACACAATCGTGAATCAGTTTGTACAAGTTGGGATCATTGTTATGAACAATATCTTTTATTTGCCCCAACATGGTATCCATCTGCTCATACACCTCGCCAATCACTGGTTTATCTGTATCTACAAACCGAATCATGTGATAAATGGGCTTGGTGAAATCCAATACTTTCCTCACACGTGCCCAAAACATACCATCAAGAACGACCTCCTCCACTTGTTCGAAACCTTGCCTGTCAGCTGCATTTGTAGCCCTTTCCTTTAATACCTGTCAGTGTGGACTTGATACCATGCTAGCCAATGACTCTCTTACCGTCAAAAGGCGCCTGAAGGTAAGGTAATAGCTATCAAATCTAGTCCTCACAATCTTCAACAACTCCAATCTTGAGTGACTGCCGAAAAGGCCATGGGTATTGCTATGATTTGTAATAAATTTTATCATTTGTTTTCCTTTCTTGTAAAAATCACCAATCCATTTGTATTGTTCGTTTTTGTTCTTAACAATATCATGCATCAAAAGTTTCATTTTGTGAACCAAACACCTAGGCCAAAATATGTTGGGGTATTTATCCTCAATTATTGCTCCCGTTGCCTTACAATTAGGAGCATTATCAGTGATGACTTGGATGACATTGTATGGCCCAATACGGTCAATTGTTTCAAGTAATGGTTCTGCAATGTTGATGGCGGTCTTGAACTTGTCTGAGTAATAATATGTTGAAAGAAAGATGGCACCACTAACAGACACATCAAGAACATTTATCAATGGCTTGCCTTTTACATTTGTCCATCCATCAGATACAATGGACACCCCATGGTCAGTCCAAGAACTTGTCATTCTATTCAAAGAATATGATATTTTTTCTTTTTCATGATCAAGTCCAACGGTTTTTGCCTTGTCATACCCAGGGCTCTTGTATCCTTTAGGGGCATCATTTATGGCAGAAACCATTTCGTGCCAATAAGGTGAGCGAGGAACATTGAATGGTATCACACATGCATAGAGAAACCTGTAAACTTTTGAATCCACATAATTCCTACACCCTTCATCAAGGAAATCTGATATGGTTCTATGCCTTAAAAATGGTGACCCTGTGCCTCCATATCCACTGCCTTGGGAGGATCCTGAAGGAGTTCTTTGTGCATGTGATTGTGAGCTTGGTTCAAAGAAACCCTTTAATTTTTTAGATTTGTATTGGGCTTCCTCCTCTTCCCTTATGTATTTGGCTCTATCTGCTGCTGACACACCTGTACAAGTTTTGATTCCTGTTTGTTTATCTCCATCCCATGGCATTTTCCGGCAGAGGTGTTTCCTGGCACGGGTGTATGAACCTATGTAATTATTGTTGCAATGGGGGCAATGAAATTTAGTGGTTCCACCCCCTTTCCCTGCTTCAAGCCTGTTAACATATTTCCACAATGGGGTTTGGTCTTGTTTAGTTTTTTGAGCTGACTCATGTTCACTCTCCTCCAGCTCCTCCTCACCGGGGTTTTCATCAAATCCACTATGTCCACCTTCTTCATCCCCTTCTTCATTTTCAATTTCAACCCTCCTTTTTCTACTCTCCAACACCATAATAACCAAAAAAGAAACCAAGAAGAAGAAAATGCCAAAAAATATAACCATGATGTTTGAAATTTGAAGTTTTGAATCTGCAAAATTTTTAAAAATGGAATGGGAATGGGAAATAGAAAAAAATTTATTTATTTATTTAGGAATAAACATTAAAAAAAAATTGCTAGACACTCTATTCAATATTGTAGAGCCTACCTCTTTGGTGTCCAATCTCCCCTTGCAAGCGCTTCAATCTCCCCTTGCTCCTTGCTTTCTCTTGCTCTCTCACTCTCTTGCTCCTTGCTCCTCGCTCTCTCTTGCTCTCTCCTTGCTCCTCACTCACTCCTTGCTCTCTCTTGCTCTCTCCTTGCTCTCTCTCTCACTCTCTCCTTGGTCTTCACTCTCACCCTCTTTCAATCTCCCTCTCTCAATCTCAATCTCACTCTCACTCTCACAATGATGAAATGAAACCCTCCCTGCTTTTATTTCCAAAAAACCAAATTTTTTTTTTTTGCCCAATTTTTTTTTTCCCGCGCGGTCTGCTCCAATCAGTCGTTCTCATTGCTCCGGGAGCATTCGGGAGTGATCGATCCCTGATTGCTCCCGGGTTATAAAAATCGCTCCTGGAGCGACGCTCCTTGCTTCGCTCCGGAAATAGGCAGGGAGCGCAATTTTTTTATGGGAGTGCGCTCTCGACTCGCTCCCGTCTGGAGCGTGGATTGGGAGCGCGATCAGGGGGGGGGCGCTCCCCGCAACACTGAGTAAGAGCATTTGTGGAGTTTGTAGATTACAAGAGTGAGATAACTCCGAGAATAGAAATTATGTGTAGACTCTAGAGGATTAGTGCACCAAAGGTGCTTGGTTTGTAAAAGGAAGTGGGTCATTTGAGAAATTGAAGGACTTGTGAAAGCCTAAGGGCATATTTTGATATTGGAATCTGATTGTAACCTAAATATTAATTTGAATAAGTAGACCCTATTGAGCATTTAATTGTGATTTATAATTTTATCTTGTGTTATGTTCCATTTCCCTTTGCTGCAAATATAATTGTGGTTTGAACATTTTATCTCTCAGATTCTCCCTAGAGGAAAATCCTAACCTCACCTAAGGGAAAGGCTAAGGAAACTATTAGGAAAGCTACCCACTATCACATCGGCAACCTTGCCCCTCACTTCTAGGTCTAGGGATGTTTTCCTAATCAAGGGGGGATTCTCTATACTAAATTCTAAGTCTATCATTTAGTGTGAGTGAGAGTATGACTAGATTAAATGATGACCTCCGTTGGAGAGATTTGTTACAATTGTTGATTCTTAGAATGATTATTGGTGCAATTATGTCAACCATATGATTTAAGCAGTATATTTGCCACAAGTAAAAGATGCATTCAAGAAATATTGATCGCACAACAAAGAAAATGTTGGTTAAATGTTATGAATAAAATTATATAAAATAATCTAAATATAAATAATAATAACAATCATTAATTAGTGATTAGCACTGAAGAGGCATGTCTAATGGGACATGACCATTCATGAAGAGGCATTTCTAATGGGACATGACCATTCATGAAGAGGCACCTGCCTAGGTATATAAGCATGCCTCATTTCTAACAATCATAACATCTCATATGTTTTGTACATTTCTTATAAATATATTTGTCCTATCATGGATATTTACATATACCAAATCTTCTGAGTATTTTGTTGCATATACAAACTTTGTTTGTTACATTGGTATCGAAGTTGTTCGATCCCCTGGCCGCTCAATCGCTGCATAGAGCTAGTCTGATCTAGCCTTTGGCCACTCACCTTTCGTCAACTTTGTCGCTATCGCAATCAAAGTGTTTCACTACACAGAGTTTGGGGATTCTCCATCTTGCCATTAGGCCTTTGGCCATAAATATTAATAAAAAGAAGAAGAAGAAGAACAAAAAAAGAAAAAAAGAAGGAAAAAATGTATTATATATAGGAAATTAAGAAAAAAAATATGGAAAAATAGTCAAAAAAATTATTACAAAAGAGAGGTCATATATATATATATAGGTAGAAAAAGGGTAAAAAAAAGAGAAAAACAAATTATATAAAAAAATAAAGATTTAAAAAAACAAAAAAAACAAAAAACAGATCAAAACAAAGATCTGTGGTCGTCTCTGTAGCCACCTCTGTTGAAATTTCTAAGTCTATCCGTTAGAAATTTTATCTGTATTCTTTTGGTTTATTTCTCCTACTTGTTAATTACAAACAAGTTATTTAAACATATAAACATCGAAATAAACACAATATAGTCTCAACCATCTACAGATCAACAACTGAAAGAAATAGCAAACACACAAGTGACACCGTTATTTTTGGACAACTTGTCTCTGAAAAAACCCAATGTGGGAAAATCGGTGCAACAATTCTGAGGGTTATATTATTATGCAGTATATCCTTGAGTACAACTGGGTGCCAAACTGGCTCACCCGACAGAGAAAAATAATCGGCAGTAATACCTCTCTATTCGGAAGCAGATATTTAGAAAATCTACCCCACGAAACCCTCTCCAGCACAACTGAAGCACTGCGTCAGCCCTCCTGGCCTCTGCGTCAGCCCTCTAAGGCACTACACAGCCTCTGGGACCCTCTGTGTCACTCCTGCTTCCCTTTGCGTGGATGATGCAGGCCCTCTGGCCTCTGTGTTGTCTTTGTTGGGCTCAGCGTGGCCTGCTCTGGATTCTGCGTGTGCCTCTCTACCTCTGTGTTGGTCTCTCGACACTATCTCTGCCTCTTTGTCTAGTACTCACTGCCCCTCGCCATTGATCATTGATTCGACTTTACTTAGCAACCCCGCTCTAGTAAATCGAATGACTAATCACTCTGGTGTGTTCTCAAACTAACCCTCAGGCCTCTTCTTATACTTTTCTTGTTGGTCCTTCAACGACTGAGATTACATCTCTAATCAACGACTAAGATTAGATTTGGCTTGATCCATGTCCTTTGGAACCTTCTAACCCAGTTTTATATTAATACCCATTAATATTTTATTTTTCCTAAATTTAGACTTAGGAACTCCATTAAAAATATTAATTATTTTAATATCTCCTAAACCGGGTAGAATTTGCCCAAACCTTTTTTGGGTCTTGGAGATCTCATGTGCTTTAGCCTCTCCACCAATTTTCCTGGCTAGAGCACATCCGATGCTATCCCAAATCAACAACCTCCATTGATGGGCCACCATAAACCTCTGGCCCTACCTACACTTTTCTCTACAACTGCTATTTTGGTTGTCCACAGTTCCACCATCGACCACCCCTATGCACCGTTGTGTCGCCACTGTCGTTAGACTTTCCTGCATCACACCTGCCATCCAACTTTGCCGCCGTCCGTAGCCCAACCCATCGTGCATCAATCATCGCTGTGTACTGCTCCTAGTGTACTTGTCATCAACCTTACATCTCATCTCATCTCATCAATGAATTTGCCAGCCCATACACATAAATCTTTACCTAACTTCTCAAATATTTTAATTTTTGGGAGGTGGTGTAACATTTCAAAAATCAAATTAAAATATGTAGAAAGGGTAAAAAAGAGGAAGAGAAAGTCCAGTTAATTAAGTTCATTTTAAAACCCAATTGAAAAAAAAAAAACCAATTTGAGGAATTTATGAAGGGGATTAAAAAAGGATCTTATTATATATAAAAATAAGAGGATAAAAATTCTCCAGGGGATATTAAACAAATAATAATAATAGAAAAAGATAGAAAAAAATCAAGTCAAGAGAAAGTGAAATATTACGATATTTAATAAAAAACAAGAGTCAATTTCTAGAGAAATTTGAAAATGATGAAGGAAGGAAAGATGAGTTCAACAAATAAGTTGACATTTTGGACAAAATGTCCATTTTGTTTATATATATATATATATATATATATATATATATATATATTAAAAAGAATTTGCAAATTATGTTGTCCAACATGTGGAAGATTACTTAGTACTGAAGAATATCAAGATAATACACAGACACAAATAAAAAGATTAGAGGAAGAATTCACAGAGCTTGAACAAAAAAACAATGCATTGGAAAAGAAATATGAAAATCTCGAAGACATATTTTGCAGTAAGTCAAAAGAAAAGTACGAAGAAATTTTGCACCTGAGGGACCATAATAAAAAAATTACTTGAACAGATCAAGAAGTCCAAGGTTAAGAAGCAAAAATTAAAGGAAGAAAATGAAATTTCTGAGAAGGAACTCAACAAGAGTCTATCAGAGAAAGAAGAAGAAATTTTGTACTTAAAAACCCTTAATTAAAGGTTATTAGAACAGATAAAAAATTTAAAAGATGGGAAAGACACTACGAATAAAGTCAACAATCCACAAAACAAAGAACTTTCATGTTTAAAAAATCATAACCAAAATCAACTTAATTAGATTAAGAAACTTAAGGATGATAAGAAATCATAGAAGAATAAATTCGAAGAATTTGTCGCAAAAGAAACATCAAAATCTCCAGACGTAGCAGTCCAAGTTGAACAAAAGGTAACAAACACAGATTCCATTCATTTCACAGTTTAGACAAATCCAAATCTAATTGAACTGAAGACATATTGAGATGTTGCAGTTTAGACAAAGAAAAATCCTAATGAATATTTTGTGACCAACTCAACAACATCAATATTTAAAGTATATCAAGAAATTGCGACATGCAAGATAAGGGAAAATCATACCACAAGAGCTCCTTATTGACATCTAAATCAACAAGTTCATATCATCATCATCATTAAGGAGTCTAGTTCAGTTCATCATCAACGTGTCCCCATTATCATCATCATCCAGGAGTAAGCATCAGGGAGTTCAGATCACCATCAAGGAGTCCAATCACATTATCCACGTTATACATCATTGTCAACAAGGAGTACTTATCATCATCAACAAGGAGTACACATCATCAACATCATAGAATACACATCATTCATCATTGATGAGTCCACATCAACATCCTCAAGGAATCCATATCATCAAGAAATTTACATCAACATCAATAAAGAGTTCATATCCACATCATTAACAATTCTATATCATTAACGAGTCGACATCATGAGTCCACATCATCAACAAATCCACATCATTATCAATGAGTCCATATTATCAACGAGCCCATGTCATCGACAAGTCCTCATTATCATCATCAACATCATCAACGAGCCCACATCATCATCATCCACGAGTAAGCATCATGTTGTTCTAGATCACCATCAAGGAGTCCAATCACATTATCCACATTATACCATTGTCAACAAGGAGTACTTATCATCATCAAGGTGTACACATCGTCAACATCATAGTATACGCATCATTCATCATTAATGAATTCACATCAACATCCTCAAGAAATCCATATCATCATTCACATCATCAAACATCAACATCAATAAAGAGTTCATATCCACATCATTAAGGATTCTATATCATTAACGAGTCCACATCATGTGTCCACATCATCAACAAATCCACATCATTATCAATGAGTCCATATTATCAATAAGGAATTAGGGTTAGGTTCATTAGACTTAGATTTTCTTCTCCAAACTCAACCTAGGTTTTTACAAATCATAGATAGTCCAATGTCAATATTAATTGAAACAACAAAAGAAACACAAGATATCTTTTTGAGATTGTGACAACTCCCTCTTGATCTTTGGCCTCCTTGCATCTAGACTGCAAAACAACCTCATCTTCAAGATGTCATATCTTCTAGAAGCTAGGGTTTCTTCTTTCAAGCGGAAGCAATCAGTCCCTTTTGTCTTGACAATTCTTCAAGATTGGTCTAGAGTATACAAACCCCAGATATTCATACTGTATCCAACTGTCCTAGGGATTTGTCCTAAGTCTCCCTCATATATGTTCACAATGTCCATATCAGCCCTAGGGTTTTGTTCTCAAACCCTAGGGTCAAACCCTTGCTTTTAATGTCCCAATACTTTCAATCTTATAATGTCAGCGACAACAATGGATGGCATCAAAAAAACTTTAGATCATTTTTGATACCACAAAATCTTCAACGCTGGAAACCCTTTAGGAAAACCATTAGCAATTGTTCTTTTGCAATAAATTTCATTAACTAGACCTATAATCATATACACAAGCAACTTCATCATCATTATGGACAAATATTTCTCTTTTAATGGAAATGATCAGGTCTGCCGAGTGTCGCGATACGAACAAGGCCAAAGAAGTGCTATTGTACTTTGCTTATGTGTACAACTACTTGAGGTATATAAATCCTATGTGACATCAAGTCAATGCTTGACGCATCATTCATCTGCCAATTTAGACCAGCATTACTCATTGCATATCTTGGTATTGAATGATTAGTCTAAAGTGTAATCAATCAATCCAGGGCTAGATCAACAACTCATACAACGTGTTATTATCAATATGCGGGCAGCTTAAATTAATTCAGAGTGTTAGTGATCTTAGATATCATTTTTGGGATTCAACTGCGTTAAGAAAGTCATTCATCTATGACCATTTCCATGAGAGGTATTCGTAATTGATTAATTTCTCATGATTTTTGAATAGTCCACTTAGCACTCATTGCATCGGGTGATGCTCACGGGGGCGAAGAAGTGGGATTGAAACTAGTGAAATGAATCACATAGCGTCAATCATCACTTCCAAGGCTTGCACCCAGTAACCAAGACTTCTTGGGAGGTCACCCATCCCAGATCGCCTCTGGCTCAAGCACGCTTAACTGTGGATTTTTCCTCACAATCAAGCCCACTTAGCTTGCTAACCCATTTGCAAAACCTTAGCAAGTATTATGCCTCATGAACCATTCAAGTAGAGCTCTGTTGACCACTACGTGTCAACTACCCATAGTAGTACACCCTGCTTTTTCGCAAAAGGGATAACACTTGATCGACCTGTTCGTGCCATTCGACTATCATCATCAGCCCGATCATGTTATGTTGTAAACCCAGTCTGCATGTGTAAATTGTAAATACTCTTAGCAGATCTAAGTCATGTATGTAAATTGGCTAGGCAAACCTAATTTTCTAGTGATAATCTACGTTTCGGAAGGTTTTTTGTCTCACCGATCCATGATCGGCAGAGTTTTCCTTCAGCCTAACCCCAAAGCTGGAATGAATTTTGTCATTAGAATCTTAGGGGAATCTTAGTGTGCTTCGAGTCTATGTAAAAGTAATTTGGAAATAATTCTAACTATTTCGTTAGGTTATTACAAATTGCTTGATCTGCTAGATTATAGTTATGTCGCAGAACTGGGTGGTCTATGAGGGTCTATGTCAAATGGGTTTTCCCCCTTGAGATGTAAAATTGTAAAAGTCATGATGTAAACTGTCTTGAGGGTTAGAAAATGTTTTAATCCCCTCATAGGTCCTAAGTCTTAGGTCCTAGGTGATTTTTCTAAAGGCTAAGTTCGAGGATCCAAAAATAAAAAATAAAAAAAAACAATAAAAAATAAAAGATATAAATAATAAAAAATAAAATTTAAAAAAATTAAAAAATTAAAAAAAACTAGAAAATAAAAAAATAAAATTTGAAAAATAAAAAATTGAAAAAATAAAAAATAAAATAAAATAAAATTTAAAAATAAATTAAAAAATAAATAAAAATTTGAAAAATAAAATAAAATAATAAAATAATAATAAGTCAAAGTTTTGAGAAAATAGATGCAAAGATTTAATTTTTTAATATATATTAAAATGCATTTAAAATTTTGACAGATGAGACTAAAAGGGATTTTGATCCTCATCGATGGTCGAGATCATTTTGACATGGATCACTCGAACTAGCCGTTGGGAAATTTTCCTTTAAATAGGGTGTCAGGGGTCATTTGAGATCAGATTGGATCTGTGAGTCTTGTGCTGAAGAAAACTCTCTTGTAAACTTTTTCTTGAGCAATAAAGAAAGACTTTGGAGTTGAAATCTTGCTGGTGTTACTGTGTTGGAAATGCTGTAAGATGTTTTATTTTGCTGCATAATTTTATTTTTAGCCATTTATAATAACTTGATGAAGATTGATCTAGGCACAGGTATCTTGTCTGATCTCTGGGGTTTGAATGATAGTTTAATTTATGAAATATAATGGCAGGTATCTCCATTTGATCTGAATTTCTTTGTTGTTTTGTCCCTCTATGTTAATGGTTGATTTAAGTTGTGTGCAGGAAATCCCTTTTTTAGATTAGCGGGCGTTAGGGGAAGTTCTCGGCTAAACCAGCCAACTCACGGATTGCATTTTCTGAAAGAGCCCTGCCAGTTTTGATCTCGGGCTTATCATTTCAAATTTTTTATGAATGCATGAAGGGTTTTCTGAAGCATCTCACATTAAATTTAAAATTCTGAACTTATTTCTGTGGATTATTGATAAATCTGGCTGCTTAGAGTTGTTAATCTGTAAATACTGTAATTATTTAGCTAGTTCTTAGGGATTTTAGAGTTTCATTTAATTTTTGCATTTTCAGGTTCTAGCTGTTTGTTTTCATTGTTTTCAGGAACGGGTTGTAGGTTGTAGATCTGAAGTCGAAATTTGATTTTGAAGCCAGATCTAGGCCTTGGAGGGTAAGATCTGGCCTCAGAAACTAGCTTTTGCAGGTGCATCATTTTGCAGTCCAAGGTTTTAGATTTTTGTTTATCTGGAGGTGATCTTACGTGGGTTTCTAAAGCAGAACATATAAATTTTATTCAGAAGTCTTTGAGGGTTTTACTGCTAAATTTAAAGCATAGATATAATCTGGAATTTTTCAAAATTTCTAGAGAAATTCGAGGTTTCCAAGCCATTTGTCTGCTGGGGTTTCATTTTCATAGGAAAATTTCGAAATTTTTTCAGGGTGTGCACTGTCCAAATCTCTAGATTTGCATCCATCAAACTACACCTCTGGCCATTCAAATCCATGCATATCTGCAACTCCATTTGCTTTCATGGAGACCATCCCACGCTGCTGCGTTTCTCTTTACTACTAGTTCATCTCCACGTAGCACACTCCTCAAACCCTCCGGCAGCCTCAGTTTTCTCCTCAACCAAGCGCTCCCTTTGCTCTTCATGCAACTCTCCTGTTTACGTAACCTCCTTCCCATTAAACTTTCTGCCTCACCCTCCTTTCTGTTCATATACAGTCCCTCAAATCCTTATTCCTCATTGCTGCCAGCTTTCCCTCTTTCCGCAACCTCCCATCGTTCATTCCCTTTAGCTCTAGACCCATTTAAAAATTTGAGTTTCTTGCTGCCCAAGCCCATTCGAGCTAGCATTACCTTACTCTCCATGCAATCCACGCTGCCATCCATGTCTCCTACGTAGCCTATGTCCACCATTGAGCTGCATGTAACGCCTCCCTGCAAGCGAAATTGTAAAAGAACCTTCCAGCTTCATGCTGCCATTTCAAACTGCAAGCCAAACCTGCGTTCCTCCCCTTGGCCTTCGCTTCAACTTTTCTTCCTTGCCGTCGACTGCACCTGCACTGCATACATACATAACAGCCCAAAAATTTCGATTTTTTTTTATATACGGGCTAGGGTCATATTTCATTTTGGTTTTTCTTTTTTACGTGCATTGGTTAATAATTTGTGCGGTATATATATATTTCTTTTAGTTAGACTTGAGATTTTCTCACCCCTTTTTTTATTATTTACTTTTATTTAGCTTAGGATTAAGTCTAGTTCTATTTTGATTTTAAACTAAGTCAAAATCTAATAAAAAACAAAAATTAAAAAAAATGAAATTAAAAAAAAAAATCATTAAAAGTTTTTTTTTTTTTTTTTTTTAAGGTTTGGATTTAGATAAGTTTCAGATTTTCATTTTTTTATGATGTATATACGTTAGTTCTTTTAGAATTAGATTTTTTTTTTTTAAATAATTTAGATTTATTTCTTTGCAGTTTTAATTCAGATTTAAATTTTGTTTATTTTGACCTTTTAAAAATAATATTAAAAAAAACTAAAAAATATAAAATATAAAAAAGCCATAAACAATAAAAAATAAAAATAAAAGTGTTATTTTTAGTTTTATTCAATTTTGATTTGTTTTAACTTAGGACTTCAACTTTAATAAAATTTTGATCTTAGTTTTGTTTTATTTTCTTTATATAAATATATCAAAAATCATAAAAAATAAAATAATAAAATCATAAAAAAAAGGTTTTCTTTTTTTTCCAGTCTCAGTGGTATTTAGAATTTAGATTTTATATTGTGTATATAAATTAGAATTTAGATCTTAGTTTTAGATTTCATTTTATAATATTTAGTTTTAAATTCCATTTCATTTGTATATGTTTAAATTTCATTTTCATTTAGTTTAAATTTTAGGTATTTTGATATAAGAAAAAAAATATATTAAAATATATAAATTTTTTGAAAAAAGCTTAACAAAAAAAATTGAAAATTCATTTTTGGTGTCTTTTTGTGGTATCTATGTTCCGCTTCTTTATAATTAAATGCGCTTAAATGTTTGTCTAAAGTTAGCTATATGAAAATGGTAACTAGTCAACGTTTAAATTTTATGATCACTTAAAGCATTTGATTTTTCTCGAAGTTTAATTGCTAGAACATTGTTAAGCATTGTGCATCTTGCATCACTTGGTTTACTTGATGATAAATGATTGTTTTACAAAGTTCATATTACTGCAACATCTAATAAATAATCATTTAATCATTAATTCCATAAGGCATTGGTCCATTAATTTCTAAAATCAATCAGGTGCTAAATTGCCTTGTTGTGTCTCCCAACCCAATTGGTCCACGGTCTTCATTCATCCCATAGGGTCTACCCCCCTTAGCCTCGGGAGATGGCTTAAACGGAGAGATAGGGGATCAGGGTGATAGCCCCCGGTCTGAGCGTTGTCGTGACAATCTGTGTGACAACATTTTTTGGCGCTGTTGCCGGGGATAGAGTTTTTCTGTCCTTGGCATTTCAACGACATTCATCTTCTCATTTCTCATCATTCTTTCATATTTCTCATCTCTCATTTGAGCTGACAGAGTCAACATTTTTTGGCATCATTTGGATCTTTTCATCGCCTTATCTTTCGTCATATCAACGACTTCTCTTCAGTTCGTTTCTTGTTTGGGTGGCGACTCCATTTTATTTCTTTTATTTTTCCCAGGCAGGAAGCCTCCCTCATGTCTGCTTGTTGGTTGCTTTTTGGATCTTAGAATTAGATTCATTGTTCAAGTGGTGACTCCACTTCTTTCATCTCTTGATTTTCTTGAGCAGAGATCTCTTTCTATCATCCATTTGGTCCCTCATTATTCATCATGGATTATTCGTTTAAACCATGTCATTTTACTGATGATCTCTATGATTTTTCGGAAGTGGCCATTTCTAAATTACCTTTGTTCTCAGGTGGTGGTTAAGTCGCTGTTAAAAAGAATCTAGGCTTATTGTAGACCCCCTCAGTATAATCATGAAGATGTCAAAATGCGTCTTTTTGTCCTTTCTGTCAGGCCAGGTAGTAACTCTCCAAAGGCAGAAAAAACTGATTTGTGTGTTTATTCCATAGGTATGTTATTGTTTTATACATTAGGAGTGATTGTTCAGTTCATCTTCCAATGACTGTTCACATTCCTGATTTATTTATTTTACAAATTCCCCAATCATGAAGATTAGGTGTTAACATTCCCCCCCTTAATCTGAAGGGACGTTGGTGAGTCCAAGCATCATTCTGAATCGTTCAAGCTTTTCCTTTCCAAGTGCTTTGGTGAAGATGTCTGCAATTTGCTCATTTGTGGAACAATGACGGAGATGGATTGTTTTGGCCTCAACATGATGTCGAATCAGATGATATTTAGTATTGATATGCTTTGTTCGATCATGGAATTTTGGATTCTTGGCCAACTTTATTGCAGAGGTGTTATCAATCATGAGTGGAGTTGATTGTACTTGTTTTACCTGCAAATCTTCAAGAATTTTCTTGAGCCACACAATTTCTTTCGTTGCTTCAGCTGCTGCCACGTATTCTGCTTCAGTTGTGGAATCTGCTGGAACTGATTGTTTGCGTGATCTCCAGGAGACAGCTCCTGATCCAAGACTCATAGCATATCCTGAAGTAGATACCCCAGTTTCTTTGTCTCCATCGAAGTCTGAATCAGAGTATCCAATCAAGCTAAAGTCGTCCACCTGTGTATACTTGATTCCAAGGTCTTGAGTTCCATTCAAGTACCTTAGAACTCTTTTTGCAGCAGACCAATGTCCCTCACAAGGCTTTTGCATGAACCTGGAGAGGATTCCAACAGTAAATGAAATGTCTGGTCTGGTAGTAGTGAGGTAGATGAGACTTCCTACAAGCTGTCTATACTTTGTTGCATCCTCAAATTCCTTTCGTTCAATAGATGTGAGCTTTAAGTTTTGTTCCATTGGAGTAGAAAGAGGATTGCACTCTGTCATGTTGTTTAACAAATCTCCAATGTATTTCTTTTGAGAAAGAAATATGGATTTTGGATGTTGGGTTACTTCAATGCCAAGATAGTAATGAACATAGCCCAAATCAGTCATTTCAAAACTTTTCCCTAATTCCTTCTTTATCGATGCAATGTAGCTTTCATTGTTCCCTGTCGTTAAAAGATCATCTACATATACCACAATATACACAACTGTTTTGCCAACTTTCTTGACAAATAAAGTTGCATCATCAAGATCAAAATGATTGAAGTTGAGTTTCAGAAGATGCTCAGTTAGTTTTTCATACCAGGCTCGCGGTGCTTGTTTGAGGCCATACAAGGATTTCACTAGTTTCCATACTTTATGTTCATGTCCTTTCACAGCAAATCCTTCAGGCTGGGACATAAAAACATTCTCTTTTAGATCTCCATTCAAGAATGCAGTTTTTACATCCATTTGATGGACTTTCCAACTGTTTTGAGCAGCTAGTGCAAAGAGTGTCCGGATGGTGGCCCATTTTGCTGTGGGGGCAAAAGTTTCCTCATAATCGACCCCTTCCTTCTGTGCAAAGCCTTTTGCCACAAGCCTAGCTTTGTGCTTGTCAAGTGAGCCATCAGCTTTGTATTTGTTCTTGTAGACCCACTTGCAGCCAATTGGTTTGGTTCCAAATGGAGGATCAACCAGCTTCCAAGTGCCATTCTTTATGAGGGCATCATACTCCTTTTTCATCGCTTCTTTCCATTCATCATGAGAAGCAGCTTCTTTGAAGGAAGTTGGTTCAAAATCGGTAGACAAGTTCAATTCACAATCATAAGTAACATCCATATCAACAGGTGAATTAGAGTCATCTACATCACCTCCATTTTGTCAGTTTGAATTTCTGGTTCCTGTTTTTCCAATTTCGTCAGGATGAACACTTTCAAGTGTCTTTGTCAGCCACTTTGGGGGACCTTTCTGAGATGGTCCAGGCTGCTCTGTTGATTGAGTTGGGACTGAATCAAGATTGAGTCTCCCAATTCTATCAATTACATCACTTAAAGCATCATCCGTTGTTGGAGTTTCATGCAGGGGAGATTGTTCTTCAGAAGAAGATTCCACATGTTGATCTAGTATAGGAATCCCCCCTTCAAGATGTGGAATCTGATTATCAAATTCTTGAAATGATTTCGTTTTTGCGAATCTATCCAAGCGATCAAGTTGCCACTCAACAACATTGTCAGATTTGGATGATTCAAGAAAAATGACATCTCTAGATACAACAAACTTTTTATTTACTTCATCATAGAGGCGGTATGCTTAGAGGTGTTTGAATACCCCAGGAAGATACACTTACGACTTCTAGCACCAAGTTTGTTTCTATGTACCTTTGGTATCAAAGCATAACAGGTGGAACCAATGATCCTGAGATGTTTTACCGAAGGAACATGTCCATACCACAATTCATAAGGAGTCTTGTTTCTTATAGCATTAGATGGACATCTATTCTTTATATATGCAGCACATAGAACATCATCAGCCCAAAACATTATCTTTACATTTTTGAAGAAAAGCATGGATCGTACCATATTCAAAATTGTTCTATTCATTCTTTCTGCTACACCATTCTGTTGGGGATTATAAGGAACAGTTGTTTGATGTTTGATCCCATGTTGGCGAAGATAGTTTTCAAATTCATTTGATGTATATTCTTTTCCATTATCAGTGCGAATAGACCCAATATGAGATTGTGCATCATTTTCAATCCATTTATGAAAATTCTTGAATGTTTGAAAAGCATCAGATTTGTTCTTCAATAAATAAACCCAACACATTCTGGTGTAATCATCAATAAATGTCATGATATATTTATTTCCATTTGCAGAAGGAACAGGCATTGGACCACATAAATCTGAATGAATGAGTTCAAGCTTCCTATGTGCTCTTGAATGTGAATCATGAAAAGACTGTTTGCTATGCTTTCCTAGAATGGAAGCATCACATTGCTTATGTTTCCTAGGAATTGTAGGCAAACCAGCAACACCATTTTTCTTCAATAAGCGGAGACTGTCATAGTTTAAATGTCCAAATCTAGCATGCCATAATAAACTTGATGGAAGTGTACCTTCTTCATGATGAGAAATATATGAGAAATGTCGTGCATGAGCAGAGGTTCCTTCCAACACACACTCCCTTCCACAACTCATTGAAGATGAGGGTGTGTTTTATCATCCGGGACCATTCAGGATAGTTCTCCTTGCCAGTGAGAACTATTCCTACCATAGAGATGATTGAATGCATTTTGTAAAAAAATACTTCTGCTGAAAAAAATTCCTTACGTTACAGCCTTATGCACTATATTTTCTTCAAATCCCTCTAATGTTTGATAGAAGCATCAGCATTTCATTGTACATATCACTTCAATATATCACTTTAATGCCTCTTTTTTTACCATTCAAATGATAAAAAAAACTGTGCAATACTACTATGTTTTGAATGATATATAAAACGCGCAATACCACAAATGCTTTGATATATAAACCACTTTGAAAACAGCGCAATACTTTGAATGATATATAAACGCTTTGAATGATATAAATTGCGCAATACCATGAATTCAACAAACGTTTTGAATGATATACACTGCGTAATACCATGAATTCAACAAACGTTTTGAATGATATACACTGCGTAATACCATGAATTCAACAAATGTTTTGAATGATATACACTGCGTAATACCATGAATCAACTGCGCAACACTATGAACTCAACTGCGCAACACTATACCAAAACCGCCATCATAAATATACACTGGAATTAAAATCACGCTCTTGTCATTTATCAGCATTCTCAAGCTTAAGGGACACATTATACCTCCTCGCAGAAGACAAATGCGAAGCCTTTTCATGTGGAGTCTCTGCCTCGTCGAGGGTTAAAGTCTGCTTGGCAAGTATGCAGCCCATTTGTACATGAAAAGGAGTTCCAATCACGCAGACGAAACCTTAAATCCCGCTGCCATTTCCAACCAAAGCTTAAGTTTCTTTGAAAACTCAATCATTTCCTACTACTGCATAATTTATCAAAAACTGTAATTTAAAGTCCACTGTAAAGCTTAAATTACATGCTATATTCGAGCATTTCCTATTGTGTCCAGATCATGTTACACATGTAATTAAAGTTCAAGCAACAGCCAACTACTGTCTCACAAGCCAACGCTCAACGTAACAAGCACTGAGCAGAATGGAGGAGTCCACAAATGGAAATGAAAATGCGGCTCAAAAAAATGTTGCAATCTTGGATTCCAACAACAGTCGTATAAGCGAAACTTCTAAAAAATCAAAGTACTTGACAAAAAAAAACTTTCCAACTGGTAAGAGGATGAAAACCCTGAATCAGGCAGCGTTCAACGATTGATGAAAACCCTGGATCAGGCAGCGTTCAACGATGGATGAAAACCCTGGATCAGGCAGCGTTCAACAGTCCAGCTGCGCATGGAATCTCTCAGAACGGTGAGAGCGTTAGGTGAGAGAACGTTAACAACCATGAGCGTTAGGTCCAACGCATCTCTGGGCAGCGACAGAGGCAGAGCAGTGCAGTGCATCATCATTTCTGGGCAGCGACAGAGGCAGAGCAGAAGGGAGTTACGATTATTCTTAGGACTGGCTCTGATACCATGTCAGGCCAGGTAGTAACTCTCCAAAGGCAGAAAAAACTGATTTGTGTGTTTATTCCATAGGTATGTTATTGTTTTATACATTAGGAGTGATTGTTCAGTTCATCTTCCGATGACTGTTCACATTCCTGATTTATTTATTTTACAAATTCCCCAATCATGAAGATTAGGTGTCAACACTTTCTTTAGAGGCTGATGCTTTGAATTGGTATAACAATTATCCTAAGGATTCTTTCACTTCTTTACAAGACATTGTCGATGCTTTCAAAGATAGATATGGTGATCCAGATAGCTCGCCTTGTGCCCCTAAAATTGTGCAACAGAATGAAAGTAATCTTATAAAAGGTCCAGTTGTCGATGAAAGATTTCAAGACAATTCTTCATATCAAAATGTGCCATCCACCTGTACCATTGCAGACCAAATCCATGATAGTGGAAAAGCAGGGACAAATTATAAAATCAGTGTCGACAATGAAAAGGAAGATCAGAAACGAATTATACAAGAATTAATGCTGCTGGTAAAAAATATGGAGATCAATCAAAGTAATTACACCAATGATGTGCGAACTTTATGCACCCACCTGGAAAAACGCGATAAGGAGATGGAGATCATGCAAAATCAGCATGCTAAGGAAATTGAGGCCATGAAGACTAATCATGACACATAAATTAGTTTTATGCAAAGCAAGTTATTAGGCTTAGAGGAAAATATGACGACCATGAAAGCTATTCATGATAGGGAAATTAATTCTATGCAAAATAAGTTATTGACCATGGAAGAAGACCATGCCAGGGAAATCAGTGCTATGAAGGTTGAACACTCTAGTCAGATGGATGCCATTAAAATACAGGTTCAGAAATATCAACAATGGTCAGAGGATGAAAGAAATCAGGGAACGTCAATAGATCAGGAGCCTCCTTATCTGTTGCAACAAGCTCCATCTTATTATGAGGTCCTTTGTTCCATTGAGAAGTGGATAATTGAAGGTGACCTGGATAAAAGGAGAATTAATAATTAGTTTGATGCTCACACGGTTAATCCACCAGTCATTGAAGATCAAGTTATAACTCATGGCACCTGTGAGATTGATCCATCATCCTTGACAGGGTAGATGCAGAATGAAGAAAGACACGTCATGCATATCTTACATACTTCATCTGAGAGCTTTGAAGCAGAAAGTTCCACGTCATCAGTGATATAGCCTGCCAAGAAGAAAAAGTGCAAGCAAAAGAAAATGAGAAGAAGATTTGATGCATCAGACGGTCGCGAACAACTTGATTTTCAGATAGGAAAAAGTCCTACCGTATGCAGAATAGGACATGGCACATCCGAGAAGCAACCGACAGATTTACCTGAAAGCAGGCAAATGCTCAGTATACACTATATTGAACACATCTGATGCCATGGGGCATCCTCTGTATTTCTAACCCTGCTCCTTGTTTTTTCAGCGTTTTATTTCTGTTTTAGGATTAGATTTACTTTTCCAGATAGTTAATAAATGAAGAGCTTATATCTTTCATGTGCTTAATGTTATATGCTGATTTTTTGGACGGACGCTACTTATGTTTTATTGTGTGTTGCGTGGATGCAGATTCTGGATTCTCACATTCCTACAGTGCAACATGTCCTCAAGTAGAGCCAGATGTTGACCACTACGTGTCAACTACCCATAGTACTACACCACCTTTTTTTCGCAAAAAGGATAACGCTTGATCGACGTGTCCATGCCATTCGACTATCATCATTAGCCTGATCATGTTATGTTGTAAACCCAGTCTGCATGTATAAATTGTAAATACTCTTAGCAGATCTGAGTCATGTATGTAAATTGCCTAGGCAAACTTAATTTTCTGGTGATAATCTACGTTCCGGAAGGTTTTTTGTTTCACCGATCCATGATCTACAGATTTTTCCTTCAGCCTAACCCCAAAGTCGGAATGAATTTTGTCATTAAAATCTTAGGGGAATCCTAGTGTGCTTCGAGACTATGTAAAAGTAATTTGAAAATAATTCTAACTATTTGGTTAGGTTATTACAAATTGCTTGATCTGCTAGATTATAGTTAATTTGCAGAACTGGGTGGTGTATGAGGGTCTATGTCAAATGGGTTTTCCCCCTTGAGATGTAAAATTGTAAAATTCATGATGTAAAGTGTCTTGAGGCTTAGAAAATGTTTTAATTCTCTCATAAGTCCTAAGTCCTAGGTCCTAGGTGATTTTTCCAAAGGCTAAGTTCGAGGATCCAAAAATAAAAAATAAAAAACAATAAAAAAAAAATTTAAAATTTAAAAAATAATAAAAAATAAAAAATTAAAAAAAAAAATAAAAAAAACTAAAAAATGAAAAAATAAAATTAAAAAAATAATAAAGTAATAAAAAATAAAATAAAATAAAATTTAAAAATAAGTTAAAAAATAAATAAAAATTTGAAAAATAAAATAAAATAATGAAATAATAATAAGTCAAAGTTTTGAGAAAATAAATGCAAAGTTTTAATTTTTTAATATATATTAAAATGCATTTAAAATTTCGACAAATGAGATTAAAAGGGATTTTGATCCTCATCGACGGTCGAGATCATTTTAACATGGATCACTCGAACTAGCCATTGGGAAATTTTCCTTTAAATAGGGTGTCAGGGCTCATTTGATATCAGATTGGATCTGTGAGTCTTGTGTTGAAGAAAACTCTCTTGTAAACTTTTTCTTGAGCAATAAAGAAAGACTTTGGGGTTGAAATCTTGCTGGTGTTACTCTTTTGGAAATGCTGTAAGATGTTTTATTTTTCTACATAATTTTATTTTTAGCCATTGATAATAGCTTGATGAAGATTGATCTAGGCATAGGTATCTTGTCTGATCTCTGGGGTTTGAATGATAGTTTAATTTCTGAAATATAATGGCAGGTATCTCCATTTGATCTAAATTTATTTGTTGTTTTCTCCCTCTATGTTAATGGTTGATTTAAGTTGTGCAGGAAATCCCTTTTTTAGATTATTAGGCGTTAGGGGAAGTTCTCGGCGGAACTAGCCAACTCCCAAATTGCGTTTTCTGAAAAAGCCCAGCCAGTTTTGATCCCGGGCTTATCATTTCAATTTTTTTATGAATGCATGAAGGGTTTTCTAAAGCATCTCACATTAAATTTAAAATTCTGAAAATATTTCTCTGGATTATTGATAAATCTGGCTGCTTAGAGTTGTTAATCTGTAAACACTGTAATTATTTAGTTGGTTCTTAGGGTTTTTAGGGTTTCATTTATTTTTTGCATTTTCAGGTTCTAGCTGTTTGTTTTCATTGTTTTCAGGAACAGGTTGTAGGTTGCAGATCCGAAGTCGAAATTTGATTTTGAAGCCAGATCTAGGCCCTGCAGGGTAAGATTTGGCCTCAGAACTATCTTTTGCAGGTGCATCGTTTTGTAGTCCAAGGTTTTAGATTTTTGTTTATCTGGAGGTGATCTTACATGGGTTTTTGAAGCAGAACATATAAATTTTATGCAGAAGTCTTTGAGGGTTTTACTGCTAAATTTAAAGCATAGATATAATCTGGAATTTTTCAAATTTTTTGGAGAAATTCGAGATTTCCAAGCCATTTGTCTGTTGGGGTTCCATTTTCACAGGAAAATTTCGAAATTTTTTCAGGGTGTGCACTGTCCAAATCTCCAGATTTGCATCCATCAAACTGCAGTGCTGGCCATTCAAATCCACGCATATCTGCAACTCCATTTGCTTTCATGGAGACCATCCCACGCTGCTGCGTTTCTCTTTACTGCTAGTTCATCTCCACGCGGCACGCTCCTCAAACCCTCCGGCAGCGTCAATTTTCTCCTCAGCCCAGCGCTCCCTTTGCTCTTCATGCAACTCTCCTGTTTACGTAACCTCCTTCCCATTAAACTTTCCGCCCCACCCTCCTTTCTGTTCATATACAGTCCCTCAAATCCTTATTCTTCATTGCTGCCAGCTTTCCCTCTGTCCGCAACCTCCCATCGCTCATTCCCTTTAGCTCTAGACCCATTTAAAAATTCGAGTTTCCTACTGCCCAAGCCCATTCGAGCTAGCATTGCCTTACTCTCCATGCAGTCGACGCTGCCATCCATCTCTCCTATGCAGCTTCTGTCCACCATCGAGCTGCACGTAACGCTTCCCTGCAAGCGAAATTGTCAAAAAACCTTCCAGCTTCACGCTGCCATTTCAAACTACAAGCCAAACCTGCGTTCCTCCCCTCAGCCTTCGCTTCAGCTTTTCTTCCTTGCCGTCGACTGCACTTGCACTGCATGCATACATAACAGCCCAAAAATTTCGATTTTTTTTCTATATACGGGCTAGGGTCATATTTCATTTTGGTTTTTCTTCTTTACGTGTGTTGGTTAATAATTTATGTGTGCTGTATATATATATATATATATATATATATATATATATATAGATATTTCTTTTAGTTAGACTTAAGATTTTCTCATCCCTTTTTTTTATTATTTACTTTTATTTAGCTTAGGATTAAGTCTAGTTCTATTTTGATTTCAAAATAAATCAAAATCTCATAGGCTAAAAAATAAAAATTTAAAAAAAATCATAAAAAGTTTTTTTTTTTTTTAATAATTCAGATTTATTTCTTTGCAGTTTTAATTCAGATTTAAATTTTGTGTATTTTGACCTTTTAAAAAAAAAAAAAAAAAATTCTATAAAATATAAAATATAAAAAAGCCATAAACAATAAAAAAATAAAAATACAAGTGTTATTTTTAGTTTTATTCAATTTTGATTTGTTTTAACTTAGGACTTCAACTTTAATAAAATTTTGATCTTAGTTTTGTTTTATTTTCTTTATGATGATGATGATGATGGTTAACGTCCACTGAGACCAAATTGGTTTATCGGACCTATAATTTTCTTAGTTTTTAATTATATGGTTCCTCGTCTTTCTTGGCGAGATTAGTGTTGTAGCTTTCTTTTTTTTATCTACAGTCTTCCAACTTTCTTTATCTTGCATCTCCTTCATCTCTTCTGGTTCTTAGGACATTGTTGTCTTAGCTTCGCGATCTATTGTGTTCGTTCTTTTGAAGATAGTTGGAGAAGAAGTTTGGTCTAGGAGATCTGCATCGCTGTTAAATGAAGATGTATTTTGTGCGGTATTCGAATCCTCATAACTGTTGATTTGTTGGGCGGGGCTTTCTCCTTGCTTGTCTTGAGAGTTGTTTCTTTCTTGCCCGATTTCTTGTGATTCAGAGTTTTCTCTAGAGTATTCTTCTTCGATGACAGTGTAGTGTTCTTTTTGTGCTCCTTCCCACCATGTAGATCTGTGGTGGTTTTTTCTAGCAAAATTTTTCTCGGAGGCTTCTGGGCAATTTTTGGCTAGATGACCTGTCTCAAAGTAGGATCGGCATCCGAAGAGGACACTTTCATAATCAAGTTTCTGGTTCCACACATAGTCTTTACTTGTTAGGTTTATTTCAGTTGGGAATCCGACGCTGAAGTCCATTTCCACACAGATGCGTGCATAGGTGGTTCTGGCATATTCCTCTGTTTCTGGACACCTGCAGTAAAATTTCCCAATTGCATTTCCGATGGCTTTTAGCGAGGAGAGATTCCAAAGATGCAAGGGTAGGCTTGGCAATCTCACCCAAACTGGTGCTGAGGTTATGACTGTTGTAGAGGGATCGAATGATGGGTTCCATGGCTTCATGAATAGGCCTGATTTTTCCCAAAACCAAGGGCCGGAATCTAGAATACATTGTCTACTTTCAGGATTTTCAAATTCTACTATAAAGAAACCCTTAGCACAGGGGTAGATATTAATTTCATCAGAAATGACAGGCTTCCATACCTCCGAGATCCAATTGTGGAGAGCTGTCAGCTGCGGCCAAAAACCTTTGAACAAGCAGATTAGGGCACTTTCGGAAAACTTCAAAGCCTCATCAAGTGAGGCCTGGACCACCTGGATAGTGGGAGCTAGGGCTTCACTGACGATATGGGCAGGAGCTTGCCCTCCAGAAGCTGATGAGCCACCAGCTATTTTCGCGAAGCTGGGAGCCATATTTTACTTGCCCGTAGAACCCAACCGCAGAGAAATAAGGCAGAAGATAAGATTAGATCTAGATCTAGCTGTAGAAGATTAGATCTAGAACCTAGGCACCTAGATCTAGATCTAGCCGTTAAAGATTAGATCTAAAACCCAACTATGAAGGGAAATGGAATCGCACATGACATTACCTTCCAGAATACAGCTGGACCTGCAAAGCATCAGGCGGTGGCCCTGTGCGTTCGATCAGATCTTGCCACTCAAAAAGTAAGTTGGGTCGTCCCCAGAGAGGGCAAGACTAAATGCCGGCTCTCAGGCACCAGCAAACCGCGATCTGCGAAGCACAAGAAGCATGACCATGGAGTAAATATATCGTACTGTACTGATACGATTCACTGTTAATTCGAAGGTCATCGTAGGAAGGCTCACTCAGAAGGCGATCCCTTGGAAGTAGCCTCGCAACATCGGGTGGAAGTTTCACATGCCTATAATACTCAGAATAATCAATCTGAGGCATTTTTCCGGCCTGTAAAATCTCGAAGCTTCAGAGTGATATAAAATGGCAGACAAGAACCTGCGAAAACAGAATCCCGCTTAAGCGAAAACAGAGAAGGGCGGAACCCTCAAAAATCATAAAAAAAAAAATAATAAAATCATGAAAAAAAGGTTTTCTTTTTTTCAAGTCTCAGTTGTATTTAGAATTTAGATTTTATATTGTGTATATAAATTAGAATTTAGATCTTAGTTTTAGATTTCATTTTATAATATTTAGTTTCAAATTCCATTTCATTTGTATATATTTAAATTTCATTCATTTAGTTTAAATTTAGGTATTTTGGTCTATTTTGATATAAGAAAAAATAATAATAAAATATATTAAAATATATAATTTTTTTTGAAAAAAGCTTAACAAAAAAAATTGAAAATTCATTTTTGGTGTCTTTTTGTGGTATTTATGTTCCATTTTTTTATAGTTAAATGCGCTTAAATGTTTGTCTAAAGTTAGCTATATGAAAGTGGTAACTAGTCAGTGTTTAAATTTTATGATCACTTAAAGCATTTGATTTTTCTCGAAGTTTAATTGCTGGAACATTGTTAAGCATTGTGCATCTTGCATAACTTGGTTTACTTGATGATAAATGATTGTTTTACAAAGTTCATATTGCTGCAACATCTAATAAATAATCATTTAATCATTAATTCCATAAGGCACTAGTCCATTAATTTCTAAAATCAATCAAGTGCTAAATTGCCTTCTTTTGTCTCCCAACCCAACTGGTCCACAGTTGGTCTTCATTCATCCCATAGGGTCTACCCCCCTTATCCTCGAGAGACGGCTTAAACGGAGAGATCGGGGATCAGGGTGACAGCCCCCGGTCTGAGCGTTGTCGTGACAATCTATGCGACAACAAGCTCCCTTCACTCTTATGTATTTAAGTATTGAGGGCCTTTCGCAGTGCATTATATTAGAATCATTTTTGGGATTTAACCGCGTTAAGAAAGTCATTCATCTATGACCATTCCCATGAGAGGTAGTTGTAACTGACAAATTTCTCATGATTTTTGAATAGTCCACGTAGCACTCATTGCATCGGGTGATGCTCACATGGGTGAAGAAGTGGGATTGAAATTAGTGAAATGAATCACATAGCGTCAATCATCACTTTTGGGGCTTGCACCCGGTAATTAGGATTTCCCGGGAGGTCACCCATCCTAGATCGCCTCTGGCTCAAGCGCACTTAACTGTGGATTTTTCCCCACAATCAAGCCCACTTAGCTTGCTACCCCATTTGCAAAATCTTAGCAAGTATTGTGCCTCATGAACCATTCAAGTAGAGCTCCCTTCACTCTTATGTATTTAAGTATTGAGGGCCTTTCGTAGTGCATTATATTAGAATCATTTTTGGGAAATGAGAATGACTACCTCTCATGGAAATGGTCATAGATGAATGACTTTCTTAACGCAGTTGAATCCCAAAAATGATTCTAATATAATGCATTGTGAAAGGCCCTCAATACTTAAATACATAAGAGTGAAGGGAGCTCTACTTGAATGGTTCATGAGGCACAATACTTGCTAAGGTTTTGCAAATGGGGTAGCAAGCTAAGTGGGCTTGATTGTGGAGAAAATTCCATAGTTAAGCGTGCTTGAGCCAGAGGCGATTTGGGATGGATGACCTCTCGGGAAGTCCTGGTTACCGGGTGCAAGCCCCAAAAGCGATGAGTGACGCTATGTGATTCATTTCACTAGTTTCAATCCCACTTCTTCACCCCTGTGGGCATCACCCGATGCAATGAGTGCTAAGTGGACTATTCAAAAATCATGAGAAATTAGTCAGTTACAACTATCTCTCATGGAAATGGTCATAGATGAATGACTTTCTTAACGCAATTGAATCCCAAAAATGATTTTAATATAATGCACTGCGAAAGGTCGTCAATACTTAAATACATAAGAGTGAAGGGAGCTCTACTTGAATGGTTCATGAAGCACAATACTTGCTAAGGTTTCACAAATGGGGCAGCAAGCTAAGTGGGCTTGATTGTGGAGAAAACTACACAGTTAAGTGCGCTTGACTCAGAGGCGATCTGGGATGGGTGACCTCCCAGGAAGGCCTGGTTACCGGGTGCAAGCCCCGGAAGTGATGATTGACGCTATGTGATTCATTTCACTAGTTTCAATCCCACTTCTTCACCCCTGTGAGCATCACCTGATGCAATGAGTGCTAAGTGGACTATTCAAAAATCATGAGAAATTAGTCAGTTACGACTACCTCTCATGGAAATGGTCATAGATGAATGACTTTCTTAACGTAGTTGAATCCCAAAAATAATATCTAATATAATGCATTGCGAAAGGCCCTCAATAGTTAGTGATCTTGACAGAATGTGTACCCAATCATGTGCGATTCTTAACATGCAACCATCTATTGTCACCAGAAAACAGGCTATGCCAATGTTAGACCAAATCCCTTCTCATCATTGCCAAGAGTCTTTCACTAAGACAATTATCTTGGCATCAATTTTTTTTTTATGAAAATTCCTCAATCTTCCTTAGTTTCCTTTCCAATAAGGTCAACGAAGACCTACCTTAGGCTTCAGATTTCATTGAAACCTATGATCCTAGCTTCCTGGTCCTGCAAATAGCTTTCATATAAACAAAAATATGAGATCAGAAGATTTTTCAAATTTCTTTGAGTAGATTCCATAGGTCGGATCCTTTTTCAATGAGCAGACACCTTTTAATGTATATATGGAACAAAAAACCATCAATATGACATCTCTGAATCAAAAAACGTCTCAAATTTCCTCAGGGATCATACCAGTTATATCTGAGAGTATAGAGATTGCATGAAATAAAATTTGGATCAATTTGCAGACTTTCGATGGGCTTGATTTCCAAAAAAAATTCCTTTTCATAGTTAAGACCTTTCTTCAAACTTGACATTATTCTACTGATCATTTTATGAGAGAAATCCGACCTCCTCCAACTTACACTTACTACAGGGACGAGTCGAGAGAATGTGCTTCAGATTTCGCAGAAATCCCGCATCCAACTGCAGAGAATAAATTGAATGAACCATCGAGATACTGGTACAGGAAATTCACTTGACAAAGCTCAGATCCACAGTTACAAACTTCACACTATTTCATGTAGGTAAGATGTATTAGGATTACAAGAATTCGTCAGAGAATGGGTTCCTTGGATGATAGAGATGTGATGCCTTAACCGAGCCACAGGTGCTAGGATCTCGTATATGAATGCAACATAATTTATTGCATCACAGAGTGTTATAAAAAGGCTTTCTTGATATCTAATGCCATAGAACACATGAAAAAAAAAAGAAAAAAAAAATTGATGCAAGATTAGCATATTTCCACAGTAACTTGAAATCATGAGAGCTCGCATACCATAGACTTCTAGATTTCAGCCTTCAAAGATAGGACTAAGCCTCAGCCTAGAGATCAATTCTCAAATAGAGAACTTAGTTTAGAATCAATACCACATACCTGAATTTTAATCTCAAAACTTCAGATCAAAGCCACTGAACATGAGTAGGACTTGGACCTTAGCTCAATGGATCAGCCCTCAAACCTCGAATCAAATCATATTCAGAGTTTGGATTAATGAAACAAACTTCGGTCTTATTGCAAAACTGCCCATATTCTTATCAACTTGTCCGAACTTTTATCAACTCGATATTCTCTTCAAACTGCCCTTCAACCAACTTTGATTCCATGTTGAAATTCTAGGATACCTACTAGAATTAGGTTTTTATTCACCTGATAACTACTTCAATGATCAATTAAACATTAGATTTGACATAGCATTAAATTCCATATCATTTAGGAAGTTATGCAGAAGAAAGACATCAACTAATAAACATAAAAGAGCAGTAAATTAACCATGAAATAATGACACAAGAGACACAAAAGTTAGTCACGCAGCCAGGGAAAAACCCACAAGGGGAAAACCCATAAATTATTCTTCCTTATGAGAGAGAGAGAGAGTTTCCAAATTCATCTATACATCATAAATAATAATAGCATAATTATAACCAAACCAGTAACCGGAATCATGATGAAGTGCCATGTTAAAATTCATGTTCCTGAAATTTCAGCCCTCCCTATAATTTCAGCCATAGTTTTAAAACTGGAACAGGTGACTGGACTGGTCCACCTAATAAACCGGGTTTCAAACCAGAACTGGTTAGATCTCAATGAATCGGTTTTACAAAAACACATGAAATAATTATTTTTTATTGAAAAAACTATTTTTAAGATTTAAAACCATGATTCCAAACCAATAGACACAAAATATGCAAAATTTTCTCATATATATACCATGTAAAGGTGAATTTATCAAAATGGCACCAAGTGCAATACATATCAGCAACAAAATATATAATTAATGAGGCTCTAAATGGTCTCTAGAATTCAAAAATAAAACCTACAAACTATGGGGCCATTGGCCTACTACAAATCTAGATATATGATATTAGTGATCAACATTATCACTTGAAACTTCTCATCATGATCAAACCCAATTGGTTGAGTCTCGACTCCCAAACTTTGCAACTACTTGAGTCACTTCTCTATTGGTTCAGTGACTTGAGTCTCAAACTCCTAAAGGTATTCTACCCTAATATGCCCTATTACTTCATTTGGTGCTCCACATGGCTTTACATGGCCTCCTATCCCAGCCAAGTGTTGTTTGAACCGGTTAATACCCCCTCCTGCAATAGATTTTTGACAATATTTGCAGATCATTTTTCCATCAATCATATCACAATGAGCCCATACAGTATCCTTGGCTTTTGGAGGCACGATGACTACTACTTAGCTCAAACTCTCTGTTGTTCCACGACTCCAGCAAAAACTCAACACTCTCTAAGCTCCCAATCAAACTCACACGTGTGAGACAAATGAGAGGGGCAAGCTCCTTTTAAAGGTTTGGAGAGGGTGTTTTTGGAGGGAAACAACCCTTATTTTCCCCCCAAAACACCTTGGAACCTTCCTAAATCGGCCGGTTAGGACCGATTTTTGTGAATTTTGGGCGAACAGGAGGCATAAACCTGATTTTTGTACCGGTTTGACCCGGTCGGCCAATGAACCAACTAGTTTGACCAGTTTCTGGTTCAAGCCGACCAGTTTCTAAAACACTGATTTCAGCCTCCTGAAATTTTGGTCTCCTTGCAAAATTTCACTCCTGCTGTAATTTCACTGGATCATAGATGGATAAGACAAAATTGATGTGTCCAAATGAGGAAAAATAATCTCCTTTATATAGCACTCAAGTGGGGGTCAAATGGGTGCCTTTGAGGGACCCAACCGACCTAATAATTTTGGAGGCAAATTTAAAAATTCAAATTTCTATTTATTTTTCAAGATGAAAATGCCACCATGGCTACCATATTTTTCAACAGTCAGAGCCTGTAAACTTGGGCATTGAAGCGTTCTTCCAGTAGCAACTGGTAAATGGGGTGTTGGTGCGTCCGTCAGGTTGTAGCCTGTAAACCAGGGTTTGGAGCCTTCCTCAATTGTAGTTGAAAATAATGGAAGTTGGAGCTTCCTATTAATGTACTTATTGAAGAAAAATATTAAGAAGTGTTCGGTGGTTTTTCTCCATGAAGAGTTTCCACCTAAAAATCTTTTTTGTCTACTGTCTTGATTTTGTGCATTGTTGAATGGTGTTAATGATTGTTTATATTTAATTAATGCTAATAATGTTTAATGCTCTGAAAAGTTAAAAATATTAATTGAAGTAAGAAATACTAATTCCCCCCCCTCTTAGTATTTCCAACACATAGTAGATTCGCCATAGGCACCTTTCAACTACATGTTTGATGCCTTGGGAGTGTTCTCTATAATTGGATTTCCTTCTTCAAGACCACCCTTTATTTTACCCATTATGGCATCTAAACTTCCTAGGTATTTGTTACTATTAATGGGCCTCTTTGCCAATAGCATAGGGCACTAAACTTGAATTTTCTAGGAGCTTCATCAAATAGTTCAATGCTAGATCAATCAAATATATTGACAATTAGTGTCGATCTCTTTACTTGTGTGAGGTTATGACTCTGACAATAGATCTTGTGGGATTCTTCTAGGCCTTGTCCTGTTAGATTGATTTCCACCTTTTTCCATCTAAATTTGGTTCTTTAATGGTGCTAGGAAATAGGCAGATCTTCTAGCAAGCTTCACAATAGGCATTAGATCAATGAGACCATGTGCAATGTCTTGTTTGAGGTCTAGCCGAGTCTTTTCCATAGGGCCTAGGGGCACTCTTTCTTTGCATAGATCAAATCAGCAACCCATTTTTTTGGGCTAGAGCCATTCATGAGATTTTTTTCTTTGGCTTCAAGTGATGGGATAAAATATGCTTGTGGTTCTTATATGACTCCTTGGATTATCCTACTAGGTCATGTCAACCCCAAACACTATAGATGGCATCATTAGACAATGCATTGGATCCTTCTTAGTGATTGATTCTACAACAGATTCTTCTTCCTTTGTGACAAATAATTCTTCCTCCTCCCTCTCTACTTCCTCGTCTTGTCTTATGAAGATCTATTTGATCTTTAGCAGTTTTTCCTCTTCTTCTTTATGGAATTTATAGCCTATGTATCCATGGTTTATCTTGGTTTGTCTTTCTTTATGCTTTAGGGGTGGCCATTGAACTACCTTTTTCTTATTTACAATGCATTAATTAAATTATACGATCCTATCTTTTACGTAGATGCACTTTGTGAGCTAGCACACAAAGTTGTAAAAACACATGTTCTTTTTCTTGGTAGGTAAATTGGGAGAGCATTCTACATGTCTCAATGATGGGAAGGTGTGCGAAGCTTAAATTATCTTTTGGCTTCCAAATGGAAGATTACATTGTTTTTGTGCTTCCACATGTAGTACAATATTTCCATCCTTAACTGTGGCTAGGCAATGTGGAATGTGACAAATCATGGCTTAATATCTCCATGAATGTTAATACTAGTTTAATTGTCGATCCAAGATAGGCTTAGCAATGTAGTCCCAATTCCCAAGGCTAGTTTGACTTAGCTAAAGGAAAGATCACAATTATAGTTAATATTTCAAGTTTGTTTTTGTTCATTATCGTTTATATGTATCGATATCTCAATGATTATTGAATGTTTGAGGATTTATTTTTAAATTGACTTGGTTGTTGCCTTTTGCTTTGTAGGTTGTAGATTCTGAAAAGTTGTTGAATCCCATTTTGTCTGCAAGTGAAGTTCCAGGTGAGAAACTACAATTTGTACCTTCCCTCCTTTTCCATGAATTCTAGCATTTGTAATATTTGGATTGATATGCATGTCGTTGTGTCATCTATTTATTTATTAGACTGCATGGGATTCTTATACTGGGACTATGAAGATAATTGTATGCAATCAAATCATTTTTAACAAGATAATGCATATAATAAGGAAGATAATGTGCACAATGTACTAGACATGTGAATTATACGTCTATGTCAATTAAGGAAAATATTCTATAGAGTCTTTGAGCTTCTTTACACTTGTTTATACTAGAAAGGTGCAAGATAAAACATTAATAATCAATAAAGTAAAGAGGCAAAACCAAGTATCAAGAAAACTATATATCATAATTTATAATTTTTTCAGTGGTTTATTCCATCTTACACTTTATAGTTGGATTTGAATGAGATTTTATTCGCAATTCATATACAACTCAACCATACTATCATAATTTAGTGTTTATTATACATATGAGGTGGATTGTAAAGCTATCTAGAAAGCAATAGAAATATTTGAGTGTGTATTTCATTACAAATCAATAATGTACATTTACTTTAAGATTATCACTCCAGAACCCTGTTGCCTCAAATCTAGCAGGCCTTGTGAGGTAAGAGCCAGGTCTTGTTGCAACAATGAGTTAGATTGCCACTATCAATTCAACAATCTTCCTATTATTTAGTGGAATTTCATGAGGGAGGCTTCCCAGTGATTACCTAAAAGAATGTTCTAGGTTATAGGGTTCAAGGTGATATAAGTATAGGCTAGATGGAGATACTCAAAGATGGACAATGGCTTAAGACTGTTTAATAATGAATAGTGTATCATGCACCTAGACTAGCAACAACACATATGACCTAACATTTATTGATATGTAGCAACAAAGAAGTACCTCGGTATGTGAGTCAAATAAAGGGTTTACTAAAAGATTGGATTAAAAAAGGAATAAAGCAAACCCTCCAATTAAGCCTCAAGTTGAAGCCTTACTAGGGTTAGGGTTTCTAGGGCACAAAAATGTCTAGAGAGGGATGACGTTAGCCCTTTAAGGGAAGTTTTACCATGCAAAAGGCTAGATTTTTAGTTAAAAGGATCATTGGGGTAAGAATTAGGTTTTACTACCTCGAATGTCGACTTAATGAGTGTTTTAGCTAAGATGAATGTGCAAGTGCCTCTTTTGGAGTTGGCTAAACTTGAACACCAAAGAGGGAAAGTCAAGAAAGCATTTAACCTTGAAAAGGAGGCTGAAGACCCTCCAATGATTCTCCAAAATATGTATAATGATAGAAGGAATGGAGGGTACACACCTTTCTTGTTGTCCCGAGTGATAAATAATTAATTTTGCACAATTGTATGCTTGACACCCGTGCCTCTGCGAACGTAATGCATTTAAGAGTCATGAACCAATTGGAAATGGAAATCAATAGGCCATATAAGAATGTGTGTGGGATTGACTCAATGTCTATCACAGTGTATGGTCTAATAAATGACGTCAAGGTATTCTTGCTACTAACAAATATATTCCAGTATTGATGGATATTGTAGTCACAGATGTGCCAGATGCTTGGAGGATGCTCTTGTTTAGGAAATGGTGTGCCTCTACTTGAGGACATCTACAAATGCACTTATCATGTGCTACCATACCTACAGTAGATGGAGGACCATTTATCCTATATAGAGATCCACACATGCCTGAGCATGTGGAAGACACATAACCTTTTCCATTCCCTCAACCTATTGGACAATCCAAAGGTAACATATCTCTAAAAGGTCGACACATCAAACAAAAGGCCAAAAAAAATTCAAAGAGGTTAAATCATCAGGGAATGTGTTAATTTTGGTTAACAATTGTATGTTCTATGCTTGTAACGATTTCTTCAATGTCCTTTAGTTAGCCCAATAGCAATCACATTAATCATCACATTGACAGAAACTTTAGATAGAACATGAACAATAAAAGCAAAAGATGAGCCAAGACAAGTGAACACCAATATTTGGCGAGTGCTAGGGAAAAACCCCAAAGATGGGGAAACCCTTTAATCAATTCTTCTTATTATTATATCAAATGTTCAACAGAGAGAGAGTACAATAAAGTCAATATAGATTTGCCAATAGATGATCAAAACCACTATCCAAAACAACTCAGTGATTTCCCTGCTTCTAGATAGCAATAGTCAACAACCCTAACCAGAAAGTCAATCTTGGTCAACACAACAACAAACAGTCCAAAATGTAGCTTGGTCAAACCCAGTCAAATTCGACCTTCTTTGCTGGTCAAAATCAGCCCAAAACAACCAATAAAACAATGGTCAAACTTGGTCAAAGTCTGTACTTGTGTCTTGTGGCCAAGCCTGCAGTCAGCCCAGTCAACAAGCCCATAAAACCTCAGTTTATGTGCCAATTAATGCGGCCCTCCAAAACATAAATTATGGCACAAACAATGTAGTCAAAGGAGGTCAAAGTAGCCCTAGTCAACGCTTGTCAAGCCCAGATAGATCTTGAAATTCATCCTCTTTCAGCCACATGTGTGAGGGAAGAAGAGTTTCTCTTGCAATTTATACGACCCAATCAGACGACGAGAGAGAAATGATGAGTTGTGATGATGCCAAATGAGGTTTGAGGTCTCTCTTATTTATACAAGTCATCGAGGGTCAAAATACATGATCATTGGGCTCATGAGCCTACATGATGATGTGGCCAACCTTGACAATTTGCACATGTGTGGGCTTGACTTCAAAAACATATTTTTCCTTATCCAAATTTGATGATCTTTAGGTCAATTTTGGTCCTCTCGAAAAGAGGAATTCAATGCAATAATCATCTCCATCAAATGCACTGCCAAAGTGGAATTTGGCCCTAGTTTCCAATTTTAACGCTTCCTCTATTAATTTTAGGTATGTTCTATGCTTAGAGCAATTTACTTCAAATTTTCCATTTAGATCAATATCAATTCCAGAGTAGCAATCACATCAACATGATAGTAAAGTGCAGATAGAACATAAACATAAACATCAGAAAACAAGCCAAGACAGGAGGACACAAGATGTGGCGCCAGCTAGGGGCAAACCCCAATGTGGGGAAACCCTTGATCAATTCTTCTTATATTCTTCAATAGTTCAGCAGAGAGAGAGATAGTACGTATACATCAGAAGTCAACACTTTGACTTGACAAGATAGAAGATCAGACATCTAAGATCTTCACCATGAATATGACATAACGAGGTTGCAGATCTGATGACATGGACTGCAATTCTGAACTTAGGTGAATGCATACTTCTTCAACTCATTCTCCAAGGTGATTCCACCACCATGCTGCATCCAATGTAATGCTGCATCCATCGCTATGACAATAGCTCTGTCAACCTCTTATTGCAGCAACATTATACAACCCTCTAATAGTTTGAGATCTCAGCAGTATTATACACTACAACTCCATACATAATGCTAACGATCTGAGCCCTCAAATATCCATACGAAATTCACTGTGATGTTATGGCCTGCGGCCTAACACATAGTCTTCAGGCAACATATTCATTGTTATTGTTCCTTCCCATAGTGACCCAAAACAGTAGCCACAAGCACCTCCTTACAACAGATCTTCTTCTCTTTAAATTGACCTCAGGAACAATACTAACATGCCCAAACAGTTATGCTGCCTTCTACAACAATGTGACAATATCACAGATCCTCTTCTGTAATGTAATTACCCTTGCTGCAGTTTAGTTGTAGCATCTAAGGGTTCTTTCATATATAGATAAGGGCTCCTTCAATTAAGGCTTTCCTCCTTTATTTGCTGCAGCCAAGATGTACTCCTTTAGGACTGGGACAAGGGTAGCACTAGCCCTACTTTGACAGCGAAAGAGGGCACACCTAAATGCAACTTAAACTCCTTGATTGGTAAAGGATGGAACCTCCTTATTGGACTGTGACTAGGGCAGATAGGAGCCTCATCAAACTGCGGATTAGGGCTCCTAGATTAGGTTGAGTATAAGTGACCCTCGACTGCGTTTAGACTGCGGATTAGATCCCTTTGTTAGACAACATATAAATCTCTTCCTTGACTGCATCTAGGGCACGCTAGAACGCCAACTCATGACATCGTATAAACCCTCATTGACTGCGGCTTTGAGTAGCATATAGAAGGTCGGATCTTGCTGTGGAGATACTCTCCTTGACTGCATCCTAGATGACTTCTATGACTCCTCCAGGACAACGTTTAGGTCACATAAGGATCTTTGCGTTTAGGGCAAATTGACAGCATTAGAACTTCTCCTTGCTGCACTTACAGAAGCCTCCTTCATGACTGCGTTGAGGTCTTTCTTTCATGACTGCTAGGGTAGCGTTAGGGATTCTCATTAGGGCATTGTTAGGGCTTCATTAGGGCAGCATTAGTGCTTCTCCATTAGGGCAACGTAGAGCCTAGGGCAGTCCCTCTAGATCTCTCCTTCATCAAAACCAAAAACATAAACGAATCGAGATCACAAGAGTGTCTATCAAAATGACTTGAAGACCACCTCTATTTATAGTAAACCGTTGAGGACAAGTGGGTGGCAATTTAGTTGCTAGCCAACCTTGACGAATTGTCACATAACACAAATAAATTCATATCTCCATGAATGCATGTCAGAATTAGATGATCTTTAGATCAATCCTACACCTTCGACGAGAGGAATCCACGAAAAAAATCAACTGCCATAAATAAGAAGACCCACATGGAGTTTGGGCCCTAGTTGCCAATTTTAACACTACCTCTCAACTAGGGAGAACTCCATTTGCTAATCCATCTACCAGTCCATACTATCTATGCCATCAGTGCCCTGCATTGCTTTGCTCTGCTCTGTTGAACTATGAAGAAGAAGAAGTGATCGAGAATGTATCATACCATTCTCTACTGACCCGAAGTCAGTCCCATTGTTAGCTCTACTACAAGCTTTAGCAGTTGAAGGTCAATTTTCGGGTTTGGTAGTTGGTTTTTGCTGAAAAAGAGCTTGCAACTGTCGTTCTCCTCCTTCTCCTTCGGTTTCTTCACACCCTAATAACCTCCGCTGTCTTTGTTTCTCTGCAAAAATCTTCATTCCTCGCCTTTCCCTATTCCCCTGCTTAATTCTTTTTACCTCGTCATTTCTGTTTTCTTCATAAAACTCTTTCATTTCCGATTAAAACCCCAAAACCAGGCAGAGCCCTTGTTCAAGCTCCAGCCACTAAGCACAAAGCGCAGGTATTTCATAAGACCTAACCATATAACCATGGCGCGCTCGGCCCCCATTGCAGTCGTTGATTTGTCGCGATCAGATCTAATGGTACCCGTCATCGTAGCCCGCGCACTAAACCTCGTGCACTTTCCTTATCAACCGACCGTCCATCACTAGATCAACGGTGGATGCTTCCCCTGATCGCGCAACTTGCGTGCATTTTAACCCGCAGGGGCGGTGGTTTCTCGTTGCCACGTGTCATAAATCTGTTGGATCGCACACTGTTATATGGAAACCGCCTGGCACAGAAAGCGGTGCAGGGAAAACCGCTCGCCCGTGAAACCACCCGTCCTGTACGTCCTCCCGCGTGTTAATGTTCGCGCACCTTCCGCTTGCGATCGCCGTCGGATCTGGCGCGTCAAGATCCGACGGCCCTTGTTGCTCCCGTGCATATGTCTCCTGATAGCTCCTTCTAACGCGATCTCCACCGTCTGATTGTTTAATCTAACGACTAATGTTTATTTGCCTTCTGCTCATGCTTTCGCCATGATTTTTTAGCTCCTTTGACTATTTGGAGCTCTCGATGGACAACAACGATCAATTACCTGTACCCGGCACATTTAATCTGCAACCAACTGCATTTAAAGAAGAGCATGGCCGAGAGAAAAATAGACGACTTTGGGCAGATAACAACATTTATCAGTTATGGGTTTGTATCAGTCAGTACTCCCCCTGATCAGAGAAGGACAACAGAGCATCAGAAAAGGTCGATTTGTCCATTAAAGACAATCAAATCGTAGCAGAGGCCCATATCAGATTGTAAATGTGGTTGGTGGTCCATTATGACCCCTCCACGCATAGTTTAGCAGAGATCTTTTGTAATTAACCTTCATATATACCCAGAAACAGAATGTAAAAGAGATTGATGAGTGTTATTTTGTTGTAAAATTCAACTTCTAGAGATTGTAACTACTGTGATACCTGCAGCGTCTGGTCTTCATTTTCAGCTAATGCAAGCTTCTTTTGCTATTGATTGCTCACTTTCCACTTCTTCTTCTTTCTATGCCTGTTATGTATTTGTTAATGTGCTGTAGATGTTTAGCATTAGAGGGGCTGTCATCCCACCTCTGTGTTTGAATCTAGCTGTATCATTGAATTTGTATGCAGGTTTCTGTTATTTTAATGCAGAGAGTTGTCATCCTGTCTGTGTATTAGGAAACAAATTTACAGACCTTTTTAACTGGTTGCAGCCGGCCATCACAGGGTCCTGTGCATCTGCTGGTGTGGTCAGTCTTCTCCATCATCACATTTTCTTTAAAACTGTGAGTAATTGGTGGTCTAAAGCCTTGTAGTCTGGGGGTGTTCACCCATGTCTGGGGTTAAGCATAGTAAAAGTGGTTATCTGACTTGAATATGCAGCATTTCTTTCATTCATCCACCATTTTTCCAACATTTTTGTTGAGTTTGTAATGTTCCCGAGCATCTCTGACATACAACCTAGGAGAGTTTCTTGGGTTGATAACTTTAATTGGCACCGTTGCCTGGGAGAGGAGAATCGAAGCTTAGCTTCCCTGGGAGAACGACACAGTTCCAAATTTTGATGATAGACAAGGTCTGGACACATAATTTGGTTGTAATCATCTATGTGGCGACTCCACATTGCAGTTCTGGTGCAGTTGGTGAGGCATGTTTGGTGAAATACTTAGAAACCATCAGCTGAATCAGTGCCTGATCTTGAGAAGATCGTTCAGCAGAAGAAAATATCGAAGTAAGGAGCACCAGGATCAGGTAAGCCTTAAAGTTCCATGTATCTCTGTTAGTGAATGTCACCTTCAGAGATTCATTTAGCTCCTTAGTCATTCATTTCCCTTTCGGACCTCAGTTGAAAGAAGCATTCCCTGCTGTCCGTAATATTCATCTGTTTCTGCTATTCCATTCATTGATTCATTCCACTCAGTCCATCGGTATCCTTTTACCCTACCTCAGTCATGGCAAGCCAACAAGCCCTCACAAAGATAGAAAGAATAGTTGTTGCTAGGTATGGACCCTTAGGCTTGCCTACCCTTTTGAATGCCATGCCTGCAGGAGATTATCAAGAATTTATGCCAAAGTTTACTGGTGCAGAAGGAGTATCAGTAGAAGAGCACCTCGAATCTTTTTATTGTTATGTTGATAATCTAGATATTAATGAAGAGTATGTCTGGATGAGGGTTTTTGTTCAAAGCCTAGATGGGGAAGCTAGAAAATGGTTTAGAGATTTACCCCCTAGGTTTATAGCAGATATTGAGGCCCTAGATGATGTATTCTTAAAGCACTGGGGGAATAATAAAGATCTGCTCTGTTATCATTCTGAATTTAGGAACTTGCAGTGAGAAGATGGTGAGATGCTGTTTGATTTCAATATCAGATTCAATTATATGTATAGCAGAATGCCAGCTGAAGTAAGGCCCACCCATTTTTTTTCCATGATAACTTATGCTAATGCCTTCGATTCTTAGTTCTGCCTGCTGTTAAGAGATAGAAGATGCACTTCTTTCGCCAATATGCAAAACGCAGCCTTTGAGGTAGAAGCAAACATCATTGCTGCAGAAAGACTCGAAGGTGATGATGAAAGCAGAAGACAGGGAGGTGAATCCTCATCATCCTATGATTCTGAAATAGATGAATTGGCTAGGATGATTGAGTTTTTAGCCTCTGAAGTTTCCAAACTAAAGGATGAGCAGCATTTTGAAGAAGCAGGAGCTCATTGTTCCTTTTCTCTCCCAACTCCAAATCCACATGAAGGAGCACAGGAGAAATTGCAGATTTTGCAGAGAAATAAAGTTACAAATGAAGATAAAGGGGTGAAGACCCTTTTACAGAATATAGTCATGAAAGATGAACTATTAGAAGAGGAGGAGGTCCATGGTTTGGAAGGTGCTCCTTTCCTAACCAGAGCTGCATATGAAGAAGCATTATCCATAGGTACTGCTTATCAATTTGTTGTACCTGCAGAACAACAAGTTTATCAGCAGCAGCAATCAGCAGAAAACCCCTTCATCCTCTAAGAATCTATTCCCGAAGCCAGCTCATCTTCGCATGGCTATGCAGATCTGCAAATTAGCCAGCCTTCTATCATCCCCGGCCCAGTGATCAAAGAGGGAGAAGAAAGCTCCCCATCATCTTTTGTCCCTTTGCCTGCTCAAATGACAATCCCTCACAGTTGCCCCTTGAACACTGAGGCAGGAAATAGCTCTATTCTCAAGGCTGAGACTGATCACCTCAGTTTTGATTTTCTAAAACCTGCTCAGATGGCCTCCACAAAGAATGAAAGGGCAGCTTATCAGATGACAGAGGAAGAGGATGCTCAATCTTGGAACTCCTACTTGGATGTGGGCTGTTTCAAGAAAAATGGAGTAAATAACGTCCCTGTGTCCCCTGCACAAGAATACAGTGGTGCATCTTTTATATTTATTGTGCAGGCTAAAGAAGACACAGACAAGTACATGGCAACAATGGTTATTCAGCAGGTGTATAGAAGCTCATATAAAGAACATCCAAGGAGGAGAGCACACAAAAGGGAGATGAAATTTGATCCATATCTGCCTATTAAGCTCAAATGTCCTAAACTCTTTGAGGTAGAGGATCAAATAAATCATGTTTTGCAGCTCTATGATGAAGGGGCCGAGAGCAGGAGAAACAACTTTGGGTGGCCCAGCAGATGGGCAGTTAAAAAAAAAAAAGTTTTAAGTTTCCAGGCCTTAATGATTGTAAGCAGTGCTTTTTTTTTTTTTTTTTTTTTTTTTTTTTTCAGTTTTTAAAGCAGACTTGGTGTGACTCCATGCCCAATGGATACTAGGCAAATGCTTTTAAGCTGGTTTTGTATGAAGGCATTGTTCTGCAAGGTTCTTGAGACCTCACAGGGAGGATCTCATCCGCAGAAGGAGCTAGTGTTAGCTCTGCTACAAGCTTCAATGGTTGAAGGTCAATTTTCGGGTTTGGTAGTTGGTTTTTGCCGAAAAAGAGCTTACAGCTGTCGTTCTCCTCCTTCTCCTTCAGTTTCTTCACACCCTGATAACCTCCACTGTCTCTGTTTCTCTGCAAAAATCTTCATTCCTCACCTTTCCCTATTCCCCTGCTTAATTCTTTTTACCCCATCATTTCTGTTTTCTTCATAAAACTCTTCCATTTCCGATTAAAACCCCAAAACCAGGCAAAGCCCCTGTTCAAGCTCCAGCCCCTAAGCGCAAAGCGTAGGTATTTCATAAGACCTGACCATATAACCATGGCGCTCTCGCTCCCCATTGCAGCCATTGATCTTCCGCTATCAGATCTAACGGTCCCCATCGCCGTAGCCCACACACTAAACCTTGGTGCACTTTCCTTATCATTTGATCATCCATCGCCAGATCAACGGTGCATGCTTCGTGATAACACCCATATAAACGAGAGTGTCTCATACCACTCTTACTAATTCGAAATCAGTTCCAAATAGAGAGAGAGTGTATCATACCACTTTTATTGATCCGAAATCAGTTCCAAATAAAGAGTGTGTCATACCACTCGTACACCAATCTCATCTACTTATCTGTAATCACTTGCTTTCGTAGCTTTTGCAGCTCTTCCAATTCCAACTGTTAGCTATTGATCCGAAATCAGTTCCAAATAAAGAGAGTGTGTCATACCACTCTTATTAATCCAAAATCAGTTCCAAATAAAGAGACTGTGTCATACCACTCTTACTGATCCGAAATCAATTCCAATTGATCCCAAATCAATATCATCCTAGCATAGTCAGTATGGTAGCTACACCATGTGTCCATTGGTACTACTATGGTTCCTATCCTCTTTTCCCTACTCATTGGCCAGATGAGAGGTACTTCCCATGAGTCCCAGACTGCATGGGTAGGATGTCTCAGCAAGAGAAGGATGAACCACTCATCTTGCCTACATGTCGCGAGGGGGTATCCCAGGGGAAGGCTGAACCATTCACCCTATAATTGTATCTTGGCAGGAGAAGGATGGACCACTCATCTTGCTTACATAGGAGACCACTAGGGGAACGCTGAACCACTTATCCTATGGTTGCTCATCGCTCCAAGAAGTACCCCCAAGTCCCTTGGAGCTCCCAGAGCTTAATGTCCATATTATACTGGACCTTCAGGAGAGAGTCTCTCCATGACTCCTAGTTGTTCTCGGAAAGTCAAGAATTTGACCTTTCCCAGGGGCTTCATCTAAATATCGGTGACCTGCACATTAGTCCCAGAGTGATGGAGCCTTCTTGCTCCCCATTGTACCATATCCTAGATAAAGTGGTAACTGATGTCTATATGCTTGGAGTGATCATAGAACATAGGACTCCTCAACAATCGAATCCTCCTCTGGTTGTCACAGAAGATCACGATGGTATCCAACAAGGTCTAAATAGCTCACTAAAGAGCTTCCTCACCCAGACAGCTTCACAGGAGGCCATAATCATAGCTATGTATCCAACCTCATCAGTACTCAAAGCAACTGACTTCTGCTTCCTGCTCATCTAGGATATCGAAGCAGAACCCAAAGAGAACCAACACCCAGAAGTGCTCTTGCGATCCTCCATATTGCCTGTCTAATCAGCATCAAAATAACCATGCAGCCTCACAACTCCAATAGTGTATCTCAATCCATGAGAGATTGTACCCTGAAGATATCTTAAATGGTTCTTGGCACCAATCCAGTGAGGCTCAACCATATATCAACTCAACATGCTAACTGCAAAACATATATCTAGACGAGAGTTCACCAAGAACATCAATGCTAGTATGAGTTTATGAAACTCAAAGGCATTTCCCAAATCAGGTCCGGCGTCACTACTGCATAACTTCTTAAAGTTAAGCTCCATTGGGGTAGTCACGGGCTTGCAGTTCACCATTCCAAATCTAGAATCCAACTCCCTCTTACTTTTGTAAATGAGAGGGTCTGTACCTGCTAGAAAGAGATCGTCCACATAAGGTACCAGTATGAGAGGTCTATCATCCACAAACTTAAAGCAATGGTTTGGATCGGCTTCACTCTTAGTGAATATTAGCTTCATCAGATAACTGTCAATCCTCTCACACCAAGTTCATGGTGCTTGCTTTAAATCATAGAGAGCTTTCCTTCACCTACATACATGAGATTCCCGATCATGAATCTCAAACCCCTCGGCTTGTTCCACATCAAAGGTCTAGCTATTACATGAGGGGAATGATCCCCTTGTAAGATTTCCTTTGTTACATCTCGGACATGTACCTTCATGCTCTTCCTTGAATTCAGGCATCCTTGTCATCATCCGACTTACATCGGGTAGGGCCTTACAATGAAGATGGTGCCATAGAAGAGATGTGTCACATGACATGGTCCCCATTGGACTTCCTGCAACTTGATACAAATTTCCAACTCTGAACCCATGGGTAAAAGCATCTTGAAAATTTCTTTTCCAAACACATGTCTTTCCATCGATGAATGCCAGCTTGAAACGTTTGACTTCCATTGCCGAAATGGACACCAGGTTCTTCTTGAGATCAGGTATATAAAGAGCTTCTTGTAACTGAATCGTGCTACCCTCATTCAATTGAAGGGTAGCATTCCCTACATCCTTTCCAGGATAGGTGACATCATCTCCAAGAATAATCTCCACGATTGTCCCCTTCTCTATCAAATTAGAGAGTGCTTCCTAGTATTCAATGAAGTGCCTTGAAGCACTACTATCAATAAGCCAAATTCCCAAAGAGTCAAGAGGACAAGTAGTGGAGAGAGCCAATATAAGATAATACTCCTTTTGCTTATCAGAAACAACATTTGATTCTTCATACCTGGATTTCATTGCTTTCTTGAAGAGTTGGTCATTTCCTTGATGACCTGCATTCCTTTTTCCTTTGTCATTGTACTTGCCATTCCTCCGATCTTGGAATGATTGTTATCATCATCAAGTGATGTGTCCCTTCTATTTGGACACCCCTTCGCATAATGGCCAGACTCATTGCAAGCAAGGCATTTGCCTTTCCTTCCACCTTTGGATCCAGATTTCCCATTGAAGTGACCTTTTGGTAGGCCACCAAATGCTTCCGCTGTGCCACTCTGATAGCCTTCTTTGCTTCGACTTCACCCTTGGTGAATTTGAAGTGGGATGAGGAACCCATTGAGCCTTTTGTCCTTTCCAACTGCCTTCGGTGATTGCTCTTTCACTCTTGCTTGGGCTTTGTCTTCACCTCACCTCTGATACCATGTTAATTTTAGGTATGTTCTATGCTTAGAGCAATTTACTTCAATTTTTCCATTTAGCTCAATATCAATTCTAGATTAGCAATCACATCAACATGATAGTAAAGTGCAGATAGAACATAAACATAAACATCAGAAAACAAGCCAAGACAAGAGGACACAAGATGTGGTGCCAACTAGGGACAAACCCCAATGTGGGGAAACCCTTGATCAATTCTTCTTATATTCTTCAATAGTTCAGTAGAGAGAGAGATAGTACATATACATCAGAAGTCAACACCTGACTTGACAAAATAGAAGATCAAACATCTGAGATCTTCACCATGAAGATGGCATAATGAGGTTGCAAATCTGATGACATGGACTGCAATTCTGAACTCAGGTGAAGGCATACTTCTTCAACTGATTCTCCAAGGTGATTCCGTCACCATGCTGCAACCATGCTGCATCCATCGCTACGGCAATAGCTCTATCAACCTCATATTGCAGCAGCATCATACAACCCTCTAATAGTTTGAGATCTCAGTAGTATTGTATACTACAATTCCATATATAATGCTAACGATTTGAGCCCTCAAATATCCATACGAATTTGAATGTGATGTTATGGCCTGCGACCTAACACATCGTCTTTAGGCAACATATTCATTGTGCTTGTTCCTTCACACAGTGACCTAGTCAGCCTACAAACAACAGTCACAAGCACCTCCTTACAACAAATTCATTTTCTATTTAAATCGACCTCAGGAACAATACTAACATGCCCAAACAATTATGCTGCCACCTACAACAATTTGACAATATCACAGATCCTCTGCTATAATGTAATTACCCTTACTGCGGTTTAGTTGTAGCATCTAAGGGTCCTTTCATATATAGATAACGGCTCTTTCAATTAAGGCTTTCCTCCTTTATTTGCTGCAGCCAAGATGTCCTCCTTTAGGACTGGGACAAGGGTAGCACTAGCCCTACTTTGACAATGGAAGAGGGCACACCTGAGTGCAGCTTAATCTCCTTGATTGGTAAGGGATGGAACCTCCTTATTGGATTGCGGCTAGGGCAGATAAGAGCCTCATCAAACTGCGGATTAGGGCTCCTAGATTAGGCTGCATATGAGTGCCTCTTGATTGTGGATTAGATCCCTTCCTTGGACAACATATTAATCTCTTCCATGACTGTGTCTAGGGCACGCTAGAACACCAGCTCATGACATTGTATAAACCCTCATTGACTGCATCTTTGAGTAGCATATAGAAGGCCATATCTTGTTGCGAAGATACTCTCCTTGATTGAGTCGTAAATGGCTTCTATGACTCCTCTAGGACAATGTTTAGGTCACATAAGGATCTCTGCGTTTAGGGCAAATTGACAGCGTTAGAACTTCTCCTTGCTACACTTATAGAAGCCTCCTTCTCACTGCGTTGAGGTCTTTCTTTCATGACTGCTAGGGCAACGTTAGGGCTTCTTCATTAGGGCAACATTAGAGCTTCTCCATTAGGACAACGTGGAGCCTAGGCACTCCCTCTAGATCTCTCCTTCATGAAAACCCAAAACATAAATGAAGAGAGATCACTAGAGTGTGTGTCAAAATGACTTGAAGGCCACCTCTATTTATAGTAAAACGTTGATGACAAGTGGGGGGAAATTTGGTTGCTGGCCGACCTTGACGAATTGTCACATAACTCAAATAAATTCATATCTCCATGAATACATGTTGGAATCTAATGAGCTTTAGATCAATCCTACACCTCTCGACGAGAGGAATCCACGAAAATATCAGTTGCCATAAATAAGAAGACCCACATGGAATTTGGCCCTAGTTGCCAATTTTAACACCTTCTCAACTAGGGAGAATTCCACTTTCCAATCCATCCATTATCATGCCATCCTGTCATCATGTACCATCTCTCCATCTCATCTCAACTCTATTGAACACTGATGTAATAATGAAGATGAATCAATCGAGAGTGAGTCATAAGACCTTGCCACTCTCCATTGACAAAAGTTAGTCCAGGGGTAGAACCCGAATTGGATTTGATCCCAGATCAAGTTGTTGAACGCCATGCATCCTAGGCATAGGGAGTACCTCAATACACAATGCGTCCATCTGTAGTGCTATGGTCCCTATCCACTTTTCCCAACTCATTGGGGAGATGAGAGGTACTTCCCAAGAGTCCCAGACTACATGGGTAGGATGTATGCTAGGGTTTCCGCAAGAGAAGGTGAACCACTCATCCTGCTCATATGCCATATGAGAAGGTGAACCACTCACCCTATACACATCATACCTATAGGGGAAGGTGAACCACTCACCCTATGGTCGCACATAGCTCCAAGAAGTACCCCATGTCCCTAGGAGCTCCTAGAGAGCAATGTCCAACTCAACCGGGACCCTCATGGGAGGGTCCTTCCACGACTCCAAGTCTCTCTCGAAAGGTTAAGAATTTGACCTTCCCCAAGGGCTTCATGAGAATGTCAGCAATGTGCCCATCAGTCCTGATGTGTTGGAGCCTTATTGCTCTCTGTTGTACCATATCCAGGATAAAGTGGTACCTAATGTCAATATGCTTGGAGGCGTTGTGGAACAAGGGATTCTCTGAAAGGAGAATCCCACTCTTGTTGCTGCAATAGTTCACGATGGTATCCAAGATGTGCTCAAATAGCTCATTGAAGAGCTTCCCCAACCAGACAACTTCACAATAGGCCATACTAGCATCAATATATTCGGCCTTGGTGTTGCTTAAAGCAAACGATTTCTGCTTCCTGCTCATCCATGAAATTGAAGCAGATCCCAATGAGAAGCAACATCTTGATGTGCTCTTTTTATCTACCACATTGCCAGACCAGTCAGCATCAGAATATCCATGTAGCCTCAAACTCCTGGCAGTGTATCTCAGTCCATAGTTGATTGTGCCATGAAGGTATCTCAAGAGATTCTTAACAACAATCCAATGTATGTGATGAGGCGCAACCATAAACTGGCTCAAAGTATTCACAACAAAGCATATGTCTTGTTGGGAGTTTACCAAGAACATCAGGGAAGTTGTCGATACTCGAAAGGGTTTGCCAATTCGGGTCCAACAACGCTTCCACATAGCTTCTTGAATTTGAGTTCCATCGAAGAAGATACAGACTTGCAATCCACCATCCCACATCTCTCTAGCAGCTTCACAATGTATTTTCCTTGAGAAAGGAAATTTTCGCCTGGCTTTTACCAGACCTCCAAGCCTAGGAAGTAATGCATCAGACCTAGGTCCTTCATCTCAAACTCGAAAGTAAACTCCCTCTTGCATTGATAAATGAGAGGGGCTACACCAGTCAGAAAGAGATCATCAACATAAAAGACCAAAATAAGAGGCAAATCCTTTTCAATCTTGAAGAATAGGTTAGGATCAACATAGTTCCTTGTAAATCCCAACTTCATGAGATAACTATCAATCCTTTCATACCAAGCTTTAGGGGCTAGCTTCAACACATAGAGAGCTTTCTTTAACCTGCATACATGTGTCCTTCAATCTTGTATTTCAAACCCTTGAGGTTGCTCCAAGTAGACATCCTCCTTAAGCGAGCCATGCAAGAAAGCAATTTTGACATCCATTTGATGTAGGCTCCATCTTTGATTGCATCAAAAGAAATAATAGATTGGATAGTGGTATATTGGACAACCAGTGCAAATATCTCGTCATTGTCCACTCCTTCCTTTTGAGAGAAGCCACGAGCAACCAACCTGCCTTGTATTTTTTAGCACTTCCATCAGCTCCATGTTTAATTTTGTAAAGCACCACGTCCCAGACATCATTCTTCATGATCGATTCATATTCCTCATTTATCATATCTTTCCATACTTTGGTGCTTTACAGCTTCTTCGAACGTGCATGGTTTAGCTTGAACAATAGTACTCATGGTAGCCAAGTACCCTTGATACCTGTTCGGTTTCTTACTTTCGTGAAATGTCCCTCTTGGAGCAATATGTCTTTCAGCATCTTCGAGAGTATCTTTGAGCCATAGTGGTCTTTTCCTTGAGGTAGAGGGATCACCAAGAGGTGGATCAATAGGATCCATCAGACCATCAACATAGGGCATAGGTTCATCTGTCGGAGGTTCATCCTATTTTTCGGCAGCATTATTGTCCTTGGGATAGGGAGATCGCTGGCTTTCCCAAAGGCAGTTTCTTCATCAAATTTGACATCACAACTTACTTCCACATCTCTTTGACTAGGCACATAGATTCTATATGCCTTTCAATTTTCACTGTAGCCGACAAATATACCTTTACTTCCAGAAGCTTCCAACTTATTTCTTTTCTCTTTAGGCACATGAAAATATACCAGACAACTAAAGACTCTAAAGTGAGAAACATGAGGTTTCTTACCAGTGAAGACTTCTTCGGGTGTCTTGAAATCCAATACTTGCAGGCTCCTATTTTGAACATATACGACCGTGTTGGTAGCTTCTCCCCACAAGAATTTCGGTAGACCTTGATCATGGAGCATGAGACAGGTGGCTTCCATGATTCTTCGATCCTTCCTTTCAGCAACTCCATTTTGCTCAAGAGTGTATGGAACAGTTGTATCCCTCTTAATGCCAACCTCTCTGCAAAAGTCATTGAATTCATTTGATTCATATTCAGTTCCATTGTTGGTCCTCAATATCTTGATCTTCTTTCCTGTTTGATTCTCCCCCAATGCTTTGAAAGAACGAAACGATTCGAACACTTCATCCTTCCTCTTCAAGAAATAGATCCATGTTTTGCGTGAGAAGTCATCCACAAAGATTGCATAATATGTGTATCCTCCCATTGAGGTTAGGGCAAGGCACCAGATAGGTCAGAATGGAACAATTGAAGAATATCTGTTATCTTGCTTTCACTACAAGGGAATTGTCCCTTTGTATGTTTCCTAACTGCACAACCCCGACAAACACTTTCATGGTTCATTTTAAACTCGGGCATACCTGTGACCATCTTCCTTACCCCAGGTAAGGCTTTGTAATGCAAGTGGGAGAAACTTTGGTGCCATAGCTCAAATTAAAGAGAAGTATCCCTAAGGTCTTCCACCAAACTTTATAGAGACCATTAACCCTAAATCCAAGAGTAAATGTATCTTTATGGTTTCTTTCTCAAATACGTACCTTTCCATCAACGAATGCTACATTGAAGCCTTTGTCTTCCATTGCAGAAGTAGATACCAGGTTCTTCTTCAAATCGGGCACATACAACACATTTTGTAGGTGAATGCTTTGACCTTGATTCAGGTGAAGAGTGATAGTACCTATCCCCTTCACAGGGTAGGTGGCATTATCTCCAAGTACAATCTCTAAATTAGTCTTCTTAATCAAATTTGAGAGGGCCTCTTTGTATTTAGTGAAGTGCCTTAAGGCTCCCGTTGCACAAAATTTCTCAAAGTTCCAGGGAAGCAAAAGTACAATTTTTTCCAACAGGATCAGATCATTTATCAACAATTTATGTATGATTGTGAACACATTATCCAAATTATGTAATGTAAATGATGCTAGTAAGACCATGAATGTATGTAACAACCTAGGTAAGTCTATTGTCTTAGCAAGAGTTTCATCTTAGGAGATTTTTTGTCTGATTGATTCATTTGTGTTTCTAAACATGGATGGTCGATAAAAATTTTCCCTCCAACCTCACCCCAAATTTAGGGTGGAATTCTTCATCAAAGTTTTAGGTGAGTCATAGTGTTTTAGTCGAGTCTTATGTAAAAGTGATTTGGGAATAATTTAAGTTAGTTGGCCAAATTATTTCATTACAAGTCACTTGGTCTACTAAATCATGTTGTGTCGCAGATTGAGTATGTAATTTAAAGGTCTAATCCGAACGGGTATTCCCCCTTTGAGGGTTGAATTGTAAAAAATCTTATGTAAAAAATATTTTAATTCATGGTCTCTCATATTTAGACACCATGGTTAAAATATTAGAGGGTGGAAAAAAACATTAAATCCCCTCAAGTGTCAATTAATTAATTTTTTTGGCAAAAATAATTAAATCTTAAGCCAAAAAATTAATTAATTAGAGTCAAATTAAAATGTCTTAGGAAAATTAAATTCTCCAAGTGAAAAAATTCGTGGGTCTTAAAAGAATTAATTTTTAGAGGTCCTTCACCAAGGGAATATTGGATATTTCAAGAAAAATTAAACCCTTGGACCTTGGTGTTTAAGTCAAAATCAAAATTTTGAGGAAATTAGCTCAAAATAATTAATTTTGAGCTAATAAAAAATGGAATTAAATGATAAATCCGAAAATTCTTCAAAAATAAAAATTCAACAGGTAAGATTTAAAGATGGTCAAGTTTTTTTCGACGACCAAAATTATTTTGACAAGGATCAAGCAAACTTGCCATTATTTTTCCACTTGGAGGATTTATCTATAAATTAGAGAGTCATTTTAGTCTCTATCCATCTGATTTCTGGTTAAAAAATTGTTGCTGAAGCATTGATGTAACACTATTGTCCCGCTGGGAACTTTTATTTCTATCATAATAAGGACTTTTGGGTCAGTTCAAGGTGTTCAATGTTCGTTGATTTGTGGAATGCATTAAGATATTCCGACACAGGAAATAGTTAAGTATAACTTGGTCTAGTGTAGAGTTAGGTAAAGTGTGTATCTTTGCTATGTACTTTTGTAACTTACAATCCGACGGTCATGATATGTTCTAGACATGAAGTGATCTGACAGTTCATTCTCTCCTCGGTAGGGGAACCGTTCATGAGAAAAGCTTATGTAGCTTTTCATTCTTTTATTAATAAATTGCCTGAAGTTGCCGCATTGGCTTAGACCGTGGATTGTTTCCCTCTTTGAGGGTTTTAACCATGTCAAGAATATTGGTGTATTAATCTGTGATCTGTTTGTGAGCGGTGTCCTTTAGTGTTCTATTTGAGTAACTTACCCTGTAAATTCCTACATGGTATCAGAGCTATTTCAGGGCTGCATCCGTTGGTGATTTAAATCTGAATCCGGTACAACTACATCTGACTGTCATTTCCTAGATCTTCTGTTTCTGACTGCTTTCGGGCCGAGAAGAATACTCTATTGTGTTAGGAGCATCTATTCCAGTGAAGAACCCCTTTCGTTTCACGTGAAAAGGTTTATGATAGCCCTAGCTACGTCATTTTTAAGATCTGGAGGTATACAGTCTTTACTTGCAGTTCTAGCTATTCATCTTTGTGTTTATTTCGGTTTATTTAGCTCTCTATTTTTATTACCAAATTTGTACCTTTCATTTCTGCGTATTCTCTTTGCCCCGTGACTCTGTGCGATCTGGGCAAATTAGAAACAGAAATGAATGATTTTTCTCATGTGTATGCTTTTTTTCGCCGCACCTTAGTGTGATCTCGGAAAATCAAAACATTGAGGAAAATATTTAGTTTCCAACTAAAATTAACTTCAAGCCGTAAGGTTTGTATTTTTTTGTATGTCCGTGTTGGGTTTTGTAGTTTTTGTTTTGTAGGCAAAGAAAGAGTTTTTTTCAAGTAAGCACGCACCCCAAAACTTTAGTGACTAAAAAAAATAAAAAAACCCCCCTTTCCTCTTTTCCAAAAATTACTAACTTTTTAAATTTGCTCACATGGTCCAAAGTTACTTTATGAGAATAGAGGTCTTGAGTTCAAGTCTTTCTTTTTGTTGAGTTACTTTTTCAAAAAGCACATGTAATTTATGTTTTAAAGTTACTTTATGTAAAAATGTTCTCACCCATTATAAAAAGTGAGTCACTTATCATTCTAAAGTCTCTTTATCTTTTATTTAAGTTACAATTTAGTAGGTAGCTCATAAAGTACCTTTGTAAAAGTGACTTTCACTTATTTATAAAAGTGAGTCACATATATATATATATATTTTTTTAAAGTGAGCTAATTAAATTAAGTTTGGAAGCGGGGGGGATTTTTTTAAATATAACATTATCATTCATTTTCGCACATTCACGCACTTTGTCGGCATCTTCAACAACTTTTCTTCAAAAAGCCATAACTTCTTCATCTAGAAGTCGTTTTTTTTAATCAGCCTAATTTTTTGATATCTTTCCATTGGAACACTTAGTTTCAGCATTTACAGCGTCAGTTTCTATTAAAATGGAAAGTCCATGCCAAGTTATTCTTGACAGCGCCAACTACTTCCAATGGTGGTCCTACATTGTGGATTTACTTAGAAGTAAAGGTGTTTACAGAATAGCCTTAGGCCAAGAAACCAAACCTCAAGATGAAGATAAGGCAGCGAAATGGGAAAATAGGCAAGATCAAGCACATGGGTTGATAGGGATGTCTATTTCTCCAGACCTTAGATTCCATATCGTGGAACTTGATACTCCTAATGAAGCGATGAAACAACTCACTAAAGTTTTTGGAATTAAAAATGAAATTAGAGCCCATCAACTCGAAAATGAGCTGCTTACATTGGACCCCAATAATTTTTCTTCCATTGAATATTTTTTGTTCAAGTTCAAAACCCTTAGACTTCTCTCAGAAGATGGTAGCCTTATCTATTCCATTCTTACTAAGTTGGGACCAGCTTACTATGTGTTTGTTTCCACCTTCCATTCTACTAGAGAAGCCTTTATTTCTCGAGGACAAGACTACAAATCCCTCTCTTTTGATGCCTTTTGTGATTCTTTAGTAAGAGAACAAGAAAAGCTCTTATATCTTGGTCTTCTTAATCATGGAAACTCTTTTAAGAAAGCCTTAGTCGTCCAGTAGCAACCAAATTCAAAGAATCTTAAGAAGTAGTATCCTAAAAAGAATGGTCCTAAACCAAACAAGGGTCCTAAGCAATTTCAGTCTCAAAATGATAAGGGAAATAAAAACAAACGGAAGAACACTTATAGACATTGCCACTTTTGTAAACGAGATGGTCACTTAGAATCCAAATGCTTTAAGTAGATGGAAGCCTTGAAAGAAGCAATGAAGAAGCATAACATCCATTTGGAGCACTCTTCAACTTCAACTTCATCTTCAGGAATAGCACTTTTTGCATGTGGTTGTCAAGCATCTCGATCTGGTTATGCACTAAATGTATCTTCTTCTTCTCATTCTCATGAGTGGCTCATTGATTCTGGAGCTTCTTATCACATGGCCAAAAACAAAGCCATGTTTTCTTCTTTAAATGATTGTAACACCAAAAATATATATGTTGGTGATGATAGATCTCTTATTGTTGTAGGGACTGGAATTGTTCATCTAGACAATGGTCAATTTAATGATGTATTGTGTTCCAACCTTATCCTGCAACCTTCTACCTATATATCAGATAACTCATTCAGGTGAAGGTAAAATCGTTGAATTTTCAATTCACAATGTTGTAATTAAGGACCTAAGAGATCCTAGACAGATTTTAGCTACTGGCATTGCTGATGATTCTACAAGGTTGTATAAGTTTAACAACTTTGGGTCATCAAATCTTCCCTCGGTATTTGTTGCTCATAATGATGAAGTGAGCAAACTTTGGCATGAGCGATATGAGCGATTTGGTCACTTAAACTATCTCTCCCTTCAGAATCTATGTAAAGAAAATATGGTGACAGGTCTTCCAATGGTATCTTGCAGAGATGGTGTTTGTTCCAGATGTGTACTTGGAAAACATCATCGGGATAGTTTTGAAAAACGTGCCTCTTGGCACGCCTCAACCCCTTTACAGCTTGTGCATAGTGATTTATGTGGTCCACTTCCAGTTGTTTCATTCTCTGGCTACAAGTATTTCTAAACTTTCATTGATGATTTCTCCAGACGCACTTGGGTATACTTCTTAAAATTCAAGAGTGAATTATTTAACATGTTCTTGGCCTTTAAGGCCTTTGTTGAAAAACAATCTAGACATCAAATTCTTAAGCTAAGATCTGATAATGGTGGAGAATATGTTAACAACAAAATTCATCAACTTTTGCACTGAGAACGGAATTCAAATGCAACATACTGTTCCATATACTCCACAACAAAATGGTATTGCTGAAAGGAAGAATCTAACCTTAAAGGAAATGGCTAATTGTATGCTTCAACCTATAGGACTTAGTCTTAATTTTTGGGCAGAAGCAATTAACTATGCAAATTACATAGTAAATCGCACACCTACTAAGGTTTTAAAGAATGTCACTCCAAAAGAAGCATGGAGCTGAATTAAACCAGATGTAAATCACTTTTGTGTTTTTGGAAGTGAAGCATGGGCCCATATTCCTGATGAGAAACATAAAGCTTTAGAACCTAAGAGTGAAAAATGTATTTTTGTTGGATATTCTGAAGATGTCAAAGGATATAGACTTATTCCACTTAAGTCCAAAAATGTTATCATTATAAGAGATGTAAAGATTGCTGAAAATATATCAGCCTACGAGCCTAGTTCGGCGGATGTGCCACCTCTCTCTATCCCTTCTATTTCTGAAAATATTTCTTCTTCAGATGATGACAACGAGGATGACAATCCTCCCCCACCTTCTCAGGATCCTCCTTCAACTCCTCAACTTTCAAAATGGGTCTGTGCTACTTGGGATGCAGCAAGTGCTCTTGCTGGTGATCCTACAGATTAGCGACTTACACGTTCTTAGTTCGATAGAGCCTCTTCTTTACTGGCTCAAGCTTCAGCGAATTATGATCTTGACACCTTTGGAAAAGCTTCAGGCCATCCAGATTGGGACACAGGTATGAATGAAGAATATCATTCATTATTGGCAAATGATACATGGGATTTTGTTCCTCTTCCAGAGGGATGAAAACTTATTAGATGCAAATAGGTTTACAGAACCAAGTTTGGACTAGATGGAAAAGTTGATAAATATAAAGCTCGTCTTGTTGCTAAGGGTTTTTCACAAGTTGAAGGAATTGACTATACTGAAACCTTCTCCCCTGTTTCCAAAATGAACTCTACCCGCCTTGTTCTTTCCCATGCTGCCTCTTTCAAATGGGAAGTCCATCAGATGGATGTTAAATCTGCCTTCTTGCATGGGGACTTGCATGAAGAAATCTATATGGAACAACCTATTGGCTTTATACAAACAGACTCCAGCCTTGTATGTCAGCGTAAGAAATCCCTTTATGGTCTCAAGCAAGCCCCTCGGGCTTGGTATGCCAAAATGGATAGCTTTCTTTTAGAAACTGGCTTTTCTAAGTGTCATTCTGACAATACTGTGTACACCAAGAAAGTGGGCAAGTCTCTTATCATTCTTGTTCTTTATGTTGATGATCTTATCCTTATTGGTAGTGATCCCAACCTTATAAACCATGTGAAGTCCAACCTTAAAAAGAAGTTTGAAATCACAGACTTAGGACACTTGCATTATTTTCTCGGTCTTCAAGTCTTGCAATCCAAGGAAGGTATTTCCCTTTCCCAGTCCAAGTATGTCTGTGATATTTTATGCCATTTTTCACATGGAAGACTGTAAGCCAGCCTCTTCTCCCTTTCAGTTTGGAGCCAAACTTTCATTCACTTGTACTTCCCCTGAAGTTGATGCTACCTTATACTGTCAACTTGTAGGAAAACTTTTGTATTGACCCATACTCGTCTTGACCTTTCCTTTGTTGTTGGCCTTATTGCTTGGTTTATGCAAAACCCACATGAAAGTCATTGGAAAGCAGCTAAAAGAATACTTCGTTATGTTTGAGGTACAGTTCAGTTTGGGATTCATTACAGTACACAAGCATCTCCTCTATTGGTTGGTTTCACTGATTTCGATTGGGCTGGTGACCCTAATGATCAGAAGTCTACTGCAGGTTATGTGTTCACTCTTGGTTTAGGACTTATTACATGGGCTTGCAACAAAGTGCCATTTCTCTTTCTTCAGCAGAAGCAGAGTATTGTGGTGCCGTAGAAGCTAGTAAGGAAGCCCTGTGGCTTCGTCAGATCCTGCCAGAGTTTGGCTTTCAACAGCAGCATCCATGTTAAAATTGGAAACTAGGGCCAAACTCCATGTGGGTCATCTTATTAATGGAAGATGATATTTTTCTTGGACCCTCTCATCGAGAGGTGTAGGATTGATCTAAAGATCATCCGATTCTGATAAGTATTCATGGAGATATGAAATTATTTGTGTTATAGGACAAATCGTCAAGTTTGGCCAACAACCAAATAAACCCCACTTGTGCTCAATGTTTTCGTATAAATAGAGGTGGCCTTGAAGTCATTTTCAACACACTTGGGATCTCTTCCTCTCTACTTGTCTTTGGGTTTTAGTAGGAGGAGAGATCCTAAGGGATAACGCTGCCCTATTCTAGAGGGCAGAAGCTAGAACTGTCGCGAATGGTCGGAACAGTGGGAACTGTCGAAACTGCCGAGAACTGCTGGAACTGTCGGGAACTGCCGGAACTGGCGGGAACAACCGTGAACTGGCGGGAACAGCCGGAACTGGCGGGAATAGCCATGAATTGTCGGAATTGCTGGGAACACCCAGAACAACTGAAACTGTCGGGAACTGTCGGAGCATATATCTTCGAAGCAGAGTAGCATGCAAGGGACAACTAACTAACATTGGGACAATTGTATGGTACTTAGCAGAAAATAAACCAAGCATGCAATATTACAGCTAGCATGCAAGGGACATCTAACATTGGGACAGTTGTATGGTACTTAGCAGCAAATACACCAAGCATGCAATATTACAACTATCATGTAAGGGACAACTAGCATGCCACAGCAAGCATGCTAAGGACAACAAGCATGCTAGGGACAACAAGCAAACAAGGTGCAGTTAGAGCATAGGTCGGTACAACAACATGGTGTAGCAATGGCACATAATGTAGTACAGTGATGGGTATAGTCATGATTAATGGAGCATGATGAGATGCAACATAGTGATGATGGGTGCAACATGGTGCAGCGTGGTGAGGTGCAGCATAATGACGAAATGCAGCACAACGATAGGTGAAGGAGTCACCTTCGAGAATCAGTTGAAGCAACATGTTTTCAACTAATCTCATGTATCATCTTCTTAGAGATGATCTATGCTCTTATCTAGATAATTCAAAGTGTTGACTTCTATTGTAAACGTATTATCTCTCTCTCTCTGCTGAACTATTGAAGAACATATAAGAAGAATTGATCAAGGGTTTCCCCACATTGGGGTTTGTCCCTGGCTAGCGCCACATCTTATGTCCTCTTGTCTTGGCTTGTCTTTTGTGATTTATGTTTATGTTCTATCTGTAGTTTACTTTAATGCTGATGTGATTGCTAATCTGGAAAAGATATTGAGCTAACTGTGAAAATTGAAATAAATTGCTCTAAGCATAGAACATACCTAAAATTAACATTGTATCAGAGCTGAGGTGAAGACAATGCCCAAGCAAGAGTGAAAGAGCAATCACCGAAGACAATTGGGAAAGGACAAAAGGATCAGTGGATTCCTCATCCCTCTTGAAATTCACCGAGGGTGAAGTCGAAGCAGAGAATATTATCAGAATGATGTAGCGGAAGTTTTTGATGGCCTACCTAAAGATCACTTCATTGGGAAGTTCGGATTTAAGGGTGGAAGGAAAGCCAAATGCCTGGGTTGCAATAAGTTCGGCCGTTATGTGAAGGAGTGTCTGAATGGAAGAGACACATCTCTTGATGAAGATAACAATCATTCCAGGGACATCTTCAATGATTAGAGGAATGACAGGTAATGCAGGTCATCAAGGAAATGGCCGACTCTTCAAAGAAAGCAAGGAACCTTAGGTATGAAGAATCAAATGTTGTTTTTGATAAGATAAAGAAGCGTTATCTTGTATTGGCCCTCTCCTTTAGATTCTTTGGGAATTTGGCTTATTGATTGTAGTGCTTCAAGGCACTTCATCGAATAGTACAGTGCACTCTCTAATTTGGTAGAGATGGAAACAATCGTGAGATTATAATTGGAGGTGATGCCACCTATCCCAGAAAGGGTGTAGGGAATTTTACCCCTCAATTGAATGAGGGTAACTCGATTCATTTAAAGAATCTCTTTTATGTACTTGATCGCAGGAAGAACCTGGTGTCCATTTTGGCAATGGAAGTCAAAGGTGACAGGGTGCACTCATCGATGGAAAGGTACGTGTTTGAAGATAGAATTTTCAAAGATGTTTTTGAGTTCAAGGTTGTATCAAGTTGTAGGAAGTCCACTGGGGACCATGTCCATTGACACATAGCACCAGAAGTTTGTGAGTCAGATGGTGACAGGGATGCCTAAATTCAAAAAGAGCATGAAGATACTTATCTGAGATGTATCAAATGAAAATCTTACAAGGGGACCATTCCCCTCATGTAGCAAGTCCACAAGTTTGGAAAAACCCGAGGGGTTTGAGATTCATGATCAGGAATCTCACGTATGCAGGTGGAAGACAACCCTCTATGGCTTGAAACAAAATTCCCCGGGCGTAGTATGAGAGGATTGATAGCTGTCAGATGAAGCTGAGATTCACTAAGAGTGAAGCCGATCCAAACAATTGTTTGAAGGTTGTGGATGATAGACCTCTCATACCAGCACCTTCTGAGGACGACTTATTTCAAACAGGTGCAGACCCTCTCACTTGCAGAAGTGAGACGGAGTTGGATTTAGGATGTGGAATGGTAAACTATAAGCCCATGACTACCTCGAGGATCTTAAATTTTAGAAGTTATATGGTGATGATGCCGGACTAGATTTGGGAAATGCCTCCGAGTTCCATAAACTCATTTGCATTGATGTTCTTGGTGAACTTCCGTTCGGACATCTGTTTTACAGTTAGCATGGTGAGCTCATATTTGGTTGAGCCTCACTGGATTGGTGCTAAGAATCTTTTGAGATATCTTCGAGGCACAATCTCTCATGGATTGAGATACACTGTCGGAAATATGACACTGCATGATTATTCGAATGCTGATTGGGCAGGTAGTGTGGAGGATCACTAGAGCACTTCTCAGTGCTGTTTCTCTTTGGATTCTGCTTCGATATCATGGATGAGCAGGAAGTAGAAGTCGGTTGCTATAAGCACCGCCGAGACCAAATACATAGCTACGAGTATGATCTCGTGTGAAGTTGCCTGGTTGCAGAAGCTCTTCAGTGAGTTGTTTGTACACATGATGAATACCACTGTGATTATTTGTGACAACCAGAGGGGGGATTCGATTATTGAGGAATCTCGTATTCAATGATTGCTCCAGTAGATAGACATCAAATACTGCCTTATTTGGGATATGGTAAATCGATAAGCGAGGAGGCTCCATCGCATTGATATTGATGTACAGGTCGCAAACATTTTGTCAAAGCCCCGGGGAAAGGTCAAATTCTAGACTTTTCGAGAGCGATTTGGTGTCGTTCAGAGACCCTTTTATGGGGGTCATGTATGATGCACACATTGAGCTTTGGGAGCTCTAGGGGGGCACAGGGTACTTCTTGGAGCGACATATAACCACAAGGCGATTCACCCTCCCCTGGTGGTGCGCTATGTACAAGGTGACAGGTTCAACCTTCCCTTATGATACCTCGTGGCGACTGTGGAACAGGATGATTAGTTCTCTATTGGGCCGAGATGATTAGTTCTCCCATGGCAACTGTGGAACAGGATGATTAGTTCTCCTGTGGGTTGGGATAATTAGTTATCCCATGGCAACTATGGAACAGGATGATTAGTTCTCCTGTGGGCCGGGATGATTAGTTCTCCTGTGGGATGGGATGATTAGTTCTCCCATGGCAATTGTGGGATAGGATGATTCATTCTCCTGTGGACAGGATGATTAGTTCTCCTGTCGAGGCATCCTACCCATGCAATCTGGGACTCATGGGAAGTACCTTTCATGTGATCAATGAGCAGGGAAATGGGGTTAGGGAGCATAGTAGTACTATCAATGGACGCATCGTTGTATCTACCGTACTCCCTATGCTAGGATGACCTCCATTGATCTAAGATCAATGAAACTGATTTGGGATCAGTATGAGTGGTTTGAGACACTCTCTTGTGATATTGATATGGGATCAATAAAACTGACTTCGGGTCAGTAAAAGTGATGTGACACACTCTCTTTAGATGAAACTGACTTCAAGTCAATAGAGAATGGTATGAGACCTTCTCGATCAATTCTTCTTCTTCATGGTTCAACAGAGAAAAGCAAAGCAGAGCAGTGCAGGGCACTGATGGCAGAGAGGGAGTGTTAAGATTGGAAACTAGGGCCAAACTCCATGTGGGTCATCTTATTAATGGAAGCTGATATTTTTCTTGATCCCTCTCATCGAGAGGTGTAGGATTGATCTAAAGATCATCCGATTCCGATAAGTATTCATGGAGATATGAATTTATTTGTGTTATGGGACAATTCATCAAGGTCGGCGAGCAACCAAATAAACCACACTTGTGCTCAACGTTTTAGTATAAATAGAGGTGGCCTTCAAATCATTTCAACACACTTGGGATCTCTTATTCTCTACTTGTCTTTGGGTTTTAGTAGGAGGAGAGATCTTAAGGGATAATGCTACCCTAATCTAGAGGGTAGAAGCCGGAATTGCCGGAACCATAGTTTTAAAACTCCGACTCCGACTCCGACTCGGCCGAGGATCGACTTCGACTCCGACTCCGAAACGGTAATGGCTTGGCCGGTTCGAGAACTGCCGAGAACTGCCAGAACTGCCAGAATTGTCAGGAATTGTCGGAGCATATATCTCCGAAGGATAGCAGCATACAAGGGACATCTAACTAACATTGGGACAATTGTATGGTACTTAGCTGCAAATACACCAAGCATGCAATGTTACAACTAGCATGCAAGGGACAACTAACTAACATTGGGACAGTTGTATGGTACTTAGCAACAAATACACCAAGCATGTAATGTTACAACTAGCATGCAAGGGACAACTAGCATGCAACAACGAGCATGCTAAGGACAACAAGCAAGCAAGCAAGGCGCAACCAGAGCATAGGTTAGTACGGTAACATGGTGTAGCAATGGCACATAATGCAGTACAGTGATGGGTGTTGACCATTACGTGTCAACTTCCCAGCAGTACACCCCCTTTTCTTCGAAAAAAGGGATATCGCTTGATCGACATGTCCGTGCCATTCGACAGTCATCGACAGCTTGATCAATTTATGTTGTAAACCAAGTCTGCATATTTAATTGTAAATAATCTTAGCAGAGTTGAGTCATGTATGTAAATTGCCTAGGTGGACCTAATTTTCTAGTGATAATCTACGTTCCGGAAGGTTTTTTGTCTCACCGATCTATGATCGGCAGAGTTTTCCTTCAGCCTAACCCCAAAGCCGGAATGGATTTTGTCATTAGAATCTTAGGAGAATCCTAGTTTGTTAATCTACTAGATTATAGTTGTGTCGCAGAACTGGGTGGTTTATGAGGGTCTATGTCAAATGGGTTCTCCCCCTTGAGATGTAAAGTTGTAAAAGCATGATGTAAAGTGTCTTGAGGGTTAGAAAATGTTTTTAATCCCCTCATAAGTCCTAAGTCCTAGGTCATTTTTCCAAAGGCTAAGTTCGAGGATCCATTTAAAAATAAATTAAAAAAAATTAAAAAATTAAAAAAATAATATATAAATATATAAAAATAATATATATATATATATATAAAATAAAATAAAAATAAAAATAAAAAATAAAATAAAAAATAAAAAATAAAAAATAAAAATAATAAAATAATAATATTTTGAGTAAATAAACGCAGAATTTCAATTTTTTAATGCATTAAAAATTCGACGGATGAGATTAAGAGATATCTTGATCCTCATCGGCGGTCGAGATCATTTTGACATGGATCACTCGAACTAGCTGTTGGGAATTTTTCCTTTAAATAGGGTGCTAGGGGTCATTTGAGATAAGATTGGATCTGAGAGTCTGGTGCTAAAGAAAGCTTTCTTGTAGTCATTTTTTGTGCAATAAAGAAGAATTTGGGGTTAAAAATCTTGCTGGTGTTACTCCTCTGAAAATGCTGTAAGATTGTTTTAGTTTTTCTGCATAATTTTATTTTCAGCCATTGATGATAGCTTAAAGAAGATTGATCTAGGCACAGGTATCTTGTCTGATCTTTGGGGTTTGAATGATAGTTTAGATTCTGAAATATAGTGGCAGGTATCTCCATTTGAACGGGGTTTCACTATTGTTTTCTCCTTCTATGTTAATGGTTGATTTTAAGCTGTGCAGGAAATCCTTTTTTTTTTCAGATTACTGGGCGTTAGGGGAAGTTCTCGGCTAAACAAGCCAACTCCCGGGTTGTGTTTTCTGAAAGAACCCAGCCAGTTTTTGATCCCGGGCTTATCATTCGAAATATTTTTTATGAATGCATGCAGGGTTTTCTAAAGCGTTTTATATTAAAATTAAATTCTGATAATATTACTGTGATTATTGATAAATCTGGCTTCTTAAGAGCTTTCAGTTTGTAAATACTGTAAATTTTTTGCTGGGTTTAGGGTTTTCAGTTTTTGTTTTATGCACATATCATTTTTGGGTGATTTTTCCTTCCAGGTTGCAGGGTTTTTGAAGATCTCCAAGGTTTATCTACACCGTTTCGTTGTCCAAGGTTTCAATTTCAATTGTTTTTCAGGTCTGGAAGAAATTTTACATCGGTTTCATTGATATCAGCTTCTGGGGTTTGGAATATTTTTTCCAAGGACTGCAAAATTGTTTTTCAAATTCCCCAGCTATCCTCAGCTGCCAGAAATCTGCATAAAAATAAAAATAAAAACGCAGCTTTTCTTCTCCATTCTCCACGCAGTCATTTTTTATGTTTTTGTTGCCCATCCCTGTTTTGGTTCTTTTTGCTAGCCTATTTCCTCTTCATCAACCACGTAGCTTTTTCTAATTTCTATTGACCTGTGTGTACCTGCATGCTGCCAGGATCGTCCATTTCTCCTTCTTTACAGCATATACACATTGTTGTCAACATTGCTGCCACTCCAAAAGCTGAATTTACTCTGCTCCATTTCTGCAAACAAGCATTCAGCTCTTCACCCATCTGTGTCCCTTCCTACGTGCTGGCCAGCCCCTCTAATCACGATTTCTCTTCATCATTCAACCTGCAGCAAGCAAGGAACTCTGCAAATTCTCCTCGCCTACCTCACCTCCGTCGAGTTCTCCTGTGCTGCCGTCAAAACCTCTTCCGCGTATCTGCCCAACAAATCAAAAGCATAAATGTTATTTTTTTTTCTTTTTTGCGTATGTAGATTAGACGTTAGTTTTTTTTTTTAGATTTTATATTTTGTTTGATTTTAAGCTTAGAATCTCATAAAGAAATTAAAAATATACATATAAAAAAAACATAAAAAAGTTTCTATTAGTTGTTTTTTTTTTGTTAGATTAAATCAGTTTTTGATCTAAGTTTTAGTTTAGAATTAGATTTATTTTATTTTAGTTTTGTTTTATGTTAATTTTAAACTTGGAACTTTATATCATAATAAAAAAAAAAAATTATAAAACTTTTAAAAAATCATAAAAAGTTTTAGTTTTTAATTTTGATTTTATAGTTTAGTTTAGTTTTATTTTTTATATATCATAAATCAAATAAAAAAAAATAACAATAAAAAAATCTCATAAAAATATAAAAAGGTTTAATTTTTAGTTTTTATTTACTTTAGGTTTAGTTATATTATTGTTTTATTTCATTTTATTTTATTTTTAATTTAGGTTTCATAAAAATTTTAAATTTTTTTTTTGTTTTCACTTAAAAATATAAAAATTAAAAAATACCTTAAAGGGTTTCTTTTTTTACATTTAAGTTTTAGACTTTATATTTTTTTTAGGGTTAGGTGTTAGTTTAGATTTAATTAGTTTTGTTTGGTTTGAGTTTTGAGTTCAACAAATAACATTAAAATATATATATATATATATGATAATAATAGAAAATTAAAAATTAAAAAATATTTTGAAAAAGCTTAGCTAAAAATTGAAAAATCATTTTGGTGTCTTTTTGTGGTATTTTTCTATAGCTAAATGCACTTAACTGTTTATTTACAAGTTGGCTATATGAAAGTGGTAACTGATTCAGCATCTAAATTTTATGATCATTTAAAGCATTTAATTTTTCTTTAAGTTTGATTGCTGGATCATCGTTAAAGCATTGTGAATTTACTGGATATCTTGCATTGCTTGGGTTATTGATGATAAATGTTTGTTTTACATGGTTCATATTTCTGCAACATCTAATCATTTAACCATTAACTCCATAAGGCACTGGTCTATTAAACTTAACAAAATCAATTTAGTGCTTGTTTCTTCGTGTCTCCCAACCCAACTGGTCCACAGTTGGTTTTCATCATCTCATAGGGTCTATCCCCCTTAGCCGTGGGAGACAGGGTTAAACGGAGAGATCGGGGATCAGGGTGACAGCCCTCAGTCTGAGCGTTATCGTGACAATTTGTGCGACAACATTTTTTGGCGCTGTTGCCGGGGACAGAGTTTTTCTCTCCCTGGCATTTCAACGACATTCATATTCTCATTTCTCATCATTCTTTCTCATCTCGCATTTGAGCTGGTAGATTCAACATTTTTTGGCATCATTTAGATCTCTTTCATCACCTTATCTTTCGTCATATCAGCAACTTCTCTTCGATTTGTTTCTTGTTTGGGTGGCGACTCCATTTTCTTATTTTTCCCAGACAAGAAGCCTCCCTCATATCTACTTGTTGGTTGCTTTTTGGATCTTAGAATTAGATTCATTGTTTAAGTGGCGACTCCACTTCTTTCATCTCTTAATTTTGTTGAGCAGAAATCTCTTTCTATCATCCATTTGATCCCTTATTATTCATCATGGATTATTCATTTAAACCATGTCATTTTTTTGATAATCTCCATGATTTTCCGAAAGAGGCCATTTCTAAATTATTTAAGTTCTCAGGTGGTGATTCGATCGCTGTTAGACAGCATTTAAACATGTTTACTTCTGTAATGATCATATATTGTAGACTTCCTCAATATAATCATGAAGATGTCAAGATGCGTCTATTTGTCCATTCTTTGAAGGGTGATGCTTTGAACTGGTTTAATAGTTGTCTTGAAGATTCCTTCAATTCTTTGCAAGACATTGTCGATGCTTTTAAAGATAGATATGGTGATCCAGATAGCTCTCCTTGTGCCCCTAAAATTGTGCAACAAAATGAAAGTAATCTTGTAAAAGGTCCAACTGTCCAAGACAATTCTTCATATCAGAATGTGCCATCCACTTGTACCATTGCAGATCATAGTAGTGTTGACAATGAAAAGGAAGATCATAAGCAAATTATACAAGATCTATTGCTACTGGTAAGAAATATGGAGATAAATCAAACTAATTACGCCAATGATGTGAGAACTTTATGCACTCACCTAGAAAAGCGTAATAGGGAGATGGAGATCATGCAAAATCAACATAGTAAGGAAATTGAAGCCATGAAGATTAATCATGACACAGAAATTAGTTTTATGCAAAGCAAGATGTCAGGCTTAGAGGAAAATATGACGACCATGCAAGCAAATCATAAGAAAGAGAAACTCTATGCAGCGTTGCTTGATGACCATGGAAGAAGACCATACCAGGGAAATCAGTGCTATAAGGGTTGAACACTCTAGTCAGATAGACGCCATTAAAATACAGTTTCAGAAATTTCAACAGCAGTCGGAATATGAAGGAAACCAGGAAAAATCAATAGATCAAGAGCCTTCTCATCCGCTGCAACAAGCTCCATCTTACTATGAGGAGGTCATTGGTTCGATTGAAAGGTGGTTAATTGAAGGTGATCCAGATAGAATTAAAAATGATAAAGATCAGATGCAGGATAAAGAAAGACATGTCACGCATATCTTACATACTTCATCTAATAACTTTGAAGCAGAAAGTTCCATGTCATTAGTGATGCAGCCTGCCAGGAAGAAAAAGTGCAAAAGAAAGAGAATGAGAAGAAGATTTGATGCATCAGACGGTCGCGAGCAGCTTGATTTTGGATAGGAAAAAGTCCTACCATATGTAGAATTGGACATGGCACATCCGACAAGCAGCCGACAGATTTGCCTGAAAGCAGGCAAATGCTTAGTATACACTATATTGAACACATCTGATGCCATGGGGCATCTCCTGTATTTCTAACCTTACTCCTTTTTTTTTTAGCATTTTCATTTCTGTTTCAGGATTAAGTTTACTTTTCATGTTACTAGATAGTTAATAAATGAAGAGCTTATATTTTTCCTGTGCTTAACGTTATATGATGATTTTTTTGGATGGACGCTACTTATGTTTTGTTGTGTGTTGCATGGGTGCAGATTCTGGATTCTCACATTCCTACAGTGCAGCAACGTGTCCCCAAGTGGAGCCAGATGTTGACCACTACGTGTCAACTTCCCAGCAGTACACCCCCTTTTCTTCGCAAAAAGGGATATCGCTTGATCGACATGTCCGTGCCATTCGACAGTCATCGACAGCTTGATCAATTTATGTTGTAAATCCAGTCTGCATATTTAATTGTAAATAATCTTAGCAAAGTTGATTCATGTATGTAAATTGCCTAGGTGGACCTAATTTTCTAGTGATAATCTACGTTCCAGAAGGTTTTTTGTCTCACTGATCTATGATCAGCAGAGTTTTCCTTCAGCCTAACCCCAAAGTCGGAATGGATTTTGTCATTAGAATCTTAGGAGAATCCTAGTGTGTTAATCTGCTAGATTATAGTTGTGTCGCAGAACTGGGTGGTTTATGAGGGTCTATGTCAAATGGGTTCTCCCCCTTGAGATGTAAAGTTGTAAAAGTCATGATGTAAAGTGTCTTGAGGGTTAGAAAATGTTTTTAATCCCCTCATAAGTCCTAAGTCCTAGGTCCTAGGTGATTTTTCCAAAGGCTAAGTTCGAGGATCCATTTAAAAATAAATTAAAAAAATTAAAAAAATTAAAAAATTAAAAAAAATAATATATATATATATATCTATATATATATATATATATATATAATAATAATAAAATAATAATATTTTGAATAAATAAATGCAGAATTTCAATTTTTTAATGCATTAAAAATTCGACGGATGAGATTAAGAGATATCTTGATCCTCATCGACGGTCGAGATCATTTTGACATGGATCACTCGAACTAGCTGTTGGGAATTTTTCCTTTAAATAGGGTGCTAGGGGTCATTTGAGATAAGATTGGATCTGAGAGTCTGGTGCTAAAGAAAGCTTTCTTGTAGTCATTTTTTGTGCAATAAAGAAGAATTTGGGGTTAAAAATTTTGCTGGTGTTACTCTTCTGAAAATGCTGTAAGATTGTTTTAGTTTTTCTGCATAATTTTATTTTCAGCCATTGATGATAGCTTAAAGAAGATTGATCTAGGCACAGGTATCTTGTCTGATCTTTGGGGTTTGAATGATAGTTTAGATTCTGAAATATAATGGCAGGTATCTCCATTTGATAGGGGTTTCACTATTGTTTTCTCCTTCTATGTTAATGGTTAATTTTAAGCTGTGCAAGAAATCTTTTTTTTTCTCAGATTACCAGGCGTTAGGGGAAGTTCTCGGCTGAACCAGCCAACTCCCAGGTTGTGTTTTCTGAAAGAGCCCAGTCAGTTCTTGATCCCGGGCTTATCATTCGAAATATTTTTTATGAATGCATGCAGGGTTTTCTAAAGCGTTTTACATTAAAATTAAATTCTGATAATATTACTGTGATTATTGATAAATCTGGCTTCTTAAGAGCTTTCAGTTTGTAAATACTGTAAATTTTTTGTTGGGTTTAGGGTTTTCAGTTTTTGTTTTATGCACATATCATTTTTGGGTGATTTTTCCTTCCAGGTTGCAGGGTTTCTGAAGATTTCCAAGGTTTATCTGCGTCGTTTCGCTGTCCAAGGGTTTCAATTTCAATTGTTTTTCAGGTCCGGAAGAAATTTTACATCGGTTTCATTGATATCAGCTTCTGGGGTTTGGAATATTTTTCCAAGGACTGCAAAATCGTTTTTCAAATTCCCCAGCTATCCTCAGCTGCCAGAAATCTGCATAAAAATAAAAATAAAAACGCAACTTTTCTTCTCCATTCTCCACGCAGTCATTTTTTATGTTTTTGCTGCCCATCTACTCCCAAACGTTACCCACGCCTTCACTTCCAAATCCCTGTTTTGGTTCTTTTTGCTGGCCTGTTTCCTCTTAATCAACCACGCAACTTTTTCTAATTTCTATTGACCTGTGTGTACCTGCATGCTGCCAGGACCGTCCATTTCTCCTTCTTTACAGCATATACACATTGTTGTCAACATTGCTGCCACTCCAAAAGCTGAATTTACGCTGCTCCATTTCTGCAAACAAGCATTCAACTCTTCACCCATCCGTGTCCCTTCCTGCGTGCTGGCTAGCCCCTCTAATCACGATTTCTCTTCATCATTCAACCTGCAGCAAGCAAGGAAATCTGCAAATTCTCCTCGCCTACCTCACCTCCGTCGAGTTCTCCTGTGCTGCTGTCGAAACCTCTTCCGCGTATCTGCCCAACAAATCGAAAGCGTAAATGTGATTTTTTTTTCTTTTGTGCGTATGTAGATTAGACGTTAGTTTTTTTTTTTAGATTTTAAATTTTGTTTGATTTTAAACTTAGAATCTCATAAAGAAATTAAAAATATACATATAAAAAAAAACATAAAAAAGTTTCTATTAGTTGTTTTTTTGTTTTGTTAGATTAAATCAATTTTTAATCTAAGTTTTAGTTTAGAATTAGATTTATTTTATTTTAGTTTTGTTTTATGTTAATTTTAAACTTGGAACTTTATATCATAATAAAAAATAAAAAATAAATAAAAAAATATTATAAAACTTTTAAAAAATCATAAAAAAAAATAAAAAATCATAAAAAGTTTTAGTTTTTAATTTTGATTTTATAGTTTAGTTTAGTTTTATTTTTTATATATCATAAATCAAATAAAACAAAATAACAATAAAAAATCTCATAAAAATATAAAAAGGTTTAATTTTTAGTTTTTATTTACTTTAGGTTTAGTTATATTTTTTTTTATTTCATTTTATTTTATTTTTAATTTAGGTTTCATAAAAATTTTAAATTTTTTTTTGTTTTCATTTAAAAATATAAAAATTAAAAAATACCTTAAAGGTTTTTTTTTTTAGATTTAAGTTTTAGACTTTATATTTTTTTTAGGGTTAGGTGTTAGTTTAGATTTAATTAGTTTTGTTTGGTTTGAGTTTTGAGTTCAACAAATAACATTAAAAATATATATATATATACAAAAAAGAAAAAAATGATAATAATAATAGAAAATTAAAAATTAAAAAATATTTTGAAAAAGCTTAGCTAAAAATTGAAAAATCATTTTGGTGTCTTTTTGTGGTATTTTTTTATAGCTAAATGCACTTAACTATTTATTTACAAGTGGGCTATATGAAAGTGGTAACTGATTCAGCATCTAAATTTTATGATCATCTAAAGCATTTAATTTTTCTTTAAGTTCGATTGTTGGATCATCGTTAAGGCATTGTGAATTTACTGGATATCTTGCATTGCTTAGGTTATTGATGATAAATGTTTGTTTTACATGGTTCATATTTTTGCTACATCTAATCATTTAACCATTAACTCCATAAAGCACTGGTCTTTTAACTTAACAAAATCAATTTAGTGCTTGTTTCTTCGTGTTTCCCAACCCAACTGGTCCACAGTTGATTTTCATCATCTCATAGGGTCTACCCCCCTTAGCCGTGGGAGACAGGCTTAAATGGAGAGATCGGGGATCAGGGTGACAGCCCCCGGTCTGAGCGTTGTCGTGACAATTTGTGCGACAACAATAGGTACAATCATGATTAATGAAGCGTGATGAGATGCATCACAGTGATGATGGGTGCAACACGGTGCAGTGTGGTGAGGTGCAGCATGATGACGAAATGCAACACAACGATAGGTGAAGGAGTCACCTTGGAGAATCAGTTGAAGCAACATGTCTTCAACTGATCTCATGTATCATCTTCTTAGAGATGATCTATGCTCTTATCTAGATAAGTCAAAGTGTTGGCTTCTATTATAAACGTACTATCTCTCTTTCTTTGCTGAACTATTGAAGAACATATAAGAAGAATTGATCAAGGGTTCCCCACATTGGGGTTTGTCCCTGTCTAGCGCCACATCTTGTGTCCTCTTGTCTTGGCTTGTCTTTTGCGATTTATGTTTATGTTCTATCTACAATTTACTTTAATGCTGATGTGATTGCTAATCTGGAAAAGATATTGAGCTAACTGTGAAAATTGAAATAAATTGCTCTATGCATAGAACATACCTAAAATTAACAATCCGACTACACTTTGGTGTGATAATACAAGTGCCATTCAACTATGCAAAGATCTAGTCCAACAGCAACACAACAAACACATTGGACTACACATGCACTTCATCGGAAAGCTCATTCATGGCCATGTTCTTGAAGTGCAATATTGTTCAACAGAGGATCAAGTTGCAAAAATCTTTACAAAGGCTCTCACAGAGGTGAAGTTTACTAAACTTCGATTTATGGTTGGAGTTCAGGAAGTTGTCACTAAGGGGGGATAAGCTCTAATGCCTCCTTCCTTCTCGTATTGTGTCATATTTGTACATCCTTCAATCCTATCCTGAGTTGTCCTTAAGGGGGGATGTTAGGATATTCCGACACGTAGGAAATAGTTAAGTATAACTTGGTCTAGTGTAGAGTTAGGTAAAGTGTGTTTCTTTACTATGTACTTTTGTAACTTACAATCCGACGGTCACGATATGTTCTAGACATGAAGTGATCCGATGGTTCATTCTCTCCTCGGTATTACCGACACTTGATCCGTGGCTTAACACCCGATTGGTCCATGATATCTATTTAAAGAGCATGGAGAGTCATTTGTAGGGGAACCGTTCATGAGAGAAGCTTATGTAAATTTTTATTCTTTTATTCATAAATTGCCTTAAGTGGCCGCGTTGGCTTAGGCCATGGATTGTTTCCCTCTTTGAAGGTTTTAACCACACCAAGAATATTGGTGTATTGATCTGTGATCTGTTTGTGAGCGGTGTCCTTTTGTGTTCTATCTGAGGAATTTACGTTGTAAATTCCTACAGTATGTGCTGGCTACTGTTTCTCTTATTTTGTGCTTGTAAATGATAAAATATTGTTTTTTACTAGATGGGGATAAAGTCATTCTATTGATAGTTTTGGGTTAATCTTAGATGATATTTTTGATTTTCCATACAACTAACATATTTTGTTGAGATATATAAATAGTGTTTGAGATATACAAACTGTAGGCATGAAACGACTTTGTTTGGATCCCAAATATTTATGTGGTTGATTTAAACTTTGTTAATGCTATAGTGTGCATTAGGTTTCTAAAGTATTTTTAGCCATTTATCAAAGAAAAATGTTCCATAAACATTATTTCTCTAAATTTATTTCAAAACCCTTGTATATTTGTTAATTTTTGTAAATAGATTTATAATTTAAATTTGTAAATTATTTTGGTTAATTAGGGTTTTGGGGTTTTGATATTTTGTATATATTTGAGGTTTTAGATATTTTATCTCCATTTTGCAGGTGATGTCAAGAGAAGAAGTTGGAATAGAGCTAGATCTAGGCCTTTGAGGGGAAGATCTATTCTCTAGAACTTTTGTAGGGCCAACCATTAGAAAATTTGTAGCAAAATTCAGATCTAACGCAAATAAATTATTCAGAAACTGGGGTTTCAAGTTTTAGGCCTCTCAGGCCTAGATCCATCCCTCCTACAACTAGCGGCCTCCTCCTTTTGGCCCACATTAGCCTTCCATCCCTTTGTGTCATCCTTTAGGGCCTCCAAAGGGCCAACGTCAGCCCTTTAGGGCCTCGACCTTCCCTTGCAGGCCCTGCATTGGCGTTTTCAGGCCTTTTTAGGCCTGGTTGAGTCCTAGGAGGCCTCGACCCCACTCATTTTGCCCAAGCAGTTGCCTCAAAAGCTAGTTGTAGCCTTTAGGGCCCTAGTTGGCCCTCAAACCCTAGTCGTCCAGCCCTCTAGGGCCTTCTCCCTCCACTGTTAGCTTTTCTTGTCCTTCTCCTTCTTCCTTTGTCCTTTCCTTGGCCTCCTTGCTTTTTTTACCTCAACGCTAGCCCTACTGGGCCTAGCGTTAACTTTCCTTAGCCATAATATGTCCTAAATCTATCTCTGAATTTTATGAATTGAATACTTGGTGGTTTTGCATGTTTTTTGCCTCAAAAAAATTGATTTTCAAGTGGCAAGCTCATCCTAAAGTTTCAGCAAATTTGGACCAAGGGATCTTCAAGGCCTTGGGCTTAGGATTTGCTCTCTAAACCCTAATTTTCCACTGTTTTATTATTGCTATAATTTATGATCCATAACAATAATACATAAGCCCTAAAATAATACTAAGTTGGTCAAAATACTCTAAAATGGCAAATTTTGAAATTTCTTAAATTTTGGCCACTTGGGCATTAAGGATCTAACCTAGATCTAAATTTTTTGCTTTCTAGAATTTTACTAACTAACCAAATATATCAGATCTCAACTTTTCTGGATAATTCACATAAGAGGGCTCAAAAGCTCAATTTTTTCAGTTTTGACAAATTTTCCAAGTTTTGGGCTGAATTTGGCTCTTGTTGTGGCATAGCTAACTCGTTGATTTTCTGATCTAATCATTGTTGAAACAATTTTTTCAGATCTCATATTTTTTGAATATCACACCTAAAGGTCTTAAAAATTCGAAGTTTTTAGTTTGGCAAAGCTAGTTTTAAGTATTGGGCATGTTTTGGTACTTATTGTAACATTGACATACCACTGTTCACACACTTTCTTACTGCTGTAATAAGTGAATCAGATCTAAAAAATTTCTGAATACTGCATCTTAAAGTGGGCTAAACTCATTGGCTAATCATTGGAGAATTGTATGATTCATATGCTTGGTAAATTTCATGATTTTTTACTGTTGTCATAAGAGTAAAAGTGCTGAAATTTCTCAAGTGTTACTGCTGATTTGGGATATTTGAGATCTAACATTCACTTGTCTTGTTTTAAGTTACAAGAATTTCTAAATTTTACACTTAAGCTCTAAATTGTTGATCTTGTTGATGGTATAAGTTACTTTGGCATTTGAAATCTAATTGGCATTGTGATAAGAACATCTTGAATAATTGTGATTGGCATCTTGTGGTCATTGGCTAATTGACAATTGGATAATTTGTCCTAAGTATCTTGTGGATTGATTCATTGGCACTTGTATCCTTAAGCACTTGTCTTGTTTTAAGATTGTCTTCTAATTGTTATTAAGTACTCTTGTCATTAAAGGCTAATCACAATTTAAGTACTTAAAGACTAAATCAATCTTAACTCAAGTAACTTCACTCAACCATCTTGCATAAGCATTCTAGTTTTAGTCTCGCACTTAATAACTTGCCTCCAAGCATAAGCTTGGTTGATAGACTCCTAAGACAACCCTCTCTCATTTAGCTTGAGGTATTCAACCCTTCTTAGTAATTAACACAGTGACCTTGCAGTCGTTAGAGCCACAGTCTTTGCAACGCTGGAGACACTGGGTGGTTGGAACACATGGGGAGGTATCGTTAATCAAACCACTATCCAATTCCCGTTGGCTTCCATTTCACAACCTACTTTGAAGATTGTTTGTCAAAATAGTTAATGGAAAGGTTCCATCTAGATTAGGCATTTAATTTAAAAATAACCAAGATCCTTGCATCACACTTAAATTGTAGGAGTTGCATCTCATATAAGTTAGTTCATCATATAAGCAATGGTTGTCCATCCGATTATTTGGTCATAATTTGTAATAAGAAAGAACTTTTTGACTCCATAAGACACCGGTCTCAAACTCTAAATATAATCAAATTTTTAATCTTGCTATATTTTCACCATGTAGCTAGGCCACTCAATTGTGTCTCCCGGGCAAGTTGGTTCTCAACTTGCTTTCCATCATCTCATTTTCATAGGGACTACCCCCCATAGCATATTGTTGGAAGACAATTAGAATGGAGTCGGCGAGGATCAGAATGACAACCCCCGCCTTAAGCCGTTGTCGCAGTGCCTGTACAATCTGAGTGACAACATTTTTTGGCGTCGTTGCTGGGGATAACTTTATCTTATTCTCAGTGCCTCAACAACAATCTTCCTAATCTTATAATCTAGGTTGCCATTCATTAGCACATAAAATGAAACAACATTTCCTGACACCTTTCCTTCCATCATTCTTCATCTTCTCATCAGCTTATCTCTTGTTCTCTCACTAATCTTCTCATCTTGTTAATCCACACTTTTAGCACCTGGACATTTAGGTTGGTTTCATATTTGCGTGGCGACTTCACTTATTCATCCATTCACAAGAATGTACTTTAGAAGGAATCCTTGTAGCCTGGTTAATGCTGCTCTCGATCCTAAAAAGGTTTTAAGAGCCCGGTTAAACAGATTACATTCTAGAGATCAAATAAAATTTCTCGGACAGGAAGCTCTCCTTGATCTCCATTTTCTTTTCATCAACCATCCTATAAATCAAGACATCATGGGTGACTTCTATAGGCCTTGCAACTTCACCAACATTCAGGGATATCCACATGATTTGCCGAATGAATCCACTATGAGTAAGTTGCCTCTCTTCCAAGGGAACAATGCTATTAATGCTGAAAGTCATATAAAGAAGTTCAACTGCTTTATCCAAAGATTCGCTCATGCTACTGCTTATAATCACGAGGATGTTTGAATGAAATTATTTGTGCTTTCTCTAGAAGATGATGCTCTTGATTGGTTTCAAGACAAAGCTGACAATGCCTTCGACTCTTTGAGATCCCTTCTTGATGCATTTAAAGATAAGTATGGAGATAAAAGGGAAGGAAAGTATTTGGTTAAAGAATTCAACACTATTAAGAAAAGAGAAAACAAAACAGTTGAAGAATTTAACCAAAGATTTAATAAACTATTAAGGGATATGACTCAAGATTACAAGCCTCCTGACAAGACAATTTTGGAACAATATCTTGAGGCTTACCCTGTAGAGATACAGTATGAGATAAGACGTGCTCATCCCAACACTTTAGCTATTGCCCAAAGCACAACTAAGGAATTGGAAAAGGACAAGAAAGCTTTAGGAAAGTTTGAGATCCCTAGCTTTGAAAGAGTTCAAATCAAGTCTAAGGGGAAAGAAGTTAACGAAAAAGAATTTGTGTCAATTAAAGAATTGACCCGATTAATGAAAGAAATGAAGGTTGAACAAACCAGGCCGATAAGTGAGGTGCAAAATCAATTAATACAAATGGAAAGGATCCGAATGTAGAATATGTGGCCTAGAAATAATAATAACAACAGGGGTAACAATAGCAATCCATGGCTTGATCAAAGGCCTCCTACACCACTTGAGTCTACTACTGTGATTGATGATCATGTTCCTTCTTGCAGACCTTATGAGACTTTCCATGAAGAGAGTACATGTGCCTTTGCTAGAATATTCTTAGAGGAAAGTAGAAACTAGCAAGATCACAACACAAGTCAAGATAACTCCAAGGAAATTCGATGTGCCGACATGATATCTTTAGCTTTCGCCATCAATACCTTCAATGAAGAGAAAGACCCCATTACTCAAGCATACAATGAGAAACCCTCTCAGAGAAGATTCTAGAGCTTGCAAAAAGTAAAGGTTATACCAGGAGAGGTAAGGACCAGAGCCAAAATAGATAAGTGCCATCTTAAAGGTATAAGTCGGGATTAAAGGTAGATTGGGTAGCATGGATCAATAACATTAAGATGTCAGTTCCAGTCTTAGAATTGCTGAAGATTCCATCACAAAGAGCTTCATTCTTTAAAGCCTTAGGCATTTCTCAATAAGAAAGATTTGATACTTAGCCTAAAGATGAAGAAATCAGGTTAAAGGACTTAAACTGCTATATGACTAATGAAGACCATCAGCCTTTCTTCCTAACATTGGACATAAATGATGTTTGCTCCATAATTGCATGCTTGACTCTGGGGCATCTACAAATGTTATGACTAAGAAAGTTATGGAACAGTTGAACTTAAGAATCTCTAGACCTTATCATAACATTTGCTCAATGGATTCTAGAAAAGTTGAAGTCCTTGGTGTGGTTAAAGATCTACAAGTTGCATTAGTTGATTACCCATATAGGATCATCACCATGGACATAGCAGTAATTGATGTGCCATATGTGTGGGGAATGCTTCTTTCTAGGAAGTTTGCAGTCGATCTGGGTGGTTCTATTCAAATGGATCTATCTTATGTCACTATTCCAACAACAGTAGGTGGCATGGTCAAATTATACAAAGAAGTGAAAAGAAGGTATCGTGTGGAAGTCCCAAAGAGATTGGAAAATGGTGAAGAGGTCATGCCACAAGGTCATCCACTGCACGTTGAATCAGAATTTTGTCCAGGTGGTCTGTCACTTTTCTTCATTACAACACCCATCCCCTCCTCCGAGCAGAAAGAGAAACAGATTTTAGTTTGATAGAGTTATGAAATACAGTGATGAGCAATTACACTGACCGAAGAGGATGAAATTTCAACAAGGGACATCTGAAAAGCAACCCATTGATCTACCAATCAGCAGGCAGATGCCCGAGATTGTGCCTCATCGATGACATCTGATGCCATAGGGCATCGTTTTGTATAGTATCTCTAACCCTACTCCCTTTTATTTCATGTCATTAGATAGTTTTATTTCACACATTTATATTATGTTTCAGTTTGTTAGAGTAAAATTTTCTATTCCAACAACATTTCTTATGTATACATGATGATTTCGATTTTGAATGGATATTTATTTGATGAACTTCTGTTTTCTTGCATGCAAGATTCTGGGGTTCTCACGTTACTTCTTGCCACAGGGTTGCCGGGAGGCAGCTCCTCCCCCTCGAACCCACTCCAGCATTGCGCTCCCTTTAGGAGTGACTAGGGAGCACGCTCCTGAAATCGCTCCCACATGGGAGCGAATCCGGGAGCGAAATTTTCACTCCCTAGCCTTTTTTGCAATTTTGCTTTTGTAGTAACATTTCAAATGCATATTTTTTTCAAAGAAATAAACAATTTTTTAGTGGGGCAGCCTAATTATCAAGCCTATGACCCTACTATTGATATTCGATTCATGGTGATGTTAAATTATTAAAGTAAAAGGACATTTTCATCCTTTTACTTAAATTTTTAACATTACCATGAAATGACTCAGGATGTTTGAGAGTGGTTCCAACTTCATTGTATTTCATATGGAGAAAGTAGAATTTTAAATCTCATTCAAAATTCAGCAGACTGTTAGTTTTTCAGGATTTCAAGATTGGGGGGATTGCAATGTTTCCATTGGATTTTGTCATGTATTAGGGTATGGAACTTGTATTTAATGAAGAGCAGCAATCCCTCTATGTACCTTGATGTTAGTGACATTGGTTGTCAAACTCCTCTATTGTGACCCCACTAAAAATGTAACCTTCACTCGAACAAAATCTTGACTTGACATGCTATGTCCTTTTTATCTTATGTTAATGAGGGTGATATTAATGACAAAGATCTTGATTTTCCAACAAGACTAAAAAATTAGACATTTCTCGTGACGGAAAGAGACCCAAACATCAACAATAGATAATATATTTACTTATCTTTTCTAGTTTCTAGTAGTTTTTATAACTATTGACTCTTTCATATTTATTAGGATATTTTTTGTAAACAATATATGACAATTTAAGTTTGAAGTTTGAAGTTGGCAATTATAACTCATTGGTAATGAGCTATGAATATGATGCTTCGTGAAAGTTGTTTCATTTCATTTAATTTTATAACATTTCATTTAATGTTAGATATTATTTGTTGTAATGGTTACACTTAGCTTACAAGTACAACTTTGGTGATCAATAATGATAAATGTTATATATTGAATTTTGAAAGCTTGAAACTTTAATATTGATGAATCATGATTCATGAGACTCAATATGTTGTATGTTACTAACTTGTGGACGTGGTTGATGAAGATTATAACTTCTAGATGATTGTTGTTATATTGTTCAATCTATGTTTTTAATATCTAATTCATCATTCTACATGTTTTTGTTGACATATATGTATCAACCCAAGCCAGGAACCTCTGAAAATGTCCCTCCCGCTCTCGTTTTTGTTCCCGCTCCCAAGTAACCTTGCTTCTTGGAAGCAATGTGTCTCCAGATGGAGCTAGATGTTGCACAGTTTTTGTCAAAGTTCCAGGGAAGTGGAAGTACAAATATTTTCAACAGGAACAAACCATCTATCAATAGTTTATGTGTCATTATGAACCCATTCTGCAAGTTATGTAATGTAAATGATGCTAGTAAGACCATGAATGTATGTAACAACCTAGGTAAGTGTATTGTTTTGGCAAGAGTTTCATCCTAGGAGGTTTTTCATCTTACAGGCTCATTTGTGTTTCTAAACATGGATGGTCGACAACATTTTTCCCTCCAACATCACCCCAAAGTTAGTATGGAATTCTTCGTCAAAGTCTTAGATGAGTCTTAGTGTTCTAGTCGAGTCTTATATAAAAGTGATTTGGTAATAATTTAAGCTAGTCAGTTAAATTATTTTATTACAAATCACTTGGTCTACTAGATCATGTTGTGTTGCAGATTGGGTATGTAATTTGAGAGTCTAAGCCGAACGTGTATTCCCCCTTTGAGGGTTGAATTGTAAAAAATCTTATGTAAAAAATATTTTAATGCATGGTCCCTCATACTTAGACACCATGGTTAAAATATTAGAGGGTGGAAAAAACATTAAATCCCCTCAAGTGTCAATTAATTAATTTTTCTGGCAAAAATAATTAAATCCTAAGCCAAAAAATTAATTAATTAAAATCAAATTAAAATGTCTTCGGAAAATTAAATTCTCCAAGTGAAAAAATTCGTGGATCTTAAAAGAATTAATTTTTGTAGGTCCTCCACCAAGGAAATATTGAATATTTCAAGAAAAATTGGACCCTTAAACCTTGGTGGTTAAGTCAAAGTCAAATTTTTGAGAAAATTAGCTCAAAATAATTATTTTGAGCTAATAAAAATGGAATTAAATGATAAATTTGAAAAAATTTCAAAAATAAAAATTCAGTGGCAAAGATTTAAAGATGATCAAGTATTTTTCAAGCATCGACATTATTTTGACAAGGATCGAGCAAACTAGCCGTTATTTTCCACTTTCAGGATTTATTTATAAATTAGAGAGTCATTTGAGTCTATCCATCTGATTTCTGACCATGTAATTGTTGCTGAAACATTGATGTAACATTATTGTCTCGCTGGGAACTTTTATTTCTATCATAATAAAGACTTTGGGGTGTAGTTCAAGGTGTTCAATTTGTTGTCGCCCTGATTGTACAAGCGTCGCGACAATGCTCAGGACAAGGGTTGTCACTCTAATCTCGGCCCACTGTTGAATTTGGGGTAGCATCGAATGTGCTCTAGCTATGAAAATTGATGGAGAGGCTAAAGAACATAAAATCTCCAAGACCCAGAAATGGTTTGGGGAAATTCCACCCAGTTAGAGAGATTAAAATAATTAATATTTTTAAGGGAGTTCCTAAATCTAAACTTAGGAAAATTAAAATATTAATGGGTATTAATATAAAACTGGGTGAGAATGTTCTAGATAACATGGATCAAACCAAATCTAATTTAGCCCTTGATTAGAGACTTAAAATCAGCCATTGAAAACTCAACGGGAAAAGTATAAGAGGAGGCTTGAGGGTCAGTTGGAGATACACCAAGATTGATCAATCAGTTTGATTTTTCTGAGCGGGGTTTGCTGAAAAAATTCGAACAAGTGATCTGTTGCAGCGAGGGGCAGTTAGTACATAGCAAAGGGGTAGAGATAGTGCCTGAGGGTCAATGCAGAGCCTGGAGAGGTTGACGCAGAGGCAGCAGGAGCCACACAAAGGTAGTTAGAGATTGCGCAGAGGCTAAGGGGCCTGTGTGGGTAACGTAGAAGGCCAGAGAGATGATGCAGAGAGGCAGAAGGCTAATGCAGAGTGTTCAGGTGCGATGTTGTGGCTATCAGAGCTCACACAGAACCGAGAGGAAGCGCCGGAAGGATATTCGTGGGATAGACTTGCTGAATATTTGTCTCTGAGAATAGGTATTACTACCGTGTAACAATCTTTGTTGGGTGAGCCAGTTCGACACCCTAGTTGTACTCAAGAAATCTGCATAATTACAAATAGCTCAGAATTGCTGCATTGGTTTTCCTACATTGGGTTTTTGCGGGGACGATTGTCCAAAAATAAGGGTGTCCCTTATGTGTTTGTCTAGTATTGTAGTTGTTGATCTGTATATGAGTTAAGGATGCTTTTGTGTTTATTTTCAGTATTTATATGTATAAATAACTTGTTAGTGGAATAAACAAGTAGGTGAAATAAGCCAGGTAATGCAGTAGGGATTTCTAATGGGTAACATTTAGAAATTTCAACATGGTATCAGAGCATTGCAGATCACAAGAGGACTGAAGGCACCAACATAATCAGAAGTATTTGTAGCAGTAGCAACTGTCTCAAGAGACAGAGCTGCTCCTAAGCAGAAAGCAGCAAAGGAGTGATGCAGAGGGCCTGCGTCATCATTTCGAGCCAGAGAGAGGGCCAGCGCAGGGGAAGAGAGAGGAACAAGAGGCTCACGAAGAGCCACGTCAACCTACTCAGTCAGGTAGGCTTGACGTAGTTGGCTAGAGGAGTGATTCAGCTTTTACCGAGATTGCGCGGAGCTGGAAGACTCAGTTTCTTCAGTTGCTAGGGCATAGGGAGCTGTGGACAGATTGTGGATTAGGAAGTTGGTGCGGTGTTATTGTTGTCGAAGCAGAACAGTACCTAATGGGACAGAACCAAGTTAGAGGGAGTTGCTGCCTTGACGGATTTCTAGCCAAGAAATCCAAATCTGAGTTGTAGTTGCAAAGAGGATCGTAGAAGAGCAGATCGACATTTGGCGGGAAGATTTCCAGCAGGTAAATCGAGACTCAGAGGGAGTCTAGGAGAAAACTTCCAGGAGGGAAGTCGAGACTCAGAGGGAGTCCAGAAAAGGAGCGAAGATGACAATAAACGGACTGAGGGATCAAGACAGTTTGGACGGGGCCTCCAACTTTGTCATCTGGAAGGCCAGCATCATATCTATTCTAGATAGACATCGCATCAAGAACTTCGCCTTGAGAACCATGGCTATCCTAGTAGACCCAGCTGATAATGAGAAGTATGAGGATGCAATGGTGAAGGCAAAGTGCATAATCCTTGATGGGGTCAAGGATCATGTCGTACCACATATTGCCGAGAAGAACACGGCAAAGGAGATGTGGGATACTTTGACAGCATTGTATCAAAGCACTTCCGTGCAGCGGAAGATGCTATTAGAGAATCCGTTGCAGTCGTATCAGATGCAGAAAGGGGAGAAGATAGACCTATACCTCCTCAGATTGCAGGAGATTCGAGACTAACTTACTTCCATAGGGGCCACACCGGATCAGTAGTTCATGGTGAGGACAACCCTGAATGCAGTGTTCGAGGAGTGGGAGACATTTTTCCAAGGCATTTTGGGCAAAGTTATTCTTCCAAGATGGGAAGAGATGTGGGAAGCTCTTCGCCAAGAAGAGATCAGACAGTTGACCAAGGCAGGAAGTAGTAGCAAAGGAGGTTGAATCAAGAAAGAGGAGGAAAAGGATGTGACTCCGGCATCTGTGGCACAACAGGGGAAGAGGAAGAAGAAGGACATCTTTAAGGTAAAGTGCTTCCATTGTGGAGAGTTGGGTCATTATACAACCCAGTGTTGCGAGAAGAAGAATAAGGGAGAGGCTTCTAACTCCAAGGCAGCTCTAGCTAAGGCAGAGAAAGAAGTCGAGACTGATAACGACTGTGCCATGAGTGCTCATGCACCTCTAGAGAAGAGGTGGGGTGACATCGAGCTGTAGTCAGGAGGACTACAGAAGATGAGGGGCAGGATCCTTAAGGTACCCAAACCTTTGGATCATATCCGGCTACGGGAGCCCCAAGTGACAGTAGCTGGATGACGGATGTTGTTAGAAGCAAGATGCGATGAAGCGACAAGGCAGTGCTAGAATTCAGGGGTCTGTAGCAGCGTTGTGGGGGTTGCAGCAGCGCGAGAGGCACAGAGGTGGTTGCAACAATGTAGAGAGGTATAGAGATGGTTGCAGCAGTGCGAGAGGCACAAAGGTGTTTGCAACAGCATAGAGGTAGCAGAGGGAGCACAGGATAGCAACAGAGGTAGCTTCAGCATCAAGAGGCTTCCAAACTGACAAGGATGTCAGAGTTGGGTAGAATAGTTACTTTGTTGGGTCCCTATAATATTAGTGATTACCCCATTACTACTGTAGTTGCATCCCTTATTAATATTGTTGTGCCCCTATTATCCCCATATTGTTATTACTGTGCCCCATAGAATCCCTCTATTGTTATTTTTGTGGCTTTATATTATTATTGTTAGGTCGGTTGGGTTATATTGTGACTCCTTAAACTCCTATATATAGAAAGGAGGTTTTGTCATTTGAATCATTCAGGAATTGTTCATTTAGGTAATGTAAAGGAGGTTGCCCCCCCGAAGAGGTTAAATTCTAAGGTGTTGATCTATCTTTTCTATCTTTTCTTGAGCTGGTTTCATAACATTTGGTATCAGAGTTTTGGATTCTAGGGTTTTGCTGCTCCAAATAGGTCATTGTGGCATTTTCACTATAACATTTTTCTGCGACGTTTCAGAAGCTAAAAACAAAAACCCATTTGAGAAGAAATCGCGCTGAATCTCGGGTCCGAATTTCAGAGCTTTTTTGCATTATATTTGTGGAGATATGATCTGAGGAAGTTGGTCTTTTTGTAGACTCTTGAATTACATTCCAAACAGTTGATCTGGGGAAAATCATCATAACTTTCTCTCTGAGCATCGGATTGAAATTTCGTAAGAAGGTACAGAAAAATGACGGACTGTAGTTTCTTGTATATATTTTTCAGAGCCAAAATTCAAAACAGTGACTCGTGGCACGTCGTACAAGTTTGTTGTACTGAACTAGTCTATAATTAGGTCACTGTGGGAGATTTCACATAACTCTTCCTTGGAGAATCCAATTTGGATCAGACTAGTGGCATTGGAAAGAGGACACAAAGGGCTACTGCAGGTCGCAATTTCAGAACCAGATGATCTAAAAGTACAAAAATACATCAGAGACAATATCGAGCTCCTACAAAGTGAAAAAATGTGTGTAGATTCTTTTAAATTTTTGCTTAAGATTGGTTTGAAAAATTATTTTGAAGGAATTCAAAGGGCATAGTAGAGCATTATTATCGATCACTGATGCCCCGAGGAAGAAAATGCAAACACCTAGTAAGCAACCTGAAAGCTCTAGCATGATTCATGAAGAAGAGGAAGAGATGCTACATGATATATCAAAATTACAAGAACAAGTGCAACAAATGTCACTCTCACAAAAGTTAACAAAAGCTAAGATAAATGGCATGGAATCTAAGATAAAGGGCGTGGAAGCTAAGATGGATGATTTGAAGTTAGATTTGAAGACAAATTTGAAGAGAGACATGGCAGATTTGAAGACAGATTTGACAAATTTTCTACAAAAAATACTTACTAATGGTGAAAAGGTAGTAAAGGAAACTCATGATGCGAACAAAAGAAATGTTAATCATGATTTCATAGACTCTAATGTGGGATCGAAGACCCACCATATTCCAAAAATCGATATGAGGAAGTTTGATGGCAAGGATCCCGCAACATGGATATTACAGATGGAGCAATTTTTTGATCTCAATAATGTGCAAAACATACAAAAGGTATGTATTGCAACTTTATATTTGAAACCAAATCAGTTTGTATGGTATCAATGGCTTTGCTCTTGTAAACAAATTATCACTTAGGCAATTTTTACGAAAGAATTGACAGCACATTATGAGGATACAGAAAGCAACACTCCTTTTAGCCAATTGATAAGTCTCAAACAAAAGGGTTCAATAATGGAGCACATTGAGTTCCAAAAATTGAACATAAGGGTAAAAAATATTCCAGAGGAGCATAAGATTGATGTGTTCATAGGGACTTTAAAGGATAATATCCAACATGATGTTCGCCTTTGGGAACCTGATTCATTAGAGAAGACATTCAGGTTAGCAAGAAAAATGGAAAGCAAAATTATGGCAACTAGGAAGCATACCACTCACAACTGTAAAGATAGAAGTGTTGTTGCCCCTAGTCTTCCACAACCTATAAGGTTGACACCACAACAATTGAAAGAAAAAAGAGCAAAAGGGCTTTGTTACAGTTGTGATAGCAAATACACTAAAAGTCATAAGTGTGTTGAGAAGAAATTATTCTACATAGATTGCGAAGAGGAAGAAGAAAAGGAGCAAGAAAGGTCAAAAGAAGAGGATATACTCCAAGAACAAAGCCTAGATAAAGAAGAAATTGATCCGACCATATCTTGTAATGCATTGGCGGGAATTACCACTCCTCAAACCATCAAGATAGGAGGACAAATCAAGAAGAAAAAGGTAATAGTGTTGATTGATTCAAGAGGTACCCACAATTTTATTCATTTTAAGGTAGCAAAAGAATTGAATTGCTTCTTATATCCAGAACCAAAGTGTCAAGTGATGGTTGCAAATGGAGGAACAAGAAATTGCGTGCCATAATATCAAGCTATCGATGGGAGAATATGTATTGACTAGCCTAATGCTTTCCATTCCAATGGGAGGTGCTGATGTTGTACTAGGAGTCCAATGGCTACAATCCTTGGGTATAATAGCTTTTAATTTTCAAGAACTTTTCATGAAATTTTCTGTGGAAAGAAAGGAAGTTGAATTAAGGGGTATTGTAGGGAAACCGGGAAAGATAATCAGCTCTAACGGTATGACAAAGCTTCTAAAAAGGGAACAAAGGGGTGTAATTGCACAATTATGTTCGCTAGATGTTTCCACATTGGAATCATCTATTTCTCTAGATCTCGAAAAAGTCTTGGACAATCATTCCAAAGTATTTGAGACTCCCAAAGGTCTCCCACCTATTCTTGATCATGATCATGCTATTCATCTAATTCCAGGAAGTGTTCCTCCAAATATCAGGCCATACAGATATCCCTATGCCCAAAAAAGTGAAATTGAACGTATGGTTGCAGAAATGCTAGAGGCTGGTATAATTCAATTGAGTCAAAGTTCTTTCTCTACTCCAGTAGTATTAGTGCACAAGAAGGATGGATCATGGCGCATGTGTCCAGATTATAGGGAGCTCAACAAGATCACTATTAAAGATAAGTTTCCTATTCCTTTCATTGATGAATTACTAGATGAATTGCATGGATCAATTTACTTCACCAAGTTGGATCTTCATTCAGGATATCATCAAATCAGAATGAAGACTGAAGACATTCCGAAAACAACATTTAAAACTCATGAGGGTCATTATGAATTTTTGGTCATGCCTTTTGGCCTTACCAATGCACCTTCAACATTTCAAGGTTTGATGAATTCCATTTTCAAACCATTCCTTAGAAAATTTGTGTTAGTATTTTTTGATGATATACTAATCTACAGCAAGTCTTGGAAGGATCATGTTGAACATGTTGATAGGGTGCTACAACTATTAGAGGAGAAACAACTATATGCAAAAAGATCCAAATGTTTCTTTGGAGTACAAGAGGTGGAATATCTGGGTCATATTGTATCTCATGAAGGAGTTAAGGTAGACCTTAGCAAAATTAAAGCCATTAAGGAATGGAAAATCCCCACATCCATAAAGCATCTGCGAGGATTTCTCGGGTTGACAAGGTATTATCGCAAGTTTGTTAAGAATTATGGGAGAATAGCAGTACCTCTAACAACATTATTGAAGAAAGATGCATTTTCATGGACTCTAGAAGCAATAAAGGCCTTCGAACATCTTAAAGAGGCAATGTGCCAAGCACCGGTCTTAGCTACACCGGACTTCACAAAAACCTTTATTGTAGAATGTGATGCTTCAAGAAATAGAACTGGTGCTGTTTTCATGCAAGATGAAAGACCCATTGCTTTTGAAAGTCGTCCAATCAAGGGAAAGTTTTTACACAAAGCTATTTATGAGAAGGAAATGTTGGCAATACTCCATGCACTTAATAAATGGCGACCCTACCTAATGAGAAGACACTTCAAGGTAAAAACCGATCATGATAGCCTTAAATACTTTTTAGAACAAAGATTATCCTCTGAAGAGCAACAAAAGTGGGTCACAAAGATGTTGGGTTATGACTTTGAAATCATCTACAAAAAAGGGAGGCAAAATGTGGTGGCAGATGCACTCTCAAGAAAGGATGAGGATGTGGAAGCATTGTTGTGCGCCATTTCTATTATCCAACGAAATTGGATAAATGAAGCAAGGGAGGAATGGAAGAATGATGAAGAAGTGTGGGCACTTATTCAAAAGTTACAACAAGATTCTAGTACGTCTGATACATTTAGCTGGCAAAATGATTCTTTATGGTACAAAGATCGCTTATACCTTTGTAAGAATTCCCAACTAAAACAAAAGATTCTTATGGAATTGCACACTTCTCTCTTAGGAGGGCACTCAGGATTTTTAAAAACTTACCATAGGGTTAAGAAGGAATTTTTTTGGGATGGCCTTAAATCGGATATTCAAAAATTTGTGGCGGAATGTTTGGTTTGCCAACAAATAAAGTTGAAACAATTAAGACACCGGGTCTATTACAACCTTTACCCATTCCAAGCCAACGTTGGGAGGAGGTTTCAATGGATTTTATCACAAGTTTACCCAAGTCTGAGGGAAAGACTATCATCATGGTGGTAGTTGACAGACTTACCAAGTATGCACACTTTTGTGCATTATCACATCCATTTAAAGCCAGTACAGTTTCTACTGCATTTATGGAAACAATTCAAAAGCTACATGGAAACCCAAAGATTATTGTAAGTGACAGAGATCCCATTTTCACTGGAAATTTTTGGACAAAATTATTTTCTTCTCTTGGCACTGAGTTAGCTCATAGCTCATCTTATCATCCTCAATCTGATGGGTAAACTGAGATAGTAAACAAATGTTTGGAAGGATATCTTTGTTGCTTTGTATCTGATAAACAGACACAATGGGTCAAATGGTTGCCTCTGGTTAAATGGTGGTATAACACTTCCTTCCATATAGCAACAAAAATGACCCTATTTATGGCACTTTATGGATATCAGCCACCATCCATCACATCATATTTAAGAGAAAATTCTAAGGTTCAAGCAGTGGAACATCACATCGAACATCAACAACAAGTCCTCCAACTCTTAAAGGATAACCTCGTGTTGGCACAAAATAGAATGAAACAACAGGCAGATCAACATCGCAGCGAAAGAAGTCTTGATGTAGGTGATTGGGTATTCCTACGGCTACAACCATATAAGCAAATGTCCCTTAAGCAAGCTAAGAAGGATAATAAATTATCACCAAAGTATTATGGTCCGTACAAGGTGTTGCAAAATATTGGTACTATGGCATACAAATTGGAGCTTCCTGCAGCTTCTCGATTGCACCAAGTTTTCCATGTTTCATGTTTAAAGAAGGTTATAGGCAACAAGCTCCCAGTTCAAACAATATTGCCAGAACTTGATGAGGAAGGAAAAATTATATTGGAACTAGAAGCAGTCACAGAAACAAGAACTCAACAGCTACGAAATCGATCAATTTCGGAGTATCTTATCAAGTGGAAGAACTTATCCCCTGAAGATTCCAGATGGGAGGATGAGAATTTTATACAGAAGCATCCAAAACTACTCAAGCATTGAGGGCAACACGTTTTTGAAGGAGAGGGGCATGTTGGGTCCCTATAATACTAGTGATTACCCCATTACTATTGTAGTTGCATCCCTTATTAATATTGTTGTGCCCCTATTATCCCCATATTGTTATTACTGTGCCCCATAGAATCCCTCTATTGTTATTTTTGTGGCTTTATATTATTATTGTTAGGTCAGCTGGGTTATATTGTGACTCCTTAGACTCCTATATATAGAAAGGAGGTTTTGTCATTTGAATCATCCAAGAATTGTTCATTTAGGTAATGTAAAGCAGGTTGCCCCCTCGAAGAAGCTGAATTCTAAGGCGTTGATCTATCTTTTCTATTTTTTCCTAAGCTGGTTTCATAACATACTTACTTCTCAGTAACTGAGTTGCAGTGCAGCAGTTAGCAGTGGTAGTGCTATGAGCAACATGATGCAGCATGTTGAGAGGGAGCTGCAGTACAAATGTAGCAGTGGCAGTGGCAGAGCCATGGGCAGCAGTACAAGAAGCAGTAGTGCAGTGGATGTAGGGCAGCAGGCCCAGCATCAACACAGGTGCTGGTGCTGGAGGATCAGTGTGATGTTCAGTGGTGGAGCATTACTAGAGCACATTCCTCGTTAAGAGGGAGTGTTGATTTAGGGTAGCATCAGATCTGCTCTAGCTATGAAAATTGGTGGAGAGGCTAAAGCACATGAGATCTTCAAGACTTAGAAATGGTTTGGAGAAATTCCACCCAGTTAGAGAGATATTAAAATAATTAATATTTTTAATGGAATTTCTAAGTCTAAACTTAAGAAAATTAAAATATTAATGGGTATTAATATAAAACTGGGTGAGAATGTTCTAAATGACATGGATCAAGCCAAATATAATCTTAGCCATTGATTAGAGACTTAATCTCGATCATTGAAGACTCAACAGGAAAAGTATAAGAGGAGGCTTGAGGGTCAGTTGGAGTTACACCAATATTGATCAATTAGTTCAATTTTCTGGAGCAGGGTTTGTTGAGAAAATTCGAACAAGTGATCTGTTGCAAAGAGGGGAAGTGAGTGCATAGCAGAGAGGCAGAGATAGTGCCAGAGGGTTAGCGCAGAGCCTAGAGAGGCTAACACAGAGGTAGCCAAAGCTACGCAGAGGCAGCAGGAGCCATGCAGAGGCAGCTAGTGATTGTGCAGAAGCTGAGGAGCCTGCGTGGGTGACACAGAAGGCCAAAGAGATGACACAGAGAGGTAGAAGGCTGACGCAGAGGGTTCAGGAGTGACGTTGTGCCTAGCAAAGTTGACACAGAGCCAAGAGGAAGCACCGTAAGGATTTTCGTGGGACAGACTCGCTGAATATTTGTCTCCAAGAAGAGGTATTACTGTCGTGTAACAATCTTTGTTGGGTGAGCCAGTTCGGCACCCTAGTGTACTCAAGAAATATGCATAAACCCTCAGAATTGTTGCACCGGTTTTCCCGCGTTGGGATTTTCCGGGACGATTGTCCAAAAATAACGATGTCCCTTGTGTGTTTGTCAAATATTTCAATCGTTGATCTGTATATGAGTTAAGGTTGCATTTGTGTTTATTTTCAGTATTTATATGTATAAATAAATTCTTAGCGGAATAAACAAGTAGGTGAAATAAACCAGATAATGCAGTAGGGATTTCTAATGGGTAACATTTATAAATTTCAATATCCACTCCGTTCTAGTTGTCTCTTGACATCAGGCTGTGGGGGGTAGTCCCTATGGAATGAATTGAAGGAAAGCAAGTTGAGAATCAACTTACTTGGGAGACATGGATGAGCGGCCTAGCCACTTGGTTGAAATCAAGCAAAATTATGATTAAATTAGATTTTCTATTATGAAACCAGTGTCTTGGAGTCACAAATTCTTGCTTCTTATTAATTGGAACCAAATAACTGGATGGACACCCACTGTTTGAATGATTGACTAACCTATGTGAGATGCTTATGCAAGAGATTATGAGTGGCTGCTATCTTGGATTAAGATTGGTTAGATTAGATTTATCTTAAGAGTACTTAACAATGTTGTGATGCAATTTTAAACAAAACAAGCTTCAAGAGGTACATGTATAAACTTCAAGTAACCAATTCACCAATTAACACAAGATGTTATGCCAAGCTATGAGATAATTAATGAGATTAGTCAATTTTATATGTATCTCACCAATAAATATTCAGAAAATTCAGACTTGATCAATGTTATAACAACAATAAGAAAATGTTAAACCAAAAATGCTTATGCTTGCCTAAGATCACAAAAATATGCCAACATAGAAAATTATGTATGTTAGCCTTCTCAAGATGTATCTTTCAGCGAAATTTCAGATTTGAAGTATAAATTGCAGCAGTAAGTTAACCCACAGATTAGCAAATAGTGATGTCAACACCAATGCCCAAAAATTCCTAAAAATAGTAAAAGATGTCAGATTTGGGGAAAATCAATTTTTTGGATTTTCTAGGGCTTCACTTAGAAAATTTCAGATCTGATATACTTATTTCAGTTGTGAAACACTGATAGATCAGTAAGCTAAAATTTCCAGAAATAGGTAACCAATATTTCAAGAAATGACAAAATCCACTAAAACTTGAAAATTTCCAATTTGAGGGCTTAGGAGAGTTTGATTCAGCAATTTTCAGAACTTCTAGGTTTATGACAGATCAACAAATTGATAATACTACAGATAATCCCCACAATGTCTACACATAGTAAGTTTGCAAAAAAAATTTGAAAATTCAGATTTTTTAGACTTTAATTAGGATATGATTAAGAAATGTTCAGATTTGATTTTTCACAGTTATGCAGGAATTTTCAGCAAGCTAAAATGTCAGATCTAGGTCAAATTATAGATGTCCAAGTGGCGAACAATTGTGAAATCGAAGATTTTGCAATTCTAAACAATTTTGACCACATATAGAATTTGATTTTAGGGCCCAATTATTTGTGTTTTGCTTGCTGTAATAAAATTGCAGAAAAATAAGGGTTTAGAGCAATGTTGCATTAATCGTTATCGGGATAATATCGACGCGAGGAAAAAATCAGAAAAAATCGTAATTATTGGGAAATAATAAGGAAAAATTTGTTTGGTACAAAAATATTCATTTATTTTTTTCATTTTTTTCAAATTTTTTAATATCTAAACCATCTACAACATAAAATAAATACATTGACACATAAATATAATAAAGGAACTAATATATAGGATGTTTAATATCATTTCTAGTGCTAAAATCACATATAACATTGAATCATGTCCTAAATAGTAAGTCCTAACTCCTGAGTCCCAATTCAGCCTCAAAATATCAACAAAAAATATAATAATGTATCTCATCATGTCATAATGTCATATACAATAAAATGAAGAAAATAACTAAAGTCTAATCCTATTGATTTCCTCTGCCCCTCTTGCGAGAAAATGCCACAGCTTTCCCTTTCCCTCTAGATGTAGATGTTGGTGTTGGTGGAGTTGGCAGTGGAGTCTGTTGTGCTCTAGAAGCTGAAGAACTAGAAGTAGGAGCTATAGGAGGTAGACCACGTCCTCTACTGGTGGCAGGGGTAGCCCGGGCAGGTGGTGTCACTTGGAAACATCACAATCTCCCAATCCTGAAATCTTGAAAAATTGGTAAGTCTGCTGCATTTTGAATGAAATCTAAAATTCTACTTTCTCCATATGAAATCCAATGACGCTGGAACCACTCTAAAACATCTTGAGTCATTTCATGGTAATGTTAAAAATTTAAGTAAAAGGATGAAAATGAAGATTAAGGAGAATGTCACTTTTACTTTAAGAATTTAACATTACCATGAATAGCATATCAATACTAGGGCTTAGACTTGATCATTAAGCTGCCCCACTCAAAAATTATTTGTTTCTTTCAAAAAAATTACATTTCGAACATTTAGCATCCCTTATAAAACCTCACCGCGATAAAATCGGAAAAAGTCGGGTATATAAAAAAAAAATTGGCGATAATATCGGATATTACTCACGATAATATCGGCAGCGGGAAATTATTGCAATAAAATGATAATATCGCGATATTATCGCGATTTTAACAACACTGGTTTAAAGATCAAAGCTTAGGCTCAAGGCCTCGAAGATCCTACCATTGAAAATCGTTGAAACTTTGGGATAATGTTGCCGCTTGCTAGATATGAATTTTGAGACCTTAATCCTGCAAAATCGCCAATGTTTAACCTCAAAACTTCAAATTAGGGTTTCAAGCCAAATTTGGGGGAGAAAGAGGTCAAGAAATGGAGATCAAGGTCATGGGAGTAGAATTTGCAGGTATAAAAGGGTCAAGATGATAGATCGGGGGTCAATGGAAAAGGCCGCAAAGAGTCAACGCTGGGGGAGAAGAATCCTCTAAGGCTTGACGTTGGGCAAAAAGGTCTCCAAGAGGTGGACACTGGAGGGTTTGAAGGCTGAAAAGGGTAGGCAAACCCTCAAAGGGCAGTCATCTAACCCTTCAGAGGGAGGTTGAGGCCGAAGGAAGCCATGACTAGGCCCTAGAAGGCCTAAAACCCTCTGCACTGGGGGCTGGAGAGGAGGCTGAGGCTTGTAGGCCTCACGGCCTGCCTTAGAGAGGCCAAAAAGTGCAACGCAGGAGGAGGAAGGGATGACGCAGACGCTGATGGGCCTGATCAAGTCCTAGGAAGGCCAAAAACTGAAAACCCTTGCTCTGAATATTTTTTTTATGCTTCAGCTCTTTGATTTTCTGAAAATTCTGTTGTGGGAAACCTGCAAAAAAATTCAAGAGACTAGATCTTACTCGCAAGGGTCTAGATCTAGCTCTTCTTCCACTTAACTCCTTGATCGAACTTGCAAAAATAAAAATAGAAACACCCAAACTCCAAATATATACAAAATAAATCTAAAAGCCCAACCCAAGCTAGAAAGATAAATTACAATTACAATTTACAATTTAATTTACAAAACATACATGGGTTTTTAAATGAGTTTGAGAAAATAAAATTTTCAATATTTTTTACTTGAAAGAATGACTAAAATGCTTCAAAAAAATTAATGATTCACTATAGCCCAAGCAAAGATTAAATCCACCATATAAAAACTAGAGATCCAAGCAACAATGATTCTTGCCCAAGTTTGTGAACTTGAAGGCCAAAGACTGAAGTACCTGCAAGCACTATGAATTTATCTCAAAATAATTTGTTAGACCACATGGGGAATCAAACCACCTAAGATTAGCCCAAAACTATCAATAGTATGGTTCTATTTCCATCTAATGATAAAAACAAATTTTACCAATATTCAACACAACATAGAGATGTTCGTAGTCAGCACATACCACAAATCAATAAGTAAGAACACTTTGAATTGCATACCAAAGTCTTTTATTATGATAGAAAAAATAGTTCCGAGCAGGACAATAATTTACACAATGCTTCAACAACAATTCTAGTCAGAGATCAAAATGACTAGAGACTCAAATGACTCTAATTTATAGATAAATCCTTCAAATAGAAAAATAACGGCTAATTTATTTGATCCTTGTCAAAATAATCTTGGTCGTTGATAAATACTTCAAGATCATTTAGTCTTGGCCTTTGATTTCTTATTTCTGAGGAATTTTCGAATTTATCATTTAATTCCCTTTTAATTAGCTCAAAATTAATTATTTAGAGCTAATTTCCTAAAAATGTTGACTTTGACTTAACCACCAAGGTCCAAGGGTCCAAATTTTCTTGAAAAGACAAAATTAGCGTGTGGGCAAAGCCTAGTTTGAAATCTACTCCCCTCATTAGCCATCACCCTGTTCTTGAGAACTTGATGCTCCATATCATCAAAAGGAACCCTTGCATGTCCCAACCTTGATGAGTGAGAAAGTGACTCATCTAAAGGGGTAAAACAAATGTTATATCATAAAGAGAAAGCTTTGATCCTTGAGCTATGCACCATATAAAGCCATTACCAAAAAGTAGTAAAAGGTGCATGAGACAGGTGGAAAAAGAAGGCCAAGGAAAGAAGTAACTCATGCCTCCACAATTGCTCCCTCCATTATATCTATATTGTTAAGATGTGTACCTCCATTAGTTGGTCCCCCAACCATGGCACTTGGTTAGGAAGTCTTTCCACTCCATTGTCGCCTATTCTAATTTCTCCCTGACACCTATGGATCGAAGGTTGATCTTGGAAATGTCACCTCCTCTTAGGGGTTGGAAGCACCTAATAGGATCGATTACCTAGTCACCCCTACAAAGGCAGGGGACACTTTTACAAGACTTGATCTAGTTAAATATTTGAAGTTGATCCCAATTCGAAGTATTATTATGCCCATAACAATTGAGTATGGTCCACTTTGATTCATCTATGCTTATTGTCTATCTTGAATCGTAGCTTCCAAAACCCTACTTGCCTAGGGATTCACACCAACCCCTAGTTTCCTAGCTTGGCTTGAAAGGGTCAAATTAGGAGAGAGAAAATATGGATAAAAATAGAGTATGATCACCAACCAACTAGACCAGTCCCTTGCCCCTTGGGAATGTGGAGTCTAGGATGAGATAGATTAGACAAAAATGTTTCTAAGGAGGTTCAAATTTGATGCCCTCTCAACAAAATTTCAATCATTTACTTACACAATGGGAAAATGGATTTTCATGGTAGAGCTTCTATGAGTTCACCACTAGGACAATTCATTACATATTATGTATGAGTAATGCATGCAATATTCATATAGATAGCAATTCAATTAATCTTCAACAAATTAGGGCACAATTTAGCATAACCTAGAATCAATTATTCCATACATTAGACATAAAGAAATAAATATTCAACAATTAAGTGCACTTACAAGATAACATGTAAGATTTCCATCGATTAGACCAATCAACAGCTCCAAAAACTATCCAAGATCAGCTCCAAATATCAAAATGCATCCAAGATATCCAATTCTTCCACAAGAGAACAAGTCTGAATTCCTCTAATGAGGCCAAAAATCCAAAAGGTGTGATGATGAGAAGTTACAATGATATGTTCTTCTACTTATATGAGGCATACAAATGCCTAATTAGCCTACTAGCCCTAATGTGAAAATATAAACTAGGTCAAAAGCTGACCTAGTAGCCTTTGACAAACTAAATAAAACTCCACATGTGCAAGACAAAATATTGATGTCATGCCAATGAATGCCCTCTGAGGGCTAACGTTGAAGGAAATGAGTGCCTTAGCAAGTGTAGAGGTCCTCTAAAATCAAAGTCTAAGGGTTGGTCGTAGATCTCTGTCATAATCATCCTGTGGACTCCAATTTTGGGTTTGGGGCACAAAATGGGTCTCATGGGTCTTCCTATGGCCAATATGCCTTACTATGTTCCAACGTTGAGAGCACTGAATATGGTGCTAGGCCTCCCATGTCTCAAGGTATGAGACAAACCTCATCTAGTCCCTGGATCGACTGTCTGTCTCTGTGATCACTGGTAAGGCGATTGGGGGCATGCTGGTTCAGGTGCTTCATTCCATGAAAGTGAATGATATAGGGCGAAGTGCAAGAATGTTGTAAGTGTTGAAGGTGCCCCTAGATATAAGTGATGTTCCACAATTGTCTGAAGGCACATGCCTCTCAACGCCTCACCTGTGAGTGTCGATGTCCCTCTGTAAGACCTGGACACAAATAAGTTGCCCAAACCTATAGATGGAACCACCTGTCAATCATAGACAATATCCAATGTTGCAACTTTCACCATTAGGTACATTTATCATTATTACATCTAAGTGAACCAAGCTTGAAAGTAATGGGCAAACTAACGCTTCATACAAGGCTTCTCTTCCAAAATCATGGCCTTAGTCATGTAATGGTGTTACTTCTCTAGGTAGGAGTGGTTAATTGACGATCCTATTAGGTGTTTACAACCCTCAAGGGGAAATGACATGCCCTTTGTCCACCTTTCAATCGATAGGTGCCATGTGAATAATGATGGAACAGAGGGGGAAAGACTCCATGGCCAAGTGCCATGGTCAAAGGGATTGGCTATGATGGAGTACCTCATCCTGGGTGTATAGATGTGAGGAGGGAGCAATCGTGGATGCATGAGTTACCGACTTGGCCTTTGTTTTTCCACCCCTCTTATGCATTTTTCTTTTTGTTGATTCTTCTTTGTATTACTATTCATAGCTCAAGGAATAAGAGCTTGCTTTGTATGATGTATAATAGTTATCACCCCCTTATCGATGGGGCAGTTCATCTCCCATCAAGGGTTGGACATGCAAGTGTTCCCTGTCTTCTATGAGATAGGGCAACATTAGCCTAGGAACCAGGTGATAGCCATATGAGTGAGGTAGAGCTCATGCTTGGCTTTTGCCCACGTGCTAATTTGTAAGTGTCGACCATCTTTTGCATTTTGGTTTTTTTTTTTTTTTCTTGTGGCCAACATATGCTCTTTCTGTTTCTTTTAGGTGCATCAACCTCCCAAGGCACATTTCCAAGGCCTACCTAGGTATGAGGATATGTGGGTGCAAATCCCAATGAACTAGTGGTCAGTTGAGCCCAAAGAATGGAGGCGGAATAGGGGCTCATAATGCGAGATGGAAATTGATAAAGCCAAAAATTTATAACCAAAGGAAGGTTTTAAAGTATACAGTACTATTGACGGTGCTGGACCCACCAACATTCAGGGGATCACCCCGGTATGAAGTCCCAACTAGACCTCACACAGTTTGGTGTGGGAGTCCCATCCGGTATGATGGCCCAGTTGCCATTATTTTAAAGATTTGCCTCAACTCTTGCTTGTCAGCACAAGAGAAAGGTCTTCTTTGTCTTCGAGAAGTGAGATTCGCATGCCTGGTGATTGCTAGTGTTACTTGTGTCAATGGTTCTTTCACTGTAGAGGGAGAGGGTGGGAGTGAGTCCCAAGTCACTTGGGAGGAAGCCCCAACTCTGTTAGGAACACACGACACAACAAGGCATGCACAGCCACCAGAACAACAATCCACACGGATGCGGCAGTCACAACACATAAGAGAAGATAACACGTACAACACTCAACGGATGAGTCCGCACGAGTGCAGCGGTTGTTATATCAAGTTTTATGTGAAAGGTTTGTCTGATGTCCAGGGAGGTAAACAACACGAGCAAGACAGTGTTAACAGCATATACAACGCATTTTCATTAATAGATATGTATTACAACAAGTGAATGAATTCAAGTGTTAAACACAGGTTAAAGCAACATGCATTACAAGTGTTCAAGATTAGTCTTACAACAATTACAAAACATGTGTGAAAACGAGTTGGCCTGTGAGCGGGCTTCTGAATTAATCGAAAGTTCCAAGACACATCGTTACACCATACATCACTAATCCCGTGGGCGGGGTGTTGGAGCCACTACTTACTCAAAGAAAAGATTACAGACTCTCAAGGCTATGTGGGAGGAGCTGAGGTGAAAAGTCCTTTGCATGTACAAATGAGGGGGTATTTATAGCCAAAGGTGACATTGACCTTTGTGATAGTTTGTCTACCCTCATGACTGTTTGACTTCCATGACTTTTCGACTTTACATAACTCTTTGTACAACAAGTGGGTCTCTTGGACTTCCATGTTACATTACATTGATTGACAGTATGGCCCACAATAGAGATGTGGACGACATGACTCATGACATGACTTGACATGACAGTGTTGGTACATTCGTACTGCTGCTAGTGTGCATGTCGAACTGTAGTGCTGCTGGGTGATGGATGTCCTCATGGTGTGTCACATCTTCACCTCTGCATAGCAAAGTGCGCGGAGTCCTCAGTGGTCGTTGGTTCGCTTGATGTTGCTTTTGCACGTTGCTCCTTGCTTGTATGTTGATAAGCTCGACAGGTTCGTCCGTTCATGAAAGGTGCATGTTCGTCCGTTCGTCTGTCCGTGAGCACTTCTTGCATGTTTGCTCGTCCATCCGTACACGAACACTTCTTTGCATGATCATCCGTTCGCGAGCATATCTCTTTGCATGCATCATCTGTTCATACGTTTGTGAATTTGTCTTTCTGCATGTGCTCCCTTCGTTCATCCCATTCGTCGTCGTGCCATGTTTGTTTGTGTACCTGTACCTATAGTCACTCAAGACGAGATGACATCAAATCCAAAAACCTCCTAGTCTACTATGATACATGATCATTTCAGATGCAGGTGTCTGGGAGAGGTAACAAGGTTGCAAGGCGGGATGGAGGCTCCGAGCACTGCTGATAAGAACTGCGCAAGAGTCATTGGGTGATGAAGATGGGCAATCCGGATCGGCAGTGACTATCCACAGGGTATGGCTCAGCTGGAGGTCAAAACTGCGCAGTTTTTGAGAGGAACAACACGGGTTGTGGGAACGTTGGGCAGGCCAAATCTGCGCAATTTCTACAACGAGCGGGCAGTGGGAGCTTGGCAGACAAAACTGCACAATTCATGGAGGAAACTAGCAGCTGGCTGTCGGGACACTAGCAAGAAAAACTGCACAATTCCTTGAGGGAACTGACAATCAGCTGCTGGGTCACTGGCAGCAAAAACTGCGCAATTCCTGACGGGAACTGACAGTCAGCTACTGGATCTTGGCAGCAAAAACTGCGCAATTCCTGGAGGGAACTAGCAATCCACTGCTGGTGGGAAGAACTGTGCTGATGCTGGGAGGTTAGCATGCTGATCACCTCTGCGCAGTTTCTGAGCTGAGTGGACTGCTGGGCAGCAGAGGGCTTGCTCATGAAAACTGCGCAATTTCCTTGGTGAGTAGTCGGTCGACTATGGGAGGCATGGCTGGAAAAACTATGCAATTTGCTGAGGGAGACAGGGACGAGCATTGGGTGTCTGTCTGCGCAATTTTCCCAGTGAGCGGAGCAGGTAAGGTCTGTAGCCTCTGCGCAATTTTTGAGGGGATTGGGTCCCAGGGTGGCTATCGGGTCAAACTCTCTGGTTGACCAGCATGAAGTTTGATTGATTTGCTTGCAGGCAACACAGCTTGAAATGACTTGCGTGGTGCTTCTGCGCTGTTCTAGGTGACAGTCGATCGAGTCGATGGCGGGGTGATGGTCCGACTGTCAGAGGGGAGTCCAGTCGTTAGAACTTCAGCAAAATGATTAAGTGTGTGAACGAGTGAAAGATGCATATGTGATCTTGCAAACACACTCTTACATGACTCGATGACGAGATGACTCAAACCATCTAAAAACACATATTCAACATGACTGACCGACGATGTAAGTGACAAGCGCGATACTTGTGATTGATCGTTGGTCGACCGTGGCGACGCTTGCACGACAGTGAATGTGACTCTGTGTCTGAGTGTGACAGATGTTTTCATAGCGAACACAACATGTACACACGAAGCGAAGACCTTGAGCATGACCAAAACATGGTCGCAAACATGACTTTGACATCAACATGCAAAAACTTGGGTAAAATGAACAAGCAAGGTGGGTGCAAAGACTCACACGAGCTCACGGAGTGAACCCAAGTGTGTGTAGTGATCAAGTGAATTTCTCAAGGGAGGCTTCGAAATTGGGTGCAGGCCAAAATTTTGGAGAGTGGTTGTAGCCGCTACAACAAGTACAAATGAGATTATATATTGAAATAAAAAAGATATTTAATTTTTTTATTATTCAATGTCAATTAAAAAAGGTCTATATCAAGTTATATATTATTAAAAGGGGGTTATATTTAAAAGAATCAAATTTAAAGTAATAAATTCTCAAAAGCTATTATTAAAAATTTAAATAACTTACTAATAATTAAAAAAGGTTACATAAAAAGTTAAACGAAGTCAAGAAAAAGTGAATTATTAGGGTATTTTTGATTGAAGGAAAAATGGAGTCATTCATTGAAAAGAAAAGAATGGAATCTATCACGGAAGGAAAAGGAAGGTTTTCATAAATTTTATATAACTATGCTCTAGTGCTATATAGAATTAAAGAGACTCTTGCAAGAAAAGATGCTACTATTTCTATCTCGCCCACCGAAGATAAAAATTATATAAACCCTACATTCACTAACCAATTGGTGATTCCCAAGTCAAATATAATAATAAAATTAGACCTTTGAAACACAAAACAACATGACATAACCAATTTACAATTAAACATTGGGGACTATATCACAATTCTCTTTTCAATCCCTATGGGGCAATTGAAGTGACATAATTTTGAGTTCACCCTAGATGAAATCACTAGGGTTCTTCATTTTAAATAAGAAGAAAAATTTTCTGACATTTTCCTACAAGAAGAAAAAATGTTAGGCCAGAAGGTAACTCTTCAATGCAAATTGTGTTTATTCATTAAAATTGTTCATGGTTATACGAGGAAGAGACTCTTGGGCTTCACCTCCCAGTGTCTCTTCATTTTCTTATTCTCCATTATTTACTATTTACATTATTTACAAATGTTCATCCAATCCCAATGATTAGGTGTCAACATTCCTTCCTTTGTCTGAAGGGATGTTGGTGAGTCCAAACATCATTTTGAATCTTTCAAACTTTTATTTTCCAAGTGCTTTGGTGAAGATGACAGCAATCTGCTCATTAGTGGAACAATGGCATAGATGGATTGTCGTGGCCTCAACATGATGTTGAATCAGATGATATTTTGTATTCATGTGTTTCGTTCGATCATGGAACTTTGGGTTCTTGGCCAACTTTATTGCAGAGGTGTTGTCAATCATAAGCGGACTTGAAAGTGCTTGTTTTACCTGCAAATCTTCCAGAATTTTCCTGACCCACAATTTCTTTTGTTGCCTCAGCTGCTGCCACATATTCTACCTTTGTTGTGGAATCTGTTGGAACTGATTGTTTGCGTGTTCTCCAAGAGACAGCTCCCGATCTAAGACTCATAACATAACCTGAAGTAGATATCCCAGTTTCTCTGTCTCCATCGAAGTTTGAATAAGAAATTCTACAGTGAGCCAAATTGTATGAACTCAGAAAATTTCGTGGAATTTCCATTACATTCTGAGAAGGGAAATTACATCTTATCAGATGAGGATGAATGGAGGATAGATGGCCAGTGAATTAAAGATTTTACTAAAAGGGATTGTTAATGTTTGACCTGAAATGGATGCCTTTATAAGATCTTATGACCAGAAAAGGGATTCAAAAACATTTACATCCAGTGTATAAACATCCGATATAATTTGCAAGAGATACTGCATCCAATACAAAATGTTCATAGAATTGCAACACTTGTGTAACAAAACAATAGTAAAAGGACTCTTTAAACAAGACGATTTAAGTTATCAGAATGTTAGTATCTCTAAAATCAGCAAGGCCAACTCTAAATGTTAGTTACATTCGTGTTTTGTCAATTTTCAGGAGGCTCCTCAATTCATATCTGCAGAACAGCTTACTGCGGTTCCTTTTTTATTCTATGTCTCACAAATTATGCTAAGAAAACTACAGGAAAAGACTCCGATCAATTAGGGATCTAAGAAATACTCATTTCCGCTGCAAAGGAGATAGATCTGTCAATAATTCTAATCTCTACTGTTTAGTGTTGTTACGCACACAGAAAACTTCTATACTCGCGTAGTAGTACAATGTTTGGGGTTAATCAGACGTTGGTATAACTTTACGTCCAACATTGAATTCTTTGTAAAATAGGTATGTATATATTTAAACATGATAGAACATGAAAAAAACTATGGGTTGATATATATATATTTTGAGGATCTTGGAAAACTGTGCAACCTTATTTGACTATGTAATATTTGAAAACGGTATTTTGAGTTTTGGATGCTGCCAACAGGAATGCTTAATGAGCACAAAACCTTTAGGAATCAAAGTGCCTAGAAAAGAAAGGCCAGAATTCAATCATGTGTAGTTTGACTATATTGGAACTAAAATAGATTAAATTAAAAAAATATATATAATCTGTTTGTTTCGGTATATCAGATTGTTTGTAAGATTTAACTTAAAATATCAACTTTCATTGTGTCGTTTTCTTTGGTATGTATAGTGAACTGCTTTTAATGACAAAGTACAAACAAACCTATAAAATATGTTATGATGCACTATTTTTCAAGATATGCTGACTATATTGGAACTAAAATAGATTAAATTAAAAAAATATATATAATCTGTTTGTTTCGGTATATCAGATTGTTTGTAAGATTTAACTTAAAATATCAACTTTCATTGTGTCGTTTTCTTTGGTATGTATAGTGAACTGCTTTTAATGACAAAGTACAAACAAACCTATAAAATATGTTATGATGTACTATTTTTCAAGATATGCATTCAGCATTTGTTGATCATATGATCATCAATGTTATCTTCTAGTCTTATTAATTATAATCGTATACTTTTGTCGATTAGCATTTCTTGGAGATTGTCATAATGTTAACCATGTATCAATTGTTTTGTTCCAAAATTCAGTCTGTGTGCATGGAACCTACAGAAAGAATCTGGAATCGATTCGTAGGACTGGCCTTAAACGCATGACAAGGGTTCATATCCATTTTGCAACTGGTTTGCCACATGATGGTGTTATCAGTGGTAAGTATTCTAAAGTCAATAGTTCAGTCAAACTCTTTGTTATTGGTTGGTAAGTATTCTAAAGGTCTATAGTTTAATGAAACTCTTTCCTATTGCTTGCCTCTTTTATACGGCATGTTTTCTTAATTTGGTGCAAGGTCCTAATTTTTCTTTTTTAATTATTTGTTGTCTTGTGAATTTTTGGCTAATGATTTCTGATACATTCAAATCACAGTTACGGAAACTTGATCCTTCTATTTTATCCTACATTGAATCTGTTGGTAATTGACAACTAATTAATGTAAATTTGGGTAAATTGTATTAGTTATTGACGAGTTAGTTTCATACCGAATCAGTAGTTATGTAACTGAGGAGGCTCATATATAAAACTGATGAATGCTCGAACCATTGTAAGGAGAATCATTTATTGATTGAATAGAGATTCCAATCCCTTGCCCTGTGGATGTTTTCTTGACACCCTGTCAGGGTTTTACCACATAAATCTTGAGTTTTTTTTACTTGTGTGGTTGTGTTCAGTTGCATTCTGTTTCTTGGTTAAATTAACCTTCTTTCTTGATCAGTAACCTATTGTAACTACAAATGGTATCAGAGCAGTTGAGTTGAGTTTTGGAGGCGATTGCGTGTGAAAGAAAAAAAGGCCGCGTAAAATCTTGCATGATCATCTTTGGAGGCGATTGCAGATTTTTTCTTTTTGAAGGTTGTCAAGGAGGGCACCACTGCTACGTTGTCGCTGGAAGAGCTTGCCGCCAGAGGGAGCCGTCGAGGACCCGTCAAGGAGGGCTGCGTGTGGAGTTGTTACTGGCCTAGAGACCCATCAATCCATCTGTGTGCTGATATAACTCACCAAACCTGCGTTTTGCATGCTACCTGAGCCGTCAAGGAAGCGTGTTGCCTTTGCGTGCGGCCAGAGTCGTCGAGGAGGGGTCGTTGCGGGCTTGTCCAGAGCCTGTGTGCTGCCAGAGCCATCAAGGAAGCATGTTGCCTCGGTGCTTTGTCCAGAGCTTGTGTGTTGCCAGAGCCGTCAAGGAAGCGTGTTGCCTCTGCGTGCTACCAGAGCCGTCGAGTAGGGGCCGTTGCGGGCTTGCCCAGAGCCTGCGTGCTGCCAAAGCTGTCAAGGAAGCATGTTGCCTTTGCGTGCTTTGTCCAGAGCCTGCGTGCTGCCAGAGCCATCAAGGAAGCGTGTTGCCTCTGCGTGCTGCTAGAGCCGTCGAGGAGGGGTTGTTGTGGGCTTGTCCAGAGCCTGGCTTGCTTGTCGCCAGAGGAATTCGATTAGAAAAAATAAGTGTGGGTATTTAAAAAAAAAAAACAACAGAAATAAGAATTTGTTGCTAAGACGTTGGTGAAGTTGAAATTCTTTTTTTTTAGAGTTGAAGTAATTTTATTTTTTGGAAGTTGAATGTTTCATGAAGAATTCAATATCTGTAAAAGAAATTCTGGGAAATAAATCAGAATTTAAAAAAAAAGGGTGGCAACAAAATTAAGTTTTTTAAACCCTAGCTAAAGACAGAAATCAGGGTTTAAAAAGAGGCAAAAAAACTAGGTTTTATTTTGTTGAAAAGGAAGAAACCCTAGTTGCTAGTAGATTGTGGTGAAATTCAACCCTAGAAGTACAGTTTAGAAGCAAATTAGAAAGAAATGGCCAAGATGTTGGAAGCAAAGTTCGAGGTGGAGAAATTCACTGGCAAGAGCAACTTTTCTCTATGGAAACTAAAAGTTAGGGGTTTGCTGGTGCAACAAGGGTTGCACAAAGCTTTGGACGGGGCAAATAAGAAACTTGCAAGCATGAAAGATTCGGACTGGGAGGACTTGGATGTCCAAGCTCTCAGTACCATCAAGTTATGCTTGGCGGATGAAGTTCTCTTCAACATTGTTGAAGAGAGTACAGCTTCAGTGTTATGGGAAAAACTGGAAAAACTATATATGACAAAGTCGTTAACCAATAGAATTTATTTGAAAAGACAATTGTACAGTTTTCAAATGAAGGAGGGTTCAAAAGCAACAGAGCATTTAAATGTTTTTAATACACTTATATGCCAATTAGTAGATATGGAAGTTAAAATTCAGGAAGAAAACAAAGCTATAACCTTGTTGTGTTCTCTGCCCGAGTCATGGGACCACTTCGTAACTTCAATCAGTTTGAGCACCGCTGATTCTTTGAAATTTGAATCAGTTGTGGGAGCTCTCTTGTCTGAAGAAGTACGAAGGAAATCCAGTACTGAAACAGCAACATTAGAAGCCATGATAGCTAGAGGACGGTCAAAGGAAAGAGGAGAAAAAACAAGGGGGTCTTCCATATCTAAATCAAAGGGAAAGAAGTGTAAGGCAAAATGTTGGCACTGCAATAAAATTGGACACCTGAAGAAAGACTGTTGGAAACAAAAAGAGTTTGATAACCCGAAGAAGGAAGCAAATCAGGTTGATTCAGGTATGATAGACGAAGTTTTATCTGTTGAAGAATTATGTATGATAGATGAAACTTCACCTGTATGTAACGTCTCTCAGGGTTTTGAAAGTTGGCTGTTAGAATTTGGTGTTTCTCATCACATGTGTCCACACAGAAATTGGTTTACTCATATGAAGATGTAAATGGTAGTTCTGTGTTTATGGGTAATAATGTAACATGTCAGACTGTTGGGATGGGAAATATCAAGATTAAAATATATGATAACACAGTTAGAACATTAATTAGACATGTACTTGAATTGAAGAAACAATTGATTTCTTTAGGAGTGTTGGATTTGGATGGTTATAAGTTTACTGGTCAGAATGGAGTGTTGAAAGTCTCTAAAGGCGCCCTAGTTGTTATGAAGGCAGAAAAGGTCAGAAATCTTTAGACTCAAAGGAAGTACTTAGGTCTGTGAAGCAACGATTTGTTGAAAATAATACTGAGAGGGGGGGGGGGTGAATCAATATTATCAATTCAACAGTTTTTCATTTTCATACTCAGATTAATATACGCTACTTCAGTTAAGGCAAACCGCGTGTATATGCAACTGTGTGTAATGTAACAAGCGTATATCCAATAAACTTATGATTCAATTAGTTGATCCTTAATGAGTGCATTAGAACATTATTAACCATATGAACAGTAAACATGAGCAATAAAACAAAACAGATCATCACACATAAGCAACACACATGAACACCATGATATAAGGTGGAAACCCAATGTGGGTGAAAACCACCTGCTGCAATTCGTCTCTATCTCCTTTTAATAAGAAACTTCTTTTTACAATACTTATATACTGGTGTAGTCTTATACCAGTACGCGGGCTTCTACCTACAGAAGGCTACAACCTTCTCTCATTCTCCAATTTCTCCTGGAAGGGAGCTACAACCCCCTTAGCTCTTGTACTAGCCGATCCATTTACTAGTACGTAGGCACCATCCTACTGAAGGTTCCAACCTTCACTTGTTTTCCAGTTGCTCCTGGAAGGGAGCTACAACCCCTGGCTCTTGTACTGGCCAATATGTTTACCAGTACATAAGCGCCGACCTACAGAACTCTACGATCTTCTTTCTTCCTCCAGGGACCATGTTTCATAAATTTTCAGACTGGATACTCATGAAGCACAACACCATAATCTGAAGGCCACGTTTCATCCAATTTTCATACTGGACCCATCAACAACATTGAAGCACAAAATTAATCACCACTGCAAAACACCCATCAACTACACCTGCATCATTGATCTCTGAATCACCCAATACTGAAACATTGAAACCCTGTTAATAGCACAATCACCAGAACACAGAACAGACAACAAAACTCTGCAATAACAACCAGATCCAACTGCAACTTCAGAATATCATACTTCATACTGTATACGCTACTCTGATGAACCCAACTTGCGTGTATACGTGCTTTTACCAAAGCGAACCCGCGTACAGATCTGCAAATTCTAACTTATAACTTTGCAGCTATTCCAGACATCAATTATACCTAGAACATAACATAAACATGTGTCAATAATTCAGATCTAGTCTATCCATAATCAAACCATATAATGATAAAACATTCCAAGCCTTAAGATCTCGATGCATCGTTCATCATCATTCACATGGGTGCATCCTTGGTTCAAATCAAGAAAAGCATCACAAACCCATAACCAGCATACTAGATCTCACACTTCATCAGATATTCATCACTTGCACTCTTGCACCCCTCTTGGCTTAATGATCTTCTCCTTATATAGGTTTAGGCTTCTCTCAATACCATGGTCCAAAACCATGTAGAACCAATACCTTGGACCCAATACCTGGGGTCAACACTTCGGACCAAATACCATGGACGAATACCAAAATACCATGGACCAAATACCACGGACCAAAAATTAGTTTTACAACTTGTATGTGCCTTTCCTTCTGTGAACATGCATGTGTATGTATACACGCCTTTTGTTCTGATAACCCGCGTGTATACGCACTTTCATCAAGGTTAACATGCGTATATCTCTCTCTTGACTTGTTGCATTATGATCTGTCATCTGAGTGAGTTTCCATCAAGGACAACACCTGTATCATACCTCTGAGTGAGTTGCCATCAAGGACAACACTTGTATCATAATGCCAACAATCTCCCCTCTTGGACTTGATGGCAACAATCACACCAAGTCACTCTCACCCTTTGACATCAAGGGCAAAGGGCGGACCAAGATATTATGTTCCTTGATATACATTTTGTTGTCCATACTCCCCCTGAGTACATGTTGAAATCTCTGATTGAGCTCCCCCTTTGTGTATGCCAAGATGTACCAATCCGTTCATGCTCCCCCTAAGCACATGCAAGGTCTGCAAAAGCATAACATGACTCTATACATCAATCTCCCAACCAAGTGGGAATACACCATTTTTAGACTCATCCACCCAACCAAGTGGGGATATACCAAATGTTTATACATGACTCAACAACAAGAACCATTACATCATCCATCCCATGCATAGTGGGGTAACAAAATACATCATATGAACTCACAAGGACCAAGGACCTAAACATGACGTTGATAGTTATCAGCAACTATCATACACCATATATGATCTGCACCATAAGCATCAACATCCAGCCCAGTAACCTGCAATACCATTCTTTTGACCAACCAGCAAGATGTATCATTTAGCCACATAAGCATCATCACCAAAGACTTCTAACCATAATGCCAACAATGCATTATTAGAAGTATATGCTCCCCCTGAACTTGTGTCATACGATCATCAAACAGTGACTGAACCATATCAGACTTTTGTACTGCTACTTTTCTTCAGAACATCATATATGCGACTGTGCAGCGTCTAACTCGCATATATACGCGACTTGTCTTCATGAAACCTGCGTATGAGTTTTAGAACATTGATGTTCCACACTTTCAGCTTCCTCTGAGTCTGTCATGTCTGTGTACTTTGCTATGCCACATCTTTCTGGTTGTACTTCCTTTTTCTTCCATATCTTCAACGGTGATGATGTTTTCTCCTTTTGGTATGGTGTCCACAATCTTTTCCTGCATTCTTTTGCTATATGTCCAGGCTTGTTGCATGCATAACATCTTACATGTTTCATATTCCTCCTAAAACAGTCAATGGCTTTGTGACCAAACTTATTGCAAGCAAAACAATATCCCTTAAAGCACTTGGAACGTGATGATCTTTCTGTGTGATGGTCTTGAGCCATTCTACTTCTGCATCTGGCTACGACATGTCCAAGATTATGACATACATAACATTCAACATTATTCATCGGAGGAAATAATCGTCTATCACTTCCACAGTTAGGAGCAAAACATATTCTTTGAGGAATTTCTTTCCTTGGCTGTTGATGGGGTTGTCTTCTCATCTCCTTGTTGAGCATTTCAGATTTCTCATTAGAGTTCCTTGCCTCACCTTGTGATCTAGATTCACCTTCAATAAATTCATAAAAACCAAGACCAGTTTTGATAGCAGGCGACCTTTGACTACTAAGAATATCATCCAAAATCTTAGCACTGTCTTGAAATCATAATAGTTTATCCTTTTCTTCTAATTTACCTTTCAAGATATTTACCTCAACCTGATGTTGTTCTTCCTTTTCCAGACATTTCTTCTTCAAAATTTCCTCAGACTTTCTTCCTTATTCCATTTGTTGCCTTAGTTTGAGAATCTTCTTTTCTTGTTCTTCATTCAGCTCCTGCAGCATTTGACTAACTCTGAAGGCACATTCCAGCTGAGCTTTTAAGTTGATAATTTCTTCTTTAAGGGCACTCTCCCTTTTGCTAGGTAGATCTTGTTGATCTATGATTTTATCTGATGTTTCATTTGCTTGTCCATCTTCAATCTAAGGTGATTCAGGATCTGAATATTTGCTTCCACTCAACAGCAGGCTATCATTGTTCCTTTGAGCTGTCTTCTTCTTTTGACGCGCTTTCTTTCCCATTGTTCTACGGATCTCCTTCAAGCGATCAAGCTTCTACCAAAGGACCTACTCTGATACCAATTGTTGAAAATAATACTGAGAGGGGGGGGTGAATCAGTATTATCAATTCAACATTTTTTCATTTTCATACTCAGATTAATATACGCTACTCCAGTTAAGGCAAACCGCGTGTATACACAACTGTGTAATGCAACAAGTGTATATCCAGTAAACTTATGATTTAGTTAGTTGATCCTTAATGAGTGCATCAGAACATTATTAACCATATGAACAATAAACAGGAGCAGTAAAACAGAACTGATCATCACACATAAGCAACACACATGAACACCATGATATAAGGTGGAAAACCAATGTGGGTGAAAACCACCTGCTGCAATTCGTCTCTATCTTCCTTTAATAAGAAACTTCTTTTTACAATATTTATGTACCGGTGCAGTCTTATACTAGTATGCAGGCTTCTACCTGCAGAAGGCTACAACCTTCTCCCATTCTCCAGTTTCTCCTGGAAGGGAGCTACAACCCCCTTAGCTCTTGTACTAGCTGATACATTTACTAGTACGTAGGCACCGGCCTACTGAAGGATCCAACCTTCACTCGTTTTCCAGCTGCTCTTGGAAGGGAGCTACAACCCCCTGCCTCTTGTACCGGCCGATATGTTTACCAGTACGTAGGCGCCGACCTACAGAACTCTATGATCTTCTTTCTTCCTCCAGGGATCACGTTTCATAAATTTTCAGACTGGATACTCATGGAGCACAACACCATAATCTGAAGGCCACATTTCATCCAATTTTCATACTGGACCCATCAACAACATTGAAGCACAAAATTCATCACCACTGCAAAACACCCATCAACTACACCTGCATCATCGATCTCTGAATCACCCAACACTGAAACACTGAAACCCTATCAACAGCACAATCACCAGAACACAGAACAGACAACAAAACTCTGCAATAACAACCAGATCCAACTACAACTTCAGAATATCATACTTCATACTATATACGCTACTCTGATAAACCCAACCTGTGTGTATACGCGCTTTGACCAAAGCGAACCTGCGTACAGATCTGAAAATTCTAACTTATAACTTTGCAGCTATTCCAGACATCAATTATACCCAGAACATAACATAAACATGCGTCAATAATTCAGATCTAGTCTATCCATAATCAAACCATATAATGATAAAACATTCCAAGCCTTAAGATCTCGATCCATCGTTCACCATCATTCACATGGGTGCATCCTTGGTTCAAATCAAGCAAAGCATCACAAACCCATAACCAGCATACTAGATCTCACACTTCATCAGATATTCATCACTTGCACTCTTGCACCCGTCTTGGCCTAATGATCTTCTCCTTATATAGGTTTAGGCTTCTCTGAATACCATGGTCCAAAACCATGTAGAACCAATACCTTGGACCCAATACCTGGGGTCAACACTTCCAGACCAAATACCATGGACCAATACCAAAATACCATGGACCAAATACCACGAACCAAATACCATGGACCAAAACTTAGTTTTCCAACATGTACGTGCCTTTCCTTCTGTGAACCTGCGTGTGTACATATAAGTGCCTTTTGTTCTGCTAACCCGCGTGTATACGCACTTTCATCAAGGTTCACATGCGTATATCTCTCTCTTGACCTTTTGCACTATGATCTGTCATCTGAGTGAGTTGACATCAACAACAACACCTGTATCATACCTTTGAGTGAGTTGCCATCAAGGACAACACCTGTATCATAATGCCAACACGATTGTGTCAGAAAAGGAAGAAGAAGGTACTCGCCTATGGCATCAGTGATTAGGTCACATGAGCGAGAAAGGTCTTCAAATACTAATGAAACATAAATCTCTTCCCGATCTGAAATCTTTGAAGTTGGATTTCTGTAAACATAGTGTGTATGGAAAACAGTGTAAACAGAGATTTAAAACTGGAAATCATAATAGTAAAGATATTTTAGACTATATTCATTCTTATCTGTGGGGACCATCTCCTGTTGTATCATATGGAGGTGCTCTATATTTTTTAACGTTTATTGATGATTTCTCCCGTAAAGTTTGGGTCTCTATGCTGAAAAAGAAAGTTGATGTATTCAATATCTTTAAACAATTTAAAGCGATGGTAGAGAAAAGAACAGGCAAATCAATTAAATGTTTAAGAACTGACAATGATGGTGAATTCACTTCAATAGAATTTGAACAATACTGTAAGGATGAAGGAATTGTTAGACACAAAACTATTGTTTATACTCCTCAGCAAAATGGTGTTGCTGAACGTATGAATCGAACTCTTATGGAAAGAGCCAGAAGCATGATCAGCAATGCTAACTTGCAAAAGGAGTTGTGGGCAGAAGCAGTATCCATTGCTTGTTATTTAGTTAACAGATCACCTTCAGTAGCAATTAATTGTAAAATTCCTGAAGAAGTTTGGTCAGGTCAGTTTTGTGATTATTCACATTTAAGGATATTTGGATGTGATGGTTATGCTCTTATTCCTAAAAATTGACGTTCAAATTTAGATCCAAAGTTGAAATGCTATGTCTTTCTCAGGTATGACTATGTGGTGAAAGGATACAGGTTGTGGGATCCTACATCGCAGAAGATAGTCATTAGTAGAGATGTAACATTTGATGAATCTTCTTTTTTAAAATCAAATGTTGAAAGAATTGAACAGGGACGGGTAACGCCAAATCAACAAATTCAGTTGGAGGCTAGACTTTTTCGTGACAGTCAAAAGGAAGAAGAGACTTTTGGAGAAAACAGTGTTAAAGATACAAAGGAAACTGCTGAAGTTTCTGAACCAATTCAGCAACCAGTCACTCTAAGAAGGTCTACAAGAGAAAGAAAAACTCCCAAAAGGTATGAAGATTTTGCTTCATCTTTTATTTTGATCACTGAAGATGGGGAACCTTCTTGTTATCAGGAAGCAGTAGATGATACGGATAGCGAAAAATGGAAAACGGCTATGGAAGAAGAAATGGATTCCTTAGCCAAGAACAATACATGGGATCTTGTAGAACTTTCTGAAGGGAGAAGTGTTGTTAGATGCAAATGGGTCTTCAAACTGAAACGGAAAGTTGATGGAAGTATTGAAAGGTATAAGGCAAGACTGGTAGCAAAAGGGTATTCTTAGGTTGAAGGTATCAACTTTCATGAGATTTTTTCACCAGTTGTAAAACTTGTTTCTATTCGTACTGTGTTGGCACTAAGTGTATTACTTAACCTTGAGTTAGAATAGTTAGATGTTAAAACGACTCTTCTACATGGTGATTTGAATGAAGAGTTATATATGGAACAACCAGAAGGTTTTGTACAAGGTCGCAACAGAAGATTAGTTTGCAAGCTCAGGAAATCATTGTATGGTCTGAGGCAGTCACCCAGACAATGGTACAAGAAGTTTGACTCCTTCATGGTGAGCCAGAACTTTATTAGAAGTGAGTATGATCATTGTGTATACTTCAAGAGTTTCAATGGCATATTCATTATCTTAGCTTTGTATGTTGACGATATGCTTATTGCAAGCAAAAGCATGGAAGAGATCAACAGGTTAAAGGCTCAGCTCTCTAGGACATTTGATATGAAGGATCTTGGAGCAACAAAACATATATTGGGCATGGAGATACACAGAGACAGGAAAAATGGTAAGCTTTGGTTATCACAGCAGAAGTATGTGGAGAAAGTACTTGAAAAGTTCTGTATGAACAATGTGAAACCTGTTAATGTTCCATTAGCTTCCCATTTTAAGCTTTCTTCGGTTTTGAGTCCTAGAACTGATGAAGAAAAGCAGTATATGTCTCATGTACCATATGCAAATGTTGTAGGCAACTTAATGTATGCGATGGTATCTACAAGACCTGACATTTCACATGCAGTTGGAGTTGTCAGCAGGTTCATGGAAAATCCAGGTGAAGAACATTGGCGAGCAGTGAAATGGGTGCTTCGATATCTAAGAGGCACAAGTGACCATTGCATCATCTTTAATGGTAGTGAAGGATCAGTCTGCGGATATATAGATGCTGATTATGCAGATGATTTGGACAAAAGAAGATCTACTACAGGTTATGTCTTTACTCTTGCAGGTGCAGCAATTAGTTGGATGTCAAAGCTTCAAGAAATAGTTGCATTGTCCACTACCGAAGCAAAATATATAGTTGCTTCAGATGCCAGTAAAGAAGTAATCTAGTTAAAGGGTCTACTTGATGAGATTGGAAGGACGCAGGAGAAAGTGAATGTACTTTGTGACAGTCAGAGTGTTATTCACTTGGCTACAAATCCTGCTTATCACAGCAGAACCAAGCACATTGATGTACGGTATCATTTTCTGAGACCTAATCGATGGCGGAAAAGTAGCTCTTCAAAAGGTCCATACACGAGAGAATTGTGCAGACATATTCACAAAGCCAGTTATAGTAGAGACGCTGCGATGGTGTTTAGCTTCTCTTGGCTTGCAGAAGAGATGATGAATGGGCTTGGGCAAGGGATTAGGAAAATTGTTGTCAAGGTGGAGTTTGTTGGTAATTGACAACTAATTAATGTAAATTTGGGTAAATTGTATTAGTTATTGACAAGTTAGTTTCATACTGAATCAGTAGTTATGTAACTGAGGAGGTTCATATATAAAACTGATGAATGCCCGAACTATTGTAAGGAGAATCATTTATTGATTGAATAGAGATTCCAATCCCTTGCCTTGTGGATGTTTCCTTGACACCCTGTCAGGGTTTTACCACGTAAATCTTGAGTTTTTTACTTGTGTGGTTGTGTTCAGTTGCATTCCCTTTCTTGGTTAAATTAACCTTCTTTCTTGATCAGTAACCTATTTTAACTACAGAATCAATGCGAGCTTTATTATGAAGACTTGAGTAAAGGGAAATATTGTTTGTGTTTTTATTTCTAGTACTGCGTTTTGCTCTCTGAATTCATGGTTAATAAAATTAAAAATTGCTATCTAGTGACCATGGATATTACTTATATTTGATTTGGCGTGATGGAGTCATTCATGCATGTGCATATAAATGAATCAATATCTGCAAAATGAATCTAGCCATCTCAAGTGCTTTATATTCATTTCTTGTCTTGATTGTCATAATCAAATAATTCTTTTTTTAAGATGATTCTTCCCAGTGATTCTTAAATTATAAGTTTTGGGTGCCACCTAAGAGTGTCCATGGGAAATTGAAATACATTCTTTCATTTCTCTGTTTCTCTTGGTCTTTATCTGTTTATCTAAGTTGACGGTGACACTTACAATAATGACAATTTCATTTTGGCAATGTTACAAGGAACAGTACTCGCCAGTAATGGACCTTTTCAATTGCGTACTATCCCAAGATAAGCCGCTTTTCCAGGCTGTTTTGCAGTCATTTCTTAGCTGAAACACAACTGTGAATGGTTGGTCTTTTTGGCAGAGGAATGGACATTTCTTGGTTGTTTCCTTTGTGACAGCAGATTTTAGAAAACTAATCCATAAAAAAATAAAAAAAATGAGTTTAAAAAGAGAGAGAGAGAGAGAATGACCTAACCTGTAAAGCCATAGAAAGAAAGGTACGGGCTTACTCTTCACTTGCAAAAATAGTGAACTTTGGAGTTTTAAACATGCTTCAAATATTACCCCAAAATCAAATTAATACATCATGGAACAAAAAACTTATGTCACGGGTATAGTGGGAGTCACAAGAAATCCTGAAAAGGCCATGTTACTTCAATATCTAGTAGGTTTTGTGAGTTGACTCACAAGAAGTTCCATGTCGCCATCGCCATGTCATGACTTCTCAAAGTGTCACCATAAAATTCATATGTTTTCAATGTATTTTGTCACAAATTTGTGGAAATGTAATATTGTATTTTTCAAAAATGAGAAAATGTAAAATGTGTGGAAGCCCAAGGGTCACACATAGAATGTGAAGTCATGTAGAAGCTCAAAGGTCTCATAGGAATTTGAAAAGTCACATGGGAGCTCAAGAGTCATGAGGGAAGATCAAGAGTCACAAGGGAGGTGGAGAGTCACCTCATTTGTTATATATACACCCTCATAGCTCAAGCAAAGGACTTTTCACCTTGGCTTCTCAAGCTAGGCATAGGAGAGAAGATTAGTCTTTTGAGAAGCAAGTAGTTGCTTAACATTCCACTATTGGAACTAGTGTTGTATCATTGTAATGGTGTATCTTGGGACTTTCACTTTATAATTCGAAGCTCTTAGAGCCGACGCACTTTCATGCATATGTCGTGAATGATTGTAAGACTATTCTTTCATTATTTGCGGTGTATGTTTAGGTCTCTACATACTAATAAAAATGAACTATTTCATTGGTTTTAGTATGTATCTTTGAACTTCGTGTCTCTTGTTTTCATGATCATTATTTGTTTATGAACTATTTCACAAGATAACTAGCAATTCTTTCAGACATATATGTGTGTCTTTATTGGGGTAGTACTATTACTTTTCTCTTAAAGATTCACTTTCCCTCTCTTTCCTTGAAAAAACCATTATACACTTTTCAATTGAATAAATCACAAGGCTAACTTACTTGTTTATCTCGAAAGTATATGTGCTCTCTCTTGTGTTGTTTATTGCAACCAAGGCAAATCATTAAGGATATGGCAGCCAGGCCTATTCCCTGGATGGGGCTCCTACTTCAAATGGTGTGAGGTCTAATTGGAACTTCATATTGAGAAGACCTATCATTGTTGGTAGCATCTAGTGTCATCAACAATTCTGGCACTAAAAGGAGGGTAGCCTTTTTATGGCTAATAATTCACCGCATTCACATAAAGAACCTTTTGCACAAGGTAGCAATTGTCCAAGCCCAACTCCAACTCATATATCTAGGAAAGAAGAGTCATCTCACCAAGTTCCAGACCGTGCCTATGAAGTCACTTACGAGCAACTCTGGATACTTCTAGTAGTGGAACCCATCAAACTAAAAACTACATTCAGGACTAAATGGGGTACATTTGTGTTTCGACAGATGTTGTTTGGACTCATAAATTTTGGTACTACCTTTCAACGGGCTATGGACATCACATTTCGTGGTTTGATTGGACAAAGTGTGGTCGTGTACTTGGATGATGTTATAGTATTTTTAAAGAAAAGATCTAATCACTTTCTTCATCTAAGGAAAAAAATTTAGTGATGTCAAAAATATGGTATTTCCTTAAATCCAAAGAAGAGCATCTTCGAAGTGTCCGAGGGCAACTTCTTAAGACACATTATAGCCAAGAGAGGGATTAAATTGGCCTCGAAGCGGGTCAAGACTATTGCTCAAATTCCCTTTCCTGTGAATAAGAAAGCCATGCAATCCTTCTTGGGGAAAATCAACTTCCTTCAAAAGTTCATCTCGGATTATGCACAGATTGTTGAGACATTACAATTGATGATCAAGAAGGATGCAATTTACAAGTGGGACCAAAGGGAGAAAGATGCCTTCGCCCAGATCAAACAAGTGATTGCTAATGCCCTAGCGTTATATAGTCCATATTTCAACAAAGATTTCTTGTTGCATACATTTGCTTTTGACACATCTATTGCAGTCGTTCTTACTCAGAAGGATAATCAAGGAATTGAGTGGCCCATATCATTTATGAGTGTTGGCCTACAGGGATCCAAATTGAATTATCTCGCCATAGATAAGCAGGCCTATCCAGTATATAAAGCGGTGAAGCACTTCAGGCTTTACCTCTTGAAAAGCCATGTTATAATCTTTCTGGCTCACCCAATGGTTAGATTGGTTTTTGTTTAGCAAGACTTGGATGAGAGGACGTGAACTAGATGACAAGATTTCAAGAATATGATCTAGCGTTCAAGCCAGTTCATACGATAAAAGGCCATGGTCTTTGTCGACTTGCAACAGAAGCATTCAATTTGCTAAAAGAGGATTCTTCTAAATGGGAACAATAAATCGAAATGTATAACATTGAGCAAGCTACCCCTACAAACGCAGCCATGTCTTGGTACACTAATGTACATTAGTATTTAGAGCAAGGTACCTTTCCCTTACACTTACTGGCAAAATAGAGGAGGGAAATTCGAATTAAAGCTTTATCTTATTAGCTTGTACATGGTGTGCTTTTTCCAAAGCACCACAATGGTGTCCTGCTTAGATGTCTAGAAGCACAAGATTCAGAAAGAGTATTGAAAGGCCTTCATTACAGGCCAGTTGGTGGGAGCTACGTAGTCGACACTTTCGCTCATAAAGTCATGCGGGTTGGTTATTATTGGCCCACATTATTTAAGGATGCACACCCCTATTCCCCTAAGTGTCTTGTATGTCAAAGACATGTTGGTCAAGATAAGAAATCAACCATGTGAAATTTTTTGAATCTAACACATCAAAAACCCCTACTGTGATTTCTGGTTTACTATCTCCTACTTGTTCTTTACATTAACAAGTTAGTTAATTACATAAACATCGAAGTAAACACAAATGCAGCCTTCACATATATATAGATCATGCACTGAAGTAAACAGAAAAAATAACACAAGGGACACCATTATTTTTTGACAATCGTCTCTGGAAAAACCCAATGCGGGAAAACTGGTGCAACATATAGAGGGTTTGTATTATTAAGCAAATTCGTAAATACAACTAGGTTGCCAGAAATGGCTCACCCAACAGAGAATAGCCTAGGTAGTAGTACCTCTATCCAAAGACAGATATTCTGGAAAATCAACAACTGAATGATCAAACCCCACAGTGACTCCAGTTGTTCCTTGTGCTGGACAATGAAAGATGCTCCAAGCACTGCTCTAGAACTGTGTCACTCCTTTAGGATCTGCGTCTTCCTCTCCTGGCTCAAGATCTGCTAATCAGCTCCCAGTCTAGCCCACAAAATTTTCCAGCGCTGCCTCTGAGGCCCTCTGCGTCTTCTGTGTAAGCCTCTACGGCCCTCTGCGTCTTCTGTGTAAGCCTCTACGGCCCTCTGCATCCTCTGTGCTGGCTCCTTTGGCCTCTGTGTCAACCCTTCTTGGGCCTGTGTCGTCTCTCCCGGCACTTCGTTGCCTCTTTGCTATGTATTATTCAGCCTCTTGCTGAACTACCCCTCACTGCAACTGACCACTTGCTTGATTTCTTCAACAAACCTCGCCCCAGAAAATCAAACTGACTGATCTCTCTTTGTGTATCTTCAACTGACCCTCAAGCCTCCTCTTATACTTTTCCCGTTGACAATTCAACAGTCGAGATTAAGTCCCTAATCAACAACTAAGATTAAATCTGGCTTGATCCTCGTCACTTAGAACTTTCTCACCCATATTATATTAGTACACATTAATATTTTTATTTTCCTAAGTTTAGATTTAGGGACCCATTAAAAATATTAATTATTTTAATATTTCTTTGAAGCGAACAAAGTTCCTTCTATAAATTAATTACTCCAAAAGACTCGGAATATAAAGATATCCATGAGGATATAGATATTATATTAAATGCATGAATAAGAATAAGAATGAATGAATTACAATGAGAACGAGAGGCTTGCTTATATATTAGGCAAGTGTCTCTTCATGAAGAGTCATGTCTCATTTAGACATGCCTCTTCAACCTAATTACTAGCTAACTAATCATTATTACAATTATCTTTATTATTTATATTTATATTATTTATATATATTTTATTCGTTACATTGCCTTCTTCCTCAAAAAGCTTTGTCCTCAAAGCTTCTTGATGAAAAAGGCTTGACCTCTTTTTTTTGGCTTCGAAAGTCTTTTTGTCTCGGAACAGTCATCTTCGTTGATACAAGCTGATATGATCTGCTTAGTAACAAACAAAATTGTCGCACTAAGAAGGGATCATACCATCCTAAATTAATCTTCTGTATAGTATTTTGATCACTAGAATTTGGTAACGACTTGGCATCATAGGACGAAATTGATTTTACGTCATTATTCTCTGAAACATCAATTTATTGTTTCTGGTCTCAATGGTCCCGATATGTAGATTGGTTGAACTGTCTATTCTCACGATTTGGATGTCGATAAGGAACTTTCCTGGTTTGACTTTCCCTTATTGGGCATGTGGCAATTTTTATATTTTCTTCTAGCGAAGATTTTGTTGAGTTGGTTATGGAACATTCACTAGGGATATTTATCATCTGACTTGCAAAATCCAAGAACGTCTTTTCTTCAACTTGCTTGTCTTCTTCCTGAGTTGTGACATTCACTAGATCGGGATTCGTTATTTTGTCATCAACTTGAATTCCTATATTTGATGCTTCCTTCTCAATAAGTTGTTGTACCTTGTTTTCTAATGACTTCTTATCCTTTTTAAGTTTCTTAATTTGCATCAATAATTTTTCACTATGGTTTTTAAATCGAGAAACTTCTTCATTTTTGTCAATAGTGATTATGTCAATTTCATTTTGCATATTTTGTAATACTTTTTTACCTTCTTGAGAAATTACTTTTGAAATATCCGATATATCTTCTGGCATTACTAAATTAGGTTTCAGTGTAACATCATGGAGTGTTATTTTTTTCTTCTTGTAAGAAAATGTTAAAAACTTTTTCTTAGTATTTAAAATAAAGGAACCTAGAGTTTTCATCCATGGTGATCCCAAAACAATGTCACTATCCTTAAAACATAAGGTTTTCACGGTGAATTGTGAGGTAAAAGTATAATCTCCAATATTTAGGTGTAGATTGCTTATATCGTATTGTTTGTTACATGTGCCAAAAATATTTGTTTCAACTATATTTGATTCAGGAATCACCAATTGGTTAGCACATTTAGGACTAATATAATTACTTGTTTCAGCAAGACTGATAGAGATTATGATATCTCTTCCTGCAAGCGATCCTTTGATTTTAAATAATGTATAAACACATTTACCAAAGGTTTCAGGAAATCTTTCATTACTAGTCTCCATTTTACTTCTTAAATATTAATTTTTTTTTTAATATTGTAAATTTTTATGATGTCACCACACTTAATATAAACTTTTATGATGTCCCCACACTTAGTAAATATAAAGGTCACGTCTTTTCATATGACAAGGTCACGATGTTCACCAAACTTTTTAAGTAAAAAGTAAAACTTACCTTTCACATAAAGAGATTTTGTATCTCTTTTGTTTTTTCTTTTACTTTTAAAATACCACGGGCAATTACCATGGGTTGTTTCTAAAACCACGGGCTTCTCCACGTAAAAAGTTTTAAATATCACTTGGTATGAGATTTTGTATCCCTTTTGTTTTTTATTTTACTTTTAAAATACCATGGGCAATTACCATGGGTTGTTTCTAAAACCATGGGCTTCTACCAGGGGAATTATTATTATTATTATTATTATTATTATATATATATGGCCAAAGGTCAACTAGCGAATTTTCTTTTAATTTTAATTTTAATGTCCAAAGGCCTAGAAAAATGTAGAAAATGAGAAACTCCCAAATTCTAAGCAAAATGCTTCAATTGTACGGCAACACAGTGGACGAATTTCGATAGCCAAGGACCTAGATCGGAGAACGAGCTCTGTGCACCGGTTAAGCAACCTAGAGGACCGAACTGCACTGATACCAAATGAAGCGAACAAAGTTCCTTCTATAAATTAATTACTACAAAAGACTCAGAATATAAAGATATCCATGAGGATACAAATATTATATTAAATGTATGAATAAGAATAAGAATGAATGAATTACAATGAGAACGAGAGGCTTTCTTATATATCAGGCAAGTGCCTCTTCATGAAGAGTCATGTCTCATTTAGACATGTCTCTTCAACCCAATTACTAGTTAACTAATCATTATTACAATTATATATATATATATATATATATATATATATATATATATATTATTCGTTACACTCTTCATCCAGGTGGAATTTCTCCAAACGATTTCTGGGTCTTGGAGAGATCATGTGCCTTAGCCTCTCCACCAAATTTCATGGCTAGAGCACATCCGATGCTACCAAAAATCAACACTCCCTGTTAGCAAGGAATGTGCTCTAGTAATACTTCACCATAGAAGCATCACACTAATCCTCCGCATCGGTCCTTTGTGTTGATGTTTGGCTTGCTACCTCACATCCACTGCATTGTTGCTTCCTTTACTGCCGCCCATGACACTGCCACTACCACTGCTACATATGTACTGCAACTCCTCAAAATGTTGCATCATGCTACCCATAGCACTACCACTGCTAACTATTGCACTGCAACTCAGTTACTGAGAAGTAAGTAACTGACTTCACCTAAGTACTGACACCCTGGTCAGTTGGAAGCCTCGTGATGTTGAAGCCACCTCTGCTGCTATCTTGTGCTCCCTCTGCTGCCCCTGCATTGTTGCAAACACCTTTGTGCCTCTTGCCCTGCTGCAACCTCCATTGCGCTGCTACAGACTTCAACACTCTAGCACTGCCATTGTTGCTCCATCACACCTTGCTCCACCCGACACCTGTCATCATACTACTATCGTTAAGGGCTCCCGTAGCCATATGTGATCCAAGAGTTTGGTTACCTCAAGGATCTTGCCCCTCTTATGTAATCATCTCGACTACATCTCTATGTCTCCCCACCTCTTCTCTAGAGGTGCATCAACACTCATGGCACAATCGTCATCAGTCTCGACATCCTTCTCTGCCTTTGCTGGAGCAGCCTGAGTCAGAAGCTTCTCCCTTGCGTTTCTTCTAGGGGCACTGAGAGGCATAATGTCCCAGTTCCCCACGGTTGAAGCACTTGAACTTGGAGATATCTTTCTTCTTCCTCTACTGAACCCTATGTTGTCTCACAGATGCTAGAGTTGCATCCTCCTCCTCCTCTTTCTGGATTTGAACACCCTTACCGCTACTCCCCACCTTAGTCAACCTCCTTATCCCTTTCTGTCGAAGAGTTGCCCACATCTACTCCCAACTAGGGAGAGTCGCTCCGCTCAAAATGCTTTGGAAAAATGTATCCCAGTCCTCGAAGATTGCATTTAGACAGTCCTGACCATAAACTCTGGATCCAGTGTAGGCCCCACAGAAGTAAGCTGGTCACGAATTCCTTGCAACCTGAGAAGGAACGGATCTATCTCCTCTCCTTTCTGCATCTGATATGACCTCAGTTGATTCTCTAATAACATCTTCCGCTACACGGAAGAGCCCTGGTATAAGGTGGTCAACGTCTGCCACATCTCCCTTGTTGTGTTCTTCTCAGCAATATGTGGTATGACATGATCCTTGACCCCGTCTAGAATCATGCATTTTGTTTTCGCCTCAGCCTCCTCATACTTCTCATTTGCATTAGGGTCAACTGGGACAACTACGGTTTTCAAGACAGTCCTCGATGCAATGTTTATCCAGGATTGCCAGGATCCTGGCCCTCTAGATGACAAAATTGGAAGCCCCATCAGCTCCATCCAATTTGTCTTGATCCCTCAATCCGTTCACTGCCATCTCTTATCCTCTTCCCTAGACTCCCTCTCAGTCTTGATTTCCCTCTTAGAAATCTTCTGGCCAACTGTTGAATCACTCCTCTCCAATCCTCCTTTGCTGATGCAACCCAAATCTAGATTTCTTGGCTAGAAATATGTCGAGGCAGTGCTTCCCTTTGTAGGTTTTAACTCTATACAGAAATTACCTACATACTAATTCTAAAACACAGAAAATAAGCAATGCGAGAGCATAACACATAAAACACATATACATAGAGATTTCCCCTGGATTCCAAAACCGGGACTACCAGCTTGATTTTTCATTACATTCCTTTCAATGTTACAATACATATATATACATGTCGAAGCATCCAATACCATGGACCGAAAACCATCGCATCCAAAACCATGGACTGAAAACCATAGGTAGGTTTGCCCAACCTAATATAATAGGGTCCAAAAAAAAATTCCCCGGGGTGCTGCCCCGGACCTTGTAGACGGGGGGCTACTCACCCCCCTCAAACCCCCCTTGTGACCCCCCCGCTGTGCAATCGGCGCAACAAAGGGGGGGCTCTGCTCCCCCGCTAACCCCTCGGTTCACTATGTAGGTTAGTCGTGGAAAGAATATAACACAACCCAACATTCTCCCACTTGTTATTTTCTTTCCACATGAGAGCTTAGTCATTTTTCCAGCCCTGAAATGCCCATTGTTTCTCTACGCCAGGAGAAATTCTCAGAGCTCACAGATTTTGTCAATGCATCTGCAGTATTCTTCAAAGTGTCCACCTTTACTAGCAACACCTTTTTGTCTTCTATCATATTCCTCACAAAGTGATACTGAACATCAATGTGCTTTGTCTTTGAATGATAAGCAGGGTTCTTTGTCAAGAAAATTGCACTTTAGTTGTCACAGTCTATCCTTATAGCTCCCTGTACTAACCCCATACTTGAACACAATCTCTGCAACCAAACTGCTTCCTTGCTTGCATGAGTGGCTACCATGTATTATGTCTTTGTAGTTGATAGTGCCACTACAGATTGTTTCTTACTCATCCAACTGACTGCACCTCCAAATAGGTTAAACACATACCCACTTGTAAATCTTCTTTGATCTAGATCTCCAGCCTAGTCTGCATCAACAAAGCCACGAATATCCAAGACTCTGTGCAATCCTGGTCTTCCTTGGTAGCACAAACCGTAATCACTAGTGCCACACAGATACCTGAAAACCCGTTTCACTGTTGTTCAGTGCTCCTTCCCTGGTTTTGACATAAACCTGCTCAATACTCCCACTGCATGTGCAATGTTTGGTCTAGTACAGACCATTGCATACATCAGGCTACTGACTGCACATGCATATGGAACATGGGAAATATCTTCTTCCTCTTCTTGTGTCTTGGGACACTATTCAGCAGATAACTTTACACCTACATGAATAGGAACCTTCACCAGTTTACTATCCTGCATATTAAACCTCTGCAGTATTGTCTCGACAGACTTTCTCTGGTTTACCCAGAGCTTCCTCTTTGCCCGATCTCTTTTAATTTCCATGCTCAAAATATAGTTTGTAGCACCATGATCTTTCATGTCGAATTTGGAGGACAATTAGGTCTTCAAATCCTGGATAATTTCTTTGTCATTTCCAACCAGCAACATATCATCCACATACAAGACCAGATAAATAACACGGTCACCAATTAATTAAAAATACACACAGTGATCTGTTTTGCTTCTGGTGAAGCCAAGTCCCCATATAAATGTATCAAATTTCTGATACCACTTCCTTGGTGATTGTTTTAACCCATACAGAGACTTCTTTAATTTGCATACTAGTTCTTTCTTACCCTTCACTACAAAGCCTTCAGGGTTCTTCATGTAGATCTCCTCTTCCAAATCCCCATGAAGAAATGTTGTCTTCACATCCATCTGTTCTACCTCAAAATCAAAAGCAGCAGCAACATATAAAAGTTACCTAATAAAAGTTACCTTGGCAACAGGAGAAAAAATATCACCAAAATCAATTCCCGACACTTGGGAATAACCTTTTGCTACCAACTGAGCTTTTCATTTCTCCACCTTTCCTTCTGCATTTGTCTTCTTCTTGAACACCCATTTGTTGCCAATGGGTTTCCTTCCGGCTGGCAACTCCACCAGATCCCAAGCCTCATTTTTGTGCAAAGATGCCATTTCATCAATCATGGCCTCTTTCTAGAGTTTTCCATCCTCTGAATCTACTGCTTCCTTCACAGTTCTGGGATCATCATCAGTAATAGATAAAGCAAAATTTGAACAGAAAGCAGATGGACTATACCTTTCTGGTTGTCTTCTTTCTCGAACTAATCTTCTTACACCCGGAGTTTGTGGCTCTTCATCTTTTGATTCCTTCTCTGCTGTAGATTCAGATTCTTCCTCCTTTAGCTCAAACTCTATCTTCTCATGTTCCTTTCGTGGGACTTCATGTTTAATAACATCTTTCACCTCTCTGAACACCACATCTCGGCTGTACACAACTTTCCTTGTCGTTGGGTTCCAAAGCTTATAACCCTTTAAACCATCCTTATACCCAATAAAGATGCATTTTTCAGATTTACTATCCAACTTGGTTCGTTTCTCCTTTGGAACATGTGCATATGCATCACATCCAAATACCCTCAAATGTGAAAGAGATGGTTTCTTACCAGGCCATACCTCTTGTGGAGTCTTATCCTCCAATCCTGATGAAGGTGAACTGTTGACCAGATAACATGTTGTCTCCACTGCCTCTGCCCAAAATTCCTGTCCTAACCCAGCACCACTGAGCATACTTCTTGCCCTTTCCATCAACGTCTTGTTCATTCTTTCTGCAACTCCATTTTGCTGAGGTGTATATGGAGTAGTCTTCTGTCGTGCTATACCACACTTCTTTCAGAATTCTTCAAATTTCTTACTGCAAAACTCTCCATCGTTATCTGTCCTCAACACCTCTATCTTCTTCTTTGTCTGGTTTTCCACCAAAGCCTTAAATTCTTTAAACCTGTCAAAGACTTCAGATTTCTTCTTAAAGAAATATATCCATGTATTCCTTGAGAAGTCATCTAAGAATGATACATAGTACACAAACTTACCTAGTGATGGGACCTTCACAGGTCCAAACACATCACTGTGCACAAGCTCTAATATTTGTTTCGCCCTCTTACCACCAAAGGGGAAACTCACCCGATTCTGCTTCCCATATACACAATTTTCATATAAATCAAAGTCCAGAGAGCTATTACTCATACCTTCTATCATACCTTTATCATGAAGTATTCAAAGGCCCTTCTCTCCAATATGTCCAAGCCTTTGATGCCACAGCATGGTCTTCTCTCCAGAGACCACTAGATTTTCTACTCCACTTTCAAGAACCAAAGAACTGTTGCACCCATCAACAACAGTGCTACCTTGCAGCTTGTACAGAGTTCCAGTCCGAACTCGCATCAATACCAGTGCTCCCCGAACCATCTTGCAGGTATCCTTCTCGAACACTATTTTTACACCTGCATCATCCAATTTGCTTACAGAAATCAAATTTCTGGCCAATGCAGGAATATGCAGAACACTTGGAAGTGTTCTAACCCTTCCACCTTGCAACTTCAACTTTACTTTTCCACGACCAACGATTCTAGCCTTCCTGTCATCCCCCAAGAAGACATCACCACCCTCGTATTTCTCATACTAGCAGAACCACTCTCTATGGGGTGTGAAGTGAAAGGATGCACCTGAGTCAATCAACCATGCCTCATGATCTACATGTGTACTTGAAGAAGCCAAGTACACATCCCCACCTTCATCTGAGGTGGTTTTCGGCTCTATAGAAGAAGCATCATCAGATCCCTTTCCTTTATCAGGAGCTTTATATTTACAATCCCTTTTGAAGTGCCCTTCCTTTTCGCATTTCCAGCACACCACCTTTACAGGTTTTCCTAGAGATTTAGATCTCCCACTCGATGACTTATTTTTGTTTCTGTTCTGGGACTATCCTCGTACAGACAAGGCATCACCATTTTAGCTATCCATATTTTTCCGTCTCATCTCCTCCCTCAACAAGGATGAGACTATTTCATCAAAATGCAAGGCAGTTGCATTGCTACCTATTGCAATAATCAGACTATCCCACAAATCTGGTAGAGAACACAATAAACTGATGAACTTATCTTCATATGAAATTTTAATATCAACAGATGCTAGCTGACTTACTACAGTATTAAATGCGTTCAAATGCTCTGTCACCGAGTCTCCATCTTTTATCCTCAGGTTATACAGCTTTCTCCACAAGAACAATTTATTCACCAGAGACTTAGATTGGTACAAAGTCCCTAACTTGTCCCACAAAGCCTTTGCCATAGCCTCCCCTAATACATTCAGTAATACTGAATCTGAGACACACAATCGTATTGTGCTCTTTGCCTTCCGATCCAACTTCTTCCATTCTTCATCGGACACTCCCGTTGGTTTAGTACCCGGATCTACCACGATCCACTGATCTTTATCCACCAACAGATCCTCCATCTTGAGTTTCCACAACTCAAAACTCTGACCATTAAATTTCTCAATCTCTATCTTTCCACTGCTCGCCATCTTCTTTCACCCCCAGAATCAATCTCGCAGATCTCCCACTGAACAGGGTCTACCACAGGCTCGAGCAAAACCCCTTAACAACAAAGGCGTTCCCTTGAAGCCAAAACAGCTCTGATACCAAATGTAGGTTTTAACCCTGTACAGAAATTACCTGCATACGAATTCTAAAACACAGAAAATAAACAATGCGACAGCATAACACATAAAACACATATACACATAGATTTTCCCCTGGATCCTGAAACCTGGACTACCAGCTTGATTTTTCATTATATTCTTTCCAATGTTACAATACATATATATACATGTCGAAGCATCCAATACCATGGACCGAAAACCATCGCATCCAAAACCATGGACGGAAAACCATAGGTAGGTTCGCCCAACCTAATAACACAACCCAACACCCTCTACCTTGGTTAAATCTCCTTAGACATTGTTCTGCACTCACAAAAACAGTTTCCCACCAGCTCCACAAATCAAAATCTTCTTAGCTTCCTTAGACCTAGCAACTGAAGAATCTGAGCCCTTCTGTCTCTGCGCAATCACAATGAGAGCTAGATCAGCTCCTCCCGGCCATTGCATCAATCCTTCTTGGATGAGAAACATGTCTCGGCACTGCATAGGTCTGATATGTCCCCCCTCTGCCTATGCGTTGGCCTAGATAGCTGACACAGCTACTGTGTGGGCTTCTCCCAGCTACTGCGTCACCTTCACCTGGCTCAAAGTGTTGACACAGGCACTGTGTGAGCCTATGCGTCGCCTCCTCTGCACTGCGTCACCCTTCCTTCTACGTCTATCACTCTGGAACATCGTTGCTTCTCTGCTGCAAACTCTCAAATTTCTCAATTGGTGCCTTCAGTCTCCGATGATCTGCAATCACTTTGATACCATATGAAAATTTCTGAATCTAACACATCAAAAACCCATACTGCAATTTATGGTTTACTATTTCCTACTTGTTCTTTACATTAACAAGTTATTTAATTGCATAAACATCGAAGTAAACACAAATGCAGCCTTCACAGATATACAGATCATGCACTGAAGTAAACAGAAACAATAACACAAGGGACATTGTTATTTTTGGACAATCATCATTGGAGAAACCCAATGTTGGAAAAACGGTGCAACATATAGAGGGTTTGTATTATTAAACAGATTTGTGAATACAACTAGGGTGCCAAAAATGGCTCACCCAACAAAGAATATCCTCGGCAGTAGTACCTCTATCCGGAAATAGATATTCTGACAAATCAATAACCGGATGATCAAACCCCACAGTGACTTCAACTATTCCTTGTGCTGGACAATGAAAGCTGCTCCAAGCACTGCTCTGGAACTACTTCACTCATTTAGGATCTGCGTCTTCCTCTCCCGGCTCAGGATCTGTTAATCAGCTTCTAGTCTGCCCCACAGAATCTCCCAACGCTGCCTCTGAGGCCCTTTGCGTCCTTTGCATCAACCCTTCTTGGGCCTGCGTTGTCTCTCCCGACACTTCGTTGCCTCTCTGCTATGTATTCTTCAAACTCTTGTTGAACTGCCCCTCACTGCAACTGATCACTTGCTCGATTTCCTCAACAAACCTTGCCCCAGAAAATCGAACTGACTAATCTCTCTTGGTGTATCTCCAACTGACCCTCAAGCCCCTTATACTTTTCTTGTTGACGATTCAACGGCCGAGATTAAGTCCCTAATCAACGGCTAAGATTAGATCTGGCTTGATCCTCACCACTTAGAACTTTCTCACCCATATTACATTAATGCACATTAATATTTTTATTTTCCTAAGTTTAGACTTAGGGACCCATTGAAAATAATAATTATTTTAATATCTCTTCATCCGGATGGTATTTCTTCAAACGATTTCTAGGTCTTGGAGATCTCATGTGCCTTAGTCTTTCCACCAAATTTCATGGCTAGAGCACATCCGATGCTACCAAAAATCAACAAACCACCCCATTGTAGCCCATTGTCATTAAAGAGCCATTTCAACAATGGGGCTTATATGTTATTAGCAAAAAATTTCCACATTCATCAAAGCAACACCGATATATCTTAACTTCCATAGATTACTTTACTCAGTGAGTTGGAGAAGTTCCATTGAAACAAGTGAACGAGCAGGAATTCATCCAATTCCTTTAGAAGAATATTATTACCAGGTTCTGCATTCCCACACTACTTGTTTTCGATAATGCAACTTACTTTTCATCGCTAAAACTTTGTGATTCTTTATTATAGAATGGTTTTGTTTTAAAGCACTCATCTAATTATTATCGTCAGGGAAACAATTTAGTTGAGTCTATTAATAAGAATTTAATTCGCATCATTAAGAAAATTGTTTACTTTGAGCAAAGGAACTAGCATAATGCATTGGTGAATGCTTTGTGGGATGACCATGTCACACCAAAACCCTCTCTGAAGACCTCCCATCACTTCCTCATGTATGTAAAAGAAGTTATCCTTGCTCTGAACATATATCTCCCGTCCCTTCAGTTTTCTTAAGAATCCCGAGGTAAACCATGTCTTATTGTTCATAGTAGGATAGACACCCTTCTTAAGTTAAAGGAAGAAAGGTGAAAAACAAAAGAAAATTTGCTATGCATCATAACCGTATCAAGCATCGGTTTGACAAGAAATTTGTGGGGAACAAGGAGTTCGATGTGAGAAACTTAGTATTGAAATGGGATAAAGCCCATGAAGAGAAAGGTAAACACACCAATGTTTTCAATCCATGTGGATTGAACCCTTTGTTGTTCATGGCAAGCTTAGCGACCATACTTATCGTCTCCAATCCTTAGATGGGAATTTGGGGCTTAGGGTTTCTCTTTGGGGAAATTTGCCCCGATGCTGCCCAAATTTCTAAAAGACCTAGGACCATAAGAGCTAAGGAACAAGGATAAAAACTTTATTTTGTTCCACAAGTGGCTTGCTTGCACTTTGAAGCTACAAAGTGCAAGTTCGTTGCCTAGGATTAAGCCTCCACAATTCATTTAAGTGACTTTCCAACACAAGATTTGACTCAACTATTTGTACATATCTATAGACCTATACCTATTTGCAAGATTTGGTTCTTTTACATGTCAAATCTTTGCACCCAGTTGGGGGTGCCTCCATCCCAACTTGATCATTAGAATATTATGCAAGATCTCTCTAATGCTTTGCAACACATCACTATGTGGCTTTTCTTGACCTTCAAGTATTGCCATGGGAATCAATCATGAGTATTAAGGATATCAAAGATTGTATTAATGCACCTTTTATAAAAGCAAAGGTAGAGAGCCAAGCATTATCAACCAATACCTTCCTATTTTGTAATAACACATGGGACATCTAAACCATATGACAACTTGCCAAGATTAACATATGCTCTTAGTGATGAAGATGCCCTTTATCTTTAGTTGGGATAGGAAAATGATCCATGTTTGTAAATAAAGGCCTTCCCAAAAATCTTACCAAGGGTAGCCTCGACAAGATTCAATTTCTAAGTAATTAATAATTTCACTCTATCGCCAAAATAACCCACTTACAACGTAAGTCTTAGTTTGAGTTTGTTTCATAGCTATACATAATATATTTTTCTAAACTTCAAAATTTATTCACTAATATATTTTATTTTGTTTTAGGGTGAAACTCATGATTTTGCTATAGCTCACCCCTTTATGTGTTAATGTTATAATTAATTTTCTAGGCACCTTCATCATATGTTTCACTACCATCTTTGTATCTAGTTAGAGAAATATGGAATGGATAATCAACAAAACTATGAAAGCTTAATTCAATTAATGTTATGAAAATTAATAACACATTAGCATCCTTTGGTGTTTTTAGAATGAAATATTAATTTATAGCCATTTTAGGTATGCGCTCAAATTGTGAGATCTTGATATTCTTGGATGTCCAAAAAGCTTTAAAAGGTATTTTTCTATTTTACTTGTTTTGTTTTTTTGAGTTCACCTGTTAACAAGGATGACATAGTTAATCTATTGTTGAAATTTTTACTTTTAATGGCTTATGTTGATTTGTTTGTTTTTAGATGGAATGAAGCTTTACCTTTCAGACAATAATGTTTTGCTCACAGAGGGGTTAAATGGGATCATTCCCCCAAGCTATTTTGCAAAGATTGAAACATGGCCAAATAGGGAACTTATATCTTAACCAATTTATGTAATATTCTTCGAGTTTATTAGTCATTATATTTAAATATATTTGTTTCCAAGGAAAAATCCAAGGGGAATCTAAGGGATGCTTCCCCACATTTATGAATGACATCTCATACATCTACTGGCATAGATTAGTGCACCTATCTTAAGGGAATGGAAATTCGATGATTATTGACATGAAATTGGCCAAATGCTCAACAACATTAGTGATAGCTAGTTGAACTAACTCCTTGGATTATATTTAAATATAATTTATTAACATTATCTTTTTTTTAACTTTTAAATTTAATAGGAATGGTGAAATTTGTGAACTTTCTCCCATGGGTAGTTGATAGTTGTTCATTTGTATGTACATGAGGATTCTTGTTCCTTTAGTGTGAAAGATAGGATTACAGACTAATCATTGAAAGCTCCACAATGTCATGAAATTTGAGATTTGGAGCATGTTAAAAATGTATTTCTTTTATTACACATGAACTGGAGATAGTGCATATGGAATGGTATTACCTTTTTTTGTAAATTGCTCCTTTCATTAAAAAGCTGAAATTGCAAAGTAGTCAGTGCCAGTGTTTCACAAAGAGTAATAGTATGACATCATCAAATAGGGAGGATGTATAGTCAACACCCAAAAATTACAGTATCTAGAAAATACATAGACCACTAAAACAACACATAAGCGTACAACAAGCCACTCAAGCAAAAAGTGATAGAATTACCATATATCCCCACAACCCATACACCAGAAAGGAGCAAAACAACAACAAATACTTCAATCCCAATGCCCACATTGACAATAAGAACTTCATGCATACCGCGAACAGGAAGTGCAAATAAAAAGACCTGGCTAGCTAGAAAAAATAATAAATGTTTAAACTTGTCAAAAAGCCAAAAGGACTAGCCCGCTTCTAACATCCATGCCCGGTATTAACAAAACCACACTGAAGATACGTAACTAATATGAAAAGGAAATCCAAAATTCTCCATAAACATGCAACCACCAAGCACCCTACTACAAACTTCATATTGAACTGACAAAACAAGCACAGTAGAAACCTCCACAATGTAACCATACCTAAAGATGGGTGAATAAAATCAAAACCAAAAAGCAAAAGACTAGCAAAACTAGTCCTGATAAGAGGATATATAGGCAAATCTTGTGCATTATCCATCGAGGGGTCAATAGGATCACCAGGAGGGTCAATGAGATCACTGAACCATAATGCAATACAGGAAATTTCCAACCCTGGCCAAACTCGAATCCACATTTTCGAGCCACAAACGTAAATTCTTGAGCATATGTTTAATATCATCAAGAGAATATAATACATTATAATTATTAACCTATTTATCCTTGAAAATTAATCTCAACAAAGTGTCCATCTATTTCTGAAGAGCCAACAAATTCAAGAAATGAAGCCTACGCTTCATGAATCTACTAAGGTCAGATACCTTGGTCATATCTTCACTAACAATATCTGAATCCTAATGATACAGATGATCATCAAACTCCTCGGAAAAAATTCCCAATTGAGTCATAAGTGGAGGGACAAATATTATACCCAATAAAACCAAAGGCACCCCTTCAACTCATCATTCTCTGATGAAGAGGCATGAGCACATTAACAAAAGGGAAGATCAAGCAACCACGAAGAGACCCTCTAGCAGCAAAACAAATTAAAGGACGGAGCACTCGACCTTGTAAACCTGATCGAAAGATTAACAGGTCATCATCGACTAGCCACCCCAGAGGACCAGACACCAACAAATTGTCAAATTCGCCATAATATAGAGGCATAACATAGTAATACTCCCAAAATCTAACCAGTTCGAAGAACTCACATAGGAAAAGAATAAGTGCATAATTGACACTCCAACCAAGGACAAGGAGGAATTTAACACATACAGGACCCAACAACACTAACAAGACGAATCCAAACACCACCAAATCAATTCTCCACTTCACAGAGATGCCAAATAATCTTAATCAAATACCAAAGCCACCAAGGGAGCCACCCATAAACAAAGCTAACTGAATGAACAAAATTCTGAGCCATGCCAAAAGTTTCCAAAAGACATAGGAATGGCCGAGGATACAAATCAGAACCAGAGAAGTAAAGGGAATTACCTCCAAACTCACAACCAAGTCATATACAAAATTTGAAAGAACAACCCATACCCTGCAAACACCTAATGGCGCTTAGCACTTTGCCTGAACTCCCACCAGCGCACAGACCCAGACTCAGCATCCACAGAGCAATAAATTGAGCACAACAACCACAAAAGAATCCAGAGGAATGAGGAAGAGGATAATTCCCCTCCTCCAATGTCACACTCGACGTACTTCTGCCACCCAAGTGACATAACCAAGCATTTAAATTGAATAGACTGGCAGTGTGTTAGACTACTACCTTTAGTTGGTGATTTCCATGCCTCCCCCAAATGCATACACCTATTATCCATTCTGCATGGTGCCCAACGAAACCTCTCTACCCATGTACCCATCCCCATCGAAGATAATGGTATTACTTTATTGACAATAAGCCATTGATGGATATTAATGAAGTGGATTTTATTTGTGAATATCCATGAGAACCACTATATAAGTTATTTATTTATTTTTTCTCGATTAAGACTAATTCTATTAAGCAAAAATATTGTACAAGAGGATACATTCCAGAGATGCAGAAAACCGGCAACCGGAAGTGATAAGACTATCAACCTCGGTTCCGGAGAAGGAATTAAGCAAGCAAGGAGCTACAACGAGTCACTGGTAACCTAAAGAAGCAGTGATTCCTACCCTGAGAGGGTAGAGGCATCAACACGAAGCTTTTTACCTTTCCTTTTTTTGACTTCAACCCAACCATTTTGGGGTGGATGAGCAATAATAACTTGAAGATTAGGTTCCTCCACAGGAGAGCCCTCCTTTTCTGAATCAGAGGAGGAGGACAAATGGACACGTTTCTGAGCAATGGTTGAGTCAGTAGAAGGCGCCAGACCATCTGTGGGAGGGGCCACGAAATGAGGCGACTGATTCAATTCTTCATCACTATCTTCATCTTCAGAGCTGGAGGAATCAGAATTCACGACAGGAGGAGGAGAACAAGGAGCCCATCGTTTAGCCTTGGGCTTGGAGACGTCGGCCTTGTTCTTTTTTGCTGGGCGAGATGGGCATGTATTCTGCAAATGCCCAGATTGGTGGCAATGTCGGCACCGAAAAGCAGTATTCTCGTAATCCAGTGTCTGGGTCCAGACGAAGTCGTTAATTTTGAGATTGATTTGTTCTGGAAGTCCTTTGCTCAGATCTAATTCCACGCATATTCTTGCATATGAGTAGAGACCTTTGGATTCCCGCCAAAAATCACCACTAATGAAGCTGCCCAAGGTGTCTCCTATGGCTCTGAAGACACAAGTACTCCATAGGTGGGCAGGTAAGTTTGGAAGCCGGATCCATACAGGTGTCTTAGTAATTACTGCAGTAGCTGGATCAAAATCTGGGAACCAAGGAGTCAAGAATAGTCCTGCAGTTCCCATGAACCAAGGGCCTTCTGCTAAGGCCTTTTCATAGTGCTTACTATTGTCAAATAAAACAATGAAATAACCTTTCGAGCAAAAAAAGATCTTACAATGATGTGTCCAGTTTGCATGGATCCATGCATAGAGATCCTGTGATCGCGGCCACAATCCGTTGAATCTGCAAATGATGGCTCTTTCTGCAAATTCTTGAAGATGGGAAGCCAGTTCTTCATGAATGAGTTCAATAGAGGGAACTTCTTCAACCTTGTCAACCAAGAAGGCCTTAGATTTAAGGGCTTCCGGGGGTTTGGGGATCTCAGAGTGAACAACATCTTTGTATGAGAAAGGCCGAGAAGAGGAAGACTGTCCCGCTGCACCTCCTCTCAAACGAAGGGTTACCACCACAGAGCTGTTCCTGGAAATACTGTAAGCCGAGAGGGGAAAAGGGTCTTCAAGTTGTTTACCTTGAAAGAGGAGTCGCTGAAAGCTTGAAGGGATCCCCATTCTGCGCTCTAGATTCAGTTTGAGTTCCTGCACCAGATCTGAAGGGCTAACCCATTGCATGATGGTGCTGCCTGTAGGCTGAGAGATTTGGATCTGAAAGGAGTCAGGTAAGGGCTTTGAGCTTCCTGGAGCAGATCTGCCATGTCCATTTCCCATCTGAGGGAGCAGACCTGCAAGATCTTGGCCAGGATGTGTACAGATCTCTGGATCTGGCCAGAGCGTGGACTGATCTGCCTTCTGGGTGACCGGATCTGGCTGATCTTTGTCAGATCTGAAGCCAAGACTGTGCTTCGGAGAGCGAGTGATTTCCCCAGATCTTAACAAAGACCAAGCTAACATTGAGATCTCCTGCTCTGGTTTGTGGCCACAGCGCACGGATAACTGTCTGGTCGAGGCCATAATGGCGTGTGCAGATCTGCTGTGAGGGCATAATGATCCCGCGCTGTGCTTGCCGCGGCTGCCCTGAATGCTGGATTGGAACGTTGCTTGACGGATATCTGCAAGAACCTTCTCCGTTTCAATATGTTTGCAGAGTTTATTACGAGCCAACACAGAGGCCTCCTGTCCTCCATGGCCGTCGTGAACACCGCAAGAAGCCCTGACCTGAGCGGCCGAAGGCGAAGAACGAAACCCCTGCGCTGCAACTGCGTCCATCGTTTTCTGTATAAGTTATTTATTATTAATATGCCATTGATGGATATTGATGAAGTGAATTTTATTTGGGAATATCCATGGAAACCATCCTATGAAAATAGCAAAATATGTCAAAGGAACTTAGCTCAAGTGGTATGGTTCATGATTAGTGTCCCAAGTAGCATGGATTCAAGTCTCTGGAGACATGTTAGCCTCTGTGGCATTTATGAAATATTGGTTTTACCAGGTGGAATAGTGGCAGTCGTTTCTACAAAGTTATCAATTGTACCTAGTGGAATGTACTCATTATTGATTAAAAAAGTAGCAAAATATTCTAAACAATATATCAATCCCAAATTTTATTTGGTAATATCCATCGAAACCATCCTCTGAAGACAACAAAATATTTCTAAACAATATATTAAGATTTAGATTGCATTCCTAATAAATATATGGAACATTTTTATGTTCGAGTAAGCTTAAGTTGATTTTCATTTTAACTTTTGTAGACCATCTTCTCTTGGTGCAAAATCCTCTAAGGGATTAATAAATCAAAATGGATTGAATAACACATCAATCCTTGCCTAAATCATTTATAGTTCAGGTGCTCTTTTTTGTACAATGCATAGTCATAATAATACTTCACACAATCTAAGTTAATTTTGTTACATTTCAATCATAAGAAGATAAGCAAAGAAAAAAAAAACATGATTACAAGTCTAATCAAACATGAAAAGTTTATAATTACTTGTTTATTAAAGTGTAAATAGTTAATAAGCATATTCTACACTAGGGAATTATAATGATGATGGTGGTAAGTAAATACTTTTTTTGTTTTAGAATTTTATTGTGTTTGAAAACCTTTAAGAGAACCATTTTTAAATCACCGTAATTTAAGGAGTTAAAAGGCTAGGAAAGTCAATATTGTAACAAATATATTAAAATTGAGATTTCATGTGGTTGTATTTGGGACATTATGAAAGAAAGTGTTTTTCATCTTCAACACTCCTAGTGCCACGAAGATAACAAATTATTTTAACCCGTGGATTTTGAGAAATTGTCCAATACCCTATTTCATTACAAACCTTATGAAAGTTTGTTTTTATTTTAGCAATGGTAATTTTCTTCTTTATGGTAGTTAAAGTAAATAGATAATTTTGATCTTCTAAATTAGGGTTGATCACCTCCTCATTTTTATCTTAATTTCCTCTTATTCTTTATCACACCACAGTTTCTTCTTAACTTTTTTAGATGTAATTATATTTTTAGAGTAACATTGTCCTCAATACTCTAATGATTTAGCCAAGGTTTGACATATTTATCCCCACTCGAAAAGTAGGTGTTTTAAATTAGATTCAGTGTGACATTAGGAGGCCTCTCGTCTTGTTTTTGTTCTTGTATATTTAATGCATAGGCATATTCATGCTCTTAATGGGGGGAAGACTTATGAAAAGGATAGGAGATGGTGTATTTCCTTTAATTTTATTATAAACTATAAAATCCCTTTATATTTGCTCTATCTTTCTCTGATAAGATTTACCAATTGTCCTCTAACACAATTATATTAATCGGGAAAAGAAAACTTACATAATAGGTTAGAGGCGTAGTGTATTTATTACTTTTGTAGACTTATCTCAACATGCCATATGCCATTGACCAATAAGTCAAGGACAATCACTATGGCAAGGATGTAACAATGACAATCTATCTTTTAAAACAAACTTTATTGTCATTATTATTTTAGGAAAATGTTTATCTAGATAAACTTTAAGATTATTGTGCCAAGAGGCACTCTACAGCTTAGTATAGGGGAGATGTGTAGTCATTAGATATAATGTAAGAAAGATAGTATGTCAACATTTTTATGTCTACTCAATATGTTGAATTTATATTTATTTACATGTTATTTATATCCATTTTTTTGTGTAAGATTTTCTTAAATTATTGTGGGAAGTAAATAATGGTTAATATGTTATTTACGTGTATGACATATTTTCAAGGATTTTATTTTTGTATTAAAAAATCAAAAGGCTATAATAAGACCTTCAAGTTATGGTCCAACCAAATGTTTGAAAAATAGTTTTGTTAATAATATTGAAAAATAAATGTTTAGTTTCTAAACTTAAACATTATAAGTTGCATTGGTCAATGTTAAACTAATAATGGTCAACAAGCAAATTGATTCCTAGAGTCCTGCCTTGGCAAGGGACTAATAATGATTTTGTTACAATATTTAAAGTTAATTGATAAGCACATAAAAATTCAATACTTACATATAACAAGATTCTTAACCATGGATATTCGCACCCACTTTACCATGCATATTATTAACTTGTAAATAGGCTCGATTACAATACCAAGGGCCAATACAATGGTTTATCAATGCCACATGCCCAAAAGCCTTAACTCATTTCACAATAAAAATATTTTATAGATATTTTATTTTATTATATTTTTAATTAAATCTAAAAGAAAAAAGGTGATACTTTTGAGATATATCTAAACCATTTACCCTCACTACTACTAAAAGTATTTTGTGGATATTCCAGAGAGATTAAATCAAGGTTTTAATAAAATTAAAAATGAGAAGGATATACCAAGCGCATAGAGGGATCAAATGTTTTTTCACTCTAAAAGAGGTTTGCATGCCAAGAGATTTGATCCCTCTCGGGGGTTGGTAGCTCCGAAGTTAAGATGGATCTAGGCTAGTTAAGCTAGCATTCCCCCCTTTAATCTAAATGTTTATTATTATAAATGTCAAGTTCATCCCTCAACTTAAGGAATTTTATTTTACCTCTTGGATTAGGGAAAATATTTGTAGTTTAATCTTTAGATAGACAATACTCTAACCATGTCATTTCATTGTTTATGTGTTTTCTAATGAAATGATGCTTGGTATCAACATGCTTTGTGTTAGAATGAAACTTTTGATTCTTAACCATCTTTATTGTTGAGTGGCTCTCAATGGATAAAATATTCAGTGTTTTCTAATTACCACAAATATCCTGCAAATTTCTTTGTAGCCAAATAATTTTAGACATTTCTTGTCAAACTTAGATCCATTTTTCCTCTGCTAAAAAGTTTGTCATTGTATTTTATCTTTACAACTCCAAGATACATCGATTGAACCGATATACATTAAAATCCTGAAGTTGATGTTCTATCTTCAATATTCAACAAGTATAAAGTTGTCATTTTTTTCTAGAGAAATCCAAATTCTCTTGTACTTGGAATGTACTTTAGGACCCTTTTGTTGCATTCCAATGACTTTCTACTATGAACCTTGCACTTTAAAAATGATACGAAATCAATAATTACAGTGATATTTAAGGGGGAAGCCTCCTTTTAAAATGAATACAATGTACAAGGAAAGAATTGTTGATCCTAAGACTAGGTCTCCCTAGTGTGTGTGTGTGTAGGAGACAAAGGGTATAATTATGATAAAATGGCACCATCAAAGGTTCTAACCTACATAACAATATAATGATAGAAATGTAATCACTCAATATCTAGGGCTTAATAAGGGGTTTTACAACTAACATGGGGCTTATATACGGCTTAATATTCCCCTTCTCTTCAAACAAGTGTTGTCCTCAACACTTGACTAACTGCTAGTGATTATGCATAGATAAGTTATCTTACCATGTCATGTCTTCCTCTGGGAGGTTCTTTTGTTTGATGAGGTACTCCACAATTGTTGAAATACTTAGCTTCTTGATCCTTGTTCCCAAGATTGTCTATGTTTGTAGTATGATTTTCCCTTCCTCATTTATCTGTAGTGCACTTCTTGGTTGTAAGTGAATAGCATATTCATGATTTTGAGTAGGTGGAAGACCCTTAAGCATTAATCCAAATACCTTGGAATGATTGTTGATAACTTTATGTAGATCCCTCGACATAGATGATATTGATGTTTGAACATTAGTGAACGTCTTGGTGCCCCTTTTTGAGTAGTTTTGTCATTCCATTAGAGCTTATCACTTTAGAGGGTTTCCCTTAGATACTTCTATGCTCAATTTCCTTACCTTCTAAAGTAAATCTTATGAAGAGATCTTGAAAATTAAAGGTCATTACTTCCGATGGACACCAATACCACTCATTTATATTAAAATAATGGGAGTATCCAATAAATACTCTCCCATATTAAGCTTAATACTATGGAACTTCCATAAACAAATTTTTTTAAGTAGAACGAGAATTTATGGAGAATCTCGAATTTCGAAAGATCGATTACCAATATTACCACAGATACAACTATTTCATAAATTCCAAAAACGAGCTTGTTACAACATGTCTTTAGAGACTTGAACCCATGCATGTGGGGAAACAAATTGTTCACCCAACCACTTGAGTTAAGATCCTTTGACTTCCCTGAACAATTTATGGTACCTCCATCTGCAATCATTACTTGAAACTCTAGTGCTAGATATATCAAACGATTGAGAAGTCTTGATAGCTTGTAATTGATGAAGTTATGGGTATTTCCATATTCAATCAACATTGTCACATTTTTCTTTTCAATATATCCTTCTATCTTAAGGGTTTGTGGGGTATTGATGGCGGCCAATGCATGACAAGAAATTGTTATGGTCTCTTCTAGCTCTAAATCTTGTGACAATTCCAATTTTTTATTTTCTTCCTCTTCAAAGTCTATGTACAATAATTTCTTCTTGCCACATTTATGCCTCATATGGTACTTTTTGTCATAATTGAAACAATCATTTTTGTTCTTTCATCCATTTGTTGAGGTGTCAACCTTGTTGGTTGAGTGAGGTTAGTATGTTCTCTATAGTTGTTGGTAACTAAATTTTTGCTTTCAACCTTCCTCACTAGATTGAAAGCATACTATATGAATTTAGTTTCAAAGAGACGCACCTCGTGTTGGATGCTTTCCTTTAAAGTTCCTCTAAAGAATTCTAACAATTTATTCTCTAAAATGTTATTTAGCCTGAGACTCAAATTTTGGAATTATTGAATGTGCTTTATAACTGGACATTTTTGTCAAAGATTTACCAGTGGACTAAAGAATGTATTGCTTTTAATATCCTCACAATGGGTTATTAATTCTTCTAAAAAAATGGACCAAGACATAACAAAATCAGTTTTCCTTTCACAAAGACATTAATACCATACACATTATTCTTTTTCTAAAAACATGGATGCAATATTTAACTTTTGTAAGGATGCCACTTGGTGTAGATCTAAGTATTGCCCCATCTAGAATATCCATATTATAAGATTGTTACCATCAAACTTCCCCATGTCGATTTTTTGAATGCAATAGTTCCTTGGTGCTGACTTGAAACCTTGAAAATGTGGATCTTGGATTGAAAATTCATATTATTGTTCTGTGATTCAATATTTGAGCTCTCCAATTGTAACAACATACTCCCATATGTGATTGAGTCTCAACACCATGCTTCTCCTTATGTTCATAATTTCCTTGCATCTCCACATCCCTTTTACGGAGATCTTTCAATAGAATGGTTTGTAATTCTTTTATATCTTCCTTGATGGATTTTTGTATATCTTCCTTTTTTTCATTCATCTTATTTTCCATTTTATCCATCATTTCTCTTTTAGTGCTTTCTTGAGTACCTGATAAATCCACCTTTTTTCAACATACGACTATCTATTTCATTAACTTTCTTCTCTAATTCGGAGAACCTAGACTCTAAGTCTTCATTTTCTTCATAAATCTTGGATGAACATTTAGGATATTTAATTGGTGTAGTAGCTTTTGGATCTTTCTTTGTAACCATGTGAGCAAATAATAATAGTATTCCTCTTTGTCATAATTTCCAATCACCCAAAAAAATGGATTTTCTAGTCAAAAGTCATGTTACTTGTATTGTATGTACCTTTAAAACATTCATTTGGAGAATATTTAAATGGTTGACCTTTTTCTTGATATACTTGTAAGATTGGAGCCCTTTTGAATTTGAAACTTTGTTCCACAATATTTTGATATGTCTTCTATGCATTTCCACTAATCTGACCAAAATTTGATGTGCCAAGTGAAAGTTATGGTAAATTTCTCAAAGCTTGTTGATTTTGTCTCTTTCCACAAGCAAACTTATATAATGTGGCACGTGTCCAATTCATCAAATATAATTCTGAAATTTTTATCTAGAGTACTTTTGTATGTCTCCTAATATTTCTGAAGATTTCTTTTTTTACCAATAATCGAAGATTTTTTATTAAAAGGTTGAGTGTTGAACTCAAAAGTTACATGTCAATGATATCACGAGAGACTCTCTCCATGATTCTTAATTCAAAATGTCTACCATTCCTATGAGCCAAATTTTCATTTTTACATTTTCATTTCTAATTAAGCCACAACAACTTCTAGAACATCTCCAAAAACTATCTATTAAGAAACAAAAGGAGCAATGTAGTTTAAGACTAGAGAGAGATTAGAATCCTTAACATGCATTGTCTTCTTAAGGGAACATGTCCCATGGATGTTGATTCAGAAGCTTTGTTCATGTCGTTTACCAAAGGGGCCTCCACGTTTTCAACATCTTTCATGTATGTTTGATTATGATTAATCTAAAATTTTGTGTAAAATGTAAGCTTTTGATGTTTCTTGTCAAAGCAATTTCGCTTGAGTTGATCATTTTCTACGGGGTATGTTTGACAGCAAGACGGATGAGTCCTGAATTTTACATAGAGAAAGCACCTAAATCTTGAATTCCAAAGACTTTTCCACCATGGTAACATCTAGTCCTGTAGTGGATTCAAATCTCATTGTGAGTTCCATCAAGGGGTCATCCCCAACCATTATAAAATAAAGCATCTAAACCAAATAGTTCGGAAAGGCCATGTATATGCCACTCCCACCAGTGACCCAATATAAACTCATACCAACGTAAATAGTGAGAACACACACAAATACCAACAGTTCGTTGCGGAGGGGACCAACAATATAGCATAATACAAACACAACTAATTATGAAGCAGAGCCCATGAATTACCTCTGAAGCGCAAATCCCATAGAGAAGGAATCAAAAAAATTGAGCTCGTAGAGACAAGGACCAGCCCTTTAATATTTGATCCCCTAAACGGAAAGTAACTCTCCAACATCCACCACCACTTTGCCTCATAATGTCCCTCAGTACTGTACTCCACCTGCGAAATTATGGAATTAACATTGTTCCTCATATAATAATCAAATGTTCCCTCCTAAAGGAGCCAACGGATCGAATTCCCCATGATCGTCATTGAATCAATGTGTCGGATCTTCCTTCCATATCAAAGAAGGATGAAAGATTGTGTAGCCTACCTGAACATGATTGTTGAGTACCATTTATCAAATGGATCGAAGCTTTTGGGCGTCGTCTCCAAGTAAGGGCACATGTATGGGCCTTCTATGTCAATGATACACACATAATGAGATTTTTGTTGCCACCTTTTTTAGGATTCCACGAGATAAGTTAATGGGGGAGGTTGTATATTCGTTGTCCAATCCATTCAAGGTTCTAATTGGGGAAAGACGTCCCATGGTTAGCCTTTTCATCAGCTTTGGAAATGTTTACTCTCATCGCATGATAGAAGTGAGATCTTGGGAAATGATTTAGAAACTTAAGAATTCTTGTGATGATATGAGCATGTCTTACATATTGGGCCATTATTTTTTATTATCCTTGATATGATAAGTAGCGAGTCTCCTATCACGGTGATTTCTTGTATATTCATTTTCACAGCTTGTTTTATCCATTAAAAAGGAGTGTAGGCTTTGGAAACATTATTAGTTACCTATACCAAACTTGAAACATACTTATATTCTAGTTGACTCTTTGGATGAATAATCACACACACCCCCACCCCCCCCACTCTGATCATACCACCCCTAATATTTTTGAAGATTTCACAGTCTGAAAAGTCCCAGAAAATAAGTTATGGCAAAAATACCATGCAAACATGTTTGAAATTGATTTCATAATCCTTCACAAACTAAAATCCACAAAGTATATCTCATAGTTTAGTGAACCAAACTCTGAAGTTTTAACCAGATATCCCCCAAGATCTCACTTCAACATGATTCATATTTCATCATCTGAAATATCCTAGAAAAAGAAAAATTGTGAAAATAACAATGTTACCAACTTGTCAATTGGGGTTAACTCGGGTGGTTGTGTTTTCTAAGCAATCCTCTCTGGGGACATAGATGATCCCTCTAGCCCAATGAGTGGGACGAGCAACCTACGTGACAATCTACTAGACATTTTCCTAAGTTACAATTGAAAAAGAAGAAGAGGAAGATGACCTACCTCGTTCTGATGCTATTGTTAGGCAGATAAATTCCTCTTGCTGACAAGAGCAATCTCCCTAGATCCTAAAAGGAAACTAGAAACAAACATACAATCAAGCTAATTCCTTCTCTGAATCTATCTTTCTCTTTGTGCTTCAGTGCAGCTCCTCTATGCTTGAATCTAGACCTGCACACATGGAAACAACAAAGGATCAAAGGCATGTACATCATAAATGATTCAATAATTCAAACTAGTGATCAAGGATACTAGTAACAAGCATCATTCTAATGGACAAATATAAATAACATCACTCCAATGGAAAAATATAAATAGCATAAACCATCCATAAAATTGATCAATTAATCCATTAAACAATGAAGTGAGAAGAAATGCTTGTTTGTATTAATTTCAGAAACATAAAGGAGATACAAAACTTGTGCCTTAATGTTGTGAAGCTCCTCCCATTCATCTCGATCCTCTCCAAGAATGATAAGCTCTCCAACCTGATTACTCCAGCATAAACTTACTCTTAGCAACCTCTCTCATTCCCCCACCTATAGCTTGATTAAATAGGCCAAAAGGAAGTAGTTTGAGATCCTTAGTCCAAGGATGAGATCCACTAAAAGAGGGATGAGGGCTCCTTGAAGAATGAGAATTAATTCCATAAAAAATAAGGTTAGGCTCGAATATACATGAGTTCGAGGCTTTCTGTTGGGAATGATTCTCCCAACAATGCTTCTAGATCTCACTTTTTATTTTACTTTTCATTGATTTACCTGCACAGTTTTTGTTCAGAAATAGAGCACAGATCTTCACAGTTTTGCAATGGAAGATATTGCACATGTGTGGTTTTTCTTTGGCAAAACTACGCAGATGCTCAAAAGCATGGTTTTGTACCAAGAGATCCTTAAATTCCACTTTATTCAAGGTATATAAGTTGTTGACTTGCAAGGGAGTGCTTCATGACACTTGGATGGATGGTGAGAGATCCAATGTTGATGATTATTTGTAATGGTGAAAAATTAAGTGTAACAAATTGCCCCCTAAAGTGCGAAGTCAGAAAAGTTGAGCACTGAAGTACTTTATCATATCAAGGATTGGATCAGAGATCATGGTTAGAAACCTGCAACAATCAATCAAGGATTACAATGCAATATAATAATCATCACTAAGGTAGGCATTCCCATACTCAGAACATAAAAGTTTTAAAGCGTAGTATGGAAATACATAATGTCAAAGTATATATAAGATGGATGCAACCATCAAACATAAAAGTCTGTGTATAATCATGAATACAAAACTCCTCGTAACTTGGATGGATGAAACTAGATCCAGGGTCTTTATCTCCATCTCTTGATCTATAGTACGAATCTAGTGATGCGAGAAAATGTCTCGAAATCGAACATGGTAGAAACCACTTGATTACCAGTCAATGATGTGAACCGTTAACAAGTGTGAGAGAAACCACCAATAATGACAATGGCTCTCAAGGTACTCCCAGTACAATCTATGAAGTGTGAATAGGTGATCTGAAGTCGAACACTCATATAATTGTTCGATCGAAGGTCAATAATGAGAGCATGTCATCGAAGGCGAGAAACCTGCCATTAAGGCATGCAGGCTTCAAGGTACTAAAGGTTTCTAGATCAAATTCCTAGATAATGAGCTGAAGTCGATAGGAAGTGACCCGTCGCAGGAAAGCCTACGACACGAAACACAATGTCAAGTTTTGGAAAAACAGTTTGCAAGGACTAACTCAGGGATGACCGACGCGATTGAAGGCTACAAATTGCAAGGTAATTTGAACTGAGGTTTAGACTTCTCTTGAACATATTGGTGACATGAAAAAATGACTTGGCAGCATTTGACTCAACGATAATACCCAAAACCAACTGAAGACTTTCAATAAGGTTCAATTAACTATGAGACAAATGGATTCCCCAACCTGAACAAATATGTGACGGAGTGTCATGTTCAAGAGCGACATACTGCCTGAAATACAAGAAACAAACTTTTCTTCTCAATTTTCCCCCACCATTACTAGCAAGTACCTCTTTATTTTTTACAAGCTTGAGGAGGATAACATATGCTTGTCATGTAAGCTCATCCTTCGAATGAGTCCATCTTAGTATTTTTAACGAACCCAAAGAAGGAATGGTTCGGTCCCATTGTACTTAATGGGTCCTATACTGTTTAGTTTTTACTAATCTAGTAAAGAAGTAACTTGATGTCATTTTCTTTTATGAGTTTGAAAAAGACACAAAAAGGAAACACATTTAGTTTTTAAAGTAAAATTTTAACAAGCTCGGAGAAAGTAAAGCTCCGTGTTTTTCGGTTTTTCGTGTTTTCGGTTTTCGGTTCAAGTTCTTTTTCGTAAGTTTTAGTCCCTAAGGTCCGAAAAATGATAAAATAATACAAGAGAGAACTCTATTGACCATTTTTTATCAACGTATACCTTTTTCGTAAACAGTCCTAGCTCAGTCCGTAAAAGGGGTAAACTTATATTGAGTGGACGGTTGTTCATTTACTTTTACGAGTTCGAACAAGCAAGTACTCCGCTATCTTTTCATGTTTTAATGGTCTGAAAATGGCTTAAAAGAGGACTCCATGGTTTTTCTTTTTTGCAAGTTTAAATAAGTTTGAAAAAGTGATAAAAATATACTCATCTTACCGACTTTCAATTTAATCAACGAGCAGGAAAAGACAGAAAGAACTCTGCATTTTCATATGTGTTTTACAAGCATGAAAAGATAGCAAAAGAAGCTCAAGATTTTCATGAGTTTAATGAGTCTTGAAGATAATAACCGAAATGGACGTGAGATAAGTTTCATTTTTACGCAAGCTTGAAACAAAGAAAAATTGTGCTTGAGGGTGGTTTCATTTTTACACAAGCTTGAAACAGAGGAATTTTTTCTTGAGGGTGGTTTCATATTTACACAAGGTTAAAACAAAGAAAATTGTGCTTGAGAGTGGTTTCATTATTACGCAAGCTGGAAACAAAGAAAATTGTGCTTGAGATATGTTTTCATGCCACCAGCATAATCACTGCAAGGGCACATTCCCCCCAAACTTCATTTTATTCACTTGAGTGGATTACAAGTTACTAATAGGAGGATGAAATGAAGGCTTGTTTACAAGATCAGGAAGACTCAACTTAACATTTATGAGATCTAGTTAAAGACTCAACGATGATAAGGGAGGATTTGTTTCATTTTTTAACGAGCTTAACACAAGAAAAGAACTATGCTCAAATGACATGTTTCATTTTTTAATGAGGTTTACACAATAAAATAACTATCCTCAACAAGCATATTTCATTTTTAGACGAGGTTGACATAAGAAAAGAACCATCCTCTTAAAGATTTGTTTCATTTTTTAACGAAGTTGACACAATAAAAGAACTATCCTTATGGAACCCTATTTCATTTTTTAATGAGGATGACATAGGAAAAGAATTATTCTCAAAAGAAGTTGTTTCATTTTTTAACGAGGTTGACACAATAAAAGAACTATCTTCATAAAGAGTTGTTTCATTTTTTAACGAGGTTGACACAGTAAAAGAACCATCCTCATGAGACCTATTTCATTTTTTAACGAGGTTGACATAGGAAAAGAACTATCCTCATAAGGAGTTGTTTCATTTTTTAACGAGGTTGACACAATAAAAGAACTATCCTCAGATGACCTATTTTATTTTTTAACGAGGCTGACATAGGAAAAGAACTATCTTCAATAAGGATTTGTTTCATTTTTTAACGAGGTTGACACAGTAAAAGAACTATCCTCAAATGACCTGTTTCATTTTTTAACAAGGTTGACACATGAAAAGAACTATCCTCAATAAGGATCTGTTTCATTTTTTAATGAGGTTGACACAGTAAAAGAACCATCCTCGTGAGAGTTTGTTTCATTTTCTAACGAGTTTGACACAGTAAAAGAATTATCCTCATGAGACCTATTTCATTTTTTAATGAGATTGACATAGGAAAAGAACTATCCTCATAAGGATCTGTTTCATATGTTAATGAGGTTGACACAGTAAAATAACCATCCTCGTAAAGAGTTGTTTCATTTTTGAATGAGGTTGACACAGTAAAAGGACTATCCTCATAAGACCCTTGTTCATGGCTTCCATATGGAAGAAATGCATGACAAGGGACACCCCTTGATCGTGGCTTCCAAAAGGTCTTCATCAAATGCAAGAACAATCCTCTGAAAGGAACACGTGTCAAGGGGATCAATAGGGATAAGAAAATCATATTCAAATGCCCCGTTGAATTTTCGACCATGTCATCTACTAGATCTAAGTCAGAAGGAGTCGAGCAGACAATGAGAGGCCCGCTTGCATCAGTAACTGAAAACGTGGGATAGGTTGCCACATAATGAACCCATGGCAGGGTAGGTAACACTTCCATATAAGGAACATTCAGGGGTGTTGGACATGATACTGATGGTATTATGACTTGACTCAAAACTCTAATGCATCAAATATGAAATTTGTAATCTCTTCATTTCGATGAATTCTAGCTAGAGTAATTAAAGAGGTTCTTCTTTAAAATATTAACTCAAAAAATGTACCACTTCTAATTTTCCAATGCAATTCAAAGCTATAAGTTGCAAACCACACAAACTAATCTATACAAAATTTGCTTGAAAACTATGCAAATGTAATCTATGCACAATTTCCTTGAAGACTATGCAAATGTAATCTATGAACAATTCCTGTGAACACTATGCAAATGTTATCTATGCACAATTTTCGTTCATGAAATGAGAATTTTAACCATGAAAATGTAATCTATGCAAGAGAATTCTTCAAAACAAACACAAGATGATTCTAAATCAGTGAAAGAACAACAAGACTATTTCCCTTCACTAATCCAACTAAAGAACCAATCAAGTGTAAGTAAAGGAAATCGGGTGAAAATTCCAAAGATAAAAAAATAATGACACTCAAAGGTGATTAACACTCGGACACAATAAAGCAAAAACATTCAAAAATTGTTAAGAAACTAAGACAAATCTTTGAGAAATGATCAAAGGAAATAAAATTCAAAACACCCAAAGAAATCCTTAAAATGAAAATGCTTGAATGAATGTTATGAAATCAACACTTAAAGTGTAATTCTGATTAAACTTCAATACTGGAATAAAAATGACTCTTGTTTTTAATGCAGCACAAGAAGCACATCTCATCAAAACACTAACTCTTAAGAAATCCTACCTTTCAATCCTTGAAAATGGACAAATCTCAAGAAAACTCCTTCACAACACTCGATCAAACACATGAAGACTGATTGGAGTCATAAACAAATATAATGAAACCTTAAAAACAAAAAATTCAGACTTTAATGAGAGGAAAAGTTATTTTTTCCAAAAATTCTCAGGGTATGGGTAGGTAGACAGTATAGCACAGTGCGCATGTGCACTGTTACTAAAGGAAATCTGCGCAGATATGCGCTTTATTTCTAAACAGAAACCGCTTAGGTAGAGAAACTTAAAGAAAAAATAAAAAAGTATCCAAACAAATCACAAAATCTGACATATCATTAACTTGTCAAAACTCAGATAAAGCTATCAAAACAGGTTCGAGAATAAAAACAAAAAGATGGAAGAGAACGGGATGTTCCCTAGTATGGTCACCAATTTCTTAGGCAGATGAATTTCTCTTGCTAACAAGAGCAATCTCCCTAGATCCTAAAAGGAAACTAGAAACAAATAGACAATCAAGCTAATTCCTTCCTTGAATCTATCTTTCCTTGAATCATAAGCTAATAAGGTGAGAAATGGAAATTCATATCTTATTACGACATGCTTGATGAAGATCCCTCTTTATGCTTCAGTGCAGCTCCTCCATGCTTGAATCTAGACCTACACACATGGAAACAACAAAGGATCAAAGGCATATGCAATATAAATGATTCAATAATTCAAATTAGTGATCAAGGAGACTAGTAACAAACATCATTCCAATGGAAAAATATAAATAACATAAACCATCCATGAAATTGATCAATTAATCCATTAAACAATGAAGTGAGAATAAATGCTTTTTTGTATTAATTTTAGAAACATAAAGGAGCTACAAAACATGTGCCTTGATGTTGTGAAGCTCCTCCCATTGATCTTAATCCTCTCCGGGAATGATAAGCTATCCAACCAAATTACTCCAGCATAAACTTACTCTCAACAACCTCTCTCATTCCCCCACCTATGGCTTGATTAAATAGGCCAAAAGGAAGTAGTTTGAGATCCTTAGTCCAAGGATGAGATCCACTAAAAGAGGGATGAGGTCTTCTTGAAGAATGGGAATTAATTCCATCAAAAATGAGGTTAGGCTCAAATATACATGAGTTTGAGGCTTTCTGTTGGGAATGATTCTCCCAACAATGCTTCTAGATCTCACTCTTTATTGATTTGCGCATATTTGTTTAAAAACAGAGCGCAAATCTACGCAGTTTGGCAGTGGAAGAAACTGCACATGTGCGGTTTTTCTTTAGAAAAACTTCCCAAATGCTCAAAAGCAAGGTTTTATACCAAGAGATCTAGAAATTCCACTTTATTCAAGGTATATAAGTTGTTGTCTTGCAAGGGAGTGCTTCATGACACTTGGATGGATGGTGAGAGATCCGATTTTGATGATTATTTGTCATGGTGACAAAATGAAGTGTAACAGCTATAACATCCTACTTTGTTGAAGACCTCAAATCGCTTGTGCCACGAGCCCAGTCCTACTACTCACAATGTTTAAATGCCTGAACAAGAGAACAAGACATAATAAAACACACAAGTACAAATAGCATAATCGAAAGTAACCTACTTAATAGATCAATGAGCATAAGATAAATGATGCATTAACATACACATTTATGGAAAATGAACCAAAAATTGTATATATTAATAGAATAAAGGAGGAAGCATACAACCAAGCCTTGATGTCAATAAGCTCTCCTTGAGTGAATTTCCAAGTCCAAGCTTAAGCTCTCTAAGCACTCCTCCTCCAAACCAAATGAGTATCATGTAGGCACAATCTCAGCATAGGGGTGCAAATAGCCAAAGACCAACCATTTTGGAATGGGAGAGGATGAATATATAGGTAGGGAAAGGGAGTTAGGATCTCTCCAAAGATAGGAGAAGGCCCTCATCTCAAGGAGGTAGCTCATAGGGATAAGACCAAAAGGCCAAGTTGAGAGAACTCGACCTCATCCATGTCGAACAACCTCCAACTCGTCGTTTTGGAAGCCTCTAGATCACGAAGCTTCTTGTCCTCTTTGGGAAAATTTCCTTTTAGGGATCATTGCTAGTATCCAAGCCAAAAGCATGATGGCATCGCGAGGCTAGTATAGTGCAACTAGCGACCATCGTGGTTTTCAGTGTTAGGGGAGTGATGATTCTCAAATTATGGTTTAGAGTCATTTCCTTCAGGGGAAGCTCAAGGCATTTTTCCATCAGTGTTTTAGGGAGGATCTAAGCTGCATATCTGGATGAGTACACTGCATGATGGTCATGTTTCGGGCACTTCGGGGCATGTCACGGGGAAATGCAAGAGGTGTGACAAAAAAATGTGAAACAGATGCCCCCTAAAGCATAAAGGCATAACAGAGAGTGATCATTGAGATGCTTTACGAGATTTTGCAAAGACGAGAACAAACATTGTCAAGAGACCTGCAAATCAATGATGCATATACATATAGATACCTGATATTAAAACATGAATCCACAGCATGGACGTAGCCATCCGGATAGTAAGGACTATGTGAAAGGATCCATGGTATGGGCGCAGCCATCCAGTATAGAAGGATCACCATGAATGTAAAGCCCCACGGTATGGTCACAACCATCCTTATAGTAGAAACATGTGTACAATCATGAATAATACATAACTTCACGCAGCCTGAGTCATATCAGACAAGACTCGGGGTCTTGTGCTCCATCCCAATCTGAACAATGTACAAATTCTAACATACGAATGAATGTGTTGAAGTTGAACATGCTAAAAAGCCACCTGATTACTGGTCAATGATGTGGACCATTAATAGGCATGAGAGGGACCACCAATAATGACAATGGCTCTCAAGGTACAACAGTACAATCTATGAATGCGAAAATGAAGCTGAAGTTGAACACTCGTGGAATCATCCATCTAAGGCCAATGATGAAAACTTGTCATCGAATGCGAAGAAATTTCCGTTAAGGCATGCAAGCTCTAAGGTACTGAAAAGGAGTCTCTAAGCCATCTTCCTGGATAATGAGCTGAAGTCGACAGGAAGTGACTCGTCGAAGGAGGGCCATGATGAGTCCCCCATCATCGACACGAAACGAGGAATAAAGTGGACTAAAATGAATAAGATCCAAGACTATAGTGAAGGGTCAGATAATGTATAAGTAATAGACTGTGGATAGGACTTCTATTGAACATCGGCGACGACACGACTCTGAAGTGTAGCATCATTTGACTCAACATATGACCAAGGATCATAATGAAATGGAATAGTCAAATGAGAGGCAAAATGGATCACCTAAACCTGGGAGGACAAGTGACTGAGTGAGGATATCCCAAACCCGACACGAAAAGCAGAAGAGTATCATGTTCAAGAACGACATGTTGCCTATACAAAGGATGTTTCACTTTCATTTTTCCCCACTATTTCTAGCGAGTACCCCAATTATTTTTTATCACAAGCTTAAAGGGGATATCATATGCTTGTCATAAAAGTTCATTCTTCAAATGAATGCATCCTAGTAAGTTTTACAAGTCTTAGGAAGGAGAAACTCGGTCTCATCATGGTGACAAGTTTTTCGTCGTAAAAAATTTTAACGAGTCTAACAGAAGAATAACTTGGTATATTTTTCATGTTTATAGAGTTAGAAAAATAGACAAAAAAGAAAACTCCATCATGTCCCTTTTCGTAATTTGTCCCTTGAACCCGAAAAGGTAGAAAAAACAATATTCGAGAGAACCTTTTGACCATGTCGACCAAGGTGTACTTTTTTGTAAATAGTCAATCTCAACCCGAAAAAGGGGTAAACGTATACTATGACGACGTCAATTCATTTAATTTAACGAATTCGAAAAGACAAGTATTCGACGATCTTTTCATGTTTCGAGAGTCAAAAAAGAGCTTTAAGATGACTCCACCTGGAGGAACGAGTGGTATAAAAGGATAGCAACTGGTTCCAATCATGATGGAATTGCTCAAAACATATAATGGTCAAGAGGTTGGCTAATAAGACCATTCATCGCAGATGCTCCTCAAGCAAGGGTAAAACAACCAAGTGAAAACATATGATCGGCTAAAGAGATGGTGACGATGGAATGGACAAACCAAGGCTCATCTTGTAAAAAATCGGCTAAGAAAAACAGCAATCACGAGATCTAAACTGGGAATGGTTTCATTTTTACACAATCTTGAAACATGAGAAACTATGCTTGAGTATACTTGAAGATGGTTTCATTTTTTCACAAGCTTGAAACATGAGAAAAAACTATGCTTGAATTTGGTTTCATTTTTACACAAGCTTGAAACAAAGATAAACTATGCTTGAGATAAGTTTGCATGCCCCCAGCATAAAGACTGAATTTGAGGTACATGCCCCCCAAGCTTCAGTTCATTCACCTAAGTAGAGTATGAGTTACTAACAGTTGGATGGATGAAGGTTTACTTACGAGATCAAGTGAAAGGCTCAATTGATATTTTACGAGATCTAATCAAAAACTAGAATTGGAAGGGGATTTGTTTCACTTTTTAATGAGCTTGACACAAGAAAAGAACCATGCTCATGACAGCTTGTTCCATTTTTTAATGGGTTGACATAGTAAAAGAACTATCCTCATGGCCTTGGTTTCATTTTTTAACGAGCTTGACACAAGACAAGGAACTATACGCAAACACCTTATTACAACCTAAAAGAGGCCATGGCTTCTAAGAGGTTCTCATCAGATAGGAGAACAACACTTTGGAAGTGATACATGTCCAGGGATCCAATTGAAAAATTGGGCTCCAATGCCCCCAGTACATGGCATACTACATCACCTACTAGATCATCAGTAGATGTGGGCATGGATCTGGTGGCCACATAATTAACCTGTGGCGGAGGTGATACCCCTTGCATATAAAATCATTTAGGGATGATGATTGAGTGGGAGTTGATTCAGGACCAATGAATGTAAGTTTATCAATGATCACAATGCTTCCTTCATGTGGGAAACACATCACTCGAAAGAGGGAAGAGACAAGAGCTCCCATGACATAAACATAATCACAGCCAAGGAGTAGATTAAAATCTAAGGGCCTTGGACAACCATCATGTCTATATAGACAATCTTTCCTCCCAAAGTAATAGGAAACTTAGGAAGGATCCCTAATGGTTGACTGAGTCCTCTGTTGAAAGCTAACAAATTCTAGGTGACGGGGACAAGCTGAGGAGAACCTAAAGCTTGCCAAGAAGTTGAGGGAAAAATGCTAAAAGATGCGCCCTCGTCTATGATTATGCTAGGTACGGCCATATGGTAATCTTGTATAGTAATCTGGAAAGGTACACTATATGGAAGGCAATATCCTTCCAGTCGACTCCAATGAAAACAAGTGACCAAACGACTTGGAGGGGGTGTTGTAGGAACTAGAGAGCTTCTCTCTTTCTCTATGGGAACAGGAGAACTGCTCTCATGCACTTTGGGAACGAGAGGATTTCCCTCCAGTTCATTCGAAACTAAAGAAACCATAAGAATTTGAGCAGTACGAGATTCACTCTCTAGCTGAAAGGTACGATTAACTAAAGGTGGAGTCAAATCTATTGTTTTCTCAGCCAATGGTTGGTCAAGAATGGACTCACGACACTCACTTTCAGGGAGAGTGGGATTGACCAAAGATGGATTTTGATCAATCACTTGATCAACTAGCAAAGGATCAAGGGGAAGCTTCTGATAACCAGCCAGAAGATGAGGTCGGGAAGCAGTAAGTTTTTCCAACTCTTTGGAAGCTTCATCCATAAGAGGACAAAGGTGAATGGAATGATTACCTTCACACAACTTACAAGGAAATTTGACTTTTCCCTTTTTCCCATGAGCTTTACTATTACTAGTTGAGGGTTTATCACCAGCATGATCGCCAGAGGCTAATGAAAAAGGTCGATGTGAACCTATGGACCACACTTCTAAGACCTTGGGAATACCAAGACAATTCCGAAGAAGGTGGTCAGCCTTACATAACATGCAAGGGAATTTTACTTTCAGAGGTTGGTTGAAATATTTTTCTTCATTAGTTGCATCGGTAGCAATAGTTGTTTGGTTGCCCCCTTACTTATTTTGCTTCTTCTTCTTCTTAGCTTCCTAGTTACTAGAATTCAGACTTTCACTAGGCAAAGAGGAAGAATGAGGTGAAGAAACATGCGAAGAAGGCGACGGGTCAACTTTAGGATCAACATGAAGTTGATGTTGTTCAGGTGGAGGAGAACTCGATTGAAAGCAGTTTGGACACTCGGAACCAGCGACGTTGAAAATAACCAAACTGGTAGACCAATGGTCAATCCAGGAAGGGACAATGTTGCCATATAGGGAGCACCAGTATTTTTGAAAGAAGGAAAAGGACTAGGATTCCCATCAGAGGGGTTTCCTTGACTGGTAGACTCAAGAAATGTTTCCATTGGTATCAACCTAAGATATACTAAGCAGTATTTCCATAGGAAGGATGTTTTTCTGCGGTCAATTAATTGATTTTAGAACTTTAACAAAAATAAATAAAAAAGGGGTAATCTAGGCAGAAGGGTTTACCAAGTATCTGTGAACTGCAATATACACCTTAGCTGAAACCAGGGACTTAACATATGACGGCCAATCTCTCTGAATGTTGTGTTTGGTGTATCATGTCTACAAGGTGGCTGATTCGGTTACCTGTGGCTAAAGGATAGCAATCTAATGCATTTTCACGAAAAGTAAATTTTGAAAGATGAGCTAAAACAAATGCAAAATGATTTTTTCAAAACAACACTCAATCAATCAACAAAACAAACATCTCAATGACACCAACAAGCAGCAAGCAAAGACCAATTGACCAGAAACCCTAGAACTCAGTAAGATTTCACTTCGAAGCTAATGAGAAAAATTTTGCAAATTAATCAAGACAATCAATCAAAGAACTTGCAAATCCAAGCATATAGGATGGGAAAAGACCTTAGGGGCCAAGACACACTGGATCCTAAGGAAGAAACCTTAAAAATTCTCACATTCATGGATTAGCACTACTTTAAATACCAAAACTCGTGATGATTAGGTTATTAGCGCTACTTTGCATACCCAAACCCGTGATGGTCAAGGTGATCAGCACCACTTTGTATAGAAAAAGTAGTGATGATTTCCAGCATGGGTAAACAGTGAAAAAAATGTTTCTAACGCGATTGTAAAGGTAAAAACAGTGATGCCAACACGACTCTCACTGCTAAACCCACGATGGGCGAGAAAAATGAAAAAAAAAAGATTCCAACAAACAACCCAGACTTAGCACTCTAAGGGAGTAATCAGTGATTGTGCATACCTATGCTGACTCAATCTAACTGAGAATTGGACGGTTGGTCAAACTAATCAAAGGATCAAATTAAAGGAATGGATAGAAAAGGTTAGAGCTTCCCCAATGGAGTCGCCATTTTGTTGTCTAGGCAATCCTCTATGCAGACAAAGACGATTCCACTAGCCCAATGAGTGGGACTAGCAACCTACATGACAACCTACTAGACACTTTCCTAAGTTACAATCGAAATAGAAGAAGAGGAAGATGACTTACCTCATTCTGATGCTACATTATCCTCCTTTGTTGAAGACCTTGAATCGCTTGTGCCACGGGCTCAGTCCTACTGCTCACAGTGTTTAAATGCTTGCACAAGAGATCAAGACACAGCAAAGCATACAAGTACAAATAGCATAATCGAAAGTAACCTACTTAACAAATCAAGGAGCATTAAGATAAATTAACATACACATTTATGGAAAATGAACCAGCAGTTGTATATATTAATAGAATAAAGGAGGAAGCATACAACCAAGCCTTGATGTCAATAAGATCTCCCTGAGTGAATGTCCAAATCCAAGCTCAAACTCTCCAAGCACTCCTTCTCCAAGCCAAATGAGTAGCATGTAGGCACAATCTCAGCTTAAGGGTGCAAATAGCCAAAGACCAACCATTTGGGAATGGGAGAGGATGAATATAGAGGCAGGGAAAGGGAGTTTGGATCTCCCCAAAGATAGGAGAAGACCCTCATCTCAAGGAGGTAGCTCATAGGGATAAGACCAAAAGGCGAAGTTAAGAGAACTCAACCACATCCATGCCGAACAACCTCCAACTCGTCGTTCGTGAAGCCTCTAGATCACAAAGCTTCTTGTCCTCTTTGGGAAAATTTCCTTTTAGGGATCATCGCTAATATCCAAGCCAAAAGTGTGATGGCATCGTGGTGCTAGTATAGGGCAACTAGCTACCATCATGGTTTTCAGTGTCAAGGGAGCGATGATCCTCAAATTAGGGTTTTAGAGCCATTTCCTTCAGGTGAAGCTCAAGGAATTTTTGCATCAGCGTTTTAGGGAGGATCTGAGATGCATATCTGGATGAGTACACTGCATGATGGTCATGTTGCGGGCACTTCGGGGTATGTCACGGGAAAGTGCAAAAGGTGTGACAAAATACTGTGTAACAGGTTGGGAGGAAGAAATATAATCCTCCCCACCTAGGTTCAATTCCCACAAGTGACATGATGGATGTTGACAGTACTGACAATATATGTATATTCATCATATGGAATATACAATGTTGTACCTGTTAAATAATAATGATAATAAATAATAATAAAAAAAACAAAAAATGTTACCAACTTAACAAGAATTCTAATTTCAAAACAAGTACTCTAGCCAATAATAAAAAATAAAAATAACAGAAGAAAGATAAGAAAAAAACACTCCAAAATAAAAAGTGGTGTTGTTACAACACCACTTTTTTACGATCAAAATTTCAATATTTTTCATCCATGGCATTAAAAACCAAAATCATGATCATGAAAAACCTTAAAATTCCAACAATTTTCAACCATGGTGTTAAAGATTAAATAGCATGACTCTGAAAAACCTTAAAGGTCTAACATTTTTCAACCATGGAATTAAAATCAAATACTATGAGTACAAAAAATATTAAAATTTCAATATTCTCAACCATGGCATTATAATTCAAATATAATGAAGAGAGAAACCTTAAAAATCGACACCTAAATTAAAGAGTAATTCTATTATGAGCAATTTTTTCTAAGGCTAAAAAGTATTGCTCTTATGAGATTTTTTTTTTTTCACAAGAATGATAAGTAGTTTTCATTAAGTTTGCGCCCCCATCACAGCTGGAAAAAAGGGGGAGATTTACACTCAAAGAAAAGGAGCAAGATCTTCCTGTCTAGAAGAGAGAGGAAATTCAAATTTTACATTCAAACCTTTATATCTATTTTGGCTAGAGCCAAGACTATATCTCTTACTACTGTAGATTTTGCAAAATGCTCCACGAAGCAAGATGCTTTGACAAGGGGTTGACATAACTTAAGCAGGGGGGCCAATGGGCATTTTATCTGAGGGATCTCCATGGACGATGCTTGTTGTGCTTCGATTTTCTTCTGGATTTCGACAAGCTTGATGTCTTATTTGCCAGCAATGAAGAACGTTCACCTCTTCCTCCAACATTTCAATTTTATCTTGTTGACTTTGCATTTCAGTTTGTAATTGCAATTGATGGTGGCGCAGCTAGTCTACCCCTACCTCAACAGGTTGATTTTTTCTTTTGACTCTTTTGTTCTAGCTCTTTTGAGATCTTAACCTAAGACAACTTGACCCATTTTCAATGGGACACTAAAATTGCAATATTTTTTAACTATGGTTTATAAAATCATCATTGATGTACACAAAATTATTAAAAACGCCCTTTCAAATATATATATATATATATATATATATGTAAAAAAAAAAAATAATTCAAAATATATAATTTTTTAGATTTTTTTTAAATCAATAGATGATGATGGTGATGATGCATAATTTCAAAAAGTTTTTTTGAAAAAAAAAAACAATAATTAAAACATCTTTAAAAATAAATAAATAAATTATATTCTAAGCATATATATATGAAATTTTTCTGTAAAATTGCATTGGCAAATATATCTCGGCGAGAGTCTAATCTAAGAATGAAGTTAAATAATGTAAAGATCAAAGTCTCGAGATTTAACTTCATTCTTATGTCAGACTCTCCACTTAGTCCTGATAATGAACCACATTAGATGGTTCAAAAGGCATTTACCAAATATTTGTCAATATGATTTTATAAAAAAAACCTCTCATGACAATATAAATCACAAAAACTTGAATTCAAAAACTTTTTACAATTAAAAAAAAAAAAAAAAAAAAACAATTCCATTTTGGAAAATAATATATATATATATATATAATTTTAAAAACTAAAAATATATTTAATTAAAAAATAAATCAATAGTTTTTTACCAAACAAATTAAATAAATTTAATTAAGATAATGAGAATCAATAATAATAATAAAATGTGTTGGGATTGTGTGCAATGTAGCCGACTACTTGGCCAGCCCCATCTCCGAAGGGGCCATGCCCAACGTCCCCTGCCCCAACAAACAACAACACTTTTATTTTTAATTAATTTGATTTTTTATTTTTTAATGGTTTGTAATTAAATTTTATTGACTTGTTCTTTTAATTTTAAATTTTTTTATTCTTTGTTTTTATTTTATTTATTTTATTTTTTTATTTAAATTATATTTTAAAACGTTTTATTAGTTCTTATTTTTTATTTTCTATATATAATTTTAAAATTATTTTATATTTTAAAATGTTTTTATTAGTTTTTATTTTTTTTAATTTTATTTGTGTTATTATTTTTTTATTAAAAAAAAATGTATTTTTTTAGTTTTTAAGTAATTTTTTTAATTTTTGCATTTTAGTTTTTCCCTTAAAATAAGTAATAATAATAATTGTTTTTTTCCAAAAAAATCAATATTTTTTTTAGAATAAAAAGGTGATTTTTTTATTATTTTTTATTTTTAAATTATTTTTTGTCCATTTAAAAAAATTTATTTATAATTTTTTCTCAATTTTTTTAATGTCAATTAAAAACAAAAATAAAAATAAATTACGAAAGTTTTGGTTCAAATCCCAAAAGGGATCTATTATCAAAACAATGTTTTGAAGAAATAAGAGACAAAAGCAAAGGAATAAATAAATTAAAATCAAATCAAACAACTTTAAAAAAGTAGTGAGAAAACCCTAAACCTAAAATGAAAGAAAATATAATTAAATTAATTAATAAAAAAGACCTAACAATATTAACTATCATAATAAATATTCTCTTGATATTAATAGAACCTATAATCATAAATATTAACTTGATATAAATACATATAAATAAAAATATATAAACCTATAAGAATTAAAATGTAATATATTAAATGGATATACTATAATAATACCTAATAAATAATAGCTAATAATATATTATAATAATAATATGTAATGTATATCGGGGAGGTTGGAGGGGTAATAATCAACCTTGAAGAAAATACAAAAGCAAAATACGCATTGGGACTTGGTGTTACAACCAACAATCAGGTCGAGGCTCTTGCACTTTGGCAAGGAGTGAAAATATGCTTGGATAAAGGTTTCAAAACTTTGAATATAGTGGGTGATTCCAAGCTAATCATCCAAAAATGTATTAAGCTTCTCAAGAATGCCACTCACCTAGAAGAAGAAACTTCCTCAATCATGGTAAGGATCACATACATGTTAATTTTTTTTGAGAAAGTTCACTTGTTCCACGTGTTGCGCGCCAACAACCATCTGGTGAACAATCAGGATAACGTGGGAGTTATATTAGGAATCGGTCAAATTTGCATAAACCATCATATTACATCATGTCCCATCCCCTGATCGAAGGCTTCTGGACGGCACTGTATACTAGGGGTACGGGTCGTCAGAGCATTAAGGAAGCAGTTAAGGAGGCCAACTCTCCAAGGCATCTCAGTGCGATGGTAGTTAAGAAGGATAGTCCCCTGAGGTACCTTTGTTGTATCTTGGATACAGGGCCAGTAGTTGGTGAGTTAACTCACAGCTGTTGCGTCATCGGATGAAAATTCATGTATGTGGACAGGTGGGTGATGAGGCATCGTTTTCTCGCTGGAATTTGCAATATAACATATTCCCTTGGGGATGAAGGAACCATCGTTGCTAAATTATGGTTTCAGACGATGGAAAACATGGAAGGAATAGGAATTGACAAGACTCTACACTGTTTCGCATTTATGAAAGACAGGCTCAGAAGGAATGTTGGGATGGATCAGGTTGTTTAATATACCTCAATTGGCTTCAGTTAGTTAATCACAAGACCTTCATTGTGTAGAAGTGTCTTGCTGCAAACTTATCATCTGTGAGAAATGGCAGTGGGGGAGGATCTGGTCCTAGATGCTTAGGGTCTAGCCATGGCGTGGGGCATGTAAGAGTTGAGAGCCTGGTGGAGGGCTATTGTAAGCAAGTGGTTAAGGAAATCACCAAAGATTGAATGAAAACATGGCGGCCATTGATGCCCAATTATTTGGGCTAAGTAAAGACTAGGAACTAATGCAAAAAACCATGGAAGGCATGTGCATGGATGTTCTGAATGTCTAGCAAAAGGTTGATAACATTGAAATCAAGGTGGAGACAACCACGGTTGGAATTTTAAAGGAAGTGTTCGGGGTTGGAAATTCATCAGCCATCAATGTTGATAATGTTGAGGAGGCTACTACGAGGGCTCTAAAAGAAGACGAGGATGTTGCTGTTGTATTTGTGAGGGTTCAGGAAGAAGAAGAGATTAAAATAGAGGAACTGAACAAGTTTGTGGGCGAGCTTGCGGGTGATGATGCTGAGACTGGCAGTAGCTAATTGTGTTTGTTTTAATCTCAATTATGCAATATCATTGTATAGAATATGCAGGAGTTTTTTGGTAAGATATAGTTATAGTTAAATCCCAATAGAATATATGTAAATAATAGGGGTAGCAGGAAGATCCATACTCAGTGTAAGGAGAAGGAAGATGCAGATAGAACAAGTCTTCATTTTGTAAGGAACCTAACCCATTTCCAGTCATTATAATGAAATGTTATCTGTTCCTTAAAAAAAAAATACCTAATGTATATAAACTAATGTATTATAATATCTATTGTATTATAGTAAATGATCCACTATAATAATACTTGAGGAATACCCGGATGCGGGTGATATTCGAAGCTATTAATGGCGCTTCAGGGGAACGACGACGCTCGGCCCAGCCAGCTGCAGGCCAGCGCTAATCTCCATGCCCAGCTCAGACACTTGCAAATTCACCTCAGGCGAGAGCAGATCCGCCTGCAGGACATAATAAATGAACGCCCTGATCGAGATAAGGAGATGGTTAGATTAAACATGGTGCTTAAGCCCATCAACTCCATTGTCGATCCGCCCTCCTGCAGTATATGCCCGCTCCAAGCAGGAAACCCCTGCAGGAGAATTGTTACAGGCAATCATTGTTTGATTCCCTGTTGTCTTAATTCACTCTCCCAGCTCTGCCCTCTAAACCCTATTCAGGCCCCCTCTGAGCACTCTCTGCTTCCCATCCAAGCTCCCATTTCACCTGCGCTTCTCCTTCGCTGCATTACCATGGTTCGTCACCGCATGAGGAGCCACCATGGAGGTAGCCAAGGGGGTCGTGCTAGTTCTCAGGCTGTGCAAATATGGAGTAGCCACCACCACCTGCCTCTCCGACTTCATCCCAGGCTAATTCTCCCCCTCCTAGCCCGCCTAGCAGAGCCTATCCGGACAGTGCCTTCCAGTCGACTCACTTCAGATTCCAGAGCAACCTGAACCGGCCCATTATCACTGCTAATATTACCATCATCTTATCTGAAGAAGAACAACAACACAGGGCTCCGGAGCGTAACCCTACTGAGCAACCTCAGGACAGCCACAAAATCGTCGGTAGACATGGCTCAGAGCAGCTCTCGGCAGATGAAGGCAGAGCAGCAAGGCACGGCGGGTAGCATGAGGAAGGTGATGTTGCAGGTGACACTCGGCAACTAGGTGGCAGCTCTCACGGTGCCACAATTTCCATGGCCATTGCTGGCAGCTCGAGCGGCACCCTTCAGGCTTCGGAACCTCCAGGTGGCGGGGCGGAGGGCGGTGTGGCGAAGGAAGGTGAGATTTGGTATGGGAACGAGTGCCCTGTCATCGAGGAGCCACTGGACCTGGACTTCCCTATGTGATGCCACATGGTCGCCCACGTGTCACCCAAGTATTTTGCTGCTGACTGGTTAGGCTCTGTTGTTAGTGGTTTTTGTGATACTGCTTGTAGTTTTGTGGTTCTGGCATTTGTGGTTCTGTTGCTGATTTGTGTAGCAATCTATCATATGATGTTGTCTCAAATGCTTCAAATGGTGCTCTCTCAAGCTCTCATTCTGGTTTTACTGTTGTATTCCCGACTTTCTGCATGGTTTTTTGCAAAGTGTAACTGGTTTTCCCAAACATGGGACAGTTTTGATAACCAGATGAAACTCAGATGTTCTCGGCTGAGGCTAATGCCTCATTGTAACTATATTTTTCTTTCCTCTTAATAGAATTATTTTTTATAGAGAAAAAAAAAATAATACTTGAGGAATAATATTCTAAATGGTATAGAATCATAACGACTAATAAATTATAGTAAATGATATACAATAATAATAATACCTAATGTATATTAATTATATTAATTTAGGTATATTATATTTAATAATGATTAATGTAAATTAATTAATAGCATAATATATTTTATTACTTATATTAAATAATAGAATTATTAATTATTAATTATTAATATTATTAATATATATTAAAGTTAATGTATTGTAATTAGTATATTTAATATATTATAATTAATATTATATGTAATTAAGTTAGGGGAGGGAGTCAAAATTGAGAGTGAATAGAACTAGAAGAACCAATCCTTCGAATTAGAGGAAATCAATCACCATTGATCTTGTTACCATCATCCCTGTTGAGATTATATGGATGCTTTATTATCTCAATGGCTTCCCTAATTTTTCTCTTCTAATACACTCCTCTCTAGCGATGATCCTTGCATTTTCTAGGAAAATATGATGTTTAGTTTTTTAGGAGTGCTCAACCAGGGTTAACATGCTAGATCGTTCATTTTTAAGGTTTGCTTCATGATCTTGTAGTCTCCTTTGCAAGGAGCATTATGTTTCTCCAATATAACTCTTACCACAAGAGCAATCAATTTTGTAGACTCCTTTAAGCTAATGATGCTCAATATTGTCTTTCACAGATTTCGTTCTTTATCTGATTGTTCCAATTGTTGTGAACTAGGTGGCTAAATATTTCTTACCCGAAATCTTTGCAATCTTGTCAATAAATCCTTGGATGTAAGGGAGGTAAACCTTACCACTGTGTGCTCGAGCCTCTTGGGAGTTCAGATTTTCTTCAGTTCTTTTCATGGATTTCCTAATGCCCTTGTCTTTGTATCCTTTATTCTTAAAGAATTTAGCCAAGTGTTTCTTTTCTTCATCCAAGTGATCGACATCATATATTCTAAAGGCTCTAACAGCAAGAGTATTAAGAAAACCAAACTTCTGAGCAAGATGGTGATAGGAATTAGCATGGAGCTAACTTTCTGTATGACTTTTCTTTTTGAAAATGTGATGTCCTAATGTATCATCTTCCTTTATGGTGATAAGAACATCCAGGAATGGTATGCTTTTGTTTTCCTCCTTAATAACCTGAATGGATTCGTCTAAAGTAATTTTGGTAAACAAGGACACCATGTCAAAAATTACTAGAATGTCATTAGGGTCCACTCTCTCATTTTTTATTAGATTAAAAGGAAAGAATTTAATAATAAGAGGTAGTGGGCATAAGACCCCAAGGAACACTCTTAAGAAAGCATAACTACACGTGTATCATTGTATTGGAGGTGTGTTTTTTGGTATTGTCTTGTAACAAGCATGACCTTTGAGTGATTCCTTTTTTATAAAGAGTATTATATGGTGTTACTCTACATTAAGGGTTCTTCTCTCTATATTCTTGGTATTGCTTACAGCGAAAGTTTGGTATTTTAGATGTTTAAGGGTTTATCTTGAAATTTTTATAGTGGATTATCTCTTATACTTTGAAATTTTATAATATGGAAGTTTCAATGTATATTAGTTGTAAACATGTGTTTCCTCAACATATACATGTGAAGAAAGGATCTTTCCTCTGTTTGTCAATGATACATGCATGAAACTTAGTAGTTCCTTTTTGAAAGTAAGCAATATTTTAATCATCTCTTCTATTTTAAATCTAATTAAGATATAAAACTCCAAATGACCAAATATGTAATGCAAAACTCTTAAGGAGCTAGAGCATAAATCTATCGATCTTGCAAAATCCTATTTGCAAGGGATGACAATGCAATGTATCCTCCAATGTTTCTCATCTTTTAATCCTTCATTATTACTTTGAAATTACGTTTAATTGAATTAATTTAATTCAATACATCTTCCATCGTAACTCGACAACCTCCTTGTCTAATTAGGATCGAGGACAATAACAACAACAAATTAAGGTTAGAACATACCAAATATTGGAAATAGTACTTTATCGATTCCTGGAAAAGAAAGTAGAGTTATCATTTTCCTGTTAGAAATATGGGTTATGTCATCTATTAAATAAATTGGATGAAGTTTCATATGTTGATATGTCCAAAAATAATATTTTCCCATAGAACCTATGCATAGTAGCCCTCATATCTAGTCTTTGATCATCTTCATAATCCTTTCCCAATAGCTTGTTGGTGGTAATTGAATCTACAAGTTTTGTCTCCTATTCGGCTGTCAAGACATATTCAAAATCATCTTCTTGATTATTTTCCTACTAAGTTGAAGTTGTTAGCTACTTAGGGTGTTGTTTAGAATTCAAATTTTATTTATTCTTGGCAAAGTTTCAATCTATGTTCTAAACTCGTCTACTACATGTCCAATGTGAAAACAAATTTTGCACTTGACTTAAGCCATATATTAGCATTCTCCCAATTGATTATTGTTGTTAAGAAGGTCTTGATATCTTATAAAATATTGTTGATTTTAATTATTTCTTCATCTTCCTTGGCTTCTAGCAAGGCCATAATCATCCACTTGATTTTTTTGGATTATTAAATCTTTATTTTCCTTTACACTTTTCATTGTATGTACCTATTTCTCTTGTACTTTCAATATAAGTGTATCTCCCTCTTAAGCTTTCTCATTTTCTTGAGTTGGTAAAGTGAAGATATTCCCCTAAGCTTTTTCTACCAAAGGTCCTATCATGTTGAACCAATAAGTGACTATGATAATCAAAAGTTTGATTCTCCAATTAATTACTAATGATTTGTAAGGTTCCAAAAAAATGTTTATAAGAGGGTAGTTAACCATTGAACAATATCAAGGTCGTAAAACTTTCTTACTCATCCTTAAATCCTCATTTTAATATTTCTAGTTTGGTATTTTTTAAACACGAAATAAAGTCCAAGTCCTTAGTCCAATATTTGTTTAAGGAACTTTGTATGGAGATCAACCCAATTTTATTTATATTGAGTATCAAACATTTTCTTAAAGATTTTCCATGCATTATAGGGATCAGTTGCATTTTCAATGTGTACAAACATTTTATCAGTTACAAGAGATCTCAAAAGTGCAAGTGCATTTTCACCTTTCAATTCTCTGACATTAGTAAGCTTAATTGGAGCTTTATCATTATTGTATACATCTTTTCACAACTTATTATAACTAATGTGCTTTGTATGTCACAATTCCAAGCCTTATCGTTATTGAGTCCATTCAATTTGTATACATCAGTGAATAAGTTTACCAATTTAGACATGATGAGTTGTTCATTGAGTGCAAACGATCAAAAAATGAAGAGTGTTATATGGGCTTCTCTTTAACCCTTTTATAGTCTTTAATGAGAAAAACATTGATAGAATAGTTCACTTGACTCTCATCAATGTTCCTATTACAATGTATAAATATTATTCAATTTGGTCAAACTTTCAAAATTAGATTAAAAAATGTAGTTACCCACTTGATGAGAACTCTTAAGAGTTCTCATTTCTTTAGAGGTTGCATTTAATGGTTAGTTTTTACTCTCATTTCAAAAAATGGTGCCACTAGTAGCACCTTTTTTCTTTTGAGGCTTATTTACTACCTTTCCAACTAGTAGCACCTTTTTTCTTTTGAGGCTTATTTACTACCTTTCCAACCAAGATATTAATAACCTTACAATATTGTCAAAAAAAAATCAACCCTCAAATCAAAAAGTGGCGTTGATAGCAACGCCATTATTTTTCCAAGATTAGAATTATAAGTACTTTGAAATTGTTAACTCAACAACTAGTATAGTGGTAAACAAAATATTAGAATCAACCCTCAAACCAAAAAGTAGTACTCTTGGCACACTTCTCAACTCTTTTTTAAGAGATAACACTATAATTTTTTTTGAAATTATTCTTTTGAAAATTGGTATTCTTGTAATTGGAATTTTAGAATAAACCTTTCATAGGTGCTATTAGTAACATGATTTCTTTGGGGGTTTAAAATTATAATGTTTTTTAAAACATGACTTAAAAGTCCAAAGCTATTACATACAAAATTCTTAAAAGGAAAAAAACATAGGAAAAAAACAACAACAACAGAAAAACACATGTGGATGAGCAAAAAGAGGCCTCGAGTATGCCCTAAAGTTGTTTATGTTTGGTTAAGAGCTCATTTTCCTTGAACGTAAGGAAATAGGTTAACGCCCAAGACCCAGGGTCATTTAGCAAGTGTGAAATACTACCCCTTACTAACCACAAACAATTAATTCTAAGTGGCATAGCTTTCCTTGAATAATAATGATTAATCAATCTACATTAACGAATCACAGCCAATAAAAATTATTCCACTGTCTATCTAACAACTAAAATATAATAAATTTTCTCGTTATATAAAAAAATTAATAATAATAAAATATAAAAATATAATAAACAAAAACATAAATAAATCACTTTTAAATTCTTTTTAAAACAAAATATTAATATTAATAAAATATAAATAAATAAATCACTTATAAATTCCTTTTAAAACAAAATATATGAACGTGCTCCGCATTTTCCTCTAATTATTCTCTTCGTTTTCTTTTAAAAAAAAATTCATTATCGTCATTTTCCCCTTTTTTTTAATTTAGGAAGTGATTTTTTCAGAGTTAGTTTAAAATGTGAGTTTTTTCGTTTTATTCACTTAAAAAAATAATGTTTTCTGGTTTTTTTCCATTATTTTTTATCTTATTTTTATTTATATTTTTTTATAAATTATATGTAATAATTTTGTCATCATTTCAAAAAGTTATAATTTTAAATTTGAAAGTGTGTGAACTAATGTTATTAATAACATATTTTTTTTAATTTAAGGTTGGTTTTAAAATTTGTGTGGCAAAGATACTTATTTTCATAATTATGATTTTAAAAAAAGGTTGTAATTTTATTGTAAATAAATGTTTTTTGGATTAATCACATCATTAGGATATCTTTCGGATTAATCACGTCACTAGGATTTGGTTCGCTAATAAGAATATCATCTTTTTATTTAGGTGTTGATTATAATGTTTTGGATTCAACCTTACCAATTTTAACGCTTTCATTGATAATATTACAAGACTATTGACACCATGGTTGAAAAATATTGACTTTGCCATGGCCTCAGGTATGGAAGTCAATCTCTCCAAATCCAAAATATTTTTCTTTAATACCAATATTGCTATTCAGAGAAATATCTCCAGAATTTTAGGCTTCCAGAGGGATTCCCTCCCTTCAACGTATTTAGGTGTTTCTCTAACTGCGAAACCCTTGCACAAGAGTATCTGGGAACCCTTGATCACCAAAATGCAAGACAAAGTCAGAAAATGGGCTAGCAGATCTTTAAATTTGGCGATCAGACTAGTACTGACAAAGGCGGTTCTCCAATCAATTCCATTTTTCATGCTTTCAGCGCTACCTGCGCCCTTAGGAGTCCTGCAGCAATTTAGAAACATTCAAAGAGACTTTCTCTGGGGCAGGGAGGATTCTAGGAAAAAATGGGCCTTGGTCTCTTGGGAAAAGATTTGTAAACCCAAGAATCATGGAGGCCTAGGCTTAGATGACCAGGAGATCTTAAGTAAGGTTCTAGGGGAAAAACTCTGGTGGCATTGGGTTAAAAATCCCAACGCGCAATGGGCAAGCATATGGAAAGAAAAATATGCCAGCTCTTGGCAGCAAACTGAGCTCATAAGGATGTCTGGTAACATAAAGGGCTCTGCTATCTAGAACAAAGCCTGGGAGAACAGAGGTTTAGTTCAAAGAAACAGCTTTTGGGAAATCAGAGGAGACCTGGCCCTTTTCTGGGAGGACAAATGACAACAGGAACCAAGATTGTTAGAAGAGGATTTTTTGAACCTGAAGCATGAAACTAACACCCAAGGCTTAAAAAGAGTGAAAGATTTTTGGGATAATACCAACAATAATGGAAAATGGAGGATATGGAAGAATATAAATTGCAGGAATGACAGAACACTGAAAACAAAGGCAGAGGCTCTGGGAAAAACGTTGGATCAAAGGAAGATCCTAGTTTCTGAAGGGCAAGACCAACTCAGATGGGGAAACAACAATGAAGGCATCTTCAATATCAAGGAAGCAAAAAGTATTCTCCTTGAGCTGGTTTCCCAGGCATCAAATCGAACCTGGCTGAACCTTTGGAGACATCAAGGTTGGATGAAAATTAAACTCTTCATGTGGTTGGTTCATCACAGGAAAATCTTGACTTGGGACAACATTAGAAAAAGAGGCATGGTAGGACCTTCCATCTGCCAACTCTGTGAAGCCCAAGAGGAAACTTTGGAACATCTTCTCAACAGCTGCAATTACACTTCCAGGCTTTGGGATGCTTTTGCCAACATGTTTCAACACTCTGACAGGGAGAAAGAGAGTATTACAAACACCCTAAACAGATGGAGGAAACACTTTTCGAATAATGAAGTACTCAACCTAGCATGGGCTCTCATGCCAAGTTTTATTATTCGGAATATATGGAAAGAAAGGAACAAGAGAATTTTCAAAAATGAAAAGAATCACGCTCTTAGCCTATTCGAGCAGATCTTAAAACAAATCAAGGAAACGGTCAACTCATCTATCAAGATTCTTCCCATTATTCCTCCCTCTAGAGCTGACCTTCGAACTCTCCAGCTGTTAGGCATGCAGGGGATCATCCTACCAGACCAAAACAGATCAGTAATCAAAAAGTTTTCTAAAAAGGAGTATTTGCAACCTCCTCCAAGAGGCTTTTTGAAATTCAATATCAATGGGGCCTCAAAAGGTAACCCCGGTATAGCGGGCTATGGGGGGGTTCTAAGGGATGAAGTAGGTAATATCCTCTCCATATTCCATTGTCACTTAGGAAGGGCCACCAATAACATGACAGAATTAATGGCGTTGGAGCAGGACCTTGAGTTCTTGAAGCAGGAGAACTGTCACAATGTAATCATTGAAGCCGACTCTGAGTTAGTTATTAACTCGGTAAAAAGAATTCATTGCAGATCAGAACCGGAGAAAGTCTCTCAACACTGGAAATTAATCCGGGTTTTCCAGAGGATTCAGGGTCACCTTCAGGGGCTCAACTCAAGCAGGTTCAATCATGTGCGCAGAGAAGCTAACAAACTGGCGGATTTCTTGGCCAACCAAGGGGTTTGCTGCAAAGAAAGCAGAGCGCCAACAGGGTGGCAAGCAATACCACAGAGCAATTTAAAAATCTGTAGTCATAACCTAGCAGAAAAGGACAAAGAAGTGTTTTGGCACAATCCTAAAAAGGATAGGTCTCAATGAACATTTCGCAGATGGTTTCTCTCATTTGGGTAAAACAGGTAGAAGAACGACCCTTGTTGGTGTTGGCAAATAGGACTATCTCATCTTTAATAATCCTCGATATTTGGCTGAAATTTTTCTCAGTCTAGAGAAAATCTTGTGAGAACAACCCTCGGCAGTAGAGAAGGAGGCATCAACATGTTAATTTCCATAGTCGGGTGATAAAACCGTCGACAAGGTGGTTTTCTGGCGATCGCACCGCTTTCATACAAGAAGTGGTTTTGGAGAATGGGCTGCGATACCACACGAAGCCTCACACGTGGAGGGGGGTGGGGACCAAAAACCACCCTCATCGCATTTTAAAGTTCGTTAGCTTCCGGTCGTGCGATATTCAACTCAGCTGTCCATTCTAAAAAGTCGTTCAATGATCAGGATTTTTCATGCGGTTTGGTGGGGTCAAAAGGTTAAACATCATGTTTCTCCTTGGAGCGATTTGCATATCCGCCGTCAGATTAATAGAGAAATTTAGACAGCAGAGATCAAAGGGGTAGTTTAATGGGTCGTTTTCACAGGATTTTGGGGGGAAGGCTCACATGCCCAACCTTGCCCGTTGCTTTTTCTTTTGAATGTAACTTAGAGTGTTTGGGTGGTACATTTCTAGGGTGTGTGTGTCTCTTTTCAGTAGGGCAAATGTCTATTTTGCCTGTTTTCACAGAGCTCGGTGGACATTTGTATATATTGTAATTTACCTACTTCATTGAATTATAAGGTCCGTCTCTTGCTTTAGCAAAAAAAAAAAGAGAAAAAATGTGTTGCCACATTTTTAATTTGGAATTGATTTTACTATTTTTATCAAAAATAAAATATGGGTTTTTAATACTAATGTTTTCGAGAAGATTTCTTTGGCAGAAATCACATTATAATACTTTTGTCGACGCGTTTCGAACCAACGAGTGTGGTTCATTGTCAGAACAAGTTGAAGAATCAAATCATGGTTGCATGTTAAATAGGGAGAGCGGATCTTCCAACAGATATATTTGACTAGGAAACGGCTACATTGCACTGCTCAATTTGACTGAGAAACTGCTAAATTTGACTGGTCAACCTGACTGGACCGAGGGAAAGAGAAAGGAAAAGTAATTTTTGTTATAATTATTACCAAAGTTTGAATAAAAGTGAAGTTTGTATTTAATAATCAAGAGTATGAATCAATTAGTTATTAATAGGCTTATTCTCTAATCATAATTATATAAATAAATGGTTAGTTAATTATTATGTAAGTTAGTTTTTGTTATATTTATTTCCAAAAAATGTAATTGTTTGAAATCACCAAAACAAACATTAATCATTAATCTAATATGAAAAAACGATATAAATTTTTATTTTTATTTTGACAATTAAAATCATAATATATATATATATATATATATATATATATATATATATATATATATATATATATATTTATTATGAATTTAATTCTATATATAATCATAAGATCAAAAACCTTAAATCAATAATATAATATGGAATAATATATAAATAAATAGTTAGTTAATTATTATGCAAGCTAGTTTCATGTTATATCATAAAAATAAATTGTAAGAATAAACTCTCAATACTTATTAATACACTTATTTATTTTTTTAAACTAAACAAATAAAAACAATAAATCATATATATAATAAAAGTTTATTAAACCTAATAAGTTAAATAGTGGACCACTAACTAGGTTTAAGGAATCTAATAGCATAGAGAAGAAGCAAATTCCTCTTAATTAAAAAACATGGAACTTAAAATCCTTGTAGAAGAATAGGTTGGTTAATTCATTTATAGTTACTAATGTCCAAAAAGGGGAGTTATTTAGACCCCTTAACACCATCCATAGCTCCCTTAGATCGGTAAAAGATCTGGTTGATCCCAAGTACATGAAAGGTGTCTATGTTATTCCATGTTCCCGTGGGACCCCATATGTTGGTGAGACTGGTCATTCTATTAATCAAAGGATTAATGAGCACTCAGCCGACATAAAACATGGGAGGACTTAGTCTTCCGCCCTGGCAGAACATGCAGAGAAGACTAAGCATCATGTATGCATTGAGGAGGCCCATGTTATTGCCAAGGTGGCGCATTTCCATCACCGGAAATTTAGGGAAGCCATAGAAATCGAAAAAAGGCTGAGCAACCTCAATAGAGATGACGGCTGGAAAATTAGCAGTTGCTGGATCCCTGCCCTTTCCTCCTAGCCGCTTCCCCACCCTCCCCCCCGCCACCCCCCCGGCCCGCGTCTTCCTTGTTTCCCCCTCATCACCTTGATCGTTTGTTTTCCTTTTCTCCTTCTCGTTTCTCTATTTTAGTATTTATTCGGTGGTTTCGAGTTTCTTTCACTCCCTCTAGATGAATAATCATTTTCATTAACCTTATTATTTGAACAGATAAATTAAATATATTCCTTTTGTTCCTGATCATTGATAATAACTATTGATCTAACTCCCCTTTTTGGGCATTAGTAACTATAAATGAATTAACCAACCTATTCTTCTACAAAGATTTTAAGTTCCATGTTGTTTAATTAAGAGGAATTTGCCTCTTCCCTATGCTATTAGATTCCTTAAACTTAATTAGTGGTCAATTATTTAACTTATTAGGTTTAATAAACTTATATATATATTAATAAACTTTTATATATATATATATATATATATATATATATATATATATATATATATATATATATATATATATATATATATATATATATATATATATATATATATCAATGATTTATGTTTTTTATTTGTTTAGTTTTAATAGTAAATAAGTATATTAATAGGTATTGGGAGTTTATTCTTACCATTTATATTTATGATATAACATGAAACTAGCTTGCATAATAATTATGTATTTATATTTAATTTAGAATATTTATATTTATATATTATTTCATATTATATTATTGATTTAAGGTTTTTAGGTTTTTTATCTTATAATTATATATATAAATAAATTTATAATAGACATATATATTTATTTATTATTCTATATTATGATTGTAATTATAAAAAAAAATTATATGGTCTTTTCATATTAGATTAATGATTAATGTTTGTTTTAGTGATTTCAAACAATTATATTTTTTGGAAATAAATATAACAAAAACTAACTTACATAATAATTAACTAACTATTTATTTATATAATTATAATTAGAGAAATAGGCCTATTAATAACTAATTGATTCATACTCTTGATTATTAAATACAAACTTTACCTTTATTCAAACTTTGGTAATAAATATAACAAATTTTGGTAAAATTATAACAAAAATTACTTTTCCTCTCCCTTTCCCTCGGTTCAATCACGTTGGCCAGTCAAATTTAATCGTTTCTCAGTCAAATTGCCCAATCCAATGTAGTTGTCTCCTAGTCAAATATATCCGTTGGAAGATCTGCTCTCCCTATTTAACATGCAGCCATGATTTGATTCTTCAACTTGTCCTAACAATGAAACACACTCGGTGGTTTGAAATGCATTGACAAAAGTATTATAATGTGATCTCCGTCAAAAAAATCTTCTCAAAAACTAATTTCATTTTGAAATCATAATTTTCATAAAATTAATAACTATATTATAATAAAATTTAATAAATAATATCAACCAAATTTATTTAAAAGACCTTTTTCACCTAAATTCAAATTCCATTCCACAAATAACATGATAATATTTAATATCAAAATAACTTCAAACATATAATATATTCTTCACATAAAATATAAAATATAAAAATAGAATAAAATAAATAAAAATCAATAAATAAGTTTATCCCACCGAACACTTACATTCAATATTTCAATCCCTATAAATATAAGTCACCTCTTAAATTAGAAAATATTTTAAAGTAAATACAATCCTTATAACTCTTATCTTTTTTATAACTAAGATATATAAAAAAATACATTTAAAATTTTTTAAAAATATATCAAGTAATAAAGTACACTTTCATTGTCAATAATGATGTACAAAAGTCTCCTAACACACTTCCCTGGTTCTCTATTATGGAAATTTAAATTCACATGTTATGCTTCACTAAAATGGATTGCAACCCTCTATCAAATATTCCTTCACTTGTCCGACGATTTTAGAATGGATTGTTTTCTAATGCTGAATTAAATTCATAAAATTATTGGCTTGGAAAATATTTACGGTAGGAGTGACCTCTTTGGCATTGTTTTTATTTATTTTGTTATAAAAAATTATTTATTTTTAATTAAAAAAAAAATGTTTGTTAGATAATCTAAGTTTTGAGATGATTGGCACATTTAATTTAATTTAATTTATAGGTTGAGTAGTAGTGATTTTTCATAGCTAGATTTTTATCCAGGGAATTTTGAACAAATAACCTTTATACTATAGATTGCATTAATAAAACACTTGTCACCTTCTACTCTATGCCCTATACATTCAATTAATAAAAATTGTTTTTAATTTTTCGTTTTCATATATAATTTATTTGATTAGAGAAATCTCTTTGTTTTTCTTTTTTTTTTCTTTAATTACAAATATATTTTTTCATTTATAATGTAATTTATTTTTATTTAAACTCTAAGGTTTTTTTCACCTTTGTTTTTCCTCTTTCTTTTATCTATCTTTCCTCATTTTTTATATTTTTCTTTTTTATATGTAACAATATCAATTTCATGGGTCATGATTTCAAAAATATTGTTATATTAAGCCTGATTTTTTTAATAGCACTATTGATAGCACATTTTTTAATTCAGAAGTTGATTATAAGATTTATGTTGCAAAGATATTGTTTTTCAAACCATGATTTGCAAAATCTTATAATTTTAACCATGAAAAAAATGTTTCTAAGAGCACCAATTTTTGGTTAGAGGGTTGATTTTAGTATTTTGGTTGCAATCCTCCAGATGGGGTATTACAGAGGCTAGATTCCCATGCTTGGGCAAGGTTTGCATGCATCTTTTCAACAAGCATCCTCCACCATGCAACTCAAGGTACCACTTGATAACTCCACATCAATCTCATTACATGCAGAAGTTAATGAAAGGGCATATGTACTTTCTAATTGTGAATCAATATGGGAGGAAAGTGCCTCTGCATCCCCAACAGTAGTTCGTCCTACCTTGGTTTCTGGATTGGTTAGTTTGAATCAAAACAGGAAGTAGATTCTCCAAGCTACTTTTTAGTGTCATGGCTCCAAACAAGTACAATTTCTCGGAATGGATTGGTAGGTCTACCCTTATTGGTATTTTGATTGTCACGGGCAAGGCAATTGTGGTGGAAAAGAGCTTTCCGTACCTATAACACCCAGAACCCTCATACTTTTTCATCCATTATCACTTCTTTACTCTCATTTTTAGCCTTTGAATCCATCACCATGCCATGTGAGAACTCAAATCGTCAAGATCAATGGAGCGAAATTGTCATTACAATTCCAAAATTCAATAGGGAGTTCAAAACTCAATGAACATATATTGTGTAGTGCCCCGCTCTAGTTGACTGACAGTGATATGACATAACATTTATTTAGCCCTAAGGCCCACACATTATTCTTTGAGGACCTCAGGTTGAGGATCCGGGCACATGACTTTATTATTAGTGATTGAGATATTAATGGTTGTGATGTTTATGTATGTTCTCTATTGATATTATGATGAAGATAGCATTAATGGTTATGTATGTTACCTATTGGTATTATGATGATTGTAACATTAATGGTTAGGCATGTTCTCTATTGATATTATGATGATTGGAGCATAAATGGTTAAGTTTGGTCTCTATTGAATTTATGATGATGATGACAATAAAGGATATGCATGTTCTCTATTAAAATCATGATGATGATAAATTTGATGGATAGGTATATTTCTATTGATGCTACGACATTGATGGCTTGATGGATATGTATGTTTCCATTGATCTTTTGATGATGATAGTCATGATGGAGGTGTCCCCTATATTATCTACTTGCATTGGTTTTGGTTCACAATGAACAATGATGCGAACGACTAGGAGATGTTAATGAGGTTATTATGACAATGAATAACACTGAGAAACCTTGTTACTGATGATTATTAAGTATGGCAGGAAAACACCAGAGGCACTCGCATATGACGAGTTGACGACAACTGGTTTGATGAAAAATTATATTATTTTATCTTTGAAATTCAAAGTCAACTTTGAAACCTGCTATATATGTTTATCTATATTCTGATGAGATGTTAGTGGTTGCAGGCACAGATTAGTTTCTTGGCCGAATGACTCACATATGGGTGATGGGGTTGTACAAATTGGATGGAACTGCATGGGAGGGGTGGGACAGTGTCCCTGATCTCACCCACTAGCACTCCCGTCGTGACTTGGGTTGGAAAGGTTGAAACACCTTCGCCTTGAAGATCACGATGTCATAAGGGCAGGTCCCAATTTTGGGTTGTTCATGAGGATTTTACCGGGGATCGCGCATCAAGGCAGCTTCCTTGATCCCCGGCACCATTAGTCTCACTATAGCTAGCAACATAAGAGATGATAGTGGTCTCTATCATTGCACCTATACTTTCCCCACGTAGCCACTGAATGCTTGAAGGGCAAGTGGTGTGGCACCCTTGGAACTTCAAGGGAAGTTCTTGAAGGGCACGACCAAAACTTGGCACCCTGGGAATCAATAAAAATAAATTAATTAATAAATATAATCAAGATATGAAAACCATGTAAATTCACATCAAATGGTAAATGATGAGTAGAACCGAGGCAATTAAATCAAGAATAAAACTTGGGTTAAGGGAATCATAGGAAGAAATAAAATATTTTACCTTAAAAACTCTACCCTAACCTTAATCTTAAAATAGTTAAACCTAATTAAGAGAAGAGGATGGTGAATTAAAATAGGATTAATAAATTAAATTTTAGAGAAATTTAGAGAACCTCCATGTGGCAACAACCAACAAAAGAATATCCATATAAGAGATAACTTGAGTTAACTTAGGGAGTAGATAGGGGATCAAATCTTGACTTATCAATTGACTTTAGTAATGGTAAAAAGGGGGATCAAGAGGCAACGAGGAGAAGAATAGGAATCTTGTTGAGGTAAGGAAAATATTAGTTTTAAATTAAAATTTAAGTAAATAATTTTGGAGACCCTTGATGAGAGAGTGACACATGGGTGGGTGAATAATCAAACTATTGAATTATCAAAAATAATTAATTATGCATGACATGCCAAGTGTCACCTATGAGGACTCCTATAAAAGAAGGGGCAAGCCATGGGAGAAGGAACTTTTGGGACCCTATTGTTGGATGGATGAGACTATGTCAGAGTAGTGACTACGAACTATAGTGAGTTTGGTGAGGTAGAGAACTTTAGAGAGGGGACTCTTGAGCCAAGGAGTGCTCTCCTCTAGTAGCTATTACATTCCTCCATTGTACAACCCCATTGTAGCTCGAGGGTCCGCGGGGAAGAAGAGTACCCAAGGAGTAGGCTGGGAGGTCAACCGGTGGGTCATTGCATTCGGATCAAGTACGTCGTCATTCACACTCGGAGGTGACTGACAACAAAGGAAGACAAGTAACAGCAAATCAAGTGGAATCTTGTCTTCTCATGAATACTAACTATGTGTTACAATATTTTTTTGTACGATTTCTTTATGGCTTTAGTTAAATATATGTAAATTTTATGATATGTTCAACGAAATGAATTTCATAGATGTGTTAGATAGTGCTTAATAAATTTGAATTCCCAATGTTTTTCTCTTCTGGTTGTATTTTATTTTGATTAAAAAAAGTATAGTATAGGACTGGTCCTTACACTTGGTATCAAAGCTATGTTGAACCCTTGAGACCTATGGGCCCATGCATGCATGACTAGTTTAACTAGTTTTGTTAAACATGATTGTTGATTTTTTTTTTCTTCTGCTATGAGGGATGCGTAATGATTTCTTGTTTGTTTGTTTTTGTTGGCATATCTACTTGCAAGTCATTGTGCTTGGTTGTTTTTGTCATTGTGCTCGGCCTACTATATTATGTGATATTTCAGGGTTGTTATTTCTGCCTGAAATGTATTATTTTGTGTTGGGTAGTTATTAAACATATATGAAAACATTTCCCATAAAAGCATTAGATTCTGATGAAAAGTGATTATGTGATAAGGCCAAAACCCCTTTCATATCAATATTCGATCTTGAGGCCTGTGGTTTATGGCCCACAATACATATCGGAAGCATTCTTATAGCGCTTAAGCCTTAGAACCTGAGACCATACACATATTCAACTTTTTCTTTAATAATCGGGACCATAACACTTTATCGCAAAACAAAGGAATACACAGGAAACATAAGAAGCTCTGCTTTGAACACTTGGTCAAACTTCAAAAGGATTACACCTGCATATATAAATATCGACGGGTCCGCTCCTCCACTCCTTTATACAGTGCTCTCTGACCTCTGCCTTCTCCGATCGGCTGATCTCCGTCGTCCATTATTCCTTTGGATCTGACGGTCAGCACTAAATCGCATATCGGCACATCGGCGGTCCTCCATCCACCAGCCCTTGACCTCTCCGATTTGCGATAAGCAATTAGATCACAACCGTCGATTTTGACTCTCGATCTGACGGTTGTCGCTTCATCGCATAATCGCAATCGCATTTCTTTAAGGACCGGTTCTGATATCGCCCAAGGGATTTTCGCCGATGCGATATAAAGGTTCTACCCCATGAGACTTGATCTGGACCGTTGATCTCACAGATCCGACGGCTCTTGTGCGTTCTCTCATCTATTCTTCCTTAGCTTGATTCGCTTGCTTTTGATGGACTCTGCATTATAAACATGGTTTTCTGCCATACTCCATTAACACACAAAACACTCATATATCGATGTATTTACTTAATATTGGATCGCCATCGATCCTACAGTGATTGATGGTTGATCAACACTCTACAAACGGGATTTAAGTCCTCAATGCATATATTTACAGAATCACTCGAAAAGTATAATTACACAGATACGCGGAAATCCACAAACACACATGTATTATATTATACACAGAATTGAGTTATACCCTAAGGCATTTCAGCCTTAGAAACAAGCTTCCTCTCGACTACATTGTGAACACTCTCTCGGCTTACAAATATTTTACAATTGCAATATATCTATCTATCACTATCTCACAATATATATACAACACGCAGGTTCATCGTGTTAAGATATGGTATGTTCTATGCTTATAACAGTTTACTTATTTTTCTTATTATATTCCACAGATTAGCAATCACATGTACATAAAGTAAAGTGTAGATAGAACATTAAACGATCGACAGAAAACAAGCCAAGACAAGAGACACAAGATGTGGCGGCTAGCCAGGGAAATACCCCACAATGTGTGGGGAAACCCTTTGATCAAATCTTCTTTTATCTTCAATAATTCAGCAGAGAGAAGTAGTACAATAAATCTGATTTATATCAGCAGTAGCAAACCCTAGATCAACAGCATCAGCATGAGTGCTTCATTATCAAACTAGGGCAGACGATATCTCACAAACCAACTGTCGGATCGGCATGATTCCACCACCAGAAGTTGTGGCTTCCAGAGGAGGTTTAGATGAACCTACAGCGTAGTTCAGATGAGGAGATCTTCTAGTCCACGCAGTTCAAACTTTACTTCTGCAGTTGCAGCTTCAGTTTCAGCAGCTTCCTTCAAACTAGGGAAGTTGATATCTTGCAAACCGTCTGTCGGATTGACTTGATTCCACCACCAAAAATTGTGGCTTTCAAAGGAAGCTCAGATGAACCTACAATGCAGTTCATATTAGGAGATCTTCTAGTCCACGCAGGTCAAACTTTACTTCTGCAGTTGCAGCTTCAGTTTCAGCAGCGTCCTTCAAACTAGGGCAGTCAATATCTTGCAAACTGTCTGTCGGATTGACTTGATTCCACCACCAAAAGTTGTGGCATTCAGAGGAGATCCAAATGGACCTACAGCGTAGTTCTAAGGAGGAGATATGATGGTCAACTCTAGTCAAAATTTGGATCTGTAGTTGCAGCTTCAAGTTCAACAGTGTCCGGCTTCACATGTGTGAGAGAGAGACCCTTTTATGCGCAGTAAAGAAGAGACTCTTTTCTGCGCAGTAGAGAGAGAGATGTGATTAGATGAGTGAGTCCAAATGAGGAAAAGTACTCCTATATTTATACACAACGTTGGTGTTTGAATAGATGCAACTGTTAGGCTTCTGAGCCTACATGAGTTGTAGGTTGGTTTGATAATAATTCCATAATCAAAATAAATTCATATCTCCATGAATACTTATAGGAATCGGATGATCTTTGTATCAATCCTACATCTCTCGACGAGAGGAATCTAATAAAAATATTATTTGCCATGAATAAGATGACCCGCATGAAGTTTTTCCCTGGTTGCCAATTTTAACACTCCCTCTCAACTAGGGATAACTTCATCTGCAATATGTCTATCGGTCGTTATTATTCATCCATCAAATGCACTGCCCTGTACAGCCTAACCCTTGTCCTACTTTGCTCTATTCTGCATGTTCTACTTTGTCTTGTTCTGCCCTGTACTGATTTGTATTGTTCTGCTCTACTCTTGCATTGTTTTGTTCTGCTCTGCTTTTGTCCAAATTATGAAGAAGAAGAAATGATCGAGGATGTATCATACTGACTTTAAGTCAGTCTCAGAGTATGTACCACTGGTCACAGACCAGTCTCAACCAACCCGCAGTCAACGTCATAGTGAGTACAACTCCACTGGTCCCAGACCAGTATCATCCTCCACTGGTCCCAGACCAGTATCATCCTCCACTGACTCAAAGTCAGTCTCAAAACGCATACCACTAGTCCTAGACCAGTCTCAACTGACCTAAATTCAGCTTCATAGTAAGTACCACTCCTACCACTGATCCTAGACCAGTATCGCAGTCCCAGAGAGTGTACCACTAGTCCCAGACCAGTCTCAACCGACCCGAAGTCAGTATCATAGTATGTACCACTCTCACTGGTCCCAGACCAGTAATGCGCTAACACGAAGTCAGTCTCAGAGTATGTACCATTGGTCCCAGACCAGTCTCAACCGATCCAAATTCAGTGTCATAGTATGGTAAAACTCCTACCACTGGTCCCAAACCAGTATCATTGATCCCAGATCAATGGAGGTCATCCTAGCATAAGGAGTACGGTAGATACAACGATGTGTCCATCGGTACTACTATGGTCCCTAACTTCATTTCCGTGCTCATTGATCAAATGAGAGGTACTTCCCATGAGTCCTAGACTGCATGGGTAGGATGCCTCGACGGGAGAACTAATCAATCTTGTCCTCACAGGAGAACACATCAATCCTGCTACAATCACCATGGAGAACACATCAATCCAGGCCGCCATGGAGAGCACATCAATCCAGGCCTCACAAGAGAAAACATCAATCCAGGCCTCACAGGAGAACACATCAATCCTGCTACAGTTGCCATGGAGAACACATCAATCCAGGCCTCACAGGAGAACACATTAATCCTGCTACAGTCGCCATGGAGAACACATCAATCCAGGCCTCACAGGAGAACACATCATCCTGCTACACAAGAGAGCAAATCATCTTGTTCCACAAGAGAGCGAATCATCTTGTCCTACAAGAGAGTGAATCATCTTGTTCCAGTGCACACCACCAGGGGAGGGTGAGTCACCCTGTGGTCGTATGTTGCTCCAGTAAGAACCGCAAGTCCTCAGAGCTCCCAAAGCTCAATGTATGCAACATACAAGACCCTTGTACAAGGGTTTCTTGACGACTCCAAGTCGTTTGGGAAAATCACAGATTAGATCTTTCCTCGGGGCTTTGACAAGGTGTATCGACCTGTACATCATCTTAATGCGATGGAGCCTCCTTGCTCGTCGACTTACCATATCCTAGATGATGTCTATCTGTTGGAGCAATTGACGAATATGGGATTCCTCAGTAATCGAATCCCACCTCTGGTTGTTACAAAGAATCATAGTGGTATGTGTTCAAACAGCTCATTGAAGAGCTTTCCCAACCAGGCAGCTTCATATGAAATCATACTCGTAGATATGTAATTGGTCTCGGTGATGCTTATGGAAACTGACTTCTGCTTCTTGCTCATCCATTATATCAAAGCAGAATCCAAAGAGAAATAGCACTAAAAGTGCTCCAGTGATCCTCCACACTACTTGCCTAATCAGCATTCGAATAATCATGCAGTTTCATATTTCCGGCAGTGTATCTCAATCCATGAGAGATTGTGTCCTAAAGACATCTCAGAAGATTCTTGGCACCAATCTAGTGAAGCTCAACCAAATATGAGCTCACAATGCTAACTGCAAAACATATGTTCGGACGGAGGTTCACCAAGAACATCAATGTGAATGAGTTTTTTTGAAACTCAGAGGCATTTCCGAAATCTGGTCCGACATCACTACCATATAACTTCCAAAAGTTAAGATCCTCAAGGTAGTCACAAGCTTGTATTCCATCATACCAAATCTTTTCAGAATCTTCACCACATATTTTACTTGATATAGGAAAATTTCCCTTGGCTTCTGCCACACTTCAAGTCCTTTGTTCTTCATTTCAAATTCAGAAGCCAACTCCCTCTTACATTTGTGAATGAGAGGGTATGCACCTATTAGAAAGAGGTCATCCACGTACAGCACCAGTCTGAGAGGTTTGTCATCTTCAACCTTAAAGTAAAGGTTAGGATCGCCTTCACTCCTAGTGAATCCCAGCTTCATCAAGTAGCTATCGATCCTCTCATACCATGCTCGGGGTGCTTGCTTCAGCCCATAGAGAGCCTTCTTCAACCTGCATACATGATATTTTCAATCATAAATCTCAAATCCTTCAAGTTGCTCCACATAGACCTCTTCTTTGATCGAATCGTGAAAAAACCGGGTTTATCCATCTGATGTAGGTTCCATCCTTGTGAATCCACAAGGGCTATGAGTAAGTGGATGGTGGTTTATCTGGCAACAGGTGTAAATATCATAGTCTATACCTTCCTTCTGGGAGAAACCACGAGCAACAAAACGAGCCTTATACTTTTCTGTACTTCCATCTATTGCATGCTTTATCTTGTAAAGCCATTTGGAAGTAATAATTTCCTTGTCCTGGGGTTTGGGAACTACTTCCCAGACATCATTCTTCATAATAGACTCATATTCTTCGGTCATAGCATCCTTCCATACTTGATGTTTAACAACATCTGAGAATGATGAAGGCTCATTTTGTATGATCGTGCTCATGTTGGTTAGGTATCCCTGATACCTGTTAGGTTTCTTACTTTCACAAAAGGTTCCTTGGGGTGCAGCATGTCCTTCAGCATCATCAAGTATCCTCCTAAGCCATGAAGACCTCTTCCTAGAAGAGGAAGGCTCATGTGGATGAGGATCAATCGGATCCATGGGTTCTTCTACATCAGGCATTGATTCATCATCCTTTTCTTTCGGTTCCCTGGTGTCAACTTCTTGAGAGCTCCTCAAAGTCAGAAGATTGTCCACCTTGCTGAGAGCCATATCTTCGTCAAACGTGACATCATAACTAATCACGACTTCCCTTTGACCAGTGGTGAACATTTCTTCAGGAGTCTTGGAACCCAATGCTTGATGAGGGCATCGATTTTGTACATATATGGTGGTGTTTGTAGTTTCAACCCATAGAAACTTCGGAAGTCTTTGATCATGTAGCATGGCCCGGACAGCTTCCACAATCGTACAGTTCTTCCTTCCCACCACACCATTCTGCTCAGGAGTATGTGGTGTAGTAGTCTCCCTCTTAATGCCAGCCTCAGATATGCCTGAGTGAACCAACTGTAATATATCGGAGGTCTTGCTTTGGCTTGAGGGGAATGGTCCCCTTTTGAGCTTTCCTTCAGCACATCTTGGACATACACCTTCTTTCTCTACTCGGAATTCGGGCATCCCTGTCACCATTTGTCTTACACCGGGTAGAGCTTTATAATGAAGGGGGGCAAACCTCTGATGCCAAAGTTTGGACTAAAGAGATGTGTCATAAGACATGATACCTAACGGACTTCCATCGACTTGATATAATGAATCAACACGAAACCCAAGAGTAAAAGCATATTTAACATTATTTTTCGATACATGTACCTTGCCATTGCTGAAGGTTACCTTGTGGCCTTTGTTTTCCATTGCCGAGATGGACACTAGGTTCTTTTTGAGGTCAAGTGCATTTAATACATCCTGGAATTTCTAGCCTTCTTGAATGGTTGTCCTCTTCCTCGATTCCTAGCTCTCCTATTACCTTTGCTAATGGATTTTTCATTTTCCATCAGAGGGATTTTGATCATCGTCCCGGTGTGAATCCTTTCTATCAAGGCACTCCCTTGCATAGTGACCTGCTTTATCGCAGATTTAACATCGTCATTTTCTTCCACCCTTAGGTCCAGCCTTTCCTTTTGATTAGTCCCGGAATTATTTCTTTTCTTAGCATGAGAAGAAAAGGCAGCAGGAGGACCTTTAGGCATGGGCATTTCTTGCTCTTCTTCCCTTGTTTCTTCTTGAATGCATCTAGCCATTAATTCCTCGAAACCAGGAATTACAATATTGTTCAAAAGAGTAGTCTTGAACACGTACCATTCGGATGGTAATCCTCCAAGAGTCGTGAGTGCCATTTCCCTGTTAGTAATAGCCTCCCCAATAGATAGGAGATCGTTCTTGATCTCGGTTATTCTTAAGAAGTATGCTTGCATACTCTCATCTATACCCTTCTTGATTTCCCTCAGCTTATTTCTAAGAAACAAAACTTGATTTGCATCATTAACTTTAAATAAACTCACCAATCTATCGTAGATTTCCTTAGAGGTGTTCAGGTCAGAGATGTAGACCACCAAGTGCTTGTCGATAGAGTCTCGGATGATCTTCTGTTTTGACTTCTCTGATTTTCCATTTGTTCCATGCAGCAGCGGACGCATTTGATGGAGGCTCGACAATATTGCCTTTTACATGGTCCAACACTCCTTGATCTTCTAGGGTTAGATCAATAGACATCTTCCATCCGTGATAGTCAACTTTCTCACGAAGCTTGCCTTCAGCATAGTGTTGAGGACCCCATAGTTCTTTTAGGATAGCCTCACCAATCTTCTCTTCGGTGATTGCTCTTACTCTTGCTCGGGCTTTGTCTTCACCTCACCTCTGATACCATGTTATGATATGGTATGTTCTATGCTTATAATAGTTTACTTCTTTTTCTTATTATATTCCACAAATTAGCAATCACATGTACATAATGTAAAGTGCAGATAGAACATTAAATGATCGACAGAAAACAAGCAAAGACAAGAGACACAAGATGTGGCGGCTAGCCAAGGACAAACCCCACAATGTGTGGGGAAACACTTTGATCAAATCTTCTTTTATCTTCAATAATTCAGCAGAGAGAAATAGTACAATAAATCTGATTTAAATCAGCAGTAGCAAACCCTAGATCAGCAGCATCCATGAGCGGCTTCATCAGCAAACTAGGGCAGACAATATCTCACAAACCGACTGTCGAATCGGCATGATTCCACCACCAGAAGTTGCGGCTTCTTGAGGAGGTTCAGATGAACCTACAGCGTAGTTTATATGAGGAGATATTTTAGTCCACGCAAGTCAAACTTTACTTCTGCAGTTGCGGCTTCAATTTCAGCAGCTTCCTTCAAACTAGGGCAATCAATATCTTGCAAACCGTCCGTCGGATTGACTTGATTCCACCACCAAAAATTGTGGCTTTCAAATGAAGTTCATATGAACCTACAGCGTAGTTCAGATGAGGAGATCTTCTAGTCCACACAAGTCAAACTTTACTTCTGTAGTTGCAGCTTCAGTTTCAGCAGCTTCTGTCAAACTAGGGCAGTCGATATCTTGCGAACTGTCCCTCGGATTGACTTGATTCCACCACCAAAATTTGCGGCTTTCAGAGGAGATCCAGATGGACCTACAGCGCAGTTCTAAGGAGGAGATATGATGGTCAATGCTAGTCAAACTTTGGATCTGCAGTTGCAGCGTCAGGTTCAATAGCTTTCAGCTTCACATGTGTGAGAGAGAGACCCTTTTCTGCGCAATAGAGAGAGAGAGATGTGATGAGATGAGTGAGTCCAAATGAGCAAAAGTCCTCCTATATTTATACACAACGTTGGTGTTTGAATAGATACGAATGTTGGGCTTTTGAGCCTACATGAGTTGTAGGTCGACTTGATAATAATTCCATAATCAAAATAAATTCATATCTCCATGAATACTTATCGGAATCGGGTGATATTTATATCAATCTTACACCTCTCGACGAGAGGAATCTAATAAAAATATTATCAGCCATGAATAAGATGACCTACATGAGGTTTTGCCCTGATTTCCAATTTTAACACATCGTTTACAATCTTCTAACAACCCCTAAATCTCTCTATATGCATACATATGTGGCAGATTACATTTAATAAAGTCTTGAGAGACTTTATCCATTCCATCATTTACTCTGTTTTAAATAGATTTGTCCCTTGTTTAGCTCCAATGGTCCACGTCGTCCTCTTCTCTGCTTTGGATTCCTCTTTTGATTAAGGGGGTCAGATGCTCCTACATCAGACTCCCGAGGCACAAAAATTTATGACCTCTTGGTCATATGCTTCTCCTTGTCCTTAGCAATTCTACCCACTTCTCAGTGGAATTGCCTTCATGATCTTCTATGAGTTGCAACCAACCTCTGCAGTAACAGTCTTCCTCTGCTACATGATACCTCACCAAGCTCTCCTCACTTAGTCTTTTGGCATCATTTTGGTTTTCTTCTCTAGAACCAATTGAGCACTCCTTGCTCTAGGTTGTTACAAGTCTTCTCACCTTCCACTACCATTCTCTACACGATAGTAAGACCATAAACTCTTCGGTCTTCACCACAACTGTACCTCCTTCTTCTGCTTGCACTCTTCTCCCTTCTTGCAGGAAATCCTTTCCCTGGTCTAATACCACTTGATGAGAAGAGATTTTGGGGTAAGGCCAAAACCCCTTTCATATCAATATTCGATCTTGAGGCCTGTGGGTTATGGCCCACAATACATATCGGAAGCGTTCTTATAGCACTTAAGCCTCAGAACCTGGGACCATACACTTATTCGGCTTTTTCTTTAAAAACCGGGACCATAACACTTTATCACAAAACAAAGGAATACACGGGAAACACAAGAAACTCCGCTCCGAACACTTGGCCGGACTTCAAAAGGATTACACCTACATATATAAATATCGGTGGGTCCGCTCCTCCACTCCATTATACATCGCTCTCTGACCTTTTCCATCTTCGATCGGTTGATCTCCGCCATCCATTATTCCTTTGGATCTGACAGTCAGTGCTAAATCACATATCATCACATCGGCGGTCCTCCGTCTGCCAGCCCTTAACCTCTCTGTAGTGCCCACTCTAGTTTCCTGACCTTAATATGACATTATCTTAGATACTTTAGTCTTTGAGGAACTCAAGTTGAGGATCCAGAAACATGTCTCTATTATTAGTGAATGTAATGGTTATGCATGTTCTCTATTGATATTATGATGATTGTGGCATAAATGGTTATGTTTTTTATCTATTTGATGTTATGATAATGATAGCCATGAGGGATGTGTCCCCTATGTTACCTACTTGCATTAGTTCTCGTTCACAATGAACAATGATGTGAATGACCAGGTGATGGTAATAATGCTATTATGACAATGAATAACATTGAGAAACCTTGTTACTGATTATTATTGAGTATGGCAGGAAACCACCAGACGCACTCATGCATGACGAGTTGATGACACCTGGTTTGATGAAAATTTATATTATTTTATCTTCGAAATTGTAAGTCGATTTTGAAACCTGCTATATATGTTTATCTATATTCTAATGATATGTTAATGGTTGCAGGCATAGATTAGATGCTTGGCCGAATGACTCACATATGGGTAATGGGGTTGTACAAGTGGATGGAACTACATGGGAGGGGTGGGACAGTGTCCCTGATCTCACCCACTAGCACTCCCGCCGTGACTTGGGCTGGAAGGGTTGAAACACCTTCGCCTTGAAGATCACGATGCCATGAGGGCAGGTCCCAAAGTTGGGTCACTCATGAGGATTTTACCGGGGGCGCGCATCAAGGCAGATTCCTTGATCCCCGACACCATTAGTCTCACTATAGCATGCAACATAAGAGATGATAGTGGTCTATGACGTTGCACTATACTTTCCCCTCGTAGTCACTGGATGCTTGAAGGGAAAGTGGTGTGGCACCCTTGGAACTTCAGGGGAATTTCTTGAAGGGCACGACCAACTTGGCACCCTTGGCATCACAAATAAACTATTAGGTGTGGCACCCTTGGAACTTCTAAGCAAGTTCTTGAAGGGCACAACCAAACTTGGCACCCTTGGAATCATTAAAAATAAATAATAATAAATAAATATAAGCAAGGAATGAAAACTAGGTAAATTTACATCAAGGGTAAATGATGATTAGGAACCAAGTTAATTAAATGAAAAATAAAACTTGGAATAAGGAGGATCATAGAAAGAAATAAAATAGAGTACCTTAAAAACTCTACCCTTCCCATGTTGGAAAATACTATGTAGATTATGTGGTTTAATTAGGTAAAAGGGGAAAGACGAACATAATTGTAAGGATAAAGATTAATCCTAAACTAATTAAACCTAATTGAGAAAAGAGGAAGGTGAATTAAAAAAAGAATAATAAATTAAATTTAGAGAAATGTAGAGAAGCTCCATGTGGCGACAACCAACATAAGAATATCTTAAGAGATAACCTGAGTTAAATTAGGGAGTAGATTGAGGATAAAATCTTGACTCATTAATTGACTTCAAATAATAAACACAATTTAAGGAATAAAAGGGGGGATAAAGAGACAAGTAGGAGAAGAAATAGGAATCTTGTGAGGTGAGGAAAATATTAGTTTTAAATAAAAAGTTAAGTAAATAATTTTGGGTGACCCTTGATGAGAGAGTGACACATGGGTAGGTGAAAAATCAAGCTATTAAATTAAAATATATATATATATATATATATAATTATGCATGACATGCCAAGTGTCATCTATGAGGACTCTTATAAAAGAAGGGGCAAGCCATGGGAGAGGGGACTTTTGGAGAACCCTATTGTTGGATGGATGAGATGATGTTAGAGCAGTGATTACGAGGCTATAGTGAGTTTGGTGAGGTAGAGGATTTTAGAGAGGGGACCCTTGAGCCAAGGTGTGCTCTCCTCTACCAGCTAGTACTTTCCTCCATTTTCCAACCCCATTGCAACTCGGGGGTTCGAGGGGAAGAAGAGTACCCAAGGAGTAGGTTGGGAGGTTAACCAGTGGGTCTTCGCATTCGGATCAAGTACGTCATCATTCACTCGCGGAGGTGACCGGCAAAAAGGGAATACCAGTAACAGCAGAGCAAGCGGAGTCTCGCCTTCTGGTGAACGGTACACATGTATTTCATTACTAATTGATCTTAGTTAAAAGTATGTAAATGTTATGATATGTTTCCTGAAATGAGTGTCAGGAATGTGTTAGACAATGCTGAATAAATTTGAAATTTCAATGTATTTCTCTTCTGGTTATATTTGCTGTGATTTATTTTTAGAAAAAAAAAAAAAATTAATTATATATCTCTATATAGTATGGAATTGGACCTTACACTTGGTATCAGAGCTTAGTTGAACCTTTGAGACCTATGGGCCATGCATGCATAACTAGTTGTTAAATATCTACTATACTCTACCGTGAAATTTTGTATAGTGACCTTTCAAGGCTCTCCCCTAATAAGTTGCAAATTATTTTTGGTGAAAAGATCGAATCAATTATAGTCTTTCATTATTCATCACCCTACGCTGAAATAAACTAGCTAGACAGCCTGCTCGCACAAATGTTTTATAAAGTTTAATGAATATTCCCTTAAATCGGAACCTCATTTATCTATCTTTGATTTACATATAGTACTGAGAACTGAGAAGAAATCGAAAGATTATAGATGTTCTGTTATGGTAATTCGATTTCACTCTACGGAAATATCATCAACTGCTCTTCATCTCATGATCATGGTCCGTCCGGTTTTTAGAGGCAATACAAAACTAAACTATTTTGCTCCGATAGCAAAACATGTATGCAGATCTTACTTTTTCTAAGAAAACTGCCTTCAAACAGATTTTCACTGAGGCCCAATGTTGTGGAGCTACTAAAGATACAAAATTTTTATCTTACATGAAGTTACAGTATACTCTGCGACGTTGTTGGCCATCAGAAATAGATATAGACACGATTAAATTACCGAACTAGATATAGACACTGGGCATTATAGGAGCGCAACAGCGAAGACATGGGAACTACAAGTGATGACGTTGTGCTGCGAAAGATGATTGTTGTGTTACTGCACTTTATGAATGCCCTTTCCCTCTGACTTCTTTGATCGTTTGAAGCCATCCAATTCGTTTGGGCACCATATTATACTATTCACAAGATCATGGCAAGATTGCTAGATCAATTTGAGTTCGTTGGAAATGGTCAAGCGTTTATTATGACAGAGTTCATAGAGTGCTCAGCGCACTGCTTCAAAGCTTAAAATACAATAAAGTGTTGAAATTATAATTTCAACTGCAGTGAACAGTTGAACAGCAGTAGCCGCCGTCCATTTGTCCTGATCCAATGCCCCACATCTATTCCCATTCTTTTAAGCCACTACCATTACTGTCTTTTCACTCTTTACCTGTTTGTGTTCCCAAAGGAGGAGGAAGATTAGATCCGGGCTTTGCGCCATAACTGCTCACCAACAACATTAAAGAAGAAGCATGGCCGAAAGTGAAAAGAACCAGCCTCGAGCCGGCCGCAGCATTTATCAGCTATGGGTTTCCACACAACCGACTCAAGAAGCACAGCAGAATGTCAGAAAGATCAGATTTCGTTCATTATGAGCAGCAGATTGCAACAGAGACTCTGTCAGAGAGTTGAAGTGGTTGATGGACTGTTATGACCCCTAATGCACTATATATATGTGTAGACACAGCAGTGTAGATAATATAGAGAGCAGAGGAGAGCACGCAACAACGTGAAGAAAAATGCTTCCAGAATAGTGAAATGCACAGCAGTGCAGATTTGAATGTAATTTGTTTTGTGATTGTTTGCTGTGAGAGAGGGTAGAAAACACAACAGCATGAAATATTTGCAGTTGTTATGTTGAGAAAACAAAAGGTAATACGCTGCAGTGCGTATGTGCTAAATGAATGTAAGACATAGATTAAAGTGCCTCTAAAGAAGGCATGTTGGAGAATCCCTCTGTTAGAAGGAGGATGCTATTTGTGTGGAACTGAAGCGTTCCTTGGTGAATCCCTCTGTCAAGAGGAAGATGTTTTTCAGCGTAGTCATTGGTGAATCCCTCGTCAAGAGGAAGATGCTCTTCAGCATAAATTGGTGAATCCCTCTGTTAAGAGGAAGATGTTTTGTAATAGCAATTGTGAAAATCCCTCTATGTGAGGAAGACTAATTTGTATCAGTTGGTTTACTGTTTATAAATAGAAGTTTTTTTTGTGTGTTGCTGATACACCGTAAGCAGAAAATAGTCTTGACGTCAAAACAGAGTGTTGCTGATACACCGTAAGCAGAAAATAGTCTTGACGTCAAAACAGAGTGTTGCTGATACACCAGTTTCAGCGTTGTTGAAACACCGTTGCTGAAACACTGCATTCAGCAACTGACGAAACTGCGTTGTTGAAACACCAGTTTCAGCAAAGTGATTTTTTTTTGTTTTCGCTGTGTTAAAACAGAGTATTGTTCTATTTTGTTCAGTTTTGTTTGGAATTATCAGAAATTCCCAACATGGTATCAAAGCTTGTCCAGGCTCTTTGAAGACGTCAAAGAAGTTGAAGGAAGGTTTCTTGCTGCAGCAAATTATCCAGCAGAGTGAAAACGCTGTCAAGGTATTTTTCAGATTAGTTTTTTGTGTAGATGTTGAAGACAATTAAGTGATTTTTAATACACAGTCAAGTATTGCAAGAATGACCAACACCAGCACTAGCATGGGTATGTTTAATACTCAGCTCCCACTACTTAATGGGAAAAATTATGACTATTGGGTAAAATTTATGAGAGCTTTGCTTTTCTCAGAAGATTTATGGGATTTTGTTGAAGATGGTTTTGAAGAACCAGCAAATGAAAATGAGTTTAATAGCTTAACTCAGGCAGAGAAAGAGCGGTTGAAGAACTATAAGAAGGAGGATGCTAAGGCCCTATACTTCTTGTATCGAGCAGTGGATGAGAGTGTGTTTCCAAGGATAACAGCAGCCAAGACATCCAGAGAAGCATGGCAAACTCTCAAGAAAGCCTATCAAGGCATGGAAAAAGTGAAGACAGTAAAACCTCAGTTCATTGAGGAGGAAGCTTGTGATAAAAACTTAGAGAAAACAGTGAATGATAAAAATTGTTTGTCTCATGATGAAGATGATGAGGAGATGGTTGAAGTACATCCCCAAATAGTAGCACCAACACAAGGGCAGCAAGAGACACCCTTGAGGATAAATGAATGTGCTTCTCCAAGCACACCACAAGAAGCAATAAATGGAGGTACGAATTCTTTGTTTGCTTTATCTAGTCATGTTGATGACCCTGTTCATTTAGAAGATGGAGTTAAAGATAGGAAATGGACAGAACCCATGAACGAGAGAAAGGAATTGAAGTTCCTTGAAGATATGTTTAAAGAGTATGGAGTTCGATATGTAATTCTTGCCAAGATGGTCGAGATGGGCTTCACTGCTAACACCCTTGTGAATATGACAGAGGAAGAGATTGAAGATTTGATGAAGACCCTGGTAGAACTCTATCAGATGGATCTTCCTATAGGGGAGAGATATGGAATTAAATCTCCCATGAGAGCAGAGAAGGAGCAGGTAGCAGATATTCTGACCAAACCATTGGATCAGAAAAATTTCGAATTTTTAATGAAGTGTCTGGGTATGACTAATAACCCAGCAGTTGAAATTAAAGGGGAGTGTTGAAATTATAATTTCAACTGCAGTGAACAGTTGAACAGCAGCAGTCGTCGTCCATTTGTCCTGATCCAATGCCCCACATCTATTCCCATTCTTTTAAGCCACCGCCATTACTGTCTTTTCACTCTTTACCTGTTTGTGTTCCCAAAGGAGGAGGAAGATCAGATCCGGGCTTTGCGCCATAACTGCTCACCAACAGCATTAAAGAAGAAGCAAGGCCGAAAGTGAAAAGAACCAGCCTCGAGCCGGCCGCAGCATTTATCAGCTATTGGTTTCCACACAACCGACTCAAGAAGCATAGCAAAATGTCAGAAAGATCAGATTCCGTTCATTATGAGCAGCAGATTGCAGCAGAGACTCTGTCAGAGAGTTGAAGCGGTTGATAGACTGTTATGACCCCTAATGCACTATATATGTGTAGACACAGCAGTGTAGATAATATAGAGAGCAGAGGAGAGCACGCAGCAGCGTGAAGAAAAATGCTTCCAGAATAGTGAAATGCACAACAGTGCAGATTTGAATGTAATTTGTTTTGTGATTGTTTGCTGTGAGAGAGGGTAGAAAACACAGCAGCATGAAATATTTGTAGTTGTTCTGTTGAGAAAAAAAAAGGTAATACGCTGTAGCGCGTATGTGCTAAATGAATGTAAGACACAGATTGAAGTGCCTCTGAAGAAGGCATGTTGGAGAATCCTTTGTTAGAAGGAGGATGCTATTTGTGTGGAACTAAAGCGTTCCTTGGTGAATCCCTCTGTCAAGAGGAAGATGTTTTTCAGCATAGTCATTGGTGAATCCCTCTGTCAAGAGGAAGATGCTCTTCAGCATAAATTGGTGAATCCCTCTCTTAAGAGGAAGATGTTTTGTAATAGCAATTGTGAAAATCCCTCTATGTGAGGAAGACGAATTTGTATCAGTTGGTTTACTGTTTATAAATAGAAGTTTTTTTTGTGTGTTGCTGATACACCGTAAGCAGAAAATAGTCTTTACGTCAAAACAGAGTGTTGTTGATACACTGTAAGCAGAAAATAGTCTTGACGTCAAAACAGAGTGTTGCTGATACACGAGTTTTAGCATTGGTGAAACACCGTTGCTGAAACACTACATTCAGCAACTGACGAAATTGCGTTGTTGAAACACCAGTTTCAGCAAAGTGATTTTTTTTTGTTTTCGCTGTGTTAAAACAGAGTATTGTTCTGTTTTGTTCAGTTTTGTTTGGAATTATCAGAAATTCCCAACATAAAGTTTTGGAAAGCTCACATATTGTGCCGCATTTTAGGTGAAATTAAACATAAAAACAAAATTAAATGCGTCTTTAAAGAAGAAACAGATCTCAGCTTCAAATTTCCCTAGTAGTCACCTCCAATATAGTGCCTTGCACAATCTAAGCATTGTTCTGGATCATTAACTGAACAAAACTACAAATGCGTCCATATTGTGCCGCAATTTAGGAAAAAGAAGCCATGAAAATAAAATATAATGTGCCTTCAAAAAGTAAACACAAGATCCAAAAAATAATATTTTTCATTTTGTGCAGTCGTCACACTATTCTGGAGAATGCCGCAGGCGTTTTGCTTGGTCGCTATGGTTTTGAAAGGACAGCAAATGCACTTCAAAAAAAAACAAACAAACAAACAAAAACAGCAAAAATTTTAAAAGCAGACATCAAATTTGTTTGCAGATCTACCGAGAGGGTTTCTGAATTTTTCTCAAGAAATTTTAGTTGGGTTTCATTTGAGGTTTGGCAGTTTTCTGCTTCAGATCTTATCCCTTCTGGCAGCCGCATATGTTGGAAGCTTGTTCAAAAAAATTATGGCAGGGTTTTGATGGAATCCGGGTAGCTCGAAATTATTTTGAAGGGTTTAATTTGGAGGGCTGCTAGCATTTCTAATTTCTTTCAAGCTTTTTCTTTGCCTTTGATTTTAAATACTAACCCTTCTGCTTTTTCAGAGATTTTCGATTGTTGGGTTAACCTTAAGCCTTTAACATTAAGGGACTCATCGTTAAAATTTCTGAATCAATTTCTAAGTTTAACTTTGAGCTGGCCGTAAGCATCAGAGAGTTTATTTCCTGATTTTAAAATTGAAATTTGTCAGGGGTTTATCACTTGTTTTGGCATTGGAACCATCATAAATTTACTGCAATTAATTTCAGGCCTTAACGCATTTTGAAGAATTTTATCATTGTGTTTGTGAGGTCTAGTCACGCAAGTGTCTCTTGGTGCTCTTGTTTGACCGATGGATTGGAGCAATCATGATCTGAACAGTAGAGGACTGCATGGCTGAACGCAATAATAGTAGCAATAATCTCTGCAGAGTGCAACTCCTTGGATGAAAATCAAGGTTTCCAATGTCCCCGGAAAGAAACCCCCGCTCGTATAAATCATTTCACGACCCCATCGAAAACTGACCTTTTCGCCCGATCTAAAAGCCCACGGTCAAACGTCGAAATCGCTACGGAGTTACAAAAAGAACGAAATGCAAACCTTGGGTTTCTCAAAAATAAACGAACCCTGACATATTTTAAATGGGCATTTCACATTAAATTTTAGACATGTGAGAACTGAATTTAACGAATTCTTTGCAACGAAAAGAGAAAATCCTGAACAAAATTCGAAAACGATAAAGATTTTGGCAAAAGTACCTAAGGATCATGGTTTGAATGACTTAAGCAGCGGACTTAAACATATAGTTTGAAAAAAAAAAAAATTGCCCGAGAAATATTCACCTGTAGCCGGTTGTTCTAAATGGGTAAAGACCAGGTAGCTATTGGGTGGAATCATCTAAAAAAGTTATGTTTAGTAACTAAAAAAATAAAAATTCCAATGGGAATGTCGGACGCACTTCCCCAGCCTTCGACTAAAAAGGTGAGCATCCAAGGCCCATTTCAGATTGTCTTCTTTTTGTTCTTCTTGAATCTGCTTCTCGATCCCCTCTTATTCTTCTGATCATCTGGAGACTGTCCAAATTCTTCTATTTTCATGGTCCTAAGGGATTTGCTGCGTACTTCCCATGTAATATGATCATTAGCTTACAAGCTGTCAGACCCAAGCAATGGAGCTACCGGGATGTGGTCGTAGCTAGCAGGATAGAGTGCGATTTGGAGACTTTCAAAACATTTATGTTAAACTCAAGTTTAATTATGACCATTTAATCCTTTTGAACTCATTCACAAATGTACTTGTGTATCATTTTTCCAAGTGGAATCATTTTATTAACAGATGGCATCTTTAATTGTTGTAAACTCTCAATATCTATCTCTGAGCTCTTATTTTTCTGTAAATTTTGGCGCAGTCGAACTCAGAGTAATTAACAGACTTCATCTCAGAAATTACACGTGGCTCGATCAAATCGTGGTAGTTGACATTTTTCGTTTGGAAATTACTCTTGGCAGGGTGGAAACCGATTTACTTGATAAACTCCAACTTAGATTGACATTTGTTGCAATTGATCTTGTTAAGTGATATTATCATTGTGATGGACAACGACTGTGATGACTTTGTTTAGAAATTTCTCTGATATGAAATGAGGCGCATGGAGAAGTTGTGGGATAAGCTGCCTCATGAATTGCAGGTTCAAATTGTAACGAGGCTTTCTGCAGAGAATATATGCAGATTGCAATTGACATGCAAGTAATTTTATTCCTTATTCTCAAATCCCTCCATTTCTATTGAGTATGACCGCACCGCTCACCCTAACTACCTTGTTCGTTCCTGGAGCTGGGCGAGATGCGGGGGCAGTGGCCTCTTTTTCAGTCACGATATTGTTTTATGTGTACAACATGAGGATGCCATGTCGAGGTCCGCGACTGGACCCAGTTTGCTACATAGATTATCTAATGTGCCAAAGATCAGAGATGCCCCATCTGTTGACTTCTGGTGATGGGTTCTTGGGTTTGAGGCAAGTTTTGATCTGTGGTGGGTGGTGAACCCTCTTTGTCTAGGGGAGCATTATTCATTGAATATGCGCTATTCTAAATCCCACACCTGGTTGCAAGGAATAGACTTCGATCAGAAACATAGCGTCTGCAAGCTCGTACTGTTTTCTTCATCGTCATCTACATAGGTTTACAACTTTAAAGAGAATATGTGGAAAATAATGGAAAGAGGTCCAAACTGGAAGATATTCTGTCATAAGAAGTATAGAAACTACCCTAAAATTGTGAATGAACATTTTGTGTGTTGGCAGGTGAGCACTAATGTGGATCCAGCAATGGTACACGAAACAGCGGTAGTGGTGTTTGATGTGGAGAATGATTCATGGTAGGAGTTAATCTCTATAGACAAAGAATTATTTAAGGCAATGTGTATTACAGAACGTAACAAACAATTGTGTGCCATAAGCCAAACAAAAGGGGAGAAGGGTGTGATAATATTACAGCGAGGTGGCAATAATCACCGAGTGTTACATTGTTTTCCACGGATCCTGCGAATAGTTATATATATTCTGCTAAGGCCAACACAACACTACCATGCATGCACTGAGATGCGATATTAGTCAACTTAGCTTTGACCCGCAAAGAGATTTTTGTTGTCTTTTAGAATGTACTGCAAGTGATGCAGATGGTGACTTTCAATCCGTGTACATTAATTTTTCTTTTTGATCAAATTTATTAATTGATTGAATAACAGCCAGTCAATATTCCGAGGAGAAAATGGTAGTCTCATATCATATTTGATGAGGGACATATAAGAAGGTTTGTTGATATTAACATTATTTTTTTATGAAATAAGATAAGAATCCACCAGGCGTTTAAACTCCAACTCCAGTATTTTACTCTTCGGTATTTTCTTAATACCGATGACTTCTTTGAAGAGTCAGGAAACGGTTTCGCTCTGCACTCTTTCAGACTCTTCTTGAGATAAAATTTCAACCTGAAAACCGTGTTTGAAACCATTGCATTCAACTATTTCATTTATTTCAAAATAGATTGAATATTACATCCTTAAAGTTTAATTTGAAAGTGAGCGGCTACAAGCTCGAAAGCCATAGAGTATCAACAGTATATATATATATATATATATATATATAATAAAAACAAAACTGAAATGATGTCCAACCATTTTCGGTATAAAAAAAAATCACGGCAACTCTCCTTATCTTTGTCATTGTATTTTAGAATTAAAGTTAGCCAAAATTAAAAAGGGCTTCGTTTAAAAATCATCAACATTGATTTTGTTAAATGTATAAAGCTTTGATCATTTTCAACATAAGTTTATTCATATTTTACAAGCGCAGTTTTAGTTTAAAGAGATCAAAGGCATTGATTTTCACTTTGGTTTGAATACATGACATTGGTTGGGTTTGGGTAATCTTACGATTAAAGTAAAAATAAAAAATAAAAAAATCCATACATTAGATTGTTGGTGTAATTTTATGACCAAAGAAAAATCAATTATTCTGAATGGTTAATTTAATGGTTTTGAATTATTTGAATTAAACCTGAGCTTACCTCGGTATAATATAGATATGTATAGAAAAAAAAAAAAATTAAAAAAAAAAAATAATAATAATAATAATATATGATATTTGATTTTGGCATAATGTTTAAATATTGTAAACAATGTTATAAGAAAATCTATGATAGTTGATTTTGGTATAGAGTTTAAATATTGTAAACAATGTCATTTATAACATAGATTGCACCATTTACAACGTTTGTTGCCACTCTGAGCATTGGATCTTGGCCTTGATAATGAGGAGTGATTCTAGATCTCGTTCACCATTATCTACACCAATTGAATATTGGTCGCAAAGATATTTTGACACCAGATTGGTACAGTCAAATCTCACTGTAAGACAACATTATTTGTTAATTAAAAGAATATATATATATATATATATATATATATATATATATATATTATGGTTGCTATGTGAAGAGCACAAAGTCATCCACAAACCTTGGTTGCCCATAATTACATCAACTTTCTTGACATTAATTAAGATATGCCAAAATGGCTCATGATCAACACTACTATAATTTGAAAACTATTCCAAGAGTGAGAATCTTTCTAGATAAACATTACAAATTTAATTCTATAAAAGTATTTGATTTTTGCAAAATCATTTATTAAAAGTCACTAAAATTTGGACCAATTCTATGAAGACACTAAATATCACTGGCAAGTACCAATGGGATCCTTTCAATGAATTTAACCAATTAAGAAAGAAGCTTTATTTATGAATTAATGGATTATGGAATTTATTTTACAATTTCTAATACACATATTGAATTGCTAAAGTTAAAGAATCAGAGACTTTGCTTAGGGTGGTAATGAAACATATAGTTGAGAAGCACTCATCCTTAAAATGAACTGGTTAATGCACATGTTTTATGAGAGCTAAGGATGTGTGAGTGCTTAATATATTTATAATAATTTAATGATTAACCATCACCAGAAAATAATAACAATAAAATAAAACATACAAATAAGTTTGACTAACGAAACTAGTTCCATCTCATTTCAATAAGTTGTCTTTTTCATCATATAATACCAAAAACTTAATCTTGACCTCGTCATATGTTAATTTTCTTGGTTTAGGCTTTGAAATCGGATGAGTGGTTGGATGTGAAGCATTTTTAATGCTCTAACACTAATCAAGCCATTCTTTTAAAAATTAATGACGAGTTATAAGTGCCACATTATAGATTGACATATGGAAATTATGTCTTGTGTAGTAATGTCTTGGTTAATAAATTTAATATTTACATCAATTGTATAGAATTTTTATATAATGGTATGTATTAAAGAAAAGTCAATAATTAAATGTTCATTTCAAAAGGATTTTTTTTACATGCGTACATGAAAAATTATGAGTATATTTTAAAATATTATTAAATTAATTTGTTTTGAAAAATTTAATAATAACTTGAATTAAATTATAGTTTTCATAAATATAATTATTGATATAAATATATATTACAGTTTGGATATAATAATTTTAATGTGTTGTCATGATAATTTAGCAATTTATTTAATTATTTATGTATGAGTGAGTGAAGTGGAGTGGGCACTGGTCATAAGTTATGACCACTTAATAGTATCTTTGGGTTTTACTTGAGAGAGGCTGTGATTTTTATTTTGGGATGAACCTTAGTGATAGCAGGGGATGTCACTATCTCTTTCTTTATAGGTGAGGCATGGTAGGTGTTATAATCAATTTGATTCATCTCGATAGTTTCTATGTAGCTAAAATAAAATTTTCCCACCTTTGCAAATAGAAGACAACTTCCTTGGATTGGGAAGTATGCTTTTCGTTTGATTGGCATAAATTCCTTATTTAGAGTATTCTTGTTCATCTCTCAATTCAATGCTCGATATATTATCAACTGCATGATTAGATCCTTCAATTTTTAGGTCATGTGTCACATCATCTCTAACTAGTTGAGACACTAGCATCATCACTTACTAGTTGGGGTAACAAGGATATTATCTGTAATCAATTAATGTGATGAAGTTTCTTGGTTGGCTGAACTCATAGGAACTATTCCTTAAACACTACATACACCAGATATAGTCCTTTAGTTTATAATGGAATCCATGGTATAGATACCTTGGGAAATTCTAACCTGCCCACTAGAAAGTAGATCAATTTGGATATTCACTTACTAAAGAGTCATTATTTCTTGGAATAACCCATATTCAGATTCCAAGTCAAAATATAATGGTAGATAACTATGACGTCGACCAATGTGAGCTTAGATTGAAGGGATTGCGTACCTACTATTAATTTCCTTGAGAAATGGCCAACAAGAATGAAGAAAATGGGGAGCAAACTTTTGATTAAAAAAGAGAGAGAGAGAGAGAGACTTGCATTATGAACATAGTATGAAGGATGATCATAACAAGGACAATTGTTGGACATTACATCTCAAGCTCATGTTCGAAGGAACTATACTAGAAAGACACTCTTGAATATTCAAGAGGTTAATGGAATGAAAATGAGAAGCATTAGATTTTATGACAATGTTTCACGAGGGCCTAATAGAACTAATTAGGTAAAAATGATAAAAATAATAATAATAAATAAATTAGTTGAGAAAATTACTTAATCCAGAAGATGAAAACGATTTTGTTAATTTATTTTAATTCATTAGAAAAAATTTGCTTAATTTAAAAATCAGAGATACATGTTACCAGAAGGTTAGCAACAAATTCAGGAAGGATTCCTAGGATATGTGTCGTCGTTTTTCCTTTATGTTTTGAGGACTTCGGGACGAAGTCCATTGTTAAGAGGGGGTGTATGTAGTCCCCACTCTAGTTTCCTGACCTTAATATGACATTATCTTAGATACTTTAGTCTTTGAGGAACTCATGTTGAGGATCCAGAAACATGTCTCTATTATTAGTGAATGTAATGGTTATGCATGTTCTCTATTGATATTATGATGATTGTGGCATAAATGGTTATGTTTGTTATCTATTTGATGTTATGATAATGATAGCCATGATGGATGTGTCCCCTATGTTACCTACTTGCATTAGTTCTGGTTCACAATGAACAATGATGTGAATGACCAGGTGATGGTAATAATGCTATTATGACAATGAATAACATTGAGAAACCTTGTTACTGATTATTATTGAGTATGGCAGGAAACCATCAGAGGCACTCACGCATGACGAGTTGATGACACCTGGTTTGATGAAAATTTATATTATTTTATCTTCGAAATTGTAAGTCGATTTTGAAAACTGCTATATATGTTTATCTATATCCTAATGATATGTTAATGGTTGCAGGCATAGATTAGATGCTTGGCTGAATGACTCACATATGGGTAATGGGGTTGTACAAGTGGATGGAACTACATGGGAGGTGTGGGGCAGTGTCCCTGATCTCACCCACCAGCACTCCTGCCGTGACTTGGGCTGGAAGGGTTGAAACACCTTCACCTTGAAGATCACGATGCCATGAGGGCAGGTCCCAAAGTTGGGTCGCTCATGAGGATTTTACCGGGGGGCGCGCATCAAGGAGGATTCCTTGATCCTCGACACCATTAATCTCACTATAGCATGCAACATAAGAGATGATAGTGGTCTATGATGTTGCACTATACTTCCCCTCGTAGCACTAGATGCTTAAAGGGCAAGTGGTGTGGCACCCATGGAACTTCAGGGGAATTTCTTGAAGGGAACAACCAACTTGGCATCACAAATAAACTATTAGGTGTGGCACCCTTGGAACTTCTAGGGAAGTTCTTGAAGGGCACAACCAAACTTGGCACCCTTGGAATCATTAAAAATAAATAATAATAAATAAATATAAGCAAGGAATGAAAACTAGGTAAATTTACATCAAGGGTAAATGATGATTAGAAACCAAGGTAATTAAATCAAAAATAAAACTTGGAATAAGGAGGATCATAGGAAGAAATAAAATAGAGTACCTTAAAAACTCTACCCTTCCCATGTTGGAAAATACTAGGTAGATTATGTGGTTTAATTAGGTAAAAGGGGAAAGACGAACATAATTGTAAGGATAAAGATTAATCCTAAACTAATTAAACCTAATTGAGAAAAGAGGAAGGTGAATTAAAATAAGAATAATAAATTAAATTTAGAGAAATGTAGAGAAGCTCCATGTGGAAACAACCAACATAAGAATATCCTAAGAGATAACCTGAGTTAAATTAGGGAGTAGATTGGGAATAAAATATTGACTCATTAATTGACTTCAAGTAATAAACACAATTTAAGGAATAAAAGGGGGGGATAAAGAGACAACTAGGAGAAGAAATAGGAATCTTGTGAGGTGAGGAAAATATTAGTTTTAAATAAAAAGTTAAGTAAATAATTTTGGGTGACCCTTGATGAGAGAGTGACACATGGGTAGGTGAATAATCAAGCTATTAAATTAAAATATATATATATATATATAATATATGCATGACATGCCAAGTGTCATCTATGAGGACTCTTATAAAAGAAGGGGCAAGCCATGGGAGAGGGGACTTTTGGAGAACCCTATTGTTGGATGGATGATATGATGTCAGAGTAGTGATTACAAAGCTATAGTGAGTTTGGTGAGGTAGAGGATTTTAGAGAGGGGACTCTTGAGCCAAGGTGTGCTCTCCTCTACCAGCTAGTACTTTCCTCCATTGTCCAACCCCATTGCAACTCGGGGGTCCGAGGGGAAGAAGAGTACCCAAGGAGTAGGCTGGGAGGTTAAAAAGCAGGTCTTCACATTCGGATCAAGTACGTCATCATTCACTCGCGGAGGTGACTGGCAAAAAGGGAATACCAATAACAGCAGAGCAAGCGGAGTCTCGCCTTCTGGTGAACGGTACACATGTATTTCATTACTAATTGATCTTAGTTAAAAGTATGTAAATGTTATGATATGTTTCCTGAAATGAGTGTCAGGAATGTGTTAGACAGTGCTGAATAAATTTGAAATTTCAGTGTGTTTCTCTTCTGGTTATATTTGCTGTGATTTATTTTTATAAAAAAAAAAAAATTATATATCTCTATATAGTATGGAATTGGACCTTACACTCTCCTATTTGCGATAAGCGATTAGATTGCAAGCGTCAATTCTGACTCTCGATCCGACAGTTGTCGCTTCATCGCATAATCACAATCGCATTTCTTTAAGGACCGGTTCCGATATTGCCCAAGGGATTTTCGCCGATGCAATATAAAGGTTATGCCCCATGAGACTTGATCTGCACCATTGATCTCATAGATCCAATGGCTCATATGCATTCTCTCATCTGTTCTTCCTTAGCTTGATTTGCTTGCTTTTGATGGACTCTACATTATAAACATGGTTTTCTGCGATACTCCATTAACACACAGAACACTCATATATCGATGTATTTACTTAATATTGGATCGCCATCGATCCTACAGTGATCGATGGTCGATCAACACTCTACAAACAGGATTTAAGTCCTCAATGCATATATTTACAGAATCACTCGAAAAGTATAATTACACAGATACACGGAAATCCACAAACACACATGTATTATATTATACACAGAATTGAGTTACACCCTAAGGCATTTCAACCTTAGAAACAAGCTTCCTCTCGACTACATTGTGAACACTCTCTCGGCTTACAAATCTTTTACAATCACACTATATCTATCTATCACTATCTCACGATATATATAGAACACGCAAGTTCATCGTTTACAGGAATATTGGATCGGATCACTAAAAGGATCCGATCAATCCTCTGACAACCCCTAAATCTCTCTATATGCATATATATGTGGCAGATTACATTTAATAAAGTCTTGAGAGACTTTATCCATTCCATCATTTACTCTATTTTAAACAGATTTGTCCCCTGTTCAGCTCCGATGGTCCACCTCGTCCTCTTCTCTGCTTTGGATTACTCTTTTGATTAAGGGGGGTCAGATACTCTTGCATCAGATTCAAACCCACTTCTGTGTATCTCTTCGTGGATTTCCATCCCCTGTTGTAGAGCTGCCATGTTGGCTCAAGCAGTAAGAACACGGCAAATGCCTGGATGTCTGGTTTCACACCTGCACACTGCATTGCTTGAAAAGTCTTCAAGGCTTCCTCACTGTGCCCATTCTGTGCATATCTTGAGATCATGGCAGTGCAGGAAACAACATTTGGTTTTGGTATTTTTTGAAAAATCTTTTGGGCTTCATGCACATGCCCATTCTGCACATAAACTGTAATTATAGCATTCCATGAAACCAAATCTCTCTTGGAAATTTCCTGGAAAATATTGAAAACTTTATCAACAAGTCCCTTCTTTCCATACACAGCTATCATGATGTTCCACAAGACAGTGTCTCGTTTAGACATTCTATCAAACAATTCTCGAGCCTTGTCTATTCTCCCACATTTTGGATACAAATCCACTAGGGAACTCTCTACAAAACCATCAATCTGGCATTGGCTTCTAACTATTTCTTGGTGAATCTCGATGCCTTGTTCTAGAGCTCCCAGCTTGGCACAAGCCGAGAGAACGCTGGCATAAGTGAAGCGGTCAAGCCGGAAAATCGATCTCTGCATCTGGTGAAAGAGTTTCAACGCTTCTTCTGTAGGCTCATGGGGAGAATAAGATGTGATTAGCGTATTCCTAAAGCAGACATCTTGATGAAGCATTTTGTCGAACAATGTACGTGCGTCTGCCAAGCTCCCCAACTTGGCATACATGTTCATAAGGGTGTTGGTCAGAATTATGTTTGGCACAATTCCATTTTTATTCATGTGGGCATGGATTGGTTTACCTTCCCAGAAATCTTTCTTCTTAATACACTCCTGCAAGAGACAGCTATGTGTAAAATAGTCAGGGAGGTTGCTCCATTTCATTAAAAAAAAATCACAAAGCCTCTCTAATTTGGCCCTGATTACATAGCTTTCTCACGATCTCGGGAATGCCATTAGAAGCAATGGCTCCTCTAGTCACAATGCAACTGTTTTGGTTAGCAGCTCCTCCTTGAAGCTGAAGTGATGGCAATAGCCTCGCTTTGCTCTTGCTTGCATCTTCTGATGGAAAATCAAGCAAAGCGAATGGAAATGGTTGCGTTATAGCCATCGCCAGGGCCATTACAATGAGATTTTTATATATCTCATCTTTTTTTCATATATGTTTTATATGTTGTAGCCACCATCAAGGGTTTGAAATTTCGTTTTGGTTTCTACTACCCTCCATGATCTTTGTATCTACGCATTAATGAAACTTTAGTTGGAATTGAACGAGGGGCATGTCCATGTCTTCAATTACAGATCCAACTAAGAATCATTTCTTCATTGTTCAGCGTGTTAACACAAGTCATAAGACAGCAAGCCTCTCCACGTGTGTCCATTTGTTATAAAAACAAAAAGCAAAAATAGAAACAAATACATAAACACAAACATGTGAAGATTTTAAAAGATAGAGTCATGATCCCATCTCAGTCATTTGGTGCAGCTAGGAATGTCATTGGAACACGTCCCCGCTATCAGCGTCATCAAGTTTATTAACTAAAAGTCCAGTTAATAAATAATAATGGCTCATTTTGGCAACACAGCTATAAGATCAATCCTACAATTTATTTTTATTTTTGTGACTCCCAAAAGACACGACAATGATAAAACGGGAAAATTTGGAACTGGCGTGTGTAGCGTAGGAGATCCCTGTTACGCCGCACAAATCGTTGATGGTGTTGTCGAATTCTGGTATTAGATCTTATATACTCCATGCTTTTAGTATCTAATGAGATTTCCATTTGTAATAAATTATTTAATTATTTAACACACCAATAAAATAATATGAATCAAAAAGTATGATCATGCTTAACGGGATTCGTTGTCCATATTAAGATATTTAACACGATTATTAGGGGTAGATTCGCTTGGAAAGCGTTTATTCATTCACTTAATAATTCACAGTGCAAAAATAAAAATAAAAATTTGTAACAAATGCTTCACTACATTATTGAATTGGGTTTAAAATTATGGTTAGATTAACTAGACTTGAGTCATAAATTTGGTCAGAAATCCATAGCAATAGTCTTTGGTGCATTAACTACATATGCGCTTTTAAAGCTCCACCACTTTCTTGAAGATCATCCTCCACATTCTGATGAGATCTTCCTCCACATAAATCTTTTTATGTGAATTGTTTTGACTCTTAATATTTGTCAAGTAATTTTTTTAACTTTTAAGATCCTAAAGTCCAGTGAAACCAAACTCAAGAAACCCGTCCAACATTTTTGAATGAATGATGAATGTGAAAAATGAAAAGCATTTTTGGTTTTTGTTTGAATTTAAAGCAGATCATATATAAATATTTTGACTTTTTTGTGACCTGTGTTTAAAGTTGCAAAATAATGTTGAGTCTAAAAGTTTTTAAAGAATCTATTTTTACTAAATTTTTAATTATGGTCATTCACAAATTATAATATATTGAATTTGAGATATTACAATATGGTAATAATATTTTGTCAGTTATAAAAATATTTTATACTAATGTACAATTTGGTCATACAACAAGATTCTTTTAAATACAACATCAATATTTTTATTATCTAAAATTACTCAACAACTTGCATAAATTTTGGTGGGCATTAACCATAGTAAATCCACATATTGACATTTTTACTCAAAGTTAAATTATGCAAAAAAATAAATAAATAAATAAAATTGCATAAATAATGGTGGCCAACAACTCTTGGAAGATATGTTTTTTTTACCTGAATGTATATAACATCTCAAATAACTCTTGCACTATTCTAGTCATTTACTCTTCATAGTTGTGCTAGTTTAACATTATCAGAATCATTACATTCTTTTAAAACTTATTCTCTCTCTCTTTTTACTAAAGACATTCTCAGTTTATGTTATGATAATGCTACCAACCACCTCTATCATTTACATGACATAATGTAGTCTAAGCCTACTATGCTGAGTCAAATTGATTGTATTCGTATGATTAAATCTTATAGGAAGGTTTGAATTGATAGGTGAATTATATCATCAAGAACTTATAAATGCATAAATTGTTCATTTGGAAGTATATAATAATAACAATAAATTATAGAACCACTCACGTGGTTATGACTTTTATTTGATTGGTTTTTATCTTATAAGGAAAAATCATATTAAATTGTGGTAGGTGAACCATGGTTAGAAGAGGTACAAGAAGGAGTGGGGCAACTAAAGGGCCCAACATGGCGCCACCACAACAGCCAACTCCTACCACCCCACCCAATGATGGGGAAACCATCTCAACGCAAGAACAGATGTCAGCTAGACAAGTGTTGAATTTAATGAGATCATTCCAACACATGTCTGAGGCATTAATAAACCATTTGGAATGGGAGCATGGAGGACCTGTCATACAAAATGAAGCACCCCAAAACACTACAAGAAATGATGTACGTTGAGATTTGGAAAAGGTAAAATTTCCAAAGTTTTGGGGGTCCATAGATGGTCAATCTACAGAGGCATGGTTAGAAAGCATGGCTATGTGCTTTACCCTAAGAGATTACACCTCAAATATGAAGGCCAAGATGGCTATATTCTAGCTAAAGGGAAACGCACTATTTTGGTGGAAGACATTATTAACCTAATTGGGGATGGATATATCAGAAGTAACTTGGGAGCTATTTGAAGAAAAATTTAGAGAACGTTACCTGTCAGAGGAGTTCCTTGAGAGGCAACTAAATGAATTCAATGCATTAAAGCAAGGGAGTCGCTCACTACCAAAGTATGAGGCACGTTTCATGGAATTACTTCATTATGACTCTCACTTAAACACAGAAAATCTCAAGGTGAATAAATTTGTGTATGGATTAAATGTTAACATTCGGACCAAGGTTAGAATCTTAATGCCTCGCACCTTTCACGAGGCAGTTCGCGGGCAATCATTGCAGAGGAGGAGATCATGAGTAGTGAAACTAGTAAGTCAACAAGGCCCATAATATTAGGAGTACCAAGTGGAAACAATATGGAATGTAGAAATTTGCAAGGGGGTCTTGTGCTCAATCATCAAAGGTGGTCAGCAAGAAATCAAAGAACACCATATAGGCATCTAGCTCAGCATCCGCATAGGGTACCTCAACAAACTCGTCAACCGCACTGGCCTATGCGACAACACCAAGTCACACCACCTTAATACCGATCCTCTTTCTAGAAGAGTTCCATACCAACTCTCAGTTCAGTTGGTAGTAGGAGCCAAGCCCCTAAGAGGGGGTGTTGGACTTGTGGAGGTCCTCACTACGAGAGGGATTGCCCTCAAAAGATAGGTAATACCAACTCAGCTAAGAATGCACCTACAATGGGGGATCTGGAGAAGGCTCATCGCATCCATGCAGCGGTGAACAATCACCAGGTAAAACACTAGTCCACTGTGTCGGAAATCTCAGGTAATATTGATGGTATGAATTTTGTCATTTTAATAGATATAGGGGCTACTTTCATTTATTTCTCGAAATGCATTATCAATGATTAAACATAAAGCAATTGCACATTATGAATTTAGACATGTAGAAATGGCATGTGGTATGAAAAGAAATGTAGGAAGAATGGTAAAGGATTGTGAGGTGGACCTGGGTGTATGTAAGACCAAGGTATCCTTGTACTCTACAATTCTAGGAGTCTATGACGTAATTATAGGAATGGATTGGTTGGAGCGATGACGGCCAAAGAAAATCATTAAGGGGAAAGAACCGAGGGGTGTCCTTGAGGTTCATCTCCTCCATGCAACTAATGAAATTAGGTGAAAGGGATGTCAAATTTTCTCGGTGGTAGGTCTAAACAATAAGGGTGACTCTGAAAACCTTGATAAACATCCATTTCTTGTTGAATTTAAGGATGTATTTCTCGAAGAACTACCCGGCTACCCCCAAAAATGGAAATTGATTTCACCATCGACCTTAATCCAGGCACTGGGCCTATTGCAAAGGCACCTTATCATATGTCGTCTCTAGAGCTAAAGGAATTGCAGATCCAATTAAAGTAATTCTTGGACTTGGGGTTCATACGACCTAGCATATCTCTGTGGGGAGCCCCTATGATTTTTGTTAAGAAAAAGGATGGGTCTTGGCGATTGTGCATTGATTACCGTCAGTTGAATAAAGTGCCTATAAAAAATCAATACCCTTTGCCAAGGATAGATGACATATTTGATCAAATGAGGGGGGCGACTGTGTTTTCAAAAAGAGATCTGAGTTCAGGATATCATCAATTGAGAATAAAAGAAGAAGATATTTCGAAGACAACCTTTAAAACAAGAATTGGGCATTATGAATTTGTAGTTTTACCCTTTGGACTAACAAATGCCCCGGGTGTTTTCATGAGTTTGATGAACGGAATATTTCGGGATTACTTAGACAAGTTTTTGCAAGTCTTTATCGATGACATTTTGATCTACTCAAAGACCCCAGAAGAGCATGACGAACACTTGAGGATAGTCCTACAATGTCTTAGAGAAAACCAATTATACGGGAAGTTGTCAAAGTGTTCATTTTACCAAACCAAGATTCATTATCTTGGACACATTATCTCTGGGGATGGTATCGCAGTAGACCCAGTAAAGATCGAGGCCATCATGGAATGGCCAACACCAACCAATGTTCATGAAATACGAAGTTTCATGGGCATGGTAGGGTATTATCGTAGATTTGTCGAAGGGTTTTCAAAGATAGCAAACCCCATTACCAAGCTCCAAAGAAAGAACAAGAAATTCATTTGGACTGAAAAATGTGAAGAGGCATTCCAAAGGTTAAAGGTGTTATTAACGACAGCACCAATTTTGAAGGTGTCAGATATGGAACAAGAATTTTTGGTTTGCACTGATGCCTCCAAGGAAGGGTTGGGTTGTGTGTTTATTTAAGAAGGAAGAGTAATAGCTTATGCATCAAGTAAACTTAGAACCCACGAAGAAAACTACACAACCCATGATCTAGAAATGGCAGCAATTTTTTATGCACTAAAGATTTGGAGACACTACCTTCTAGGAAGGAAGTTTGATCTTAGAACTGACCATTGTGGGCTACAACACATATTCACTCTAGATCACTTAAATGCAAGACAAAGACGATGGTCTAAGCTAATTAGTGAATGTGATTTTGATATCACTTACATCAAAGGAACGGTAAATAGGGTGGTTGATGCTTTTAGGAGGCCGCGATATTTTAAGTGATTCCCTTAAAGACAAATTTGAGGGAGAAACTGCTTGAATTACAATTTAAAGACACTTGGTATCAGGAGGTTAGCAAAAGTCTGAGGGAGGATGAAATGAGGGTCCCAAAATATGAAGAATAATTCCTTGATAATGATGGGCTACTACGATTCCGGGGAAGGATATATGTGCCACCGAATGAAGATATACGCCAATTAATCTTAAATGAAGCACATCGCGCAGTATACATGGCACACCCTAGTGTTAAGAAGATGAGTGCAAACCTGAAACCACTCTTCTTTTGGAAAGGGATGAAGAAGGACATCGTGAACTTGGTAGCAAGATGCTTAGAGTGTCAACGAGTAAAAGTTGAACACAGACATCCAACAGGGTTATTGCAACCCCATGAGATACCAAAATCTAAATGGGAAGTTATATCAATGGACTTCATTGTGGGACTACCAATGACCTCAAGAAGACATGATTCCATATTTGTAGTGGTGGACACGTTGACCAAGAGCGCCCATTTCATACCAGTTAAGACTACATATAAGGCACCAGAAATAGCCAGAGTTTTTATTAATGAGATTATGAGATTGCATGGAGTGCCTAGGAAGATCATATATGATAGGGGAGCAGTGTTTACAGGAAGATTTTGGACCAGTTTCCAAGAATCTTTGGGAACCCAGTTGAACTTCAACACTGCTTATCACCTGGAGACAGATGGGCAGACATAGAGGACTAATCAAATCCTTGAAGACATGCTTCGGATGTATGTGATGGACCAAAAAAAGAGACGAGAGGAGTTTTTACCACTTGTGGAATTTGCTTACGATAATAGTTATCAGAGTTCCATCAAGATGGCGCCATTTGAGTTCTTATATGGAAGACCTTGCAGAATACCTCTTAGTTGGGACCGATTAGAGGACTGAGTATTAATAGGACCAGAAGTGGTGCAAGAGATGGAAGAACAAGTGACTATGATTAGGATGAGGCTAAAAGAAGCACAAGATCGACAAAAGAGCTATGATGATGCTCATCAAGTAGACCGAAGTTATGAAGTGGGGGATAGGATGTTCCTGAGAGTAAGGCCCCAAAAAATCTCTATAAAATTTGGAAAGAGAGAAAAATTGTCTCCACGGTTTGTGGGACCTTCTAAAATCTTAGAAAGGAAAGGGTTGGTGGCATATAGGCTTGCCTTACCTCCATCTTTAGTGCGTATGCATGATGTGTTTCATGTTTCTGTTTTACATCATTATATTTCATATCCTTCGCATGTTATTGACTTTGGTCATTTGCAGGTTTCGAACGAGGGAACAGTGATGACCGAACCAGTTTACATACTAGACCAGTGAACTTTGCAGCTTACACAATGGTTAGTGGACCAGGTTCCAATAGGGTCCGGTTTATCAGGTTGGTTTACCGATTAGTCCCCACAGGCCTTGAAAAGGTTGGTTTACCACCATTGGGGATTAGTCCACTGGGGCTTTTCTCCTCTCCACCTTAGAATTATATGCTCTACCTAGCTTATAAGGGTAAGCTCTACCTAGCTTATAAGGGGTAAGGAACCTTATATAGGGGTAGGGCTCCACTGAGGTGAGGAAGGTACAAAGCTATTCTCCACAACTTAGCAGGCTATTCTCCACTACCTTAAACCTTTTAAGGGGTTAAGGTCCAGTGGGACAATTATAGTCCCAGTTCAGCTACTTAGGAGGACATCGAGGAGATGCGTCACCATTTTCCTCACCTATTCCAAGGACTTCGAGACGAAGCCTATTATTAAGACGGGGTGTATGTAGTGCCCTGCTCTAGTTGGCTGACAGTGATATGACACTGAAATATATTTATCCCTAAGGTCCACACATTATTCTTTGAGGACCCCAGGTTGAGGATCCACGCACATGACTCTATTATTAGTGATTGAGATATTAATGGTTGTGATGTTTATGTATGTTCTCCATTGATATTATGATGAAGATAGCATTAATGGTTATGTATGTTATCTATTGGTATTATGATGATTGTAACATTAATGGTTAGGCATGTTCTCTATTGATATTATGATGATTGGAGCATAAATGGTTAAGTTTGGTCTCTATTGAATTTATGATGATGATGGCAGTAAAGGATATGTATGCTCTCTATTAAAATCATGATGATGATAAATTTGATGGATAGGTATATTTCTATTGATGTTACGATGTTGATAGCTTGATGGATATGTATGTTTCCATTGATGTTTTGATGATGATAGCCATGATGGAGGTGTCCCCTATATTATCTACTTGCATTAGTTCTGGTTCACAATGAACAATGATGCGAACGACTAGGTGATGTTAATGAGGCTATTATGACAATGAATAACACTGAGAAACCTTGTTACTGATGATTATTGAGTATGGCAGGAAACCACCAGAGGCACTCGCATATGACGAGTTGACGACAACTGGTTTGATGAAAAATTATATTATTTTATCTTTGAAATTCAAAGTCAATTTTGAAACCTGTTATATATGTTTATCTATATTCTGATGAGATGTTAGTGGTTGCAGGCACAGATTAGTTGCTTGGCCGAATGACTCACATATGGGTGATGGGGTTGTACAAATTGGATGGAACTGCATGGGAGGGGTGGGACAGTGTCCCTGATCTCACCCACTAGCACTCCCGCCGTGACTTGGGTTGGAAAGGTTGAAACACCTTCACCTTGAAGATCACGATATCATAAGGGCAGGTCCCAAATTTGGGTCGCTCATGAGGATTTTACTAGGGGGCGTGCATCAAGGTGGATTCCTTGATCCCTGACACCATTAGTCTCACTATAGCTAGCAACATAAGAGATGATAGTGGTCTCTGTCATTGCACCTATACTTTCCCCTCGTAGCCACTAAATGCTTGAAGGGCAAGTGGCGTGGCACCCTTGGAACTTCAAGGGAATTTCTTGAAGGGCACAACCAACTTGGCACCCTTGGCATCACAAATAAACTATTAGGCGTGGCACCCTTGGAACTTCAAGGGAAGTTCTTGAAGGGCACGACCAAAACTTGGCACCCTGGGAATCAATAAAAATAAATAAATTAATAAATATAATCAAGATATGAAAACCATGTAAATTCACATCAAATGGTAAATGATGAGTAGAACCGAGGCAATTAAATCAAGAATAAAACTTGGGTTAAGGGAATCATAGGAAGAAATAAAATATTTTACCTTAAAAACTCTACCTTAACCTTAATCTTAAAATAGTTAAACCTAATTAAGAGAAGAGGATGGTGAATTAAAATAGGATTAATAAATTAAATTTTAGAGAAATTTAGAGAACCTCCATGTGGCAACAACCAACAAAAGAATATCCATCTAAGAGATAACTTGAGTTAAATTAGGGAGTAGATAGGGGATCAAATATTGACTTATCAGTTGACTTTAGTAATGAACACAAATTAAGGAGTAAAAAGGGGGATCAACAGGCAACTAGGAGAAGAATATCAATCTTGTTGAAGTGAGGAAAACATTAGTTTTAAATTAAAATTTAAGTAAATAATTTTGGAGACCCTTGATAAGAGAGTGACACGTGGGTGGATGAATAATCAAATTATTGAAATATAAAAAATAATTAATTATGCATGACATGCCAAGTGTCACCTATGAGGACTCCTATAAAAGAAGGGGCAAGCTAGGGGGTCCGCGGGGAAGAAGAGTACCCAAGGAGTAAGCTGGGAGGTCAACTGATGGGTCATTGCATTCGGATCAAGTACGTTGTCATTCACACTCGGAGGTGACTGACAATAAAGGAAGACAAGTAATGGCAAATCAAGTGGAATCTCGTATTTTGGTGAACAGTACCTATGTGTTACAATATTCTTTTGTATGATTTCTTTATGGCTTTAGTTAAATATAGTTAAATTTTATGATATGTTCAGTGAAATGAATTTCAGAGATGTGTTAGATAGTGCTTAATAAATTTGAATTCCCAATGTTTTTCTCTTCTTGTTGTATTTTATTTTGATAAAAAAAAATATAGTATAGGATTGGTCCTTACGTATTGGAAGCAAACACCTCTCCCCCTAATCCTAACATCATAGAGGAAATTGTTATGTTGAAGTGGAGATTGGAATTAACCAAGGACTTACTCATGACTACACTACTACATTTGGCTGGAAATTCCGATGGAACAGATAAAATCGAAAAAAGTGTCGGAAGTTAAATGTATTTTTTGCTTCTTTTTCTAAAATATCGATGCCCGTCAAATATTCAACGAGAGTTCTTTAATTGTCGAATATTCGACGGATTGTCCTATCTGATTGATTATTCGACAATTTTCATATAATCCCTAATGTCATCGAATATCTGACATGCATTCTTTTACCGTCGGATATCCGACATTATATCAAATATGAAAATGTGTTGTCCAATTTTCGACAAATAACAAATAACCATTGCATTAAGTTCAATTCCATCATTAATGGCTTTTTTTGCTGACAACATCTAATATGGGACTGCTTTATGTTGATCAGTTTAATAATTATAAATAAATATAATATATATATATATATATATATAATAAATATAATATATATATATATATATATATTAGTTGTGATTGTTTTGAAATGTTGTAGACTTATTTTGAGGTTAATTTTGAACAAAATCATCACTAAAAGTTTGGTGACAAAAAATGTAGCATAACATTTCTCAAGGAGACCAAGGATACGGGCAAGGATCGACATCGAGAGCTTCTAGTAAGGATTGAAAATGTTATTTCCCTTGTAGAAATTGTAAGGGCTTGAGGCCAAGGAGAGTTCTAATAAAATTAACTAAAAAGAATTGTAGAGACTATGGACACGTTGAAGGCAGACATGAATATGATCCATTTTTAAGTAATTTATTATGTCTTTTTATTGTAGATTGTCTTTGTAAACGTTTATATGTATATTGTATTTTACATTGTATGTGTATTGTAAGTTATATTATCTTTATGTTGTAAATGTATTTTATAATATTCTTTTGGGAGGTGTTTGAACTATGTTGTCATTTTGTTGTGGACTAGAAATATTATTTGATTAAGGATCGATTAAGGGGTTAATTACTTTATGGGCTTAAGGATAAGGGGTTATTAATGTTTAAGTGTTTAGGGTTAGGGTTTAGGGGTTTAAGGGCTTGGTGGAATGGGGTTAAGGTGTTAGGGGGTTAATGTATGTTTAGGGGGCTAATTTGGACCTATAGCATTTAAAGGTTAATCATGGGATTTTACGGAGAATTATTAATAAATTTTTAAAGTATATTATGAAAAATATGACACTAAGAAAGAGAATATGACATTATAATGATGAATGAAAAATATGATCAATACGTTTTTTATTATGGTCCTGATTATATTGTCTCAAGAAGTGTCTCACTTCCTACATGACAAGAAAAGTAACCCCTTATAATTTTTCAACATATTCTTAAATATCTTGATAAATTGCACAAGCAATATCATTGATTTGTTGTCTTTGTTTCTTTCTCTTTGCTGTCTTTTTTTCCTTATATATTATATTTGTAAATTATTGTTATATCGACATTTTAATATTTGTTATATACTAATATTACTTTATTGGTTGTAATTGTATAGTATTGGCCCCCTAAGGCATTGCTCGATGAGGAAGAGGTGGTTGTAGTACAAGCGTCTGTTCAAAAACATGGAGCGATTAATATTGAGGATCAAGCTAATCATCATATGGAAGAAGATAATGATGTTGATAACATAGTTAAAGAAGATGGGACAAATAGATTGATCCAAGATACATTTAATAATATTGGAATGAATGTTGATGACAACCAATATGATCATCGTGCTTTTGATTTACCTGTATTTGATATGGAAACTAAACCTCTTTATGAAGGTTCAAAAACATCTCTTCTTTGTTGTATTGTTGCTGGTCAACTTAAAGGTGGTGAATGGCTTGTCAAACACATTTGTGACACAACTCCTAAGGTATGTAATATATTTTGTGACATTCAGTACTATATACATGATAAAGCGTTTATTTTTTCCATTATTTTTAATGTTAGTACATTCATTTGCATCATTTCATTAATGTGTAACATTTGGATGCAATATATACGATTAATATTGTTTAGTACATTAACCAATACTATTTTTTATGTTGTAGATTATTAGGTGAATTTTTGTTACCATCGTCAAATGTTTTACCTCATACGTAGTGATATTTACATGAAATTATGAAATATATTTGAATGGTACATGCCCTAATGATGATATTCTCTATTATAAAGAACATGCGTTGAAAGAAAAATGCCCAAAATGTGATGAGAGTAGATACCAAACTGATGAAGTAACAAAAAAGGTGTCTCACAAGGTTCTTCGTTATAGTCCCATAGTTCCACATATGCGCCAATTTTTCAGGTGCAAAACTGTAGCAAAACTTATGGATTACCATGCAATGAATAGAAGTTCATATGGTGTTCTTCGAATGCCTGCAGATGGATCTTCATTCAAGAATATAGAGGAAAAGTGGCCAGCTTTAAAAAAAAAAAAAACTTTGTAATCTTAGGCTTTCATTACCAGTTAACGGTGACAATCCATTTCGAGAGGCCAAATCTACTTACTCGGTGTGGCTCATTTTTGTTATCAACAATAAAATTCCTCCATGGAAGTCAATAAAGAGGGAGGGAACAGATAATGTTGAGAATGATTGTTCCAGGTATTAATTTGTTTAGAATAATTTATTTTAGCACAATAACATCTCATTTGTCTTGTTTGTTTCATAATTATGTCATCTACTTTTTTGTTAGTTTACTCATATGTGTTCAATTATGCCTTAATTATCTTTCATATTTTTTTTTACTTACTCATATATTTAGTATTATGTATTGTATATTCAATCAATTAGGTAAGTACCAAGTCAAAGATATAAATGTATATATCGAGCCTCTTATCAATGAGTTAGTGAAGTTATGGAACGGTGTCATTATGTATGATATCTCTAGAACAGTAGTTGCACAAAGGAAATTTGAATTCCATGTAATGCTTGTATGGAAAATTCACGATGCCCGATCGCTAACACATTTCTATGGTATGTTATAACATTACCTTGCACTTTAATAGTATTTAAATTTATGAAGTTCATTTTAAGTATGTTTTTTTAAATAGTTTGACCTTCATTGTACATACTTAAAATAATTGATATAAAAATTATTCCATTTTTTGCAGGTCTACAAACAAAGGGTAAATTTTTTTGTTCGGTTGTGGTCCTAAGTTGAAATCTCATCGTTCAAGAATCTTAGGAAATGAGGTGTTTGATGAGTATAGCCACTTGTTTTCTAAGGACCATAGGTACCGAAGCATTGAAAAAATTAACAAAAAAAATAATTAATTAATGGGAAAGAAGAGATTGAATTAAGACCATGGAGAATGACACCTCGTGTATGGAAGTTGTAATATAATAGAGTCTTTCAAGGTATGGATCGAATTGTCTATGTATCAATATACATGGTATATTTGAATTATTTTATCTTTTTATGGCATTTTATTCACTGTACTAATTGACATGTTATATTGTTGTTATAATATATTTAACTATGATACACGTTATAGGTCGTGAAGGCATTAATAAGAGGGAACTTCCACGAGAAATGAAAATTTATCTCGAGCAATTCAATAGACTCCCTTAATATGAGGACCTGCAAATTATTTATTTGTTTCATACAATGCATTCTAGGAAGAATGTAACAGAGACCTTATGGCGAATCTTAGATGGAAGAAGAGACAAAGAAAAAATTGTCAATATTAATGTAATGACATTAAGGAGGTCAACCATGCATTGCAAAGTGTGATTCATTCAAACAGCGATGGAGACGGCCAAAATATAAGCACCCTTCCATGGTTATTGACAGTGCAGCAAAGCCATCATGTTGAAGAGGTTATTGAAAAAATTAAATTTCCAACTGGATTTTCTTCAAACATAAAGAATATCTCAACAAAGAAAGGTGAATTAGGTGGGCTAAAAAATTCATGATTGGCATACGTTCATTAAGGTAATTATTTTTGTGCATATTTTATACATTTGTGAAATATCTTGTTAATCAATGTTTTTTTTCTACTATTTTGGGAAAAAATAATGATCAATCATTATTTTTGTTATAGTATGTTCTACTTTTATCTCTCCCAGAAAATTTTGACAACAATTTCAAACCAGTTATATATGTTCTTGACAAATACATGAGGTAAGTGGTGATTTATGTGCAAAGTACAATTTGTTCAATAAGTTGTTGTGTCGCATATTTTTTACTACATGTGTTTTTCTTGTCATCATGTACTATATTATACTTTTTTTGTTGAAACATATGATTTGCTTGCTTCATTTCTAGATGGTTGTCATCTAAAGAAATAAATAAATAAAAAGATATAAAGTATTGGAGAAGACAAATTCCTTGTCTAATATGTGAAATGCAAAAGTATCTACCTCCAACATTTTTCAATTCACAAGAACACTACCTCATACACCAAGTTGAGGAGATTGAAAAGTGTGGACTTGTACACACAAGATCAATGTGCATGGTTGAGAGGCACTTGAAATCACTTAAGGCTTTGGTTAGATAAAGAGCATATCCTGAGGGTTCTACAGTAAAGGGATATATAGTATATCAAACCATGGTTTATATTCGTCAATATAGTGATGAAATAGGAAATAGCATTAATGTATTGGATCACATTTGAGATGTCAACTTCGTGGACGATTTTGAAGGGGAGAACCTATTGGGGAAAGGTAGAATCAACAAAGTGAGATGTAAGTAGTAAGTAGATATATAGTGGAGATTTATATCAGATTTGAATTTTTTGTTTTTATGTATATCATACTTATTTAACTTTTAGTCTTCCTACATAATCCATTACTATGAATGTACAACATGGTAACTAATTATATATATGTGAATTGTTTTATTTTAATACAGCTGGTCAAGAGTGGGATGCAATACATTTATACATTGCAAATAATCAAGATTGGATGAAGGTGTGGATTGAATGATGCAAACAAGCTAATAATGGTAGGTTATCATGGTATGGTGTGTCTACATTGGTACAATAAGTTCAACGTAGTGGAGATACCAATCTTACACAGAAGGAAATTGATTTAGTATATGGTTTAAAATATTATCAAGCAAACATATTCTCCCATACTACTTACTTTTTTTACAATTATATTGATGCATATGGCGTGTTTTTTTTCTTAATTTTCAAATTTCACAAGTATAAATATGCATGTGTATCAATCAACAATGCATTTTTTATGTGTTTTATGTATTGCAGTTGAAACACCACAACAAAATGTGGTGCAATGGCCACAAATTTCGCATCAAAAGGTTGGATGAAAAGATGAAAACTTATGATAATGGGATAACTGCATTATTTCAATTTATCAATGTTTCCTCTCGAGGTGACAGACATCCAAAACTCTCTAGGAATCGATATTATGGGTATATGCATGATATACTTGAGTGTCACTTTGAATCCTTTGAAATAGTTGTGTTTGATGTCAAATGCTTTAGGCTATGAATCCATGAACATGACCCTGATAGAACTGTTATTGAACATGTTAACATATTTGCCATGGTTGATACAAGGAATCTTGAACCAAGATCAAAGCGATATGGTCTTCCAGGCCAATGTGAACAGCTATTTTATGTAGACGTTCCAAGTAAAGTGGGTTGGTCATATGTTGTTAGATATGATCCCAGAGGAAGGCCCATAAAGTATAATGTAACGGAAGAAGATGAGATGCAAGAAGAAGATGATGTAAAGGAGAAGGGGGTTCATGTAGTGTCATACGAAGGTGTCGAAGAAGTTCAAGGAATACATGTTAATCGAGACAATGTTAATTTGGATGAAATTTATGATATTGACTTTGTGTCGGACGAAGAACTTGAAGAATTAGTATCAAATGTAGAAGAGCATGTTCCAAATGATGATATACACGACGATGAGGATGATGATGATGATGATGATGATATGGTGAATCCTTTGTACATGAATTTTGAAAGGGATGATACAGATTATGAGATGGATGAGGAAAAAGATTAATGATATCAAAATGTTGAAAAGTGCGAGGTATGTATTTATATGTTTTCAATTGGTTTGTTATGTTTCGTTCACCTTAAATTTTTATTTTGCTAGCTTTTATGTTTGAATGTTATTGTGTTCCTTTCAAATATATTATAGTAGATGGATTGAGTATCAGGGAATTGAGAGTGATGTGAGAGGGGGAGGGGCCATATGAGCTTCCACCTTCACGTGGTTGGCCTTGTTAATTAGAGATTGAAACAAAGAGAAGCTCATTTGCATTTATACCATAAATTCCAATTTTGACTTTAATGGTTTGTTAAGCAGAAGTATCAAGCGAGTTGGGCGATGGGTGAACCAGGCGACACAGCAATCGGGAAGACATGAGAAATAATTTCAACCCATGACTGCCCATGATTTTTGTTCCCACCAGGGTGTCTCATAATATTTTTTAGAAAATTGACTAAATTAATTTCTAGGTGTTAAAATCCAGTTTATAATTGATTGATTATGCAGCATGTACATACTAACAAATGATAATATTGTGTTTTCATTGATGAACTAATGATTTGTTTTAACTAATTTGTATAGCAAGGTGAACCCTCAAACCTTGGATGCACCTACACAAAGTCAGAGCACCTCGACACCCCTGGAGGTGTTCCGAGTTGGGCATGCCAAAATGTATGCCCGGTAGAGCTACTCATGCAACGAGTTGGTGGGTCGACCCAACTTGGTAAGGGACACCCACCTAAAAGAAGTAAGCTCGGGCCATGATTTCCCATGAACAAAGCTCCCACCAAGGGATCTCATAATGATTTTTAAAAAATTGACTAGTGATGTATGGGTGTTAAAAGTCAGTTTATAATTGATTGATTATGCAACATGGTACTAACAAATTATAATATTTTATTGTCATTAATGAGCTAATGATTTTTGTTCACTTATTTGTGCAGCACGACGAACTCCCACACCCTAGGGGCACCCGCACAAAGACGGGTGCCCATGGGGGCATCGCATATTGGGTACGCCAGGGCACCCGAAACCCATGGGGGCATTGCGTGTTAGGAACGCTAGGATGCCCGCCTGGCAGGGTCACCTATCTGACGACTTGGTGGGTTGACCTAACTTGGCAAGGGGCACCCACACAAAAGAAGTAATGTCGGCCCATGACTTGTTAAACTATACAACTACAGTAAAATTCCACTTTGGATAGTGCATTTAATGGAAATTATGATTGCATTTAATTCCTCTTTTCGAGAGGACAAAATTGACCTAAATATCACTCAAATAGGACAAGGGAATGTGTACTTATGAAGAAAAACTCACATATGCACATTTGGACAAGGTTGGCCCTAAAGAAAATTGGTCACCCTTGAAGCCTATAAATACAAATGGCCTCAAGCTTATTTGGACATCACAAGCACATTATTCCTCTCTTCTTCATTAATTAGGTCGCATAGGTCTTAGGCAATGATGACAATAGAAGTTGGAAAAACTCTAAAATTACAGGGTCTAAGGCTCGCATCTATTTTAGGGTTTTTGGATTACAGTCATAGGCACGTCACAGGGAAAATTCGACGACAATTGTTGGATTTCAGACATAAAGGGTGTGATTGGAAGCCTCCATTCGCTCGCACATCTCCTCATGCATGTGACTAGGAAGTTTGACTAAAATTAATCGTTGACCAAAGTTAACTGTAGATGGGAAAAGTCGTCTCTGATATATTCAGATGTTGGAAACTTATTTCTAAATGTTATTGGATTATTTTGCTAATGATATTGTATTGGGATCATCGTATTCTCTGCTGGACATTTTATGACAATCTAATAGAAGAAGAATTTCAAAGGGTTTTCCCCTTTGTGGAGTTTTTCCCTGGTCTTTGACCAAACTTGGTGTCTCTTGTTGATGTGTTGATTGTCTCCTTTTTCATTGCATTTATTGTTCTATCTTCAATTATTATTGATGAATGGAAAGAATAATGGTAAGTTGAAAGATTTCTAATTGAAGTATTGATTTGGGCTAAAGTAATTGATACAGCATAGAACAATCTGAAAATATAACATGGTTTCAAAGCCAAGTTGAAGGACAAGCCCAAAAGGACACAAGCATTGACGCAATCATCTTTGGGAAAGTTGAAGGAGCCGATCTAGCCAAGTCAAGATGGCTTCCTTCTTCAAGGAAAATGAGAAGTTGGGTGACTCATCCAATTTTGTTGCATGAAAATTCAGTTTGGAAATCATAGCTGATAACAGTGATGTTTTGGACTACATTCAAGGAAAATTACATGACCCTCTAGAGAATTCTCTCATTGTTGCCAAGAAAAAGCATAAGACATGTGAGTTAAAAGCAAAGCAAATAATGGTTGATGGTTTACAAGATAATTTTCTTGCATATGTTGGAAACTTGAGAAGGTATAAGGACATGTATGATAAGGTATTTGGCATGTATGAAGTAATTTGAATGAAATCATCTCCTTGAAAGATCAACTCAAATATACAAAGATGAACAAAAAAGAGTCTGTGCAATCCTACATAATGAGGATATCTTGTCTTAAAGATCAATTGCAAAGAGTTGGGGAATCTATGACTAACAAGGAACTGGTAATTCTGACTCTAAGAGATCTCCCTCCTGTTTGGGAAACCTTTATTACTACTATAAGAAAAAATAATGTCCTCCCATCATTCGATGAAATCATTGGAAAGCTCACTCAAGAAGAATCAAGGATGATATCAAGAGGAAGGATTCAAAAGCATGAAGAAGGAGAGCACATTGCAGTCATCACTCATGACAAGAACAAGAAGAAATGGAAAGGAGGTCCATCAAATTCAAAGCCTCCTCCTTCAAATCCAAATAGAAGGAAGGAGTTTTTGCACTTCGAATGCTACAATTGTCATAAGAAAGGCCATTATGCTCGAGATTGCCCCGAGAAGAACAATGGACCATTATAAAATACTAGAAGAAACAACAACATGTTCAATGATCAAAGAAGGAGAGATGACTGAAGGAATGATCACAATGGAAGAGATGATAAAATAAGAATAGATGCTCCAAGTGATCATGAAGAAGATTGACATCCACAAAAGAAGTCAAATTTCTCCAGGTATGAAAGCAATGTTGTGAATCAATATGAATATATTCTTAATTCTACCCTTACTAGTTCATCTCTTATGGATCTGTGGGATATTTGGTGGTTTCATAGTGGGGCCACTCATCACCTCTCTAGTTATAAGGAAGTTCTCTCTAATTTGGTAGAGAGGGAGTCAAATTTGAAAATCATCCCTGGAGACAACTCCACTCATCCCGTTAAAGGTTGTGGGTCCTTCAAATTTCATTTGAATTCAGGAGAATCTATTTTTCTCTATGATGTGATGTATGTGCGAGGGTTGAAGAAGAATTTGGTATCAATATCTGCTTTGGAAGACAAAGGGTTGAGGTTTCCTTCATCAAGGGAAAGGTTCTTACTTGGCCTATTGGATCACCTAGGAGAGATGCATTCACATTAGGATCGAGATATGGAGGACTCCACAAGGTTACTGGAAGACCACTTCTAGCATTGGTCCAAGATATTAATCATCTAAGCAAGCTATGGTACTAAAGATTGGCCCATCTACATTATGATGCTCTTCTGAAATTGGAAAAATTGGTCTCATGGATTCTCAAGATTCAAGCCCATTATGATGGAGTATGTCCAGGTTGTGTCAGTGGAAAGAAGACAAGGATATCATTTCCCTTTGGCGAGAACAAGACAAATTACATCATCCATCTCATCCATTTTGACATATGCAGTTCGATACCCCTACATTCTACTAGTGGATATCTCTACTATATCACCTTCATTGATGACTTCTCAAGGAAGACATGGATATATTATTTGAAACACAAGGATGAAGCCTTCGAAATGTTCAAGGAGTTCAAAGCTTTGATCGAAAATCAAACAGGGAAGAGAATCAAAATATTTAGGTCTGACAATGGTGGAGAGTACACATCAAAGGAGTTCATTGATTTTTGCAAGAAGGGAGAAATCAAGAAAGAAACAATTGTGCCCTATACTCCCGAACAGAATGGAGTGGCGGAAAGAAAGGACAGGTCCATTATAGAAGTTTCTCGTGCCATGCTCCATGATCAAAAGTTGCCAAAGTTCCTTTAGGGAGAAGCAACAAATGTCGTTTTATATGTTCAAAATAAGGTACATCATCAAGCATTGGACAACAAGACCCTCGAAGAAGTATTCGCAGGTGTCAAGCCTGATGTTGGTCATATTCGTATATTTGGTTGCCCCATATACTTTCATGTGTCAAAGGATAAAAGGAACAAGTTGGAAGCCTTGAGAAGAAAAGGTATGTTTGTTGGATATTGTGAAAATTCTAAAGCATTTAGAATATATATTCATGGTCAAAAAAGGATTAAAATTAGCAGGGATGTTACATTCGATGAATATTCCTCCCTTGGAAAAGAAAGGGACCCTCCTCTGCCTCCTCCTCCTAAGAATGATGATATGGATATTTTAGATGGCCCTTTCGTGCCCACATCTAAGATATATATTTTTTATGATCATATGGAGCCCATGGATACCCTAGAACCTCCTCCATGTGATCCTCCTACCAGGAAGATGCCACTTTGCCTTCGAGACACATTACAAGATGATGAGAGATGAGCTCTCGTTCAAAGATAATTTAGATAAAGGAAGAATCCATTCAGGTATGAGGGATGTGTTGTAGCCATGAGCACTATGATTTAAGATGAACCTCCCACATTCAAAGAAGTTGTGAAGGAACGAGTTTGGAAAGATGATATGGCCAAAAAATACGAATAAATCATGAAGAATGACGTATGGGGTGTTGTTCCGAGACCAAAGGGGAAATCCATGGTAACTTTGAAATGGTTATTCAAGATTAAGCATGGAGTTGATGATAGCATTGAGAAATACAAGGAAATATTCATGGCTCGAGGATTCTCCCAGAAAGAGGGAGAAGATTATGATGATATATTTTCACCTATGGCTCGATATACAACAATTCGTTTGATAGTTTCCCTTGCCGCAATTCAAGGATGGACCCTTCATCAGAATGAAATGAAGATTGCATTCCTCCATGGCATGTTACAAGAAGAAGTGTACATTGAGTAGCCACGGGGATTTGAAGTAGAGGATCGAAATACACATGTTTGCATATTGAAGAAGGAATTGTATGGTTTGAAGTAAGCCCCCAGAGCATGGGACTCCTCCATAGACATTTGTTTGGTGAAGTTGGGATTCACAAGAAGCAATCTCGATCCCAACCTCTACTTAAGGTAGTCCAAGGTATGCCGTTTATTTTGGTTTTATATGTCGACAAATTATTCTTGATAGGTAGTGAGCCCCTGATAATCGAGTGTAAGAGGGAGCTAGCCTCTGTTAAATTGGCAACTAGGGCCAAACTCCATGTGGGTCAGCTTATTTATGGCAGCTGATATTTTTATTGGATCCCTCTCGTCGAGAAGTGTAGGATTGATCCAAAGATCATCCGATTCCGATAAGTATTTATGGAGATATGAATTCATTTTGTTTATGTAATTATAGTCAAGCCAACCAGCTCTTATGTAGGCTCTAGAAGCCCAACCAACGTGTCTATTCAACCTCTACATTTTTAGTATAAATAGATGAGGATTTTATGTCATTTAAACACATATTCTTGAGTGATCTCCTCCTCTCCACGTCTTGGGTTTTTGGAGAAGGAGAGTCACAAAATGAATATGCTATCCTTGTTTGATGATGCCCTAGCCAACGTATGTTGATCCAGCACAGGGACAAGAAGACTCTTATTCGCACCACAGTTAGTCACAGGTAAACTGTGTGGTAGGCCGCAGGCCATACCACCACAACAAACACTTGCGTGGGTCTATTTTGGGGCTGTATTGTGCCCTAATCTCCAGCGTTGAAGCAGAGGGATCACACTAAGTCTATACGCAGATACTCACTATCAATGAAGACTCTTTCAACGCAGCAAATGAAGACTCATATACGCTGACCTATCTGCAGCAAATAAGACACATATACGTTGGCAAATGAGACACATATACGCTGGTAAATGGAGACTCATATATGCAAGCAAATCTACTGTAAATGACAACATATATACACACAGGCAATAGAGATACTTTATACGCAGGCAATGGAGGCCAAGGTATGTAGCCGCAGTGATAACAAGCACGGAAGAACCGCAGGTAGAGCCGCAAGCATAGCATGGTAGCCGCAGTGATACAGTCAGCCGCAGTAATGAAACCACCGTCGAGATCCCACACAATCAATGAAGAATGCATACGCAGTCAAAAACAACGGAGCTATGAAGAGCCGCAGTCTCAAGATATTTTTATCTAGCCCTAACCGCAGTGAAGGAGGTCGATTCTCAGCTAAAGATACGCAGCCCTAAGTGCCCTAACCGCAGGCCTGATCCGCAGCTATTGTAGAGCCCTCATCCACAGTCCAATCAAGGAGTCTTTAACGCTGTCATATCTGGCCCTTATCCGCTGTAAGGAACAGCACTTATCCGCAACAAGTGTAAGGTCACTTAGCCACAGTCAAGGAAGTCTGAACGTTGTCCAGAAGTGAGCTGAGGCCTCAAGACGCTGTTAAGGAGTCCTAAACGCAGCCAGAATCACAGTAGATGACAGCGTTGTGTCAAGGTCATGAATAGGCATGAATTCAAGATTTAACTAGGCCTGTTGGAAGAATTTATAAGCTACAGCTAGCTGCTTTGCTAGGCTGCAAGCCAAAGCAAGCAGCTAAGGCTGTTCTGAGGTAACATTGCAGTGTGTATTAACTTCAGGTGGCAGCGTGGATTAGGAGAGTCTCTCCTTGGTGGATTGCAGTTCTTGAAAGGGGCTTGTTGTCTGACAGTGTGGAAGGTTACGGAGTTTCTCCTTGTGCCCTATCTAGAATTACGGGAGCAGGCATTCAGAGGAATATTGCTGCTGCATTGATGATCATCTAAAAGGATTAGTTACAGCACTCCTTGTGACTATTTGAAGTCTCATTGGTGCTGCATCCTAGAACAGTCATCATTATCAGAATGATGGACTTACTGCTGTTGTCATACAATATCTGATTTATATATTTGTACTATCTCTCTCTCTGTTGAACTATTGAAGGATAAAAGAAGATTTGATCAAAGGGTTTCCCCACACATTGTGGGGTTTGTCCCTGGCTCGTGCCACATCTTGTGTCCTCTTGTCTTGGCTTGTCTTATGCGTTTTATATTTATGTTCTATCTGCAGTTTATCGTAATGCTGATGTGATTGCTAACTGTGAAAATTTAAATAAATTGCTCTAGCATAGAACATACCTAAACTTAACATGGTATCAGAGCTGAGGTGAAGACAATGCCCAAGCAAGAGTGAAATAGCAATCACCGAAGACAGTTGGGACAAGACAGAAGGATCAATGGGTTCCTCATAATTCACCGAGGGTGGTTTCATAGCAAAGAATGTTATCAGAATGGCGCAGCGGAAGATTTTGATGGTCCATCTTAAGATCACTTCATTGGGAAGTTATGATCTAAGGGTGGAAGGAAAGGCGGATGCCTTGTTGAAATAAGTTCGGTCGTTATGCGAAGGAGTGTCTGAATGGCAGAGACACATCTCTTGATGAAGATAACAATTATTCCTGGGACATCTTCAATGATCAAAAGAATGACTGGTAATGCAGGTCATCAAGGAAATGGTCGACTCTTCCACGAAAGCAAGGAACCCCAAAATCTCTTTTATGTACCTGATTGAACCTGATGTCTATCTCGGAAATGGAAGTCAAAGGTTACAAGGTGGCACTTATCGATGGAAAGGTACGTGTTTGAAAATAGATTTTTTTTAAAGATGTTTTTGAGATCAGGGTTGTATCAAGTTGCAACAAGTCCACTGGGGACCATGTCCATTGACTCAGCACCGGAGGTCTGTGAGACAGATGGTGACTAGGATGCCTGAATTCAAAAAGAGGAATGAAGGTACATGTTTGAAATGTACCAAAGGAAGATATTATAAGGGGACCATTCCCCTCATGCAGCAGGTCCACAGTTTTGGAACAACCCGAGGAGTTTGAGAATCATGATCAGGGAATCTCATGTACACAGGTGGAAGAAAGCCCTCCATGGCTTGAAGCAAAACACCTCGGGCATAGTATGAGAATGTAACTGAGATTCACTAGGAGTGAAACTGATCCAAATCATTACTCGAAGGTTGTGGATGATAAACCTCTCATACCGGCACCTATGTCTGATAAGTGCAGACCCTCTCATTTGTAGAAGACAGAGGGAGTTGGATTCTAAATATGGGAAGATAAACTGCCAGCCTGTGACTACCTCGAGGATCTTAACTTTCAGAAGTTATATGGTAATGATGTCGGGCCAGATTTGGGAAATGCCTCTGAGTTTCATAAACTCATTCGCGTTGATGTTCTTGGAGAACCTCTGTCCGGACATTTGTATTGCAGTTAACATGGTGAGCTCATATTTGGTTGAGCCTCACTAGATTGGTGCCAAGAATCTTCTAAGATATCTTCAGGGCACAATATCTCATGAATTGAGATACACTACCGGAAATATGAAACCACATGATTATTCGAATGATGAGTGGGCAGGCAGTATGGAGGATCATTAGAGCACTTCTCAGTGTTGTTTCTCTTTGGAATCTGCCTCAATATCCTAGATGAGCAGGAAGCAGAAGTCAGTGACTCTGAGCAGAATACATTGCTGATAGCATGGCCTTCTATGAAGCAGTCAGGTTGTTGAAACTCTTCAGTGAGCTGTTTGTACACATGATGAATATCACTGTGATTCTCTGTGACAACTAGAGGTGGGATTCGATTATTGAGGAATCTCGTATTCGACAATTGCTCCAGCAGATAGACATCAATTACTGCCTTATCTGGGATATGGTAAGTCGATGATCAAGGAGGCTCCATCACACTGAGATGATGTACAGGACAGAGCCCTGAGGAAAGATCAAATTTGTGATTTTCCCGAACGACTTGGAGTCGTCGAGAGACCTTTGTAAAAGGGTCCTGCATGCTGCATACATTGAGCTCTAGGAGCTTTGGGGGGCTTGCTGTTCTATTGGAGCAACATATGACCACAGGGTGACTCACCCTCTCCTGGTGGTGCACACTGAAATAAGATGATTCGCTCTCTTGTGGGACAAGATGATTCGCTCTCTTGTGTAGCAGGATGATTAGTTCTCCTATGAGGCCTGGATTGATGTGTTCTCCATGGCGATTGTAGCAGGATTGATGTGTTCTCCTGTGAGGACAGGATTGATTAAGTTCTCCTGTCGAGGCTTCCTACCCATGCAGTCTGGGACTCATGGGAAGTACCTCTCGTCTGATCAATGAGCAGGGAAATGAAGTTAGGGACCATAGTAATACCGATGAACGCATCGTTGTATCTATCGTACTCCCTACACTAGGATGTCCTCCATTGATCTGGGATCAATGATACTGGTATGGGACCAGTGGTAGGAGTTGTACATACTATGACGCTGACTTTGGGTCGGCTGAGACTGGTCTGGGACCAGTGGTACATACTCCGAGACTGACTTCGTGTCAGTGCAGTACTGGTCTAGGACCAGTAACAGTCGTACATACTATGACGCTGACTTCGGGTCGGTTGAGACTGGTCTGGGACCAGTGGTACGCACTCTGAGACTAACTTCGGGTTAGTGGAGAATGATATGACTCATTCTCGATCAATTCTTCTTCTTCATAGTTTAGCAGAGCAGAGCTACAAAAAGCCAGTAGAGCAGAGCAGAGCTAGCAGAACCAGCAGCGCTGAGCAGAGCAGAGCCGACCCAACAGAGCAGAGCCGACCCAGCAGAGCTGAGCAGAGCATAGCAAAGCTAGCAGAGCAGAGCCACCAGAGCAGAGAGCTGAGCAGAGCAGAGCCGAGCCAGCAGAGCTGAGCAGAGCAGAGCCGAGCCAGCAGAGCTAAGCAGAGCAGAGCAAAGCCAACAGAGCTGAGTAGAGCCAGCAAAGCTAGGCAGAGTAGTGCAAGGCACTAATGGCAGAGATAGTACAGTCGTACATATGGATCAGCGGATGGAGTTCTCCCTAGTTGAGAGGGAGTGTTAAATTGGCAACTAGGGCCAAACTCCATGTGGGTCGGCTTATTTATGGCAGCTGATATTTTTATTGGATCCCTCTCGTCGAGAGGTGTAGGATTGATCCAAAGATCATCCGATTCCGATAAGTATTTATGGAGATATGAATTTATTTTGTTTATGTAATTATAGTCAAGCCGACCAGCTCTTATGTAGGCTCTAGAAGCCCAACCGACGTGTCTATTCAACCTCTACATTTTTAGTATAAATAGATGAGGATTTTATGTCATTTAAACACATATTCTTGAGTGATCTCATCCTCTCCACGTCTTGGGTTTTTGGAGAAGGAGAGTCACAAAATGAATATGTTGTCCTTGTTTGATGATGCCCTAGCCAACGTATGTTGATCCAGCACAGGGACAAGAAGACTCTTATTCGCACCACAGTTAGTCACAGGTAAACTGTGTGGTAGGCCGGAGGCCATACCACCACAACAAACACTTGTGTGGGTCTATTTTGGGGTTGTATTGTGCCCTAATCTCCAGCGTTGAAGCAGAGGGATCACACTAAGTCTATACGCAGATACTCACTATCAATGAAGACTCTTTCAACGGAACAAATGAAGACTCATATACGCTGACCTATCTGCAGCAAATAAGACACATATACGTTGGCAAATGAGACACATATACGCTGGTAAATGGAGACTCATATATGCAGGCAAATCTGCTGTAAATGACAACATATATACACACAGGCAATAGAGATACTTTATACGCAGGCAATGGAGGCCAAGTTATGTAGCCGCAGTGATAACAAGCACGGAAGAACCGCAAGTAGAGCCGCAAGCATAGCATGGTAGCCGCAGTGATACAGTCAGTCGTAGTAATGAAACCACCGTCGAGATCCCACACAATCAATGAAGAATGCATACGCAGTCAAAAACAACGGAGCTATGAAGAGCCGCAGTCTCAAGAGGTTTTTATCTAGCCCTAACCGCAGTGAAGGAGGTCGATTCTCAGCTAAAGATACGCAGCCCTAAGTGCCCTAACCGCAGGCCTGATCCGCAGCTATTGTAGAGCCCTCATCCACAATCCAATCAAGGAGTATTTAACTCTATCATATCTGGCCCTTATCCGCTGTAAGGAACAGCACTTATCCGCAACAAGTGTAAGGTCACTTAGCCACAGTCAAGGAAGTCTGAACACTGTCCAAAAGTGAGCTGAGGCCTCAAGACGCTGTTAAGGAGTCCTAAACGCAGCCAGAATCACAGTAGATGACAGCGTTGTGTCAAGGTCATGACAGCGTTGTGTCAAGGTCATGAATAGGCATGAATTCAAGATTTAACTAGGCCTGTTGGAAGAATTTATAAGCTACAGCTAGCTGCTTTGCTAGGCTGCAAGCCAAAGCAAGCAGCTAAGGCTGTTCTGAGGTAACATTGCAGTGTGTATTAACTTCAGGTGGCAGCGTGGATTAGGAGAGTCTCTCCTTGGTGGATTGCAGTTCTTGAAAGGGGCTTGTTGTCTGACAGTGTGGAAGGTTACGGAGTTTCTCCTTGTGCCCTATCTAGAATTACGGGAGCAGGCATTCAGAGGAATATTGTTGCTGCATTGATGATCATCTAAAAGGATTAGTTACAGCACTCCTTGTGACTATTTGAAGTCTCATTGGTGCTGCATCCTAGAACAGTCATCATTATCAATTTGATGGACTTACTGTTGTTGTCATACAATATCTGATTTATATATTTGTACTATCTCTCTCTCTGCTGAACTATTGAAGGATAAAAGAAGATTTGATCAAAGGGTTTCCCCACACATTGTGGGGTTTGTCCCTGGCTCGCGCCACATCTTGTGTCCTCTTGTCTTGGCTTGTCTTATGCGTTTTATATTTATGTTCTATCTGCAGTTTATCGTAATGCTGATGTGATTGCTAACTGTGAAAATTTAAATAAATTGCTTTAGCATAGAACATACCTAAACTTAACAGCCTCTGAATTCGAGATGAAGGAACTTGGACTCATGCACTACTTTCTAAGCCTTGAGGTGTGGAAAAGGCCCAATCATATTTTCCTTTCACAAGGAAAATATGTTGTGAAATTGTTGGAAAGGTTTGGAATGACAGCATGCAAGTCCCTACCCACACCGATGGAAATGATCTTCAAGAATTTATGTGGAGAAGTTGTAGGACCCGATTTGGTGAATACATCCAAGTATAGACAATTTATTGGGGCTCTAATGTTCCTAGCGAAAATCATATGGACATATGCTATGCAATGAATACATTGATTCAATTTATCACTGAGCCTCTCCATACACACTGGACCACTGCCAAACACATTTTAAGATATTCGCATGGGACTATCACACTTGGTCTGAGATATTCGGTCGAAAATGTTCGAATTCATGGATACAGCGATGATGACTGGGAAGTAAACATTATCAATAGGAAGAGTACATCTAGATGTTGTTTTAGCCTTGGATCTACCATGGTATCTTGGATGAGCAGGAAGCAGAAGTCTGAAGCATTGAGTATCGGTGAAGTAGAGTATATTTCCGCTAGCATGGCTAGCCGCAAAGCAGTTTTTTTGAGGAAGCTCTTTGGAGATCCATTTGAGTAGTTCCTAGAAACTACAATGATATATTGTGACAACAAGACTGGGATATGTCTGGAAGAGAATCATGTATTTGATTGCTAGTCCAAGCACATAGAAATCCGATATCACTTCATTCGAGAAATGGTGAAGAGAGGAACCATCAGACTCCATCACATATCGACACATGAGAAGATTACATATATTCCCACCAAGCCTTTGCGAAAGGGAAAGTCTTGGTCTTCAGAGAGAAACCTGGATTGATGGATGTGACCCGTCCTAATAAGGGGAACCATTGATTGAGGACACTGAGCCAACTTTCCACCCATGTTTGAGCTCTGAGGGTGAGAATTGAGATGGTGAGCTCCTGAGGTTGAGGGATCTCTAGACAATAGAGTATCATCCCTATCTATTACCCATAGGGTTGGAGATGTTTCTTCCCTATCTTGGTTTTTCTAGAGTATACCCAAATTGGCATCATACCCACACATTGGGCTTGTTGGGATTGTCCCTCCCCATCTGGCCAGTGGGTTGAGGAGGCTTGGGGCGTGTAGCTTGGATTATGATGCAGGTGTTCTACCACATGATTCTTGAAGGTCATTGTTGGGAAGATTTGTAGGCAATACGATGGGTTGAGATGTGCTCCCCTATATCACCTATTGCTCGATATGGGGTCAGAGATATTTAGCTCCCCCATGAGATTCTAGGTTTAGATGTACTCCCCAATGTGGTTTCGAATTGAGATATGATATTTGATTATGTAGAAGGTGGTAGCATTAGCTCCGTGATGATTATTCTTATTTATATTCAAGAATTTTTTAGCAAATAAAGTTTAGCAGATATGGGACATGATATGATGATAGTATATACGTGACAAGTATTGACAGGTGGAATTCTCCCTAGTTGAGAGAGAGTGTTAAATTATGCATCTACAGTCAAATTCCACTTTGGAAAACTCATTTAATGGATATGATGATTGCATTGAATTCCTCTTTTCGATAGGACCAAAATCTACCCAAAGGTCACTCAAATTGGACAAGGGAAAGTGTGCTTATGAAGAAAAACCCACATACGCACATTTGGACAAGGTCGGCCCTAAAGAAATTTGTTCACCCTTGAAGCCTATAAGTACAAGTGACCTCAAGCTCATTTGGACATCACAAAACATCTTATTATTATCTTCTTCGTTGATTGGCTCGTATAGGCCTGAGGCAAGGATGACAACAGAAGTTTGCAAAAGTCCAAAATTACAGGGTCTGAGGCTTGTATCTATTTGGGTTTTTGGATTACAGTTGCAAGCACGTCACAAGGAAAATTTGACCACAGTCACTGGCTTGCAAGCATCAAGGGTGTGACTAGAAGCCTCCAGTCACTTGCACATCTCCTCATGCACATCATTGGGAAGTTTGACTAAAATTGACTGTTGACTGAAGTTTACCGCGGACGAGAAAAGTTGTCTCTGATATATTTTGATGCTAGAAACTTAATTATGAATGTTATTGGGTTGTTTTGCTCATGATATTGTATTGGGATCATTGTACTCCCTGTTGAACATTTTATGACAATCTAATAGAAGAAGAATTTCAAAGGGTTTTCCCTCTTCTGGGGTTTTTCCCTCGTCTTTGACCAAACCTGGTGTCTCCTATTGATGTGTTGAGTGTCTCCTTTGTCATTGCATTTATTGTTCTATCTTCAATTACTATTGATGAATGAAAAGACTAATGGTAATTTGAAATATTTCTAATTGAATTATTGATTTGGGCTAAAGTAATTGATACAACATAGAACAATCTAAAAATTTAACATGACTTCCCATGAACAGAGTTACCACAAGGGGTCTCATAATGATTTTTAGAAAATTGACTAAATTAATGTTTGGGTGTTAAAAATCAGTTTATAATTCATTGATCATGTAACATGGAAATAAAATATGATGATTTTTTTTATTGATGAGCTAATGATTTGTGTTCATTGATTTGCACAGCAGGGCGAACACTCGCGCCTGCAAGACGAAGGTTGGGCACATGGGCGCCCATGGGGGCGTCATGTTTTGGCCACGCCAAAGCGCCTGCCTAGCAAGGACGCCCTGGTGACGAGTTGGTTGGTCATCCCAACTTGGAAAGGGGCACCCGCAAAAAAGAAGTAATGTCGGCCCATGAGTTCCCATGAGCAGAGTTCCCACAAGGGGGTCTCATAATGATTTTTAGAAATTTGACTAAATTAATGTTTGGGTGTTAAATTTTGGTTTATACTTAATTGATGGGCCTGTGACTTGAGAATGGGGCCAACATTGAATTTTTTTTCAATCTATGCTTGTATGCACTAAACTTTGACAGGGTTATGGTAGGTGCATGCATTGACAATATAGAATGGTTTTGAGACACAAATACAACTCATAGAAAGAATTTGAAAATCAAATGACAAAATTGTAACATATATAAATTTCAAGGAGATGAAATTATTTATTACTATTTACCAATTGCGGGATTATAATGTACTTCATAGTCTAGAGGTTGAGAAAACTCCTTACCCTTCCATTTGAGAAAACTTCTTACCCTTCATCATCATCTTTGTCATCATTGTCATCATGAAATGCATTGTCATCATCACCATCATCTTTTTCATATTCATCATCATCATCATCGTCATCATCGTCGTCATATTTTTCATCCACGTCATTTTTAATATCATCATCATCATCGTTGTTGTCACCATCGACATCGTCGTCGTCATCAACATCATTTATATGAAAAGGAATGATGTGTCAAACTTATTGTTGCTTGTTGCGGGCCTACCCCTACGTACCAATCAACCACTTAACATTTACTATTAGTTGAAATTATCCTTTAATTAATTGACCCCACATAGAGTGACTTATGAAAGGGGCCAACGTTGATTTTTTTTTTTTTGCTTGTATGCATTGAAATTTGACATGGTTATAGTAGATACATGCATTGACGTTATGGGAGGGTTTGAAGACTCATATACAAATATGGGAGGGTTTGGAAAAGTTTATAAGTTAGTAATATGTTTTGAATTATTATTATTTTCTAAAATGAGTTTTCACCAAGTGGATAAAATGAACAATATGTTTTGAGTTATTATTATTTTCTTGTTATATTTTAAACAATTAGTCCAAACATGTTTCATTCCATTCATCATGGTGTTAAGTATTTTTTAAGCTCCTCTTCAACCCCATATATATTATTCTTCGTTCCTACTTATTTTGGTTTCATGTCCACTTGGACATTTTTTTACTCAATAGGTTCCTTGAGGCCTATCCTCCACCCTTATAGCTTTTATCCTCTCTTGGTTCTCTTACTCACTGGGTAAACCTAGCAAACTTATATTCCTCATACATTTTTACAGATTAAGCTCCATATGCTTAATTCCCAACCACACACACATGCACTTTATGATTTGGAACTCTCACTCCCAACTCTCTTATGTCACATCACCTTCTATACCTCATATACACTTCACCCTCCAATATCAATAATTCTATATTTTCATGTCAAATGATCTTTAACATTTACCATAGCCATTTCTCCACCTAGGATTTAATTTTCAACGTTTACCCTATTCATTTCCCCACCTAAGATTTAATTTTATATGTCTATGAAAGTATCCTGATTTTCTATTTCTTCATGATTTTGTGCAATGATGACCTTCCAAATGAGGAAGAATGTAGCCTATTTGCTATAATTTATTTATTATTCAACGCATTGATTAAGCTCTACATTGACAACTTGGGAGTTCCACCCTAACTTCAAACTTAATACTAAAATTTCCTTATCCAAATATGATGGAAAAATGCATAAACACGTTTTGAATTATTGGATTTCTATCTAAATACTTGCTTTATATACATACATAAATATAATCAATGGACATTTGTTTCTTGTTAGCAACTACTTAAATTGTGTTTCCACCTTTATCTCTCTATGTCTTTATTTTTACCTCGCCCCTCTCTCCCCCCTCCAACTCCATCTCTTTCTCCTCCTCCCTTTGTCATTCTCTCTCCTCCTTGCTTTCTCTCCCCTCTCTCTCTCTCTCTCTCTCTCTCTCTCTCTCTCTGCCCTCCAACTCTATCATTATCTCCCCATTGTGTCTCTTGTGTATTTATGTTCATGCATTGGTTACTGTTTGATGAACAAGAACATTAATAATCTAACATGAAGAAGATCCTAACCTAAAAAGTAAAAAGTATTCACAAGTAGTCACTAATGAAAGAGAAATCACCTAATACTAATTCCCTAAATTTCTCAACACAAACATGCATACTCTCTGATCTCCACCTCTTCCTTGTCACTCCCTCTCTTTTTCTCCATTTTTCTCTCTCTATGTCTTTCTTCTTCCCTCCCTCTCTCCTCTCTATCCCTCCCTCTCTCATCCTCTTTCTCATCCTTCCTCTCTCTCCCTTTCTCTCCTACCTCCCTCTCTACCCCCCCATCTCTCTCTCTCTCTCTCTCTCTCTCTCTCTACCCTCCAAAACTATCAATATCACCCACCCTCTCTCCTTATTTATCTCCCCCGATTCAACTTTGTGTATCCCTCCCTCTCTCTCTTACCCTTCTCTCCCTCTCTCACTCCTCTCCTTCTCTCCCCTCTCCTTCACTCTATCTTCATCTCTCCCTTGCCACTCCCTCTATCTCTCCACTTTTATGTCTTTGTTATTCCCTCCATACATATCTAGAGTTTAATGTATCATGATATATTAATATATATTATAATATGGAAAAGTTAATATTATTTAAAATTAAATATTGTATAAAAAAAGAAATTAAAAATTAAAACAAAAAAAGGAAATTAAAAAATAAAAAACAAAAAGAAATAAAAAATTTAAAAACAAAATAAATAAATGAAAAATATAAAAAATAAAAATTGAAAAAAACAATGAAACACAACCATATATATAACATAAAAATTAAAACAAATCCAAATCCCTGTTAACCTGCCATGCAAGCCCTTGCCCTATCCTGAGCCCGCCTCCGCCCACCTCTAAGATGTAAAAGGAAAGCATATGCCATCACCTTAGTCTGAGCCCACCTCTACCCATATCTGAGTTGCAAGAGGAAATCATTTGCCATCGCGACAGAGGCATCACCTGACTCCACCCACCTCCGAGTCGCAAGAGAAATTTGAGCCTCTTCCATCGCCCCTCACTCGCCTCAACCCACCCCAGAGTTGCAACAAGAAGATCCTTCGCCCACCTCTAAGTTGTAAAAGGAAGAGCCTTTTCCATTATGACAGGACCTGAGGGAAAGCTAGCTCGAGGGCCTAAGGAAGAGCAAAGGAAGAGGACATAGACCATGCATTTGTTGTCGAAATGTTTTTTTAAGTGTCAGTTACTCCAGCCCCACGAGATCATTATCTTCTGTCGTTATTTCATATGTTGTTTTTACATTCTCCCACAACAAAAAATTGAAATATTTTACTTATTGCAAACATAGAATATCTAGGGTGGGATATATAACATTAATTAAATCGAGAATGAAAGAATAGGGCCTAGCTCGAATGGGTAGGTATTGAACTAGAAGAGGTAGGTAAAAATAGTGTTCGTCCCTCTCCCAATGGTCGAGCTTCCAATTCCCCGAGCCATTCTTCCTCTATTTAGCAAAGTGTAAGGTCCATTTCGTGTAAGGTCCATTTTCATACTATATAGAGATATATCTTTATTTATTTTTTGTTATAATTACAGCAAAATACCACCAGAAGAGAAACGCGTTGAAATTTCACATTTATTCAGCACTGTCCAACACTTTCCTAAAACTCATTTCAGGAAACATATCATAACATTTACATACTTTTAACTCAGATCAAATAGTAATGAAACACATATGTACCGTTCACCAGAAGGCGAGACTCCGCTTGCTCTATTGTTACTGGTATTCCCTTGTTGTTGGTCACCTCCGCGAGTGAATGACGACGTACTTGATCTGAATGCGAAGACCCACCGGTTAACCTCCCAGCCTACTCCTTGGGTACTCTTCTTCCCCACAGACCCCCGAGCTACAATGGGGTTGTACAATGGAGGAATGCACTAGCTAGTAGAGGAGAGCACTCCTTGGCTCAAGAGTCCCCTCTCTAAAATCCTCTACCTCACCAAACTCACTATAGTTTCGTAATCACTGCTCTGACATCATCTCATCCATCCAACCATAGGGTTACCCAAAAAGTCCCTTCTCCCATCACTTGCCCCTTCTTTTATAAGAGTCCTCATAGGTGACACTTGTCATGTCATGCATAATTAATTATATTTTTTTTTATAATTCAATAGCTTGATTATTCACCCACCCATGTGTCACTCTCTCATCAAGGGTCTCCCAAAATTATTTACTTAAATTTTTATTTAAAACTAATATTTTCCTCACCTCAACAAAATTCCTATTTCTTCTCCTAGTTGTCTCTTTATCCCCCCCTTTTTATTCATTAATTTGCATTCATTACTTAAAGTCAATTAATGAGTCAATATTTGATCCCCTATCTACTCCCTAATTTAACTCAGGTTATCTCTTAGATGGATATTCTTATGTTGTTTGTTGCCACATGGAGGTTCTTTACATTTCTCTAGATTTAATTTATTATTCTTATATTAATTCACCTTCCTCTTTTCTTAATTAGGTTTAATTAGTTTATGATTAATCTTTATCCTTACAATTATGTCCCTCTTTCCCCTTTTTACCTAATTAAACCACATAATCTTCTTAGTATTTTCCAACATGGGAAGGGTAGAGTTTTTAAGGTAATCTACTTTATTTCTTCTTATGATCCTCTTAACCCAAGTTTTATTTTAGATTTAATTACCTCGATTTCTAACATCATTTACCCTTGTTGTAAATTTATCTAGCTTTCATTCCTTGATTATATCTATTATTTAATTTATTTTTAATGGTTCCAAGGGTGCCAAGTTTGGCCGTGCCCTTCAAGAACTTCCTTTGAAGTTCCAAGGGTGCCACGCCTAATTGTTTATTTGTGATGCCAAGGGTGCCAAGTTGGTCGTGCCCTTCAATAAATTCCCTTGAAGTTCCAAGGGTGCCACACCACTTGCCCTTCAAGCATTCAGTGACTACGAGGGGAAAATATAGGTGCAACATCATAGACCACTATCATCTCTTATGTTGCCTGCTATAGTGAGACTAACGGTGTCGGGGATCAAGGAATCCGCCTTGATGCGCCCCTCCCCCCCCCCCCCCCCCCCGGTAAAATCCTCATGAGCGACTCAACTTTGGGAACTGCCCTCATGGCATCGTGATCTTCAAGGCGAAGGTGTTTCAACCTTCCAACCGAAGTCACGGCGGGAGTGCTAGTGGGTGAGATCAGGGACACTGTCCCACCCCTCCCATGTAGTTCCATCCACTTGTACAACCCCATCACCCATATGTGAGTCATTCGGCCAAGCAACTAATCTGTACCTGCAACCACTAACATCTCATCAGCATATAGATAAACATATATAGTAGGCTTCAAAATTGACTTTGAAATAAAATAATATAGTTTTTGTTCATCAAACCAGTTGTCATCAACTCGTCATATGTGAGTGCCTCTGGTGGTTTCCTGCCATACTCAATAATCATTAGTAACAAGGTTTCTCAGTGTTAGTCATTGTCATAATAACATCATTAAGTACACCTAGTCATTCACATCATTGTTCATTGTAAGCCCGAACTAATGGAAGTAGGTAACATAGGGGACACATCCATCATGGCTATCATCATCAAAACATCAATGGAAACCTACATATCCATCAAGTTATCAACATCGTAACATCAATAGAAATATACCTATCCATCAAATTTATCATCATCATGATATCAATAGAGAGCATACATATCCTTTATTGCCATCATTATCATAAGTTCAATAGAGACCAAACATAACCATTTATGCTACAATCACCATAATATCAATAGAGAACATGCATAACCATTAATGCTACAATCATCATAATACCAATAGATAACATACATAACCATTAATGTTATCTTTATCATAACATCAATGGAGAACATACATAAACGTCTCAACCACTAATAATAGAGTCATGTGCCTGGATCCTCAACCTGAGGTCCTCAAAGAATAATGAGTGGGCCTTAGGGCTAAATAAATGTTAGTGTCATATCACTGTTAGTCAACTAGAGCGGGGCACTACATACACCCCCTCTTAATAATAGACTTCGTCTCGAAGTCCTTGGAATAGGTAAGGAAAACAGTGACGCATCTCCTCAGCGTCCTCCCAAGTAGTTGAACTGGGACTATAATTGTCCCACTGGACCTTAACCTAGTCCAAAATCTTCCTGTAAACACTGCTCCCCTATCATATATGATCTGCCTAGGCACTCCATGCAATCTCATAATCTCATTAATAAAAACTCTGGCTATTTCTGGTGCCTTATATGTAGTCTTAACTAGTATGAAATGGGTGCTCTTGGTCAACGTGTCCACCACTACAAATAAGGAATCACGTCTTCTTGAGGTCATTGGTAGTCCCACAATGAAGTCCATTGATATAACTTCCCATTTATATTTTGGTATCTCATGGGGTTGCAATAATCCTGCTGGATGTCTGTGTTCAACTTTTACATCGTTGACACTCTAAGTATCTTGCTACCAAGTTTACGACGTCCTTCTTCATCCTTTTCCAAAAGAAGAGTGGTTTCAGGTCCGCACTCATCTTCTTAACACCAAGGTGTGCCATGTATACTACGCAATGTGCTTCATTCAAGATTAACTGGCGTATATCTTCATTCGGTGGTACATATATCCTTCCCCAAAATCGTAGTAGCCCATCGTTATCAAGGGATCATTCTTCATATTTTGGGACCCTCATTTCATCCTCCCTCAAACTTTTGTTAACCTCCTGATACCCGATGTCTTTAAATTGTAAATCAAGCAGTTTCTCCCTCAAATTTGTCTTTAAGGGAATCACTAAAAATATCTGAGGCCTCTTACTTAAAGCATAAACCACCCTATTTATCATTCATTTTATGTAAGTGATATCAAAATCATATTTATTAATTAGCTTAGACCATCGTCTTTGTCTTGCATTTAAGTGGTCTTGAGGGAATATGCGTTGTAGCCCACCATGGTCAATCCTAAGATCAAACTTCCTTCCTAGAAGGTAGTGTCTCCAAATATTTAGTGCATAAACAATATGCTGCCATTTCTAGATCATGGGTTGCGTAGTTTTCTTCATGGTTTCTAAGTTTCCTTGATGCATAAGCTATTACTCTTCCTTCTTGTATCGACACACAACCCAGCCCTTCCTCGGAGGCATCAGTACAAACCAAAAATTTCTTATTCCATATCTGGCACCTTCAAAATTGGTGTTGTCGTTAATAACACCTTTAACCTTTGAAATATCTCTTCACATTTTTCAGTCCAAATGAATTTCTTGTTCTTTCTTTGGAGCTCGGTAATATACTTCCAAAGGAACAATTTATGTATTTATAGGTTCTTGATTATATAATTCACCTATCAATTTCAAATATTCCTATAAGATTTAATCAAAAGAATATATTCAATCTACTCAACATAGTAGGCTTAGACTACATTATGTCGTGTAAATGGTAGGGTGGTTGGTAGCATTATCATAACATAACTGAGATTGTCATTAGTAAAAGAGAGAGACAGTAAGTTTCTGATGTTTTATGATTTTAATAATGGAAGTACCAAAAAACCCTAATATCAATACTAAGCATAGGTAAATATTGTGTTATATAACATACCACTAGAATAGGGTAATTATTATATTACATGCATGTCTGATAGGGATACCAATTTGAAGCAATAATTAATATGGGCTTACATTAATGATATAATATATAAGTGCTTATTACATATAAAAGCTCACATAAAATCCTTATATATAATGATTATATGAACATAAAAAAATAACAATATAAACCCTTCGGAGGAAGTTATATATATATATATATATATATATATATATATAATTTAAAAAAAAACCTATGTTTGAATTAAAAATAAATTATAATTCAAAGTATAGTGTAGTCTTAAAGCATGTAATGCTAAAAACTATTTCAGTTCCAGAAGAATTGAATATCTTGTAAAATTTAGGGAATGAACTAAATAAAACAACATTAAAATTTTAAAATATGGAAGTTGTTTCCACATGAGAGACCTCATTCTTGCCTAAGAGAAACTGGAGGGTTGAAGTTTTTCTCCAACCTGATAAGAAAATGATTCAACCCATTCCTTTTATAAAACAAACCATAATGGAAATACCTGGCATACAGAAAGTAGATCGTGAAAAACTAATATTCTGTAGTGTATAGATAAACGCAGAAAGAATTATTAAAGATAAGAATTTGAGAGATTGTTACCTTATATGGAATTCATAATTTCTAGGTACTCTCTGTACGGAGAGAAAAGGGGTTAAAAATTTAAGAATTATATGAATCTATTGACAAATATATGACTGCACAACCTAGTAACCCATTGCGACAACAGAAAGAGAAATATATAATTAAATAATTAAATTGATAGAGCTCCAAAGTGGGTTAGTGTCGAAGAGCAAAAACCCAAAATGAACCTGATAAAATTTTAACCGAAAATTATAAACCCTCAATACAAATATGAAGTGGTAATATGAATTAAAAAGAAACGGGAACAAAGGTTATCACACTGGCATCGAAAATCACATTGATGTCGAAACCAGAAGTAAACATTTTAAGTATATAAAAACACAGTGATAAATGGGTAAATCCACTTTCCACAACTGCTAAATTCAAACAAACTTGAGTCTATTTTACCAAACCAGGAATGAATACATGAGGAGATTAAATCTCCATAAACCAGAAATATTAGAAAATGAATATTTCTCAAGCAGCCATGAAAATAAAATACAGTAATCGAAGATGAAAGGCCTTCAAAAAGTAAACCAAAAACTTGTTGGGTAACTACACAAAAAAAAACAAAAAAAAAAACAAGAAAAACTAGAAGTTCTTTAAAGGTATAAACCTTTATATAATCCTAACAGGTTCTGGTATAATCTGAATAATAAAAATTAATAGAACGATGAGCAATAGAATTCAGAAATTTGGGTATTAATAAGGAAAACTCACCCAAACATATAACTTAAAGAGCCATCGATAGGTGATAGTCTGTGCTAAATGAATCATTTAGTTTACATATTGTATGCTCAGATGGCACTGCATTTTAAGAAACATTCAACAAGAAGGAAAATCCAAACATAGCTACAAGTAAACAACTCCACATAAGGAGAAGCTCACCTGAGGTGTCCTCAGACATGAAAGTACAATACTATCCAGGAATATGCATCTAGCCTTTGAGCAATTCCTCCTGAAGGTATGCACTTGATCTTACTATAAACGAAAGAAAAGCAGATGACACGTGATATCTTATTGATAATCATATGATATATCTTACACTATCAATCAGATTGAGATGAAAAATATCAACATAATTGAAGCCTGAAAGCCATGGGAAATAGTGCGTATTAGATATTACGTTGAATTTTTGTTTACGCCAAAAGGGACAGCAAGCAAAAGATCTGGAATTATCTAGGACGCTTTGCAGAAAGAGAAAATGACACCCTTTGGGCACCAGCTTCATGGTCAGTCTTTTGTTCTTGCAAAGATTGGAAGTTACTTAGATCACCTTTACTACCCTCTTCTTCATCAATTTCCATCTCTTCAGCTGCTTGAGTGGCTGGCTTTTTTGGAATAGCAAGTTGATAATTAGGATGGATCAATGTGTCCTGCTCAGGTGGCAATGCCATACCAGGGCCACCAATTGACATTGGCAATGGAAGTCTGTTCCGATTTCTAGCCAGTTCAAGTAAAATCTGGATAAAGATTGAAAATATTTTAATATACCTTAGCAAAAGAAAATTCCACATACTGTCCTGTGATAACATAAAAACTCCTGTGACTGATTCATTTACATCTGATTCACAGAAAGTTCATTTATAAACAAATACACCCAAGTATTGCACTCTGCTAGCAAGAAATCATATAGCCAATAGATTAAAAAATAAAGAAACAGAAACTACAAACCATCCATGTTTGCATTCATCATGTATTAAGCACCAACAAGGGTTAAAAAGAAATCAAGGCAGGGCAAGATTTGCCACACATGCATTTCCTTTCAAGTATTAGATGACTTTAAGCCTGTTTAAAATATATTTCACAGCACTAATACTAGCTGATATGACACAGTTATATCAGTGGTGTATTCTGGAAAACAAAGTCCCGAAGGGAGATGACTTAAAAAGAAGGGGTATTATAGGGCCATGCAGTTGTGCCCGATGTAAAAAAATTGAGGGAACAGTTGAACAGCTCTTTCTAACATGCCCTTTCACTTTAGAAGCATTTCTGGGTTTTCAAACCTCCTGGCAGGGAGAGCCATTCCAGGAGGCCTGTAGTATTTGTGGAATTCTGCAAACCCAAAAAAGACTCGCATTCTGCCTCCCCTAATTTCCTGCAGTATATGGCTGTCTAGAAATGCTGAAAAATTCAGGACAAAACCAACATCCCTCACAGGGTAGCTGCACATGTTATTACTATTTACACGCTCATTTCCTCTGAGGAATCAGTCCACACCCCCACATCATACCTGATGAATTTATTGATAGATCTTATCCTTGGGCATACTTTGATGGAGCCTCCCTCGCTGGAGGTGAATGTGGAGGGGGTGCTGTCTTGTTTCTTCGTCAAGATCATTTTTGCAAAATTCAGAGTGGCTTGGAACATGGCACAAACAATTTTTCTGAATTGATGAGTCTAAAACTTCTTTTGCTATTTGCTATTGAGAAGGTTGTCCACAAACTTCAGATTTTTGGAGATTCAAAACTTGCTATACACTGGTTCAATGAAATTTCAAGATGCCACATACACACACTGAGTCCTTTGCTTGAAGAGATTCTCCATTTAAAGCAGTCAATTGATCAAATATCTTGTGTTGATATCTACAGGGAAAGAAATACTATTGTAGACGCCTTATCCAAAGAAGGCACTACACAAACTCTAGGCACTTGGAAAAATTTTGAGCAGCTAGATGGACAGGCCTACAAGTACTTCATCAACCACTTATTGATAACAGGCAGACAGATGATCCTCCCCTCACAGCTGAAATATGTTATCAGAACCGAACAGGTGACTGAACAGGAAAACCTTGTGGACCGGGAACCAGTCAGAAACGGACCAAAACCAAACCAAAAAACCAGTTGACCAAAAACACATAAAATATTGAAATTTTAAAGAAAAACATATATATTCATGTGCATTCATATGAATCCAAACCATTTATGCACAAATAAGAAGAGTTCTCATTTATATAGCATGTAAGGGTGCACATAACCAAAATAGCATTCAGTGCAATCCATCAATGAATCGAAAATACATCAACAAAGAGGCTCTAAATGACCTCTAGCATCCAAAAAAATCATGCTACAACAAATAACTACATATCATCAAAAATCACTGTCTATATCGGGATTTTCTTCATCAATATAACCCTCTAAGCATCAAAATAAGATAGAAAAAGTGTAGCTTGTCAAGGCAAGATTTTGATTGAGTAATGGGTAAATTTTTAGTAGACTCATGATAGACGAGTTCGACAACCAATGACACTAACATCAAAGTACATAGAGGGCCTGGTGCTCTTGATTAAATATTAGTTCCACACCATTGTACACGAAAAATCCAATGGACATCTTACAATCCCCCCAATCCTGAAATCCTGAAAAACCATTAAGTCTGCTGGATTTTGAGTGAGATCTAAAATTCTACTTTCTCCATATGAAATCCGGTGAGGTTGGAACCACTCTCAACCATCATGAGTCATTTCATGGTAATGTTAAAAATTTAAGTAAAAGGATGAAAATGAAAAATAAAGGAGATTGTCATTTTTACTTACCATGAATTACATAGCAATACTAAGGCCATAGGCTTCAATATTCAATATTAGGCTGGCCTATGGAAGAATTAGAAGTGGGCAACCAAATGAGAAAAAACACAAAAAAGGCAAATTTTTTAAGCTGGCCCTCATGGGTATGGACCCATGGAACCAGTCCTGAACCGGCCAGTTCGGTGAAATGAGTCGGTTCAGTACCGAACCGGCCGGTTCCACTGCTTCTGGTCCGGTTCTCATAACATTGCAGCTGAAAACATCATATTTTGTCTTTGTGTTTATGTTTAGAGTTGGACAAACTGACTCAGCAATGTTGTATATTTTGTTAGAACTTGGTCTTTTTTAAGACAGTTTTATGTATCTGTATATTTTTTAATAACTCTGTGGATGTAGACATTCTCTCAGTTTTGTCATTCAAAGGGAGAAACACTTCATGAGATTTTTAACACCTAATATTATTTGAAAAGAAGATACTTGACTATTGATTGAAGGATTATGGTCATGAATAACCATTTGATGTTGTTGAAGAAGTTTTGGCAAGTTTTGATCTCAGCAAAGAAGGTTTCTCCTAATCCAAGCCCCAACCGCTAGGAGAAAGGCTTAAGGGTGTGGTTATAAGCCTCCCAACCACACAAAAAAAGACCTATAGGCCTATGGGTGCAGTTGAGCCTGTAGGAAACAAAAACTAAATTCTTAGGTATAAAACCGAGAACACTTAAGGAGTATGACAAACATGGAGCAGGTGATGGAGAGTTCAATGAGCAAAAAGCATTGTATGGTTTGAAGCAAGCTCCCCGAGCCTAGCATGTTCGCATTAACAGTTACCTGGTGCAGCATAGAAGCAGTTCCAATCTGAACCTCTGAATTCATCCAAAGTATGCCTTTGATTTTGATTTTATATGATGATGATCTATTATTGACAAGTAGTAAGCCTCTGATGGTTGACCGTAAGAGGGAGTTGGCCACTGAGTTCAAGATGAAAGATCTTCTAGAGATATGAGTCTGCATGGATACACTGATGATTGGGCTGAAACATAAGGAACACATTTGGGTGTTGCTTCAGATCTCCAATGATATCATGGATGAGTTGGAAATAGAAGTTTGTAGCCTTAAGCGCGGCCAAGGTTGAGTACATTGTTGCTAGCATGGCCAGATGTGGGGAAATTTGGTTAAGGAAGCTCTTTGGAGAGTTGTTTTGAGCAAGTTTTGGATATGACAGCGATATATTGCGACAATAGAGTGGGATTCGATTGGCAGAGAATCTCGTATATAGCTGGGACTGAGATATCTTCATAGATTGAGATAGTCTTGTTGTCTGAGACAAGCTTAGTGTTGTGGTTGTTGCCTCCGTGAGAGGGAGGATGAATAACTTATCCTTTTGTGACGTGTATTTATTCTAACATAATATGAGACAAGCTTAGTGTTGTGGTTGTTGCCTCCGTGAGAGGGAGGATGAATAACTTATCCTTTTGTGACATGTATTTATTCGAACATAATATTTGATGTAATGTCCTACATGAACAGGAATAGAGGATTGCTGCTCTTGATGATGTTTGAGGCAACTCTTAAATGAATTGGTTAAGTTGGTACCGGATGTGAGCACATTGATATATTTCTGATCTACAAAGAACAACATGGATTGATGGATGTGACCCTCCTGAGTAAGGGTCCGAGCTAATCGAGGACACTGAGTCGACACTTCCCCCCATTTGAGCTCAGAGGGTGAGGAACTGAGATGTAGGGCTCCTAGGGTTGAGGGATCTTTGGACAATAGGGTATCACCCCTATCTGTTACCCATAGGGTGTGTTGTAGCTCATTTTTCACTATGTTTTAAATTGTGAAAAAGAAAAATATATATATATATATATATATATATATAAAAAAAAATCAAAATCAAGAATAGTGTTAAGATTTTGATTTAATAAATGGTAGATTAACATTGAGATTAGACATGATGTCGCATTAATATCAAGCATTTGGGTGGGGTCCTAGCGGAGTTTTAAATTCAAAGTATTAAAGAGCAGGCTAGTTTGTCGAGTGGACTTATTTGTTGTGTCAAGACCTCCCAATGGCGCAAACCCAACACCACATATGGCTTGAAGGTTACGTGCCCAAGTGCCTCCGTAAAGCAGTCAACAGCAATAGGGTTGACCAGCAACCAACAGCTCACATTGATTGCGGGATCACTACCAGCAGGCTTCCCCCATCACGGTAGGTGCCCCTGTAACCCTGCAGCAAGCGAGCGTGACTCTACAAGAAGTTCACCACGTCATTACCACATCATCACTACGTCATCCTATCACATCATCATGTCATTTTTGCCACGTCATCCATCCTGTACACAGCACTTCAGCATGAAAACCCGTTTTCTCTCCCATTTTTCCGTTTTCTCCATAAACTTTGTTTCAGTTTCATTTTTCACATTGTCATTTTCAATTCCCAGTGTCTGTAGCATGTTGCAGTCGTTGTCCCACTTGAATTCAAATTCATTAACGCCAGCCATTGTTAACCAAGTATTTATACATCATATCCAACTGTTGTTATGTTGGGTTCTTCGACCCACATTCCTCTCATGAACACTGAGCAGGATGTTTTTTTATCCTATTTGCTCACTAAATTTAATGGAACTTCGTCAGCACATTCTAGTCAACCAAAAGGAGTCTCATGTGTATGCTGCAATTATAAGGTCTGGTCTATTTGTTGCTATAATTCCCCAAACTTATATCTTCCCTGAGTTCATCTATTGGTTGGTCTCTGCTCTTTATCCCTAGAAGTGTTTTGTAATGAATGCTTTAGGTGAAAACATATTTCAGACATCTACTCTTCTAATCCAACAAGCTCTAGTGTTTCCACCTTCAAACCTTTACACTCCATTTTCAGAGGAAACCTTGTTGACAGTCTTCCAAAATTTGTCTGGGAAGGATTATGCCCAGATGAACTTCTTTTTAATGCCTACAAGACAACAATTGCCTTTGGAGGCCACTCAATTTTCTCTTGAAACTTTTGATAAAAATGTGAGACTATTTTTGCAAATAATTGCTAAAGTTCTAGGAAGGGAAGATAAAACTATCGTTGACTGAGTTGTTTTGGGAATGTTCAATTTAATTCTGCAACCTGAAACTATGCTTAATATACCAGCTTATTGGGAGAAACTAGTCAATTCTCAGTTGTCAGACCTAGCTCTTATTGGATGTTTCAGATTCCCATCATTAGTAACTTATCTTTTCCTTTACACTCATGTTGAGAGTTTCATGCATTTTGGTCTGAATATAATGGATGTACATAAAAAAAGACAATCAATAGTAAACTGGACAGACACTTTGAGGAGTCATTCAAATTATAAAGGATTTACATATTTCACTACTTCTTTTATGTCTGTTGCCTATTCCATCATAAATATCTCTCCTCCAACTTGTATTTTGCCAAAAGCCCAATCTTTTCTACAGCTTAGTAAAGATGTCGAAGTGGGTGATTGGTTCCAATTTGAAGATTATGTTGAAATCAAACTGTATGGAGCAGAGGTTGCCCCTTACAGACTTCCTACATTTGCACCTATGAGATTATTTTCTTTAGAATTCATCAGGAAGAGTTTAAATGTTGATCAAACAAACAACCTCCACATTGTGAAGAAACTCCAACCATAAATTGGCACCCTAATCTATTGCCAAAAAAAAAAAAAAATCCAGCCATATATATTTGCAAAATTTTATATATTAATTTCTTTTATAAAAGTAAAGTAATATATTAAAAGACTCTCTCTCTCTCTCAAGAGTCTCTCTCATATATATACTCTCTTTCTCTCTATATAGAGAGAGAGAGATATATATGTATATACTCTGTCTCTCTCTCTCTATATATATAGAGAGAGAGAAAGAGAGATAGAGTATCTCTCTCTCTCTATATATATAGAGAGAGAGATAGAGTATCTCTCTCTCTATATATATATATAGAGAGAGAGAGATAGAGTATCTCTCTCTCTTTATATATATATAGAGAGAGAGAGAGATAGAGTATCTCTCTCTCTTTATATATATATAGAGAGAGAGAGAGATAGATAGAGTATCTCTCTCTCTATATATATATATAGAGAGAGAGAGAGAGAGTCTTTTAATATATTACTTTACTTGTATAAAAGAATTAATATTAATGAATCTTTGCCTAGGTCAAATGGGAGACACTATCTATTCCAAAAAAATGGGGAGGCTAGGGAATCAGAAGCTGGAGGACTTCTCCTCAGCTTTAGCAGCGAAGCTCGGCTGGCATCTTATCACCTCAAATACCCTGTGGACAAAGGTGGCCACATCCAAATACATTGCTCCTCTAAATGTGTTGGATTGGCTTAGACAATCAGCAAGAGCCACATCAGGGATATCTGTAATCTGGAAGGCAGTGCTAAAATCTCTAGAGATCATTAGATGTGGCCTCACATGGAGAATACAAGATGGCAACAGTGTGAGGATCGGGGAGGATCCCTGGATTGGTAGCGGAAATGCCCATACTGCCCCCCGAGGTTAAAGCCTGCCTCAACGAAGTGGGTATTACTCATATTAGCGAAATCAGAAACACAGAACACACCTCTATTTTTCAACAAGCCTAGAAATCAGCTCGAAGCCTGCTCATTCCTCCGCAATGGGAACAGACCTGGAAAAGTTATACAGCGGCTTTGACCGAAGCACAAATCAGAATCCGAGAAGGGGTAGATGAATTAATATGGGCACATGCAAAATCTGGGAAATACTCCCCTAAGGAGGGTTATTTGGTTCTAGCAGAAAAATACAAACCTCAAGCTCTCGAGCCATGGTGGCAAAATTTATGGAAGCTCAAGCGCCCCCCCTAGGACCCGACTCCTCATGTGGTCAATCCTTAAAAACAAGATCCCAACAGGGGATAACCTCCTTAAGCGCGCACAACATGGACCTTTTTGGTGTTGTCTGTGTAAGTGCAATAATGAATCCGTGGATCACCTTTTTCTAGAATGTCAGGCTGCAAAGGACCTCTGGAGCTTGTCCTCTTCTTCTTAACCACCCGGAGCAGATGGCAAGGAGAGTCATTTCATGAGGCCTGGATAAATTGGTGGGCTAGCGCAACCCCACCTAAATCCAGGAATCTCCCCCTTCTTATTTGTTGGGCTCTCTGGATAGCTCGCAACAACCTCATCTTTCAGAATATTTCGCCCCACTGGCCTTCCATTTCGGCCCGTATTATGCATGATTACAACATTATCCCTGAAGAGGAAGTCATTCACCGGCCCAGAACCATTGTCCCTAAATCCATCAACCACCTGCTTCCCTGGGCTTACTTTGATGGCTCTGCTCAAGAGCAGGGCTGCGGGGGAGGGGCCTTACTGTACTTATCGGACTCCTATTATTTCAAACTGCAAATGGGCCTGGGAAGAGGCACAAACAACTATGCAGAACTATCCACAGCCAAATTTCTCATTCAATTTGCACTGGAAAAACACTGTAGAGATCTTCAGTTATTTGGTGATTCAAAAGTTATCTATGACTGGCTAAATAAAAAATCAACTTGTTCAGCTTTTTCTCTGAGACAGATCCTGGATGAGGCACTTCGACTTATCACTTTTTTTGACTCCTTTGTATGCTATCACATTTACAGGGAACGAAATACAACTGCCGATATCTTATCCAAAGAAGCTGCGGACAGGCCTCCCGGCATCTGGCTGATCCAGGAACAGAGGGACGAGACTCATTATCAGTACTATCACTGGCCGTACATAGATACATCAGTTTAAAGGGCTCACAGGGAGCCTGGTATATGTTTTTTTATCATAAGCTATCATCTGTAAATATTCATATATGCTTTTAAATTATTAGACACATAACTGACAGGTACTCTTTGCTAAGAGTTATTTTGATTAAAATTTTACTGAACTGGAACATCTGTGCCTCCCTGCGTGGATCAAGGCATATTTTTTTGCTACTCTGGAATTTCTTTAAGTGTTGAACAGACACTCTGCCTCTTTTTACAGCATATGCAATACGCATATACAGCATGTAATTTTCTTATTATAATGAAAATTACGATTTTTTCCAAGGGAAAAATAAAAGAATTAATATTAATTTCTTTATTTAAGTAATATATTAGAAGACTCTCTCTCTCTATATATAGCATTGTGAAGAAACTCCAACCATAAATTGGCACCCTGATCTATTGCAGAATAAAAAGAACCAAACAATTAAAAAAAAAACTTTTCCAACCATATATCTTAATTTCTTTTATATAAGTAATATATTAAAAGTCTCTCTCTCTCTCTCTCTAAAAAACTTTTCCGACCATATATCTTAATTTCTTTTATATAAGTAAAAGCAATATATTAAAAGTCTCTCGAGAGAGAGAGAGAGAGAGAGAGAGACTTTTAATATATTGCTTTTACTTATATAAAAGAAATTAAGATTGGTCAGAATAGGACTGGACCCATGGGTGGGATGTGGAAATACTCACAGACTCTCTGACGGCCTCATTGAACATCTAAATGACAGAGGTATCATATACATAATGCATATTGGCGATCAAGCAAACTCCTCCTTCCTCCATCAGGCCTGGACCAACGCACAAGTATTAGATATTCCGGCACAGTGGCACAATGAATGGGCAGAGTACACGGATGCGCTCTCACAAGCACATATCAGACTTACAGATGGACCTGATGAAATCATTTGGGCTTTTGCAAAAAATGGAGCATATACCCCGAAACTAGGCTATCTAAAGCTCATGGAGACTCATAAGCCTCAAATTATCCATCCCACATGGCGGACATTATGGAAACTCAAATCTGCCCCGCGTACTCGACTGCTCATGTGGAACATACTCTTTGATAAAGTACCTACGGGCACAAATCTTATGAAGCGATCCTTCCATGGACCCTTCCGCTGCCATCTCTGTCACCAGGAGGAAGAGAGCACTTTACACTTATTTTTGAATTGCAGCATCACATTACATTTTTGGCATGACCTCACTTCTCACCTCCCGCAACTAAAAATTGGCATGGACATAGCTTAATGGAGGCATGGGAGAACTGGAACCTGGAACACTCGGGGAAGGCTATGAATATTCCGCTACTTGCATGTTGGGCAATCTGGATAGCCTGGAATCAGGCCATTTTCAATCTTAGAGCCCCCCACTGGCCTACTATCCTTCTTCACACCATTGCGGATTATAACATGATACCTGATGAAGAATCCATAGGTCCTGTTCGCATCATTAAACAATTGGATATTGACAAATCCAAACCATGGGCTTTTTTTGATGGTTCTGCACAAGAGGTGGGCTGTGGGGGAGGAGCAGTACTATATCTCAATGATACACACAGCTACAAAATTCAAATAAACTTAGGCAGAGGAACTAATAACTATGCTGAACTGTGCACTGCCAAGCATCTCATTCACTTTGCCATACAAAAACAATGCAGACATCTCCAGCTGTTTGGTGATTCTAAAATAGTTTGCAATTGGTTGTCTGATGCATCTCATTGTCATGCATTTTCGTTGAGGCATATATTAGATGAGGCAAAGAGACTGACTACTTCATTTGAATCATTTGCTTGTCGTCACATCTACAGGGAACAAAATACCATTGCAGATCAACTCTCCAAAGAGGCAGCGCACAGACAAGGAGACAATTGGCTGATACAGGAGGAAATCGAAGGGTCTTTCTATCAGCACTATCATAGACCCTTTGATGATCAGATGGAAAATGGGCTATAAAAGCCCACTTACAGATTTTCACTTGTTTATTTTTGTCGTCAATAGTTGTACATATCTCTACATATTTAGCACTATACAGCACTTTATCTTTGATATATATGGCTCTCTGCGTAGAGCAATGGACTCCTATTTTGAACACTGTTAGTGTACAGTTTTGGACTGCTCCCTGCGAGGAGACAACCTGCTATAATTTTGTTTATATAGTACCACAGACTGATCATGTTAGGCACTGTTGCCTGTATATGAATGCTTCGGCATATGCAAAATGTAATTTCTTAACTTTAATAGAAATTACGACTTTTTCCCAGGGGAAAAAAAAAAAGAAATTAAGATATATGGTCGAAAATTTTTTTTAGAGAGAGAGAGAGAGAGACTTTTAATATATTACTTTACTTGTATAAAAGAAATTAAGATATATGGTTGGAAAATTTTTATTATTATTATTAATTTTTTTTCTGCAATAGATCAGGGTGCCAATTTATGGTTGGAGTTTCTTCACAATGTGGAGGTTGTTTGTGTCCACTATTCTGGTCATTTTTTCTGGCCCCTTTTCCATTTCCAATCATGTTTACTGTCCACTGCACGAATGGAGGAGCAAGTGGATTACATAATCAATCCATGTCCATGTCAGATGTGTGGATTACTGACTCAATCCATGTCAGATGTGTTCTTTTAAAGTTTAAACCCCAATCTGATTTTATTGGGAGTCTTTTCCATTTGCAGTGGATGAGTGTCAGTTTGAGTTGGACAATTCTTTGGCGCCTTCGCTTCATTCAAGAGGCAATCTGACGTTTAATGCCCTAATTTGGCAGTGTTAAAGGGAGAGGGTTAATCCATGGCAGATGTGTTCTTTTAAGCCCTAGTCTGATTTTTAATGGGAGTCTTTTCCATTTGCAGTGGAAGAGTGTCAGTCTAAGTTGGACAATTCTTTGAAGCCTTCGCTTCATGCAAGAGGCAATCTGAGGTTTAATGCCCTAATTTGGCAGTGTTAAAGGGAGAGGGTCCAAGTTCAAAACCAAATGATTTGGCTCAGAAAGAATGCAATGCATTCGAGAAATTCAAGTTTTGTTTTCTAGCAGGCCCTCTATAAATAATGCATCTAACAAAAGGCTCATATAAAATCCGCTCCTCCCGTGGCTCCTTTGGCCCTCTCTTCTTGGGGGGTTCTCCTATTTTGGAGGTGGGGGTAGAGTTTGGAATCCCTTAACGAAGTGAATTGCTAGGTCGTTCCAATTTAGAGGATGGTAAGATTTCAACGGTGGAGTATCTCCCTATACCTACTTCCCCTTCTCAAAGTGGTAATCGTGCTGAAAGAAAGTTGCATGACCTAAGATCTAAACACTAGATTGATAGAAGGGGAGCCCTCAATGGGAGGGTTGGAAAAATACCGTGGTCAATCTCCTTCATTAGGTAGAAAATCTCACTTATTTATTGCCTAGCAAAAAGCAATAAAGGATATCCATAGAGGAAAGCAAGCAGAAATATACAAGGCCCTTAGAGCAAGGCCATCCTGGTCTGTTGTTTCTTTTAATGCTAGTGGGGCAAAATGTGGCCATAGAATTCTAGCCCTCAAGAGACTTGTCAAGGATATTTGTTCGAACATTATTCTGACTGAGGAAACTATGACTTCAGGTTCAAAGGCAAGAGCAACTGTGGAAGCTTGCCTCAAGGATTCATCTTTCTGCGCGTTGGATGTTGAAGGATTATCTAGTGGGTTGCTCACAGCTTGAAGTCCAGTCTTGCAGGCAACATATTCATAATCGTTTCCCTTTGCTTTATTGATGGTTTTGAAGATTAGAGACTTAGATTGCACACTAAAGGTTTTTAATATTTTTTGGCCATATGAGGATCAAAGCCCAATGGGAATCAGTCTTGGAGTCTTATGTCCTAGAAGGACATAACATTATAATAGGAGATTTGAACTTTACGTTATCCTTGAGGGAAGTTTCGGGCTCTCAGCCGAGAAAAGTCCAGTTAAAGGATTTCTTTAGATATCTTTTGGAGGCCTAGAGGCTAGTAGATGTAGAGCTTATCAAGTTGTCCTCTACTTGGAGAAATTTCAAAAAGAAGGACAAAGAAATTGCCAAAAAGGCTTGAATGTTTTTTTGGCTCTGTTGGGGCCCTCTTTTCTATTGAAACCTTGGGTTGGTTCTGGAGGGATCTTTGCTAATGTTATCAGAACTGGACTAGTAGACTCCCCAGACCAGAAAACCGGTCAAAACCAGACCAAAACTAGTAAAAAACTTGGACCCAAAAACCAGCAAACTAAAACACACAAAATATTTAAATTTTAAAGAAAAACTTATATATTCATGTGCATCGATATGAATTCAAACCATTTATGCACAAATAAGCAAAAGTTATCATTTATAAAGCATGTAGGGTGCACATAACCAAAATAGCAGTGACTGCAATCCATCTCTGAACCGAAACTACATCAACAAGCAGGCTCTAGATGCCCTCTAACATCCAAAAAAAAATTATGCTACAACAAATACCTACATTTCATCAAAATATTTGCCTATATTCAGATCTCCCTCATCAATATCACCCTCTAAGCATTAAAATAAGAAAAAAAACTTGGCATGTCAAGATTTTGTTTGAGTTATGGATACATTTTTAGTAGGATCATGATAGAGGAGTTCGATAATCAATGCCACTAACATCAAGGTACATAGAGGGGTTGGTGTTCTTCATTGAATGCTAGTTCCATACCCTTGTACATGAGAAAATCCAATGGAAACATTGCTATCCCCCCAATCCTGAAATCCTAAAAAATTATTAAGTCTGTTTGATTTCAAGTGTAATCTAAAATTCTACTTTCTCCATATGAAATCCAATGAGTTTGAAACCACTTTGAAACATCCTAAGTCAATTAGTGATAATGTTAAAAATTTAAGTAAAAGGATGAAAATGAAAAATAAAGGAGAATGTATCGAACCAGTCGATTTAGTGAAAAAAAGGTTAGTTCAGTGCCAAACCTTCCAAAAACGGTTTGGTTCACTAGTCCAAATCAGTTTTGCCCTCCAACTGGTCAAACCAACTGGTTCTAACCAGTCCAGTCCGGTTCTGATAACACTGATCTCTGCTCACAATCTGATCATACTAGAAATGATCAAGGAAGACCCTAAACCTAGGATTCCATTTAAGATCAACCACAATGGCTAATGGAACAAGAATATTGGAAGCTAGCAGAAGAGAATTGGAAGCATCTTCCATCAGATGTTTCTTCTTCCCCAATGAAGCAGTTTGCGAACAACATCACCAAGATTAAGTCCATTTCAAGAGTTTCGAGTAAAGAATTCACAACCAAGCAACAAGCCCAGTCAAGGGAGGTGGAATTCAAAATAAAGTCTCTTTATGAGGGATCATCTTCTAGCCTCTTCGGAGGAGGAATTAATAAGTCTATGAAGGTTGGAGGTTGAATGACATGATCTGTTGGCAAAAAAAGGAAGCATTCTAGAGGATAAAAAGTCAGACAATTTGGATTCAAGAAGGTGATAACAATACTAATTTTTTCCATAATTAAATAATTTTGCAAGTTTTAGAAGAATTTTAATTTGATTTGGGAGATATGAGATCAAGGAATGGTGGTGAAATCTTCCAAGGAAAAGCCAATTAGTTACTTTCAGTCATTCTTTTAGGAGCCCAGGGGGTGTCCTATCCAAGAGACTTCGCAGATTCTGAAGCTCTTTCCAAGATCTTTCTCTAAGGAGGCAAATGATAGTATGATGGAGGGAGCAGTGTTTTACGAAACGGCCGGGTTGACTCCGAAACGGCCGTTTTGATCCGGGTTGAACAAAAAAATTTCAAAACGGCCCATTGACCCGGCTCGGTGACCGGGTCAGCTATGACCCGGCCGAGTCAGCCAATGACTCGGCCGGGTCATAGCTGACCCGGTCAACCCGGCCGGGTCACGTCAAAAAACGGCCGTACCGATTGGAACCGGCTGGGCAGCGATTTCACTTAAAAAAAATTACTTTTTTGCTGATTTGGAGCTGATTTAGTTAGGGTTTGTGGACATGAAAAGGTTTATGTGATTAGTTATATGCATTTGGGGTCCATTTCCCCCTCCCAAACTCTATTTAAGACAGCCAAATGCTCTCATTTCACTCACAGCAGTCTTATGCATTTGAGTGAGAGTCTTCTTTGAGAGTTAGTGAGCAGTTCTTGAGCTTGTTTTGGAGCAGCAGTGAGGAGTCTTGGAGGAGCATTGTAGCTGGAGTGAGGAGCTTCTTGGGCAGCCATTTGGAGCAGCATTGAGGAGCTGATTTTTGGAGCAAGTTTGAGGAGGCAGTTTGTGCCTGGAGGTATTTTTTTCCACCTCTATAAATCTGTTTTTACTTATTAAATTTTAGGTGCATATAAAGATAGCTTAGAGAGTGTTTTTAGTCAAATAAATGAACATTGAATCAATTTTTATTTTATTTTTTTCATTTTCAGATTGTTTTCCTAGTCAAAAAATGGCACCTAGAGCAAAAGATGCTGCTTGGGCATATGTTGAAATGGTTGATGATGAGATGTGTTGCAAGTTTTGCCATAGGAAAATTAAGTCAGGTCCTGGGGGGATTCATAGGCTGAAACAACACTTGGCAGGGATTAAAGGCAATATTACTGCATGTAAATCCCCCGAAATTGGGGAGATTAGAAAGACTTTGTTGGAAAGCTTTGAAAAATTTCAAGAAGAAAAGACTAGGCAAAAAGAGATACAGGCTGAAATTGGGAGGAAGAGGGAGATACAAAAAATGATGGCTGCCAACCCCCACTATGAGTTTGAGGGTTCTTCCTCTATCCCTCACACTGATGCATCAAACCCTTTCCGTTATGTTCCTCCCTCTTTTGCTTCTGTTCAAGATAAGGGAAAGGGTAGAATGAAGGGTGATGGGACTATCAAAAGTTTTTTCACTCACTCAGGCTCCTCTCCATCAGATGCACATGGTCCTGAAGTTAGTAAAGGTCTTTCTCAGCCCACTTTAGATGACCATTGGAAGAAAGAATTGAGGGAGACTGCTTGTGACTACATAGCTAGATGGTGGTATGATGCTGATATCCCCTTTAATGCTGCTCGTTCACCATATTATGAGCCTATGTTTGAGGCCATACATGTTGCTGGAAAAGGCTTCAAAGGCCCTACTATGCAAGAGCTAAGGGGGTTTCGTTTGCAGAAAGAAATTACATCAATTAATGAGTATTTGCAAGATTTCAAGGAATCATGGGCAAGAACAGGGTGTACCATCATGTCAGATGGATGGACTGATCAAAGAAACCGTACCATCATAAACTTTCTTGTCTTCTGCCCACAGGGAACCATGTTTTTAAAATCAGTTGATGCATCTGATAAGGTAAAAGATGGCCACTTGTTGTTTCAGCTATTGGATGAGGTTATTCAGGGTGTGGGGGTGGCTAATGTTGTTCAAATCATCACAGACAATGCCTCTAACTATGTTCTTGCTGGTAGACTGTTAGAGGAAAAACACAAGACCATCTTTTGGACCCCATGCGCTGCACATTGCATAGACCTCATGCTTGAGGATATTGGGAAATTAGATTGGGTCAGAAACACTGTAGATAATGCCAAAAGCATAACAAAATTTATCTACAATCATACACTGGTTTTGAGTATCATGAGGAAACACACTGGAGGCAAGGATATTATTAGGCCTACCATCACTAGATTTGCTACACATTTTTTGACATTGCAATCTATGCTTTCCCAACATAGAAACTTGCAAAAGATGTTTTCCAGTGATGATTGGAATAATAGCAGTTGGTCTAACAAACCAGAAGGCAGAGAATTGAGAAGGAAAGTCCATGATGAAACTTTTTGGAGAAAGGCAACAGAGATTGTGAAGGTTGCTGAGCCACTAGTTAAGGTGTTGCGGTTGGTGGATGGGGAAAGGTTGGCTATGGGCTTCATTTATGAGGCTATGGATCAAGCAAAGGAGCAAATAAAGGCAGCATACAAGGATAGAGTGGCAAAGTATGGGCCCATTTGGGCAATCATTGATGAAAGATGGAACAATCAACTCCATCGCCCTATACATGCAGCTGGGTATTTTTTGAACCCACGGTATCATTATAAAGCTAAGGAGTCAGGAGCTTTGAGGGGGGAGGTCAGAGATGGACTGGTTGATTGCATTGAGCGCATGGTCCCATCGGAGTCTGATCAGCTACTGATACATCAGCAGGTCACATCCTTCAGCAATGCAACAGGTACCTTTGGGAAGAACCTAGCAAAGATTGCAAGAGAAGCAGATGAGCCAGGTAAACAAAAATTTCAATTTTCAATTTCTCAATTTCAAGTTAGATATAATTTGTAATTTTGTTGAGCTTCAGCCTTCATCTAACTCATAATTCATTACACTCCTATGTTTTTTGCAGCACAATGGTGGGAGGCCTTTGGTGGCCAGTGCCTTGAATTGCAAAGGTTTGCAATTCGTATTTTGAGTCAAACTTGCAGTGCATCTGGGTGTGAGCGCAATTGGTCTGTCTTTGAGAGGATTCACACAAAGAAGAGAAACCGTTTGGAGCAAAAACGGTTGAATGATCTAGTTTTTGTCCAATACAACCTTCGGCTCAGACGGAACCAATTGCTGAACAAAAGACCTGATTCAGATCCCATTGTGTTGGAAGACATTGATCCAACATCAGATTGGGTAGTGGAGAGTCGTCTACCAGAGTTTGATCCTGATGAGGATCTTGATGAAATTGATGTTGGAGATCCACTGCAGCGTGTTCAGTTGAATGCAGATCCCAATCCACCAGCCTCAGTCTCACAGCCAGCTAGTAGGACTCCAGTTGTAGGTGCTTCGCCTTCCTCTGCTCAGCCACGACAGAAGCGCAGCCGCATTTGTACTCTATCTCAGCTTGCATCTGCTTCACAGCCTAGTGGTACTGGTACTGGCACCACTTCTACAGTTGCAGTTGGAGACGATGATGATGAGGAGGAGCCATGGGGCTCCTTGTCTGGCTCTGATGATGATGATCCAGAGATTGGTCGAGATGATCTTGGCTCCTCTGGCAGTAGCCAGTAGCTACTAGCCTCCTTGGTTATTTGTATTTTGTTTTGACTCTTGAGTCTTTGATCATGTATGACACAGACAGACTACAGTTGACTATGTATTTACTATTGCCATTGGGTACACCGTACCATTTTGATATAATGGATTGGTTCATGAGCCTACTTTGATCATATGTTGTCTTCCATGTATATTATAATGTTGTGTGTTTGGAAACTTGAATGAAAATCTTTAAAATTATGTTTAAAATATTTAAAATTATGTTTTTTTATAAAAAAAATAAATATTTAATGTATTTTTTACAACGACCGAGTCATTGAAATCGAGCCGGCCGAGTCATTGCCGTTTCCGTTTCCGTTTCCGAGTCGATCCTCGGCCGAGTCCGAATCCGAGTCCGTTTTGTAAAACATTGGGAGGGAGTGCCTAAAGAGGAGGTAAGAGGCACCCTATTTGCACTCAAGCAAGGAAAAAGACCAAGGCCAAATAGGGTAACAGTGAAATTCTATGTAGGTTTTTTTATCTAATTAAAGAAGTCATTCTGAAGATAATAAGTGTCCCAAAGTTCAAGGAGGATGTTGAGTTTCCTTAACTCAATCCACCTGGTTATCATTCCAAGAAAGCAGGACACAAAATGTTTCGAGGACTTTCAGCCTATTTCATGTTGTAATGTTATTTATAAACCTATGGCAAATATCATTGCTGTCAGGTTTAAGCATATTTTCAACATTTTCATTCAGAAAAACAATTTGATTTTTCCAGTCATCACATTCATGACATGGTAGCATAAGTGCAAGAAGCGCTGCACTCTATTAAACTGTCTAAGAGTCCATCTATGGTTCTTCAAATAGAGCTGACAAAGGCTTATGACAAAGTAAACTGGACTTTTACGTGGCTTATTTTGATCCAAATGCGTATGAACATCAATGTAGTCAATTAGATTATGGGTTTTGTCTAGTCAGCATCCTCCACAGTTTTGATTAACAGTGCCCCTTACCAGTTTTCTTAGACTTCCAAGAGGCCTCAGACAAGGTTCAGAAACTCACTTTGGAATCAACGATTGACTCCATGCACACAAGTGTTGATGAAGTCTTCCTTCAACAAAGGAAGTACAGCTTGAAGATTTTGGAGGATTGAGACAAAATGCGAGTAACTTGCTTTGCAGAAGAACATTACATTTGCAAAGAGAGAGTGATAGCTTTACTTGATGATGTTGCTCTGAAAATGTTCTCCCTTCAGCAGTGATATGTTCTCCTCAACAACAATGTGCTTTAGCAGGTCATATACCACCTTGAGACTCTTATGCAGATTTCAAGGTGAAGGAGGTGCCTAAATCTGGGCACAGTAGTTACAGGAGGCATCTGTAATTGGGCACTTGCATGCACCATTTTTAGCTTTTTCAGTTTGGTGGGTGCTTTCCAGCTTTTTCTTTATTTATAATGTGCTTCTCTCTTCCTAAGTTATGCACTTCTTTATCTTTAGTTGATCTTAAAATAGATAGGGTGCATGGCAGAGATACATTTCCAAACTTAAATTAGTGCCCAAATTCCAAGAACATTATGTTCTATGAAATTATTCCATGCGGTTTGGGCACTGTCATCTGGGCAGAATTAAAATTTCATCTTTAATTTGGGCATGCCGCACACCACTGGCATGGGTTATTTTCTAAACCCTACCTTCTCTTAATCTATAAAAATAAGGCAGGGTAGGAGTGTGAAATCCATTCAGTTTTTCACATTTGTACAGGGATACAGATAGCTTTAAGCTGCTTTGTAATTTATTCTTTCAAAGTAACAGGAAGCTATCTATGAACGAGTGGTGCTATCTGCTTGCTGTCATAATTCCAAGGACAATATTTTTATACAGATTAGGGTTATATGGTTTGCTGCTCTGATTCCCCCCATTATGTAGTGTCTGTACTTTTGAGTTTACAGTCCAGATTGTAGAATATTTACTGCCGCTGTTTTGAGAGAGGTATTTAAACAGTTTTCAGTTAGGATTTTATTCATAAAAATGTAGATCCGTGTATAGTAATCTAAACATTAACACTGGTAGCCCAAGACTATGATGGGAGGACCGGGCGTGGCAGATTTACCGAACTCCAGAAGGAAGCTTTGATCCTAGGACCGGGGGTGGCAGATTTACTGAACTCCAGAAGGAAGCTTTGATCCTGACATAAGATTTACAAATATTCCCCCATAATATATGACATGACCCCCCATTTCCTAAAGTTGGAGTGGGGGATATCAAGGGGAAGAAATAAGTCTCCATGGGGACATCATTCTAGGGTCCTTAGGGTTTCTTCAGCATTTACATTGGCGTTTGTCCCATTGTTTTTATGTGTTCGGTTGGGAGTTTGCAGAGCGTTGCGCCATGATAATTTTTCCACCAATGCCGAGTCTCTGGTTTTGAGGTGTTCTGACATGAAAGTTTATAGCAAATACGGAGTTGTAAAGTTCATTAAAAGTGGTTTGCGGATAGGGCGCGAATCACATTGCTCGCAACAGAATATTGTGGAATTTCCAAAGCCCGCAAATAGAAGGCTACGGAGTTCCCCGCAGCCCGAACGTAGAAGGTTGCGGGGCAATTTCTGGAAACTGGGACTGCTACGGATGCAGAACCAGTGAAACTGAACAGACAAAATGTGAAAACTATTTAATGTGAGATCTCAAAGACGAGGAACAGTTACGTCCATGTCCATACGTATCCTAGAATCCTAAAACCTAGACTTTTTACATTGCTAATGAAGATAGCATAACAATACAACATCTGGCCAAAATGATGAGAAAATCCGAAATTCAAATCCATTAGTCTAGATTCTAGCAAACCGATTTACAGAAAGCCAATACTGGTTTAGGGTTTTACATGGAAATTTCTGCCCTAAAAAATAAAATAAAAAATGAAAACTGAGAAAGCGTTAAAGCCCTTAGGATTTACTGACCTCTCTGGGGGGAGGCTGCGAGAAGGAGAAATTAACTTTCGACTGGATGGCGAGCTTGAGATCATCAGAATCAATAGTGGGTTTGCTGGCGTGCTCAGAATAGAGTTGGGCATCTGAAAGAACGTCTACTACATATCTGTAACAGAGTTCTAGGAACTGGTGTACGACTCTGGGCTCGTAGTTCTGCACTCCCATTGATTTCAGAATCGTTTTCACTATCTTGGCATCCATCGGCAGCTCTTCCGCATCCCCCATTTTCAAATTTTCATTCATACCGGGCTGCTGTGCATTGGTTATAGGCTTATAGTGAATTATAATAGCTATAATAGGCTTGGTATTAATTGCCATAAAATAGCGTAAAATTATTTTCCATTTAAATGAAAATTAATATAAATATAATAATATTTGTCAAATTAAACAATTATTTCGAATTATTTTATTTAAATGTGGGAAATTTTCATGTATTTGGCCTCAAGTATGCCAAAAAAAAAAAAATTGTTATTTTGTTGGATGTAAGGAAACAAGACCTAAGATCATGTAATTCCAAGTGGTGTGGTTTTTCTTTAATAATAATGATAAGTCGAGGTACATTTGCAGATAACATCAAGTGATGGTTGTCGTGACTATTGATTTTGACAACTGAATTACAATAGGTTTTGCCAATGTGTAAAAAAATATATGTCGTGTTCTTTTATAGTTATTTTCTTTGTAACATATTTTTTGATATATCATGATAATTAGGTACAATTAAAATTTGATCTTAGGATCGTGATGAAAACTCTAAAACCTTTGGTCATCACCTTGTTTAGCTTCATGATCCTTCCCTATACATGGAGCTCCCTCATTGTGTTGTCGTCATTGCAAATTCGTTAAACCATGAGGAATTTTTATTATAGCAGGGTTCTTCCTTCCTTCAAGGTAATGTGATCACTTCAGATCACTCAAGCTTTCTAGTCTTTGTGAGGTTTATCTCAAGGAGTACATTTTGTCTACAAGTGGGAGCCACTGACTTTGTTTCTACACGCACAACCATAAATCCAAGCTCGAACGTGAATTCCTTTCGTCTCAATGTATCTCTTACATGGGAGTAGGCAGCTTCAAGAAGCACTTTTGCTCAAACATTGTAGTATAGCTAAGGACACCTTCATCCCCTTAGTCTATAGACTAAACGGAGGAGTCAAAGGTTGTGGTGCACCCTCTTCCTCTCAACCATAGTCCTTTAAGGATGCCCTAAAGCCACGGCTGCATCCTTAAAGCCACGGCTCTCGCAACTAATTGCCAAAGATCTCTTAGGGACAACATTCATTGTAGAACAAGCAGAAGATATTCCAAAACTACAAGTGAAAGACCCCTTATCCGATATTTTCAACTTATCCTATGAGTGGAATGTCATAATCTATCATTTTAACGGGCATTGGCCATCAACGTCCATGCTTTGGGAATGGATGCTTCAAACTGTTGAAAATAGCAACAAGAAATGCTAAAAATAGCATTGCTATAAATAGCATTTCAGGATATACTTCAACTCTGTTGGAAATAGCAAAAACTAGAAGTGTTAAAAATAGCATTGCTATAAATAGCATTTCGGGATAAATTCCAATTTTAATTAATTCCTGAATTAAAATTGAGAATTAATATTTGAATTTAGTCTCGCTCATTGTTTGAAAAATAATTAATTAAGTCATCTTGAGTTAATTAGTTAGAGAAAATCAAACATGAAGTCTTTATGAAGACATGCAACAATTATCCCTTTGATTGAGGAAGTTATCCCTTAATTAAGGAGATAAGGATGAGTTGTATTTGAGTTGTAATTAGTTAGCTCAGTTAACTGAGTTAAGTTCAGCTAAATTAGTTCCAAACAGTTGGAGCAACTAATTGTGAGTTCAGTCAGTTAATGCATGCATGCATGCAACTAGTGTTCTCTAGATAACTGAATATTCTCTCATAAATAACCAATGCATGTGAGTTCAGAGAAAGACCCAGTTGAGATTAAAGACAGGGACATTGTACTATCAGTGGGAGGATTTTTCCTATAAAGGAAACTCATCCATGCAGAAGGAATTATCTCCATCAGGATTGTGTAGTTATTTCAGAGGTTAGTGTTGTATGTGAGGTGAGAAGAATCATACAAGTTGCAGCTGGAGGACCCAAGAGAAACTACGCAAGGAAATAGGAGGCTTGGAGGACTGAAGGAAGGCATATGTGTTGTCTATTATGTCCATGAGCAACAGTGAGGGATAGTACTGAGAGTTGGATAGCTTGTGAGCTAAAGCTTTATGTAATCCTGAGATATTTCCACTTGTATGATAATACAAATAGCGGGGTTTTTAGTTGAGGCTTTCCCCAAAGTATTCTTCTGCATTTCATGTGTGATTGAATCTTCTTCTTTGTTATATGTGTTTTGATTGATCTTGCTCAAATTGATTAAGCTTCCGCAAGTTTGATAGTAAAAATAGATCAAGTATTTTGCTTTAGGTACATTGCATTATCAGTTTAATCTATAGTTTCCCTACAAGATGTGTAAAGAGCAGAATTTCTACATGGTATCAGAGCTAGCTAATCCATAGAGAAATTTCTACATGGTATCGGAGCCAAGGTGATCAAAGCAGAGAACAGTATACAAAGAAGAGAGAAGTTCGAAGTTTGAAGTTCTTGATTGTAGGTACAAAACCGATTTCTTATCACATCTCAAAGTTCACCAATGGCGTTCAATGGCTTGAGACTTGAGCATGCCCTAGATGGCAACTCGAATTACATAGCCTAGAAGGATCGCATGGAAGTGGTATTAGAGGACAACAGTTTGAAGGACTTCATTGATCAAGAAGACCCCAAGCCAGCAGCAGCTAATGCCCAAGAATTGGCAGAATGGAAGAAATGTGTGGCGAGAGCAAGGACGATTCTTCTGGAGGGAGTTCGAGACCATATCGTCTCGAGTCTCCATGGGAAGGAGACTCTGTTTTCAATGTGGAAGACATTGAAGGATCTATATCAGAACAACAGTGACCAAAGGAAGTTGACACTGAAGGACAAGCTTCGGAAAATCAAATGTGAAAAGGGAGACATGATCTCTACATATCTGAACAAGCTCACCACATGTAGAGATGAGCTTGGAAGTGTAGGAATCACGACAGTCGATTATGACATGGTGAGTCTTGCTCTCCTCGGTCTTCCTAAGAGCTGGCATAGCTACCAGGACTCAATGAAAGGAAGAGAGAAACTACCAGATTGGGAACAACTGTGGTCAGATGTGATGCAGGAGGAGATCAGGAGAAGCACCAGAGATGGTTCTTCATCTAAGGAGGATGAAGAAAATCTAGCCTTAGCGACAAGTAAAGCAAGGAAAGGGAAGGAGAAGGATTCTCATTCCAAATTGGGTTTCTTCTCATGGTGGGAAGAAGATTGACAAATCTAAAGTGAGATGCTTTAATTGTCATGAGGTGGGCCATTATGCAACTAATTGTCCATTGAAGAAGTCCAAGAAGGGATCCTTGAAAGGATCTGAAGCTGAAGCATGGACCTCTCAGTTCAAATTTGCTTTTACCCTCATCACATGCATGGTTTCATCGATGATGGATTGTGGTTGGTTTCTTGACAGTGGAGCCTCATTCCACATGACCGACGATAAGAGTTTATTTAGTACCTTGAAGGAGAAAGACCTCAAGATACTCATAGAGATGGGTGACGATGAAAGGTATAGTGTTTCAGGAGTGGGCACGGTTGTTTTTCAAAGGGAGCATAGAGCTTCTATCACCTTGATTGATGTGAAGTATGTGTCGGGACTGGCGAAGAACTTGGTATCGATTGCGATGGTGGAGGACAAAGGTTATGATATTGTCTTCAGTAAGGGAAAGGTTTTTCTTAGACACATCACCGCGAGTCAGGTGAAACAGATCAGTTCACGAGTACATAACATGTATGCCCTTGAGGTTCAAGATGCATGCAAGGCCTTCAGGAGCAAGGCAACTATTAGAGACTTGGTGGTTGAGAGGGAGAGTAAATTACCTCTCAACATGCAGCGCCAGAAGAAGTCTCAGACAATTGTGGAGGAGCCACAATTGGTGAAGCAGCTTCAGGAGGTTGTGGAGTAGCCACAACTAGAGAAGTCGAGAGGATATCGAGTGGAGGCATCCACTCATGCAGAGACCTCCAGTAGGGAGAAATTTCGAGCCAAGTGGGTAGAGGGATCACATGCAGCCATACCTCTAGGTAAGAGGTGGGGCAATGTGAAGAGATAGTCCCAAGAAGGCTGAAATAGAGGTAGGATCCTTGAGGTACCCAACCTCTTTGATTAGACCTTGCTACGAGAGCCCCAACGAGGAGTAGCAGGACTAGCTGAGTGGGTAGAGACGAATGCGGATGGAGCGGCAGAGAGAGCTACAGTGCAGGAGTCCCAAGACAACAGAGAGCTAGCAGGATGCAGCAATGCAAGAGGCACAGGAGTGTTGCACCAGTGCAGGATGGCACAAAGGGGTGTGCAACAGTGCGAGATGCAGGGAGTTGTTGCAGCAGCGCAGAAGTCAGAGAGGGAGCACTTGTCAGCGGCAAAGGGAGCTTCAGCATCAGAGGGTGTTTCTAGCCCAACAGGGAGGTTAGTTGGGATATCGATTACTTACTTCTCAGTAACTAAGTTGCAGTGCAGCATTGGGCAGCACGATGCAACATGATGAGAGGAGGTGCAGTGTGGATGCAGTATTGGGAGATAGGACCAGCAATAGCACGGATGCAGCAGGAGGAATTAGTGTGATTGATGTAGTCAGAGATCAAAGTGACAGAGGCTAGAGCAGTTAGATACTGAAGAGCACAGAGGTGCAGAGTTTTCAGTCGACAAAGGCAATAGCAGTCAAAGACTTTGATGACAAAGGCATCATTTTGATTCAGGTTGGATATTTTTTGTGTTTCTAGAGTTGTTGAAGCAACAACACTTGAGAAAAGTGTTGCATGCAGAACATTCCAAAGGTTCAGGATCGGGTTCGAGTTGAATGCCTTTCTTGTTGAGAGGGAGTGTTGAAAATAGCAACAAGAAATGCTAAAAATAGAAATGTTATAAATAACATTGTTATAAATAGCATTTCAGGATATACTCCAACTCTGTTGGAAATAGCGAAAAATATAAGTGCTATAAATAGCATTTCAGGATAGATTCCAATTTTAATTAGTCCATGAATTAAAATTGAGAATTAATATTCGAATTTAGTCTCACTAGTTGTTTGAAAAATAATTAATTAATTCATCTCAAGTTAATTAGTTGTAGAAAATCAAACATTAAGTCTTTGTGAAGACATGCAACAATTATCCCTTTGATTGAGGAAATTATCCCTTAATTAAGGAGATAAGGATGAGTTGTATTTGAATTGTAATTAGTTAGCTCAGTTAACTGAGTTAAGTCCAGTTAAATTAGTTCCAAACAGTTGGAGGAACTAATTGTGAGTTCAATCAATTAATGCATGCATGCATGCAACTAGTGTTCTCCAGATAACTGAATATTCTCTCATAAATAACCAAAGCATGTCAGTTCAGAGAAAGACCCAGTTGAGATTAAAGACAGGGACATTGTACTATCAGTTAGAGGATTTTTCCTATAAAGGAAACTCATCCATGCAGAAGGAATTATCTCCTTCAGGATTGCGCAGTTATTTCAGAGGTCGGTGTTGTGTGTGAGGTGAGAATCACACAGGTTGCAGCTGGAGGACCCAGGAAAAATTGCGCAAGGAAATAGGAGGCTTGGAGGACTAAAGGAAGGCATATGTGTTGTCTATTCTGTCTATGAACAGCAGTGAGGAATAGTACTAAGAGTTGGATAGTTTGTGAGCTAAAGCTTTGTGTAATCCTGAGATATTTCCACTTGTATGATAATACAGATAGTGGGGTTTTTTGTTGAGGCTTTCCCCAGAGTATTCTTCTATGTTTCATGTGTGATTGAATGTTCTCCTCTGTTATATTTGTTTTGATTGATCTTGCTCAAATTGATTAAGCTTCCGCAAGTTTGATAGTAGAAGTAGATCAAGTATTTTGCTTTAGTTACATTGCATTATCAGTTTAATCTACAGTTTCTCTACAAGATGTGTAGAGAGCAAAATTTCTACATAGTATCAGAGCTAGTTGATTCATAGAGAAATTTCTACACAAACCTAGTCCCCAAATGCATATTTGTATTTTTGTTCAAAGGGTTTCTTTGTGGTTTATTCCAAAAATACAGAGGATCGTTAAAGAGTTTTTTATCAAGGACCCTAGTTTTGGGGTTACTTTGGGCTCTCCTTTCAGTGATTGTTGACATTATGATACAAGTATGACACAAGTGTTGTCATTGATGGCAACTCTCTCAGATGGAAGATCATAGTATAGCAGGCAAACAACAAGAATGAAGAAAGTAAGGTATACGCAGGTTCACTATAGACCAAGCCGCGTGTACACGCGAGTTCGCAGACCAAAAGTCACGTACAACGTACACACGCACTTTCATGGAAGGAAAGGCGTGTACATGTTGGAAAACTCAATTTTGGTCCGTGGTATTTGGTCCATGGTATTTGGTCCGAGGTATTGACCCCGAGTATTGGGTCCAAGGTATTGGTCCTACGTGGTTTTGGACCATGGTATTAAGAGAGGCCTAAACCTATATAAGGAGAAGAAGATCATTAGGCCAATGTGCAAGTGTGCAAACAATGAATATTTGATGAAGTGTGAAGTCTAGTATGTTGGTTATGGGTTTGTGATGTTTTGCTTGATCTGAACCAAGGATGCACCTATGTGGCAAAGGTTGATGGATCGAGATCATGAAGACTAAAATGCATTATCATTATATGGTATAATCATGAATAGTTCAGATCTGAATACTAACGCATGTGTTATCCTTTATATCTGATGATCTGGGTATATCTGAAGTAGAAAATTGCAGCGAAGGTATAAGTAATTATTTTTAGATCTGTACGCTGGTTCTCGTTGGTGAAAAAGCGTATACACACTGGTTAGACACAGCCAAGTAGCGTATACATTATGAGATTTGATATTTGAGGTCGCTGTTGATTCTAGTGATTGTCGCAGGGTTCCGGGTTCTACTATGTGTTCTAGTGACTGTGAGTTCCAATGATTCAGTGGTTGGGAGATTCAGAGATTGATGATGCAGATATAGTTGATGGTCGTATTGTAGTGGTGATTGATTTTGTATTGATGGATCCAATCTGAAAATTTATGAAACGTGGTCCCTGGAAGAAAAGAGAAGGTTGTAGCCTTCTGTAGGTTAGCACCTATGTACTAGTACATCAACTAGTACAAGAGCTAGGGGGTTGTAGCTCCCTTCCAGGAGAAGCTGGAGAAAGAGAGAAGGTTGTAGCCTTCTGCAGGTAGAAGCCTGCGTACTGGGATAAGATTGCACCAGTACAAAATATTGTAAAAAGAAGTTTCTTATTAAAAGGAAGATAGAGATGATTGCAGCAGGTGGCTTTCACCCACATTGGGTTTCCACCTTATATTATGGTGTTCATGTGTGTGTCTTATCTGTGATGATCTGTTCTAATTTTACTGCACCTGGTTACTGTTTAGATGGTTAATGAAGTATTGATATGATGAATTAATTGAATCATAAGTTTATTGAATATATACTAGTTGCATTAAACATAGTTGTGTATACACACGGTTCCCTTAACTGAAGTACCGTATATGAATTTGAATATGGAAATGAAAAGTTATTAATTTGATAATATTGATTCACCCCCTCCCCTAGTATTATTTCCAACAATTGGTATCAGAGCAAGTCCTTCAGAAGAAGCTTGATCGCTTGAAGGATGATTTATCATCATGAGTAATCAAGAAAGAGAGGGATCCATCAAACCACCAATCTTCAATGGGAGCAATTTTGTTTACTGGAAGATAAGAACTTTAGCCTATCTACAATCGCTTGGAACGGATACTTGGGGAATCGTGGAAGGAGGATATACCTATCCATCAACAATTCCTACAGATACAGCAGGTAGAAAGCAATATGAACTCAATGCCAACGTCGTTACTATCTTATTGGGAAGTTTTTCAAAACCAGAGTTCGTCAAGGGCATGCAACTCAAATAAACCAAATAAATATGGGACAAAATCATTATAAGCTACGAAGGAGATGATCAGGTAAAACGTGTTAAGCTTCAAACTCTCAGAATACGATATGAAGAATCTGGGTGAAGAAATTAAGGAAGATGTCTTAGTTGAGAAAGTCTTGAGATCCTTGTGATCCAGCTGGATATTGGTGGCCACCCACTAATTCCACTTGGATCCCCTCTAGTGCTTCTTACAGTTTTTTTCAGTTTCCTTAATTATAGCACAGTTTACTATTTTTAGCAGTTTTTTCGGGTCCTAAACTTTTGGAGCCGTTTTGAGGCCTGCCAACGATTTTTCTGATAAAAATCGTCTTTTCCATCGTAGCCCTCGGAGAGATCTTTCCAATGGGCTATAATACACGTCAAACGGAGATAGTACGACCAATTCGCGACCCCAGGAAGTTGATGTACCAACTTACCCAAAAACGGGGCCCACAATTTGGCGTTTCATCTTCTAGGGTTAGGTTTTGGAATGTGAAGGGTTTTCCATTGTTTCTAAACAATAAATAGGCCTTCGAGCCTCATTGTAAGACAGTTCAGAGGCATGTAGCCACCACATCTCTTCTCAGAGATAAGCTACCATCGCCCTAGTTGGTTTATTTCCATTTCTATTTGTAAGCATATTTCAGTATTTTACAGTAATGAATTGAGGTATTATTTCCGCTGCATATCTGTCTTTATGGTTATCTCTGTATTTTATTGCGTTCCTGTTTAAATCCGGATCACCTTGTCTGCTAAATTTAAATCCAAAGTGTCTGCCATAGAAGAAAAGGAGGATCTACAAAATATCACTATGAAGCAGCTTCACGGAATCTTAACTGCTTTTGAAATGAGAAAAAGAGGACCATCAGATATGAGAGAAGCCGCATTTAAAGTATCAGCAAAGGGAAAAGAAAAACTCAGTGAATTAGGATACATTTCAGAAGAAGGATATGAGGTAAATTTTGTCAAGAATCTTCAATGGGGATCTGGAAGGTTCAAAGGTAAGCTACCATTCAAATGTTTTTCTTGTGGTAGAGTTGGTCATTACGCTGCTAAATGCCCTCATAACAAAGGAAAGATGTTTGAAGAAGCTAATGGAAGTTATTATACTCATGATAATAGTAATGACTCATCCAATAATGATGAAGACAATCAAGAAATTAAACTTCTCATGGCATATGAAAATAATGATGTAGAAAAAGAAGAAGTTACCAGATTAAAAGATCAGCTGGAGACAGTAACCAGAGTAAGGGAGCAGCTGCAGGATGTAGTAAAAGATCAAAGCATAACAACCCTAAGACATGAATATAAGATCCTCTCTCTAAAATAAGATCTTGAAAAATCAAAGAAGCAGAATGAAGAAGCTCTTGAAGAACAAGAACATGAAGTGCTCGAATTGAGGCAACAAGTGGAAGAAGGAAGAAAAGCTGAAGAAAACATGAGGAAGCAATATCTGGAAAAGGAAGAACAACATCAGATTGAGGTAAATATCTTAAAAGGTAAATTAAAAGAAAAGGATAAACTGTTACGATTTCAAGACAGTACTAAGATTTTGGATGATATTATTAGTAGTCAAAGATCCCTTGCTATCAAAACTGGTCTTGGCTTTTATGAAACTGTTGAAAGTGAATTTAGCTCATAGGGTGAGGCAAGGAACTCTAATGCAAAACTTGAAATGCTCAACAAGGAGATAAGAGGTCAACCCCAGCAACAACCAAGGAAAGAAATACTTCAAAGAAAATCTTTTGCTCCTAACAGTGGAAGTGATAGACGACTATTTCCTCCAATGAATAATATTGAATGTTATGAATGTCATAATCTTGGACATGTTGCAGCCAGATGCAAAAGTAGAATGGTTCAAGACCATCACACAGAAAGATCATCACGTTCCAGGTACTTTAAGGGATATTGTTTTGCTTGCAATATGTTTGGTCACAAAGCTATTGATTGCAATAAAAGGAATATGGAACATGTAAGATGTTATGCATGTAACAAGTTTGGACATAAAGTAAAAGAATGCAGAAGCAAAATTCAGCTACCAAAGCAAAAGGATCATACATCTTCTCAATCCCAGGTATTGAAGAAGACAGAATTAGTGTCAGAAAGATGTGGCATAACTCAGTTAGCAGACATAACAGACCCAGGGGAAGCTGAAAGTGTAAACCTTCAGTATTCCAATTTGCATACACAGATATTATGAAGAGAAGTCGCGTATATATGCAAGTTTAAGGCTACAGAGTCACGTATATGGAGCTCTGAAGAAAAAGTAGCAGAACAGATTCAGGGAAAGAAGTCTGATATGGTTCGGTCATAGTATAAGTTGGTTGGCACAGGTTCAGGGGGAGCATATGCTTCGAATAATGCATTGTTGGCATTATGGTTAGAAGTATTTGGTGATAATGCTTATGTGGCTAAATGATACATCTTGCTACTTATTGTTGGTTGGTCAAGAGAATGGTATTACAGGTTATAGGTTGTTGATGTTGATGAGAGATGTTTATGGTGCAGATCATATGGTGTATGATAGTTGCTAATGACTATCATGGTCTTGTTTAGGTCGTTGTTCTTTGTTAAAAATGTCATGTATTTCTTTTAAAGACCCATGAAGTCATATGATTTAATTTGTAACCCCACTTTGCATGGGAATGATGATGTAATAATGTCTATTTCAGTCATGTATAAACATTTAGCATATCCCCACTTGGTTGGGTGGATGAGTCAAAATGGTGTATCCCCACTTGGTTGGGAGATTGAAGTATGTATGAGTCATTGGTGATAGGAAGGTCATACTTGGTGATAGGAAGGTCATACTCACTTAGTTGAGTTGTAGAGTCATGTTATTCTTTTAAAAAATATTTTTTGCAGATTCGACACGTGCTCAGGGGGAGCATGGACGGATTGATACATCTTTAGCATGTACAAAGGGGAAGCTCAATCAGAGATTTCAGCATGTACTCAGGGGGAGCATGGACAGCAGAGTGTATATCAAGGGAGAGAATATCTTAGTCTGCCCTTTGCCCTTGATGTCAAAGGGGTAGAGTGATTTGGTGTGGTTGTTGCCATCAAGTCCAAAGGGAAAGATTGATGGCATTATGATACATGTATGACACAAGTGTTGTCCTTGATGGCAACTCTCTCAGACAGAAGATCATAGTATAGCAGGTAAACAGCAAGAATGAAGAAAGTAAGGTATACGCAGGTTCACTATAGACCAAGCCGCGTGTACACGCGGGTTCGCAGACCAAAAGTCACATACAACGTACACACGCACTTTCATGGAAGGAAAGGCGCATACACGTTGGAAAACTAAGTTTTGGTCTGTGGTATTTGGTCCATGGTATTTTGGTATTGGTCCATGGCATTTGGTTCGAGGTATTGACCCCAGGTATTGGGTCCAAGGTATTGGTCCTACGTGGTTTTGGACCTAGGGGGTCGTAGCTCCCTTCTAGGAGAAGCTGGAGAACGAGAGAAGGTTGTAGTCTTCTGCAGGTAGAAGCTTGTGTACTGGGATAAGACTGCACCAGTACAAAATATTGTAAAAAGAAGTTTCTTATTAAAAGGAAGATAGAGATGATTGCAACAGGTGGTTTTCATCCACATTGGGTTTCCACCTTATATCATGGTGTTCATGTGTGTGCCTTATGTGTGATGATCTATTCTGTTTTTATTGCACCTAGTTACTGTTTATATGGTTAATGAAGTACTGTTATGATGAATTAACTGAATCATAAGTTTATTGAATATACGCTAGTTGCATTAAACACAGTCGCGTATACACGTGGGTTCCCTTAACTGAAGTAGCGTATATGAATTTGAATATGGAAATGAAAAGTTACTAATTTGATAATACTAATTCACACCCCCCCCTCCCCCCCCCCCCCCCCCCACAAGTATTATTTCCAACAGTGATGGCTTCCCAAAATCAACCCTTTATCAATGACAACTCTGGTCACTCCAGTTTGGGTAAGATGTCCTAATATGCCCATTCATTTGTGGACTTTGGATGTCTTAGCTTCTATAGTAAAGTCTCTAGACCATTTTATTAAGATAGATACAAACAAGATTGAGATGGGTGTTGTAACATTTGCATGTCTTTGTGTTGAAATAGATCTTAGCAAAAGGTTGCTTGATAGGATCCTTATTAATAAGAATGGCATAACCTTTTCACAACTGGTGGATTATGAAAACACAACTTTTTGTTGTAGGCCTTGTCAACAACCAAGTCATCTCTAGAATATTTTCCCTTCTTCTCAAGGGCATTCTCATCCCCTTGATGCCAAGAAAAAGAATCGAGGATGAAAAAGACCCAAAAGGATATAAGAATTCCTCATCTCATAAACAATATAACATGTAATGAGAAAAAGCAACTATAGCCAAATCTAGTCCTTCAACCTCAACTTAGCCCCCCATAGCACCAACTCATCTCACAGACGTTGCGATCACTCCTCCTTCACCATCTCCCCACTCTCGTATAGATCCCTCAGATGGAGAAAAGTGAAATACAACCATGATCTTGGCTTCGTCCACGAGCACACATAAACATCTTCACCAATCAAATCATTCAAATAGTGATAAGGAAGTAGCGATTAATGTAAATCCTTTGGAAATAGAAATGCCTCAAGGAAATGCATCCATTGTCTCCATGTCATTTACTCCCAACAACTTCTTGGGATGGATTGACATTTGCAAGAAAAAGGGAAGAAAAGAATTTCAAACAACTCAATGATCATTTTTTGTCTCTTATTGATGGTCTCCCAATGAGTAGGGCAACAAATGGTTTTGGCCCTTGTTTTTCATGGACTCTCCTCTAATTTTGTAGGTTCTTGATTATCTATTTTGTTACCTCTAGTCTGGTTTCCAGGATGGTAAGGTTAGAGACAATAATTTTGCTAAACTAATCTAAATCTTTTCTAATGCAATATAAAGGTAGATTATATATATATCATGACAATTAAAAAATAATAATCTTAACAATTTTTCCTCGTATTTTTTTTCTTTATGCGTGGAGTGAATTCTATTAACTTTGAAAATAACAGATTGCATCAAGGATTATAATAATTCATATTGATATCTCACAAGGGAGAACAAACCATATCAAAAAATGTACCCTTCAAAGGGACAAGAAACAACTCGAAACTAACTAAACCAGCATCAAGCAAGCATGTCGCATGATAGTGGCTTATGTGGTCCTACACAAAATTAGCTACAAAAATGAAACCATAAACTAGAACCATAACACAATCAAGTAAGAGGATCAAAATCAAATCCTGCCATTGGGGCAAGAGCTTTTGGGTTTGTTGGATGTCTAGTAGTCCTCGAAGCAATGTTGAGATGTTGTTCAATCCTCACCAACATGTTGTGTATCTTCTCCAACCTATGATCATAATATTGCAAGTGCCCATGCATGTGATCCAAGGATTGTAATTGTTAGTTTTTATAGCATCAGATGTCTTTTACCAATGAAATTTAGTGGAGAGGCTAGAATACATGAGATCTCCAAAACCCATAAATCGTTTCTAGAAATTCCACCCAGAGATGGCTTAATTAGATTATTAACCAGTTTTTAAATATTTCATAAGTCTAAACTTAGGGAATATGGTTAATTAATCATAATTAATTAAGTCAATGTATGAATCATTTAGAAACTCACACGGATCGACTCCAATATGATCCTAGTCATTGATTAAGTTTTAATAGACACCAGAGACACCTGGAGAATTCAATTTTCGAGAGTTGCAGCAATCAATTGTTGGAGAGTTCAAGCTTCAGTGAGGAAGCAAAGTCAGTGAGGGGAAGGGACAGTGAGGCTAGAGGAAGTTTTCCAGATCCAGCGAGTACATTTGCAGAGAAACAAAGATTTCTCTAGGAAACTGCGCAGAGGCAGTGCAGAGCCTCAAGAAGGAAGTTTGATTTGCTGAAAAGGGTAGAAGTTTTCAGTTCCAAAGGTCGGGAAGGAGTCCTAGAGTGTCGAAGAGACTTTTTCCCAACTAGCAGCAAGCAAGACAACTAGATTAGTAGTCAGTTTGAGTAGCGGTTGCAGCAAGCAGCATCAGGTTGATGGAGAGCCTACATAGGCCCAGTTGGACGACTTTATTTTCAAAAGTAGTTCAGTGCCAAAATTGCCCGAAGTGAGGGTAATTTCCCTCTAGTATTTTTGCCAGTATTTTCTCTGCAGATTGTCGGATTTCAGCATCCAGATTATTGTACTCATAATTTTTCACTGCTGCATAATAATAAAAACCCTCGAGTTTTGCACCAGTTTTCCCAAGTTGGGTTTTTCCGGGGATATTTGTCCAAAAATAACAGTGTCATTTTATTATGTGTGCTAGTATTTTCTCAGCTCCAACGCTATTTATTTTTTGTAGTTTTATTTGTGAAGGTTACAATGTGTTTATTTCGGTGTTGTCGTAGCAATAAATTGAAAAAATAATTTATCAATTAGAAAAAATAATACTAGTTATTGCAATAGGATTCCAGTTGTGGAATTTTCACAGTGACATGTCCATTTGAGACTCATGGCAATCCAATAGAGTATGTCCCAAGAGAAACTTTTTCTGCCAGTACAAATCTATTGTTTGCATATATTGATTAAATCTTCCTCGGGTATGTCCCATATCAGGGATCCCTTATGTCCACTTCACCAGAACTTCATAATCTGAGAGGAAAGTTATATGGGAAGAAGCTTCCACTTCAAACCGAGGTAATTCTTCTTGCACTTGCATCGAGATCTACTTCCTATATTTGGTTGTGAAACCTACTACTCTGTGATGTAGGCAAGTATTTCCTCTATGGGCGCACTCCTCATAATAAGAAACCCCTCACCTCACTCATGCTCTCTGTGTAGGCATGGCGAGGACAACACTTGGGACTTGGGTTGCAATATACAAAATGTGTTGGATAGAAAGAACCTCTCCCCCTGGATCCACCTCACCTTTAAATGGCCAAAAGCTGCTCAATAAGTGGCTTGAAATTCCGCCAACGAGGCACCCTTTACCATGAGGTAGACACCCACTGATGCAACTTCATGACTCTGCCCCCTGCCAATTCCATGAATCCAAGCAACAAAAAAATCACAAAGCTACTAGCTAAATTATGTAGGCACCAGACCAAGGACTTGAGATAAAAGACAAGCACCACCAAGCCCACATAGAGGCTTCAGAGCTAGTGGTCCAACTAAAAACTAGGAAGTCCCACATTTGCACATAATACCATATAGCCAGTAAGCTCACAAACCATAACCATCAAGCTTGAGTCTCGGTTAAATTATTGGCACCAACACCTAAGAACAAAAACACCCCAAGAAACGTCAAGACATAAATAACAATAACCATACCCAGTGTATACCCTCCCCACCAAAGTATTAGAATGTCGAAGTCTCCTCAATCTTCATACCATTATCCATTTCCAACTCGATAGAAGATAATCATCAAAATTAAAAATACCAACTACCACCGGAATCCAAGAAAGATGGAAGGAGGTCCCCTGAATTTATTCTAGAAGGAATTAACAACAGATAAAACCAAAAAGAGGATGCCAAACACTAGAATAATTGTTACCTAGAGGAATAATAAGGAGACTTCGCCTTAATTTCTTGAGTTGAACAGTAAAAATCAATATTGATTTCAGCTTCCCCGTCTAAGAGCATGGTGATCAACATTTCCGGCATATGAAGTGGTGATTCGTAAATTCAACTTGTCTGCTGGAATTAGAATTTGTCAAAATTAAACTCCCTAGTTGATAGCACAAACAGTTCTTCCTTGGCCTCGCAGATCATGGTGTGGAGTGATACATCACTCTACAATTTTTGTTGGGTCTGCTCACCCCCCTGTCACTTATATCCTCATAGCTAACCTCATTCTAGACTATAATACAAACAATCTCCCTCCCGCTCTAAACTATAAAATACACTGATGAATTAAAATTGGCATGCAATGCGTTATTGCCACCCTCCTCGTCACATGCTTAGTGTGGCCTTCATCATAATCCTGACGTCCTTTCATCCGTCCAAATGTTGGGAGAGTTCATATCTTATGCATCATTGTTATACTTGTCGGGAGCATGTTGCCACGTTCCTCGATCTATTGGTAAAGTGGGGTGGCGGTAACCACCCTGCTTCTTTAGTCACCCCATTTGGGGAACAATTTTTCCTCGTATTATAAAAATCAAAACTATAAAATAGAATCTTGTTATTATGAATCTCATGTATACATGTATTGTATGGCTTCACTTGCAAATCTTTGTATTACTTATTCCATTTGTTCGTATTTACTACCTACTCCACTTGCATACTCTCTTGGATTTATGCATATGATCTATAGATTTTCTTTATGCTTATTGAATATGAAGACATGACACTAAGAACTAGGGATAACAAATGACTCAATGCATATCTAATTCCTTATTATCATAAATTCAAAGCCAAATAAGCAATATTCAATTTAAATATTCATTTTTGTTGACAAAAAATAAAGTTATCTATGTTTTCTTTTGTAGATATCATTCTACATCACAACGCACATGTGCACTAGTGATTAGACCTATAATTCTTGTGGCAAAGGATTATTGTAAGTTATATTTTTTTAATGGAAAACTGCATTGTCAAAGGTTATAAATAATTGATTTTCTTTTAATTGGATATTATAGTGTTATTTATAAAATAATATTATGTTTTGATTGCTTTCAAAAAGACCTATTGAAATTGCTTGAAAGATTGGACAAATTACATTTATAAAATAATATTATATTTTGATTGCTTTGAAAAAAAAAATATTGAGATTGTTTGAACGATTAAACCAATTACCTTATATTAAGGAAGCACAGTTTCATTCTATATGAAGAATGACATCCTGAAAATTAAAGAGTAAAGGGCCATATTGAATTCCCTCCATGTAATTCCTATATAGATTATAATACTCACGAACCAATTCTATGCATATTTTGTTCATACCTAAAGTCCTAATTGACAAATAGGTGAACTAGTTCTATGCATACTCATTTGAATTTACCTAAAATTCTAGTTTATAAATAAGATTTTTTTGTTTAAGGTCTACATAACTTACACAATAGGAGGTGTGATATATGGAGTATGCATGAAACTTTAAATTATTTTTTATTTTTATATAAAAAGAATAACTTATTTTGACTTGTCAATATTGTAAAGTAAAAACGAAATTAACTATTTAAATTGAAATGTAACTATTTCCTTTCAATTTAATTTCTAATCATACATTGAAATTAAATTTAAATGTTTCATTTCATTTTTTCCCAACATGAAAAAAAACTATATATATATATCTATATATATATATAATATTCATTGTTTTTGGATGATATCAACATATATAACTCAATTTGATAAAAAAATATTTCATTTCATTAACCTCAAATTAAAAATAAAATAAAAAATTGAGTTTAATAAATTAAAAAAAAATAATTATAAAATAAGAAAAATAACTATTAATAAATTTCTAAAGAATAAAAAATTGAGATTACGAAATTAAGATAAATAAATATTTAACAATTTATTTATTTTTTAAATTTTTTTAATAAGAGAGATTAAAGTGTAACTCTTTGTAAAGTGTATAATTAAGAGTTTTCTTTTTTAAGTAGGTTAATATTTTTTTGTTTGATCGACTTTTTAATTTTCAAAAGATTTTAATTTTCAAACGACAACAACTCAAGATCCAAAATTATATGGCAAGTCTTATGATCTCCATTCATGGATACTAGTTAGGAAGAGTTGTCTTCCCTTTTAATTGAGATTTTACCGCAGGAAAAAAAATTGAGTTTATAGGGTTAAGATAAATAACAATTTGAGAAATTTAAAAAGTAAAGTTTAATTGAATTAAAATAAATAATTATTTAATATTACTTAAAAGAAATTTATCGAATTAAGATAAATGAATGTTTAATCAATTTCATTTTATTTTATAAGAGATCAAACTACAATCAAGGTAGTATTTGGTTATATGTGACTTAGATTCATTTTAATTTTGGATTTACCAAGTCGAGAGGGATCAATTCTCACTCTAAAAAAGGTTTGCATATTAAGAGATTTGATCCTTCTTGGTGCTTGGTAGATCCTGGGTTAAGATGGATCTAGGTTAGTTTACTTTCCCCCTTAAATAGGATGTATTCCACATGAATACCATGGGTCAATACCACGACCCTTTTTTTGTTTTTATTTTTAGGGATATTTTTTTTGGCAGAACAACTATCATTTATATTAAAAACACTGGTTTTCATGGCCATAACCATTTACATGCCTCTATTACTTCAATTGCTTCAACATTTCAGTACAACCACAGTGAAAATTTCTTGCATCTACGGGCTTTTTGCACTACGATTTTTTATCTGAAATTGATCAATATGGATGATCAAGGATCTAGAAAAAGACTAAAAGTCAAAGTTATTGGATTCAAGTGGAAGCAATGCCATTGCGTAGAGATCGCAAAAACAACTCCAACACAACTTGAATGGGTGCATTTGGCCTCTGGATGAATGAGAAACTGCTTGTTGAAGTTTGTGATGAATCAGTGCATGTCGCATTTTACTGCTCAACACATGGCATTTACAGTGAACAGGTCAAGGTCAACTTCAGTTTGGGTGCAAATCTTCATTACATGGTCAAGGTATAAGTCTCATAGCACCAGCATATGGTTTACGAAACATATATTAAAGCATGTTATGGTATTAAATTTTAAGCCACACACCATATATTAAACATGTAATGGCGCAAATGGATATGGGTTACAAACCTAAGTTTAAAATCATGGCAATGGAAAAACCATATATGGTGGGGGTTAATGCTATAAAGTGTGAAACTATTTGCACATGACAACATCGCGGAGTTAGTAAACTTTGGGACTCATGGTAACATTTCATACTTCCGAAAACCACCGGACTTGTCACATGCGACGAATACATGGTGGCTCCATCAACCAAAGCTTTCGTAAGCAGTGCTAACAAACAAATCAAAGATGAACGAAGTTTGTGGCAACGGTTTATAACCTCAGATGAATATACGTTATGGTTGTAATGTTTTATGCCACAGGATCCACAGCTCCACTGTGACCACAAAGGGATATGGCACACATGTTCACATGACAACACCATCGGAGATGTAAATCTTTACATGACACAGGTCCACAGCTCTTTTGACCGCCATAACATATGCGATTTGTTATGTAACATTGTATTTTGTGTATCGTTTTCATTGCACCAAAATGCCATGCTATGTTTGATATGCAACTTCAATGACAATGCCACGGGGTATAACACTATGGGTTTGGGTTATAACAAATGCGATATGTAATTAATTCATTACTATGTTTGCTATATTGGGTTTAGTCACAAACGATATATATGTGTGTGCGTGCGCGCCATGAAGGGAGATAGGAGAGGTGAGCTTGGTTCCTTGAGCAAAGTTGTAACATTCTATGCAGCAGAAGGGTTTTGGAGTCTTGGAGGCGAAACTTTGCAGGCTTATTCCTGGTGCTGTAAGAGGTCTTTTTTTGAGCCGTTAGTTGCGTCGAAATTCTAAGGTCGAGCAAAACATAGGTGGACCATCCAAAGATCTTGTTGATGTAGCTTTGATGTTTTTTTTTGGGCTTTGAAGTTTTAATATAAAGGCCTCCCCGTTGAAGACCAAGGCCCGGAGATGTAGGCTTGAAGATAGACGAACTCCGTTAATAATCTCTTGCGTCGCTTTTCTTTTAATGATTTCCTATTCTATTTTGTTGCAAAATTTCTTATCGGTTCTTCATGCTTGTGCTTAATGGTGTTTTTAAATAATCATGCATAAACACTTTCCAAAAGACAATAAATCACATTTCAATTAAAGATCTTTTCTGGGGATCATTTGGTATTGGAGCGAGTTGTTGATAATTGTGATTTGAAGTGTGCATGATCACCAGGAGCAAATCAAAGCTTAGTGAAGGAGAACTTGTTGAAGGAGATCCAGAAGTTGGCTCAAGAAGAAGGACAACTCGAGAAGACGAGATGGTTGATGAAGGAAGCGGTGATCTTTCATTTGGATTTGATGCAGGCTTCATGGATGCTTTCATGACCTTGCGAGCCATGGTCGAAGAAATGTATGGAGAGTTTAAGAAAGCAAAAGGTGAAGACGCAAAACCTAAAGACGAAGAAGGGCAATTATCACAATATGGAAAAGAACATGAAAGCGATAAAAAAGACCTTATCACTTCTCTCTTGACTCCACATGAAACTTCGAAACCGATGTTGAAACTCGATGTTAACTTCGAGTGACCCATGTATAATGGAGAAATTGATGCCGAGAAGCTTGACAACTAAGTCAGGCCAATGGAGGTATATTGCAGCGTGCAATAGATCACTGAAGATGAAGTCAAAATGAGACTATCATCGCTTCGTTTAACAAACACAACATTGATCTAGTGGAAAAGTAAGTCACAGAAAGGTACTCAGCATATGGGTAAGATTTTTCCATCATGGTTTGATTTTATTACTGCACTTAGAAAGCAATTCTAGCCATTGGGATATAAGGAAAAATATTTAATAGAATGGAAAGGACTAAAAGTTAAGAAAAGTCATTTAGTGCAAGAATATACAGATGAGTTTCATAAGAAGGCGTTGATGTTAGATATTCCTTTGTATACTCAAGAAACTCTAATGAAATACATAGGAGGATTACTTGAGTATGTTCACAATATTGTATTTATGTTCAGTCCTACTAACCTGGATGAAGTGGCAATACAAGCAACTTACATTGAAGAAGGTAAGTTAGGAGTTGGGGTATCATCAGAATCGACAACTAGAATGGAGAGCAAGGGAAAAGGGAAAGCGAAGAAAGTAAACATCACCAAGAAGGAGGTTGAAAATCTCTCTTGTAAACATTGCAAGAAAGAGGGCCATGACGAGGATCATTGTTGGCAATTGCATCCTGAAATGAAACCAAAGTGGATCAGAAAAGGGAAGCAAAAGGTTGTGGCAACAGCGAAATCGATAGACCTAGGGTCAAATTCAAGCGACGAGACGCAGATCGCAACATTGGTTATCACCGGTAAACCTCATGAAGGTAATGATTCTAACAATTCCAAACGCAAGTTGTTTCATATAAGGGTTGTTATGAAACATACCAAGATCGACACATTGTTAAATAGTGGATCTCAAGCTAACCTAATTTTAGAAAAAGCGGTTAAGAAATTGGGATTGAAAACCATAAAGCATCATAAACCGAATACTTTAATTTGGATGAAAAGAAATCATAAATTACGAGTAACTGAGCAATGCATGTTACCATTTGCAATAACTTCTCAATTTAAGGATAAGGTGATGTGTGATGTGGTAAAACTAGATACATGTGGGATGATATTGGGTAGCACGTATTTATATGATAGAAAAGCGATCTTTTACAGGGAACGGAATTAATATCACTTGTTCAAAAAAGGAATTGAATATGTTGTACATTCTCATAACACAAAAGCGGAAAAATCTCTTTTTATAGTTGAACAGTTAAAACAAACAGCTTATGCCATTAAAGATGTTGTGGTACAATCTAAAGAACATAAGCAAGAGATCATTAAAGTTAATTACAAACGGATAGATAGGCTTAAGGAATCTAAAGTTGTGCATCAACAAGAGTTGTAGCATGATAAGTTAAGTTTTGTTTCAGCTATGAAAGGAAAGTAGGGTATGGTTTCAGATATGTCAATACTTTCAATGTTGTAATAGGTTTATTATTTTCTGACTTAGGTTTATTATTGTTTAGTGGTGCCTGGATATTAGCAGCAAATATGAATGTAGATGTGGGTGAAAAAAGACTAGATATATTTTGCAGTTTGTGCGTTTTGTTGACGATTGCATGGATGAGTAAAGTGTACAGGTTCAAAATAGGGTGGAAAGATACCAGCCAAGTGGGAAAATGGAACCCACATTTGTTTTATGGAATGTAAGCCTTTTGGTGGTCCAAAAGGTCTCAACGGGGAGGAAATGATCTGAAATTGATCAATGGATGATCAAGGATCTAGAAAAAGCCTAAAAGTCAAAGTTACTAGATTCAAGTGGAAGTAGCACCATTGCATAGAGCTCGCAAAAACGACTCCAACGTAACTTGAACAGGTGCATTTGACCTCCAGATGAATGAGAAATTGCTTGTTGAAGTTTGTGACGAATCAGTGCATGTCACATTTTTACTGCTCAACACATGGCATTTACAGTCAACAGGTCAAGGTCAACTTCAGTTTGGGTGCAGATCTTCATTACATGGTGAAGGTATAAGTCTCATAGCACAAACATATGGTTTATGAAACATATATTAAAACATGTTATGGTATTAAATTTTAAGCCACACACCATATATTAAACATGTAATGGCGCAAATGGATATGGGTTACAAACCTAAGTTTAAAACCATGGCAACATAGTATTACAAACCATATATGGTGGGGGTTAATGTTATAAAGTGTTAAACTATTTGCACATGACAACACCATAGAGTTGGTAAACGTTGGGAGCCATGGTAACATTTCATACTTCTGAAAACCGTCAGACTTATCACATGCGACAAATACATGGTGGCTCTGTCAACCAAAGCTTTGGTAAGCGGTGCTAACAAAAAAACCAACAGTGAACGAAGTTTGTGGCAATGGTTTATAACCTTGGATGAATATACGTTGTTGTTGTAATGTTTTATGCCATGGGATCCACCGCTCCACCGTGACCACAAAGGGATATGGCACACATGCTCACATGACAACGTCGTCGGAGATGTAAACTGTCACATGCCATGGGTCTGCAGCTCTTTTGACCGCCATAACATATGTGATTTATTATGTAACATTGTATTTTGTGTATCGTTTTCACTGCATCAAAAACACCATGCTATGTTTGATATGCAGTTTCAATGACAATACCATTGGGTATAACACTATGGGTTTGGGTTATAACAAATGCGATATGTAATTAATTCATTACTATGTTTTCTATATTGGGTTTAGTCACAAACACTATATATATATGTATTGTTATGCCATGAAGGGAGATAGGAGAGGTGAGTTTGGTTCCTTGAGCAGAATTGTAACATTGTATGCAGCATAAGAGTTTTGTAGTCTTGGAGGCAAAACTTTGTAGGCTTATCCCTAGAGTTGTAAGAGGTCTTTTTTCTGAGCCGTCAATTGTGTCGGAATTCTGAGGTCAAACAGAACACAGTTGGACCAACTAGGGATCTTGTTGATGTAACTTTGACGTACTTTTTTGGGCTTTGAAGTTTTAATATAAAAGCCTCCCCATTGAATACCACGACCCGAAGATGTAGGGTTGAAGATATCCGAACTCCATTAATAATCTCTTGTGTTGCTTTTATTTTCATGATTTTCTATTCTATTTTGCTGCAAAAATTCTTATCGGTTCTTCATGCTTGTGCTTAATGGTGTTTTTAAAGAATCATGCATTAACACTTTTTAAAAGACAATAAATCACATTTCAATTAAAGATCTTTTTAGGATCAATTTTGCGCTAACATCATCCATAAACTTTACAAACTTGACCAAAAAATTGTTCAAATTTACAATACATAATTCATATTTAATTAAGGTACCCCAAAGGAGATTTCTTTTGAATTGTTACCTGATGCTACCTGTTTGCCACAAACTTGTCCATCACCCAGTGAAGCTTTTTCAACGCCAACCTTCTAAAGGTTCATCGTTTTGATTATCATGAGCTTCGAATTAAGAGACCTCCTAGTTTTTCTCATTAATTTCATTTGCATTCACAGGATTGGAGCCCTGGACCTTATTCCATCCTAGAATTCGATCATTCCTTACTCTAACAGTGAGCCTAGCTTGGCAAGTTTATCTGCCTCATTATTTAAATTTATAAGGATATGACGAAAGGTAATTTCTTCAAATTTTAAGCTCTACAGGGCTATCCTATGGACAATTGAAGGGAGACTAGAGAGGCTACCTAATATCACCTCGAAGATATACCTTATAATGACCAGAGTCTTTGAGGACTTTTAATTTCTTTATTCCTTTGCTTATGGCAATGTCCAATCCTTTCCAAAGTTCCCAAAATTCAGCTCGGTTGTCTGTTGTTGTTCCTAAACCCCATGCAAAGTTGTAAACTGCTTGTTCTTCGGGGCTGAAAATAACCCCTCCCGCTCATGTCGCCCCTGGGTTTACTTATGAGGCTCCATCAAAGTGCAAGAGAGCTAACAATTGACTATTTTTCCAAACTTGAAATCCTTCAACCCCCATTCTAATACGAGTGGAGGAGTATTCTCTAGGTCGAGCAGTGAAGCTGAAAACATGATCTGATAGGACCAAGATTTCAATCCAACTCTTTTCCTCTGAAAATAAATCTTGTTCATCCGAAGCATTTATGCCCCTAGCAAAAATAGATTTGAAGAGAAGACATTGTGCCTTAATGGTTGCTCTGAGGAAGTAAGGTGCCACTTCTTTGAATATGGATCGATTTCTTTCAAGCCATATCATCCAACATTGGATTTTTGGAAATGAGACCCATACCCACCGACTCAAGGATGATTTAATTTTCTCTCTTGGAATATTACACTTCCATGCTTCAAACATTTATGACCATCTACCTGGAATAGAATTAACATAATATACATTCTCAAAGGTTGATTACCAAACAACAATAGAAAAGGAACAACTTTGAAATAAATGAGGGATTGTTTCTTCTTCATACTTACATAGTGTGCATCGAGAGAGGCCCTGTATCTTTCCATGGATCAATACCTAACAAAAGGTATTAACCTTAGGAAGAGCATCCTCATTCCAAATATTTTTCCAAATTTTCAACGAGCTTGGATGTGGAAGCCTTTTCAACAACAGTTTATATCCTTCTTTAACAAAGTATAGCAGAGATATGCTTGGATTCCATGAGTACGAGTTCAAGGAATCTAGAGAAATATGAGCTAACCCTTTCAAGAGAGAGAGCAGAGAATCCCAAAGGGAGTTCATGTGTGTTGGAAGGCCTAGGCAGGCCCAACCTATCCACACACCCGAATCATCCCAAGACGATATACCTTTCAGTCTTTCATTGCCTTTGCTTCTCATCTAATCTACTAAGATACTTGCTCCACTTTGTTCCAAGCTTAATATAGCCGAGGCAATATTGTCCTTCTAAAGACTAATTATGTCATGTTTCCTGCATGCCATCCCAAATTACCTATTATGATGGGAGTTGTTGCCCTACAATTCCTTTCCTTCCCAGTTAGCATTTTTGGCTTTTAACAATCTAGTTATGTGAAAATATTTCTTTAAAAAAGCTACTTTCCACCAGTCTTTGGAGTCTGATATCAACTTCCATACAATTTTTCGCCTAGAGCTAGGTTCATATACATCGTATCTTTTATACCTAGTCCTCCAAACTCTTTTGGAAGGCGAATGTTATTCCAGTTTAACAAATGAGTCTTTTGATCATTTCTTTTACCACCTTGCCAAAGAAAATTTTGGAGTATTACTCTAATTTGTGAAAAAATTCCTTTTTGGGCAAGAAGGGCCAAACAAAGCCAAATTGGAAGAACAGATAAGACAAATTTAATGAGAATGGATTTTCCAGCAAGATTTAAACACATTGCTCCCCAACCTTGAATCTTCTTTTTGAGTTTCTGAATAATTTCCTCCAATCCTCCCTGAAGGATGTCCCAAGGGAAATTGCATTCTCGGGTATTTGAAGGACTTCTAGTCTACATGGACCGAGAAGTCAAGGGAAGAAGCAAACTCTTGCAGAGTTGAATCTGGACAATTCCACCCATAGAGTTGACTTTTTCTTTCATTTACCAAGCCCCCTGAGAGGCAAAGGTAAAAATCTAAGACTGATTTAAACCTATTGGCAATGATTTTGGAGGTCCCTCCCAGGAGAATTGTATCATCTGCAAACTAGGAGTGGTTTATTGATCCAGAAAGTTTTTGTGAATACTCTTAAACAAAAATCTCTATGTAAGACCTTTTACTACCACTTATATTTGCATGTGAAACATGAGAAATGCATCCTCTAAACAATACTTCAGCAACCCATCAACATAAACGAAAGCAAATAACCATAGAGCAATCACAACACAAGACGGGATAACTAAGTTCGTCTAGTGTGGACTACGTCTCCTGGCCTTGGGTTAACAGTGGGGAGGTTGCTTCAGTAGTCTCTGCAAAAGATGATGAGTACATGATAAAAATATTTGTCAATACAAGGATGAAACTCTTATCTCGAGTGTCATGTCTCTCTAAAGAGACGTTCTCCTACAAAGAACTCTCACTCACAAGACGCTCTCCTTCAGCATAACAAATAAATGATATCTCACAAAAGTGGCATAAAATGGTCCTTCTGAATTCGTTGATCACATTCAAAACATACTCATCATCGTCATGATCATCTTGAAATTCTGAGACCAATGGTTGTAAACACCACTACTTAATGGCAAAGTGTCACACGGCCCTCTTTCAGCTCAACGTCATCTTGGTTTTCGTGCAAAGGCTAAAGAGATGAATCTCCTGCAAATATTCATATCTCGTTGTCCTATTGCAGCATACAGAGATCACTAGAACCTACAACATACATCCATCCTTTCGCCAAAACAAAAACAAGCAAAGTCATCAAAATACATCATTATACCTCCCAATCTGATGATGGTCTGAAAATCAGCTGCTCAAATGGAAAAATGGAAAGTGCCATCTTGATCCTTGCAAAAAATCATGAAATTTGTGTATAAAGTTGACCCTATTCTAAAACTGACAAATCTGGGCCTCTAGGGAATCTAAAAGATTCCTTCCAGATTCAAGCGTCAAGGTTCCATTGTTCAATGTTTTGCCTCTGGAAAATTGGCTGCTTAGATCAGAAAATCATTTGCACCATCAGATTCCTAACGAAATTTTGAGCAATCTGAGTACAAATTTGACATATTTCTGACACTGTCAAAATTCAACCCTTAGGGAATCTAAAATATTCCTCACATATTCCATGTGATAGGGTTCCACCGGTCATAGTTCCACCTTTGGTTCATGGTTCCATGGGCATTGGGTTCAAGGTCATTGTTGCACTCAGGCTCTGTTGGCTCACTTAGCAATTGAATACAATTTTTATATAAGAGTGGTAACATTGTTTACAAAGCCCACGTAGTTGGTTGGGCGGTTACGGCTTGAATGATAAGGTCACATGATGTCGGGGAGGTCAATGGTTCCAACCCCCTACCCAACCATACATAGGTTTTTGGTTCTAAAATGTTGGCACCAATTTTGATTTGTTTGGCATTGGTTTGTTTCGAAATGGAATATGGTTTACTATGGGGCCGCCCATTGGGCGAGCCGACCAACCATCTAACGCGGGTTTGATCCCTATCGGCCCCCAATATGTTTAGCTATCATTAGATATGGTCAAGTCATGGGTAGGGTCCGCAACTAGTTAAAATATTTTAATATAATTTGAATGGTGAGGTGGCAAGGTTGGTGGCCGGCCACCCTTTTTTTATAATTTTGTTTTAAAACAAAACGAAAAAACCATCCTGCCAGATTTGTTGGGGTTATCAGCAAAATTAAAAATTTTGACATTTTTGGCCATCGTGTAGTGCTAAATTGTTGCTCAGTTAGTGGTTGCCAAATTTAGCAGTTTCTCTAGATTTAGCCGCACTGCCAAATTTAGTCATGCTCCAAATTTAGTTGGAGCCAAATGTCCTACTCCTTTTGACTTGAACTTTTACTACTAATAACTTGCACATATGAAGTCAAATTTGAGTGTCATCTACATTTTTAGAATTAGGATGACAAGCTCTTCGTTATAGTCCTAGTTTTGATGAAATTCAAAGACTGCGATTTTTTAGCCTCTCCAGAGCCACCTAGATCATTCCTCCCCATTGAGGATCTTTTGGTCCCCCAAAATCATAAACATGATTGCAATCTCGATTTGCATAACAAATGCCTTGACATACCACCTTTCCCTTTCCTTCACCTTTGTACTTTGGAACTCAGAATGATGAAACCGACACATATCATATGCAAACATCTAGCTACTAATACATGTTCAATTATAAGACCAAACATGACCCAAACAAACCCCATACTTGAGAAGAGTTTATAACACATGAACAAGTTAACATCAGAAACTAACACCCATGCCATCCATCCTAATGGCCAAAATATCATTATGTTGCCACCACAAGTGATGTGATACATTCATCACATTTACAAACAACCACAACATGTGATTTACAAAATGTGGCCATGTTCAACTACTTATAAATCCCCATTTCTTACCCAACCAGGTTAATGGGTCTTTTTCCTATAGTTGCTTCTCTTGTTGAACAACTTCATTGACTGGTTCCTCCAAAGGTTCTTTCTAGTCCTCCTTTCGTCATTGTTCTAGATGGAGCTTTTAACATGTGGCTCTCTGATGCCCATCCTTGTTGTAATGGTTGCAAAAATTCTTCTTCCTCCAGACTTTCCTGACCTTCTTCCTACCCTGATGTGGAGAAGGGTCTTCATGTCTTGTCCTCTTTCTCGTTGCCATTCTTTTCCAACACTTGGCAACAACATGGTTATACAAGCCACAAAAAGTACATGTTTTTTTATGCCAGAAGTTTTGCCCATCATTATCAATTTGCATGTAAGGAAAAGGAACATTAGAATAATGAGACCTTTTATACCTTGCTTGGTTGTCTCTGATACAATCTTGGCAAGAAGAATATGCCTTAGCTCTTCTTTTGCAATGTTCACTATCACGGGAAGATTGTGATGTGCTCTCAACATCCTCTTTCCTTGATGGTTTTGGCAATGGCTTGGATTCTTTGTTTGAGGAATCCATTACTTCTGTTGCCTTCAAACATTCTCCTTCAATATACCCCAATCCTGCAAATTGAGCCCTTCGTACAACCTCCAATGGCTAAGTAATTCCTTGGCAATTTACACCAATTCTCCTCCTTTGTACCCCATCTTGGTGAGGAGTCTCGTTCCGGTTCTTGACATAGGTATCTAAATGCTTCTAATAGAAATAAAATCATGAGAAGAAGAAGTTTCGTTTACCTTTGATCTTGTTGGTGATGTTTGATCATCTTCTTTGGCCAACTCTCCTTTTGTAGTGGAACATTATCCCATTTGTTCCTCCACAACTTGCTCTAACATGAGCCTCAATTTCCGCTTCTCTTCCTCTACATCTTGTAGAAGCCTTCGAAGCTCTGCATTCTCTGCTTGAATGCAATGGTTAATCTCTTCCAACTCTTAAAGTCTTGCTCGCTTTAATCCCTTGCCCATGATGACATTCACTATCCCTGGCAAAATGGCCAGACTGTTCTGATACCCTTTGACTTGAATTTTTTTTTGTGAATACTTTTAAACAAAAATCCTCTTTATGCGAGACCTTGTCTAAAAGAATATATTATATATTTTGGTTTTGTGTTTCAAAATATTTAAATTTTTAGTGGAATTTTGAAATTACATAACTTGAATTAATGTAATTTTTATTTTTATTTTAAATTTTAAATTGTTATGATTAAATTATGAATTTTTATTTTATTATATTCTAAATTATTGCAACTATTTAAAACAATTACAATAATATTTAAATATAATGATAACATCTTCTTAAATAATCATTATTTGAAAAAGGAGGTGTCTTTAGTGCAACTTTTTGGATTTTCCAGTGCGGAATCAGGAGAAAAAAATTGAGGTAAAACCTTGATTTGTGTTATTTAAACTTGTTTTTTTTACTCTATATATGGATTCAACACTTTGAAAAACCCCTAGGTCATTTCGATTGTACAAGGGTTACCCATCAAACTTGTGATTTCAATAAATTCCTGCTGAATTTTAGAGAAGTTAGACCAAAAAACATTCCAAAAAATCTCACTAAAGACAACTTTTTTGAAAAATAATTTTATATAGATTTATTTGAAAAATAATTTTAAATAAATTTAATTTATTTTAATGCTAACTAAAAAATAATTTCATTATTAATACAAAATATTTATTTCTTAACCAAATTAAAATATGAATATGATCATTTATAAATAACATATTTTATACATTCCTTGAAGTTTTTTATTTTAATTTATCATATACAAAGATACTAAATTACATTATATAATTTTTAATTTTTAATTTTGAAATTAATAAATTTTATGTTATTATTAACTTTTTAAGTTGTAAATGTTATTTTTCTTTTCAATTTATATTACATTTCTCTAATTTTTAACATTACTTTGCAATGTTTTTATATTACTTAAATATTTTATTATTTAAAATTTAAAATAAATTCAATAAATTTGTATTTTAAAACTTTATATGGTTCACTTTAATAATATCTTTTCATCCATTTGGAAAAAGACCAATTTAATAACAAATATTTTTATTCTCCATAATATTAACATTAATAGTATGAAACTTAATCTTAACAACTATCTTCACTCAACTACACAATTAAAATTTTGAGCATTACTTAAACGTGTGAGAGTTTTAATCCCTTATCTATTTAACGATGCTATGTTTTTCAAAACATATATTCATGTTGTTGCCGACGCTTTCGAAGCGTCCCATGGGTTTTTTAGGGTGTTGACTCCAAATATGCAGTTAAAAAACCATTTTAAATAATACAAATCAAGATTTAACCTCAATTTTTTCCACCGGATTCCGTCACTGGAATCTCCAAAAAGTCGCATTATAGACAACTCCCTTATTTTTACCTAGAAAATAAAAAATGACTACAATGTAATATATTAAAACATATATTCATGTTGAGGATGCCTTATTTTTACCTCGAAAGTAAAAAATGACTACAGTGTACTATATTTCCATAATATTATCGTAAAGCCACTCGTTACAAGTGTATACGCTACACAATTGGATTTTAATTGCGTAACCAATACACCTTTCATAAAATTGGGAGATATATATTTTTGCATTGGATTTTAACAATTGCATAACCGATATACCTTTCTTTTATATATATGTGTGTGTGTGTGTGTGTGTGTGTGTTTTGTAGAGGTAAAATTGAAATAAGAGACAGACACGAGGTGATTAATTGTCTTAAGGGAGAGTGAACTGGTAAGGACAAACAAGAGGTTGAATTTTTACAGCTAGAAGATTCATACCACATGGTCAAATTCATACTCTTTTATCATCTCAAACCAACAAAGCGTCATCTACTTTTCCACACATTATTGTAACTATATTGTCGCTGAAGGATATCATGGAAGGAACCCACAAGGGGGTGACAAAATCTCAGGGCTTTTATTGATCACAACTTAAGTTTTCAAGGCGTTTCAATGCCCTTAATTTATCAATGATGGAGGCGGGATGAAAAGCAAAGAAGGGTGCAAGAGGCAATAAGCGAGGCAACCCCAAGAAGTAGTCGATTTCCAAATCTTCGAAAGTTGGTCTTCAGTTTTCAGTGGGAAGAATAGGAAGGTATCTCAAGAAGGGCATATATGCTAAGAGGGTTGGTACAGGGGCTCTCGTTTATTTGGCAGATGGTTCGGGAATACTTGGCAGCGGAAGTCTTGGAGCTTGTAGGGAATGCTGCTAGGGACAACAAGAAGAACAAAATAAGTCCCATGCATCTACAATGGCGAATTGTGTAAACTCATGGTTGGTGTGATCATTACCAATGGTGGTGCGCTGCCTAACATCCACCAAGTGTTGTTGTTTTTTAGTTAAAAAATAAAATAACCCAAAAGGGAAAATACACAAAACACAATACATAGAACACAGATTAATGTGTGTAGACTATAAGTAGATTTTTTTTATCATTTTAGTTGGGCTACATTGGGATTCTTATATTGATAGTGGTATCCATAAATAGATAAAATCACTTATCTATTTTATAGATCATTCTTGTGTGTATATATTTTATGTATATTGTTAGAGTCTCATCTTTCTAAAGATTTCTCTCGTATTGTGGGTTGCCCTCTTAGAGGCATTTTTACCCGCTTTAAGTACTAATAAAAGACATTAAAAATGGGGTAGCAAGCTAAGTGGGCTTGATTGTGGGGAAAAACTCCACAGTTAAGCGCGCTTGAGCCAGAGGAGTTCTGGGATGGGTGACCTCCTAGGAAGTCCTGGTTACCGGGTGCAAGCCCCGGAAGTGATGATTGATGCTATGTGATTCGTTCTCCACATTTCACTAGTTTCAATCCCACTTCTTCACCCCTGTGAGCATCACCCGATGCAATGAGTGCTAAGTGAACTATTCAAAAATCATGAGAAATTAGTCAGTTACGACTACCTCTCATGGAAATGGTCATACGTTTGAATGACTTACTTAACGCAGTTGAATCCCAAAAATGATATCTAATTAAAAAAAATGTTGGAGGGAGCTTGGAATTTTTCCCATGGCATCCCCCTTCCTCATTTAGAGGAGGGATTCTTGTGGGTGACATAATCTTGCCTCTAGTTTTTCTTAGCTTTCTAGTTTTTAATTTCATATTGTGCGTGTTCAAAATCAACACATTTCACTCCACATGCAAACTTTTACTAATCTTGTATTTAAATTCCCACATGCATACGCTTCCAAATTGTAAACTTGTAAAAATCTCATCTTATGTGTAAACACTTCATACTTTGGCAAGTTTTAATTGTTTCATAATTTTTTCATGTATATGCTTCACTACTTGATCAATTTATGTTATATGTCATGAAAATTATTAGAGCACTATCATTTATTTGAAACAATTATAGTTTAAAGAAATTTATTCAATTTTACTTGCTTATTTTCCATTCAATGGTGCAAACACATATGAGTTTATTTACATTCTAGTCTCTAAAGTTTTACAAACTATTTTTCTTTGAAGCATTAATTTAATTTGGGGAATTAACACAATTTGCACTTCATCACGGCATTGTAGTATAGGTAGGCCTCAAGCCTCACTAAAACTTATCTTCAACTTAAGATGGTTGAATAGAGTTTTAGAGACCCTTTACTTCTATTGACTCGTCATTGTGAGATCCAAATATTTGAGCGAGGATGAGATCTGAGGACTAGAGTTCAATTGTAACTTTGCCTTAGTACTAATCAAATAAAATGAACCAAGAAAAACATTCCATTACATCTACTTTGGTTTAAAGTCTCACATGCAAATCTTATTTCAAGAGGCACTTTGGATGCAAGCATTGTAATTTCTTTTAATTTTCCAACAAGTTTAATTTTCTTGTACTTGGAAATTGACTCATCTTTTGGTTTAATTGCATATTGTCATGAATGGTTGATTTCACTTTCAAGTACTATTATTTTAGGTTGCAAACTTAATTGCATGTTGTCATCTTGGTCTAACATTTGAGTTTTTTTTGTATCCTTTTGAGCAAGATAGTTTCCATGCTTTGATTTGTAGACTTGTTCATCTTGAAAGCATTTATAATATCTTGTGCTAACAGTTTATTGTTTCACTTTTGAGGATTATTTTGGCTTTCCATTTGAAAGCATTTCACTTCATTTTAAGAAAAACATAATTAAATTCATTTCTTAAAGAGCAAATACTTGGAAGACACTGGTTGTTTATGTATTTCATTCTTATCTTATGATGGTTATTTCTCATAGCAATTTTTGCTTATAAATCTTAAAAAGATAATCTATTTAACTCTAATAATTCTCCTAGAAACTTGTCTCATTTTTAACTTAACTTTTCATTAGGGACCACTCCCCTTAGCTAACCTAGGAGATAGCGCAAACAGAGAGAGTCGAAATTAGTTTGACAACCCCTTTTCTGAGTTCCTTACTACCAACCACACTTTGTGGGGTTGAAGGCTTTTGTCACTAACTTGTAGGCAGCAAGGTCGACATCTTTTGGCGTTGTTGTTGGAGACAAGCTTTCTTATACTTGGGAAATCAACTAACCTTTTTGTTTTAACATTTTTGAACTTTGGATTTAGATTCTTGTTCAAGTGGCGACTCCACTCAATCCAAATTTTGCAAGAGTCACTACTATGAGAAATTCAAGTGCTTTAGATAGCCCCTCTCCTTATCCTAAAAGGGTTTTTAAAGAGAGGTTGAATAGACTTTCTCATAGTAGAGCTCTTGCTAGTCTTGGGCAAGAGGCTATTTCTGATATTCATTTGTTTTTTCAGGAATAAGTAGAGAATAGCATCATGAGTGATATTTTTTCTCCTTGTGACTTCATTAACATAAATAGTTATCCTCACAATATCCCTGACAAGGCTATTGAAAAGTTGTCTTTCTTTAAAGGTAACAATGTATTAGTGTTATATCACATGTGAAAAACTTTAATGTTTGTATCTTTAAATGGTGTAACATTGCTAACTATGAAGATGTAATGATGAAGCTTTTTGTTTTATCTTTAGAAAATGGTGCTCTTGATTGACTCATTGAACAATCTAATAACTCATATAACTCTTTACAAGCCATTCTAACTGCATTTTTAGAGAAGTTTGGAGAGAAGAAGGAAAATAGGCATTTGATCAATGCCATTAGCAGCATGAAAAAAATTGAGAATGAAACCATGGAAGAGTTTAACAATAGATTCAAAGAATTAGTAAAAAGCATGTTTTCTACTGTTAAACCTCTTGATGAATTTCTTTTATGCTCATATCTAGATGTTTTTGGGGTTGACACTACCTATGAGTTGAGGAGGAAGGAACCTACAAATCTAAGTGTAGCTCAATCTGAAGCCTTGAAGATAGAAAGGGCTAGAAAGCAATCAGGAAAATCTGAAATTCTCGGTTTCAATAGAGGGCCATCAAAATCAAATGATTCTAAAGCAAGTCCAAGAAAGAGACTACACATGGTCCTATTAAAGAATTAACTCAACTCATCAAGAACATGGAAGCAAATCACATTAAAGAAATGCAAGCCATACAAAATAAGTTGGCGGCCATGGAGATATCACAAGTGCAAAGATTCCAACCTAGGCCAAATGATAAATGGCAAAAGAATAAAGGCCCTCAACAGGAGCACAGGCCTCCAAATCCATTGGAATCCACCAACATGGTAGATCAAATTCCCCCTTTTTGTGGGCCATGTAGTGAGTTCGATGAAGAAGCCACATGCCCATATGTGAAGAGAATCTTGAAAAGTGGCATGTCAGGAGATGAACATGTAGGGACAATTAGTCAAATCAATATGTTCTCTGTGGAGGATCAGATATACACCACTGAGAGAAATCAAGAGATTGACCAATAGGCCTAATAATCTTGGGGTTTACAATATGATTGCAAATTTTGACGAGATCACTAAGATTTTTGGGGAAAAACCTACATCTACACATATTCTTGCTATGGAAAAACACAAAGGGGTGACTTATCAAAGAAGGGATATCCAAGATCGGAATAATCACATAAATATTTATCCTCCTACTTCAGAATTGAATTTTGACTAGGGCAATTGGGTGAATAATGCAAAGGTTTCTATTCCAATGACAGAACTTTTAAAAATACCATCTCAAAGGGCCAAGTTACTAAGTTCCATTGAAGTTACTCAAAGGGAAAAAAAACCTAGTGACGAACCAGAAAATGAGGAAATTATCTTGAAAATTATGAACTGTTATGTGGGGAATGAAGATCATCTACCATTTTATGTTTCTTTGATAGTGAATGATCGTCTTTTACACAATTGCAAGCTTGATTCAAGGGCTTCATCAAATGTCATGACCAAGAAAGTCATGGAGCAACTGAATCTAAGGGTATCTAGGCCCTATCACAACATATGTTCAATGAATTCTAAAAGAATTAAAGTGTGTGGGATAATTAAATATTTATAGATTTTCCTAGCTGCATACACAGATAGAATAATGACTATGGATATTGTTGTGATAGATGTTCTTATTCATGGGGAATGCTTCTATCAAGAAAATGGAACTAGATCTAGGTGGTGGCCTCCAAATGGACTTATCATATGCCACCATCCCCATGCCTGATAATACTTTTGTCAGACTTGATCGAGAGTTAGAGAAAAGATATCATGTGGAAGATCCAAAGAAACCCAACAATGAGATTATCTACAGATCATGCCGGATAGGAAGTGATGCAGGGTCGACAAATTTTCCTCCCCCCTTAATAGGACAGATTCAAAATGAAGAGATTAGGCATAGCTCCAAAAGTTGCGGTACTTCAAATCTTCCATCAGAGCATTTTCAAGACAAAGAAGTAGGATTGGCAATAAATGCATCATCATCACCATCACAACTAACCAAGAAGAAAAGAAAAAAGATATAAAAAATGAACCACCAGTTTTGACCAGGATCAAGCCTCAACACATCAATAATCGGAAAAGGAAGAGGTTTGGTATATTTGATGGCCACAAACATGTTAATATTGGGGCAAGTCATAGTCCCAAGATACTCAGAATTGAGCAAGGCACATCAAATAAAGAACCTATGGACTTGCCTGTGAGCGGGCAAATTCTCAAGATGGATTTCACTGAAGACATCTGATGCCATGAGGCATCTTTTTGTATCATATTTCTAACCTTACCCCTTGCCATTTTTGTTTAATTAGTTTTATTTCATGAATAAATTGTCATTTATGCTTTTAAAATAAATTTTCATTGCTTCATTTATGTGTTTGATTATATTTTTGAATGGATATCGTTGATATATGTCTTTTGTCGATGGATGCAAATTCTAGGTTCTTGCACATTGTTATTTTATATCTAACATGCATCTCCATATGGAGCAAAATGTTGACCACTGGAGTGACACCTGATGATTATATGAAGACTTCATGCCCAAGGATGATCTAGAAGACACTTGTACCATCAGATATAATCAGTCAACAGAGTTTTTTAACTCTACTTATATCTTCTCATCATCTTTCTTGTACCCAGATTCCACATCTTGCGAGGAATTGTAATAGATGATACTAGTAATAATGAGTTTTTTGAGTCTGTAACAGGGCTAAAATGTTGGGACTCGATCAGCAAACGAGTACACCTTTGAGTGTTTTTTTTTATCTGATTAATTACCCCTTCTTTTTCAAAGGCGAATAATTTTCTAGGTTTTTTCACTCACTTTTTACCCCAAAACCGGGGTGACAGTTTGAAAGTTGAGCCCCTAACACATCTTAGTATCTAGAGTCGATGTATATTACCATATTATATTACACACGGAAAATTTGTGAAATTTGGTTAGATCTAGGTAGTCTTTTTTTTTTAAGATTTTCCACAGGTCAAAAATTGCAAATAAAATTGTATTTAAATTGTAATAAGTGTAGTCTAGAGAAGTTGTATGAGGTATGAGTAATCAAAATTACACCTTTCACCCTCAGCTTTCTACTATGACACACTTTGAATGGTTAATAATGTGTTTTGGACCCTCAAAACCCACATTTCTTAAGTTTAGTGGAAATTGTGGCATTTAATTATGCTAGAATTAAATAAAATAGAGAGATAAATTATTTTATGTGACAGAATGACGTGGAAATGACTTGGAAATTATCCTAAGTCAAAGGGTTGAGTCAACGGACATGTGGAAGATGACTGAGCGGATTGCATCATAAATATACTATTATTTCATAAAATCAAATTTCTCATAAATAAAGCAACGGTTGCACATGTGGAAAATCGAATTTATTAGAGGAACTCATGTATTGAAAGAATATTCTACGGAATATTTAAACTGAAGATTATATGGGGTCTCATCTCACAGTTATCTCAGGTTCTTCTTCTCTTAGCACTCTACTCTTGAGGATTACGAGTTGCACATGGAGGAATCACACAGTTCCTGGGGACCTATGAAGAGCTATCTAGGGATCATCTACACATGCGGCATCACTTAGTTCGAGTTTGCATTTGTTGGCTAGAGTTATCACGGCACTTGGATTCACTCATGGATGAGTTTACTATGTCATATATGGAATTCGATTTCCCTTAATCTGCATGTATGAAATTCAATTTTGCTTTGATGTCTCTATCTTCTCCACATCGAACTTGACTTATATTTCTTTGGGATTTGCTCCAAGTTCAGTGCTCACATGCATTCTTCCTTGGGATTTGCTCCCAACTCTCTATATAATGAGGCTATATGCTTTCATATTGTATCATGTAATAAGCTATTGGGCTTGAGGGAACTTTGTCATTTTGTACTTGCATATTTTTTTAATACAATCAAGACTTTGAGGCTATCTTGCTGGTGTTCTCTTGGCGTTATGAGGTGATGTCCTTTCATGCTATCGTTATCGTGTTTAATTTCTTTCACATATTGAATTAATATTAGTTTATAATTGTCATCTTGCTCAGGTTGATGTTTGCAAGCTATCTTGCACATATCATTGATTTATAGTAGTATTCTAGGGATAAGCTTGTCAATTCATTTTAAGAGGATGTTTAGTTTATCTTATTCATTATATTGTTCTAAACTTGTGCAAACTAATACATGTTAAAGTGTGTAGGAAAGATCTTTTGTATTGTATGCAGGAATCCATCTAGAAGTGGGAGAAATCTCCATCAGCTCAACTTACTCCCAAAGTCACAGCGATCCAAGACTTGGCCATTTTTCCGCTTCATGTTTCCATTCAACAAAGAGAAAATGGGAGTTTTCTTACTCTATAGTTACTTGATCATCCATTTAAAATTCAAAATACTTCTTTGATTCTGGTTCTTTCAAAATTATATCTCCTATTTAAGAGTCGTTTTAACGCTAGGCAAGTATGGGTGTTTACTCTCATTACTTAAGCTAGTACTTTGTAAATTAAATTATAAGTTTAATTTTGGTTTCTTTTTTTTTAATTTCACGCTGACAATTGGTATTTTTTGTGTTTTGCAACCCATAGGATTGAGCAATAGGCAACAAAGAGCTTGAGGAGAAGCTTCGGAAAACTACTCACTCGTGTGTATACAGGACCCCCTCACATTATCCAAACACTGATTTATAAGGAGGCCATAAGCACTTAGTGGAGAGTTGCAAACTCAACTAGGCCATGGGCCTTTTGAGCCTTGTGAATCTATTTTGGAGAGTTTTTTCCATCTTCAAGTTTGTTGTTGTTATATTTTTCAAGAGAGAGTCTAGCTTTGTTAAAGTCTCATCTTTGTAAAGATCTCTCTCATATTGTGAGTTGCCATCTTAGAGGCATTTTTACCCGCTTTAAGCGCTAATAAAAAATAATAAAAAAATTGTTCGAGGGAGCTAGGGATTTTTCCCATGGTATCCCCCTTCCTCATTTAGAAGAGGGATTCTTGTGGGTGGCATAATCTTGCTTTTAGTTTCTTAGCTTTCTAGTTTTTTATTTCATATTGTACATGCTCAAAGTCAACACTTCACTCCACATACAAATTTTTATTAGTCTTTTATTTAAATTCTCACATGCATACGCTTCCAAATTGTAAATTTGATAAAATTTCATCTTATGTGTTAACACTTCATACTTTGACAAGTTTTAATTGTTTCATAATTTTTTCAAGTATATGTTTCACTACTTGGTCAATTTATGTTATATGTCATGAAAATTATTGAAGCATTATCATTTATTTGAAACAATTGTAACTTAAAAAAATCTATTTCATTTTACTTGCTTATTTTCTATTCAATGGTGCAAACACATTGAGTTTATTTACATTCTAGCCTCTAAAGTTTTGCAAACTATTTATGTTTGAAGCATTTGCATGAAACATTAGTTTAATTTGGGGAATTAACACAATTTTCACTTCACCTAGGCATTTTAGTAAAGGAATGCCCCAAGCCTCACTAAAACTTTCCTCCAACTTAAGTTGGCTGAATAGACTTTTAGGGATCCTCTACCTCTATTGACTCGTCATTATGAGATCCAAATATTTGGGCGAGGACGAGGTCCGAGGACTAGAGATCAATTGTAACTTTTCCTTAGCACTAATCAAATAAAATGAACCAAGAAAATCATTCCATCACATTTGCTTTGGTTTAAAGTCTCACATGTAAATCTTATTTCAAGAGAAACTTTGGATGCAAGCATTATAATCTCTTTTAATTTTGCAACAAGTTTAATTTTCTTGTACTTGGAAATTGACTCATCTTCTGGTTTAATAGCATATTGTTTTGAATGGTTGATTTCACTTTCAAGTACTATTATTTTGGGTTGCAAACTTAATTGCATGTTGTCATCTTGGTCTAACATTTGAATTATTTTTGTATCCTTTTGATCAAAATAGTTTCCATGTTTTGATTTATAGACTTATTCATTTTGAAAGCATTTATAATATCTTGTGCTAACAATTTATTGTTTCACTTTTCAAAGTAATTTTGGCTTTCCATTTGAAAGCATTTCACTTCATTTTAAGCAAAATACAATTTCATTTATTAAAGAGCAAATACTTGGAAAGCACTGGTTGTTTATGTGTTTCATGCTTATCATAATTATGATGGTTATTGCTTACAACAGTTTTTGCTTATAAATCTTAAAGAGAATATATTTAGCTCTAACAATTTTCCTAGAAACTCACATCTTTTTTAACTTAACTTTTCATTAGGGACCACCCCCCTTAGCAAACCTAGGAGATACTCAAACAGAGAGAGTCGAGATTAGTTTGACAGCCCCTTCTCTGAGTGCCCTGCCACCAACCACACCTTGTGGGGTTGAAGGATTTTCTCACTAACTTGTAGGTAGGTGTAGGTGGCAGGGTCAACACTTCCAACAATAAAAACAAAGCAATCCTACAATGGAAACAAAGATGTTAGGACGATAATTGATACAAAATATAAAATGCTATCAAAATATAATAAAAGCATATAGAGATATCTTGCAAAAGAAAAAACAATTAGTGTTTTACTTGCAAAATGAAAATGTAATAATGCTTGTCAACATAGAATACTAAACAATGACAAGTAGAATGGAAAATTGCAAATAAAACCATTAGATGTATTAACATGATATGCACTTACACTAAATTTGGATGCAATTAGTCTTAGTTATTTTTAATCTAAAATGCTTAATCTAAGTGAAAAATCCTTCTCTTGAGTTCTTACCAAGGGGTAAAAATTGAGGTAATTGTAAAAAAAGGTCGAGGGCATTGAGGTGCCATTAACGATACCTATTCCCTGAGTCTTACGAGTCAATGTGTACCTTCGTTCCTACAAGGAGACAAACCTCCTTCCTAACTACAGGGTCACATGCTTTTACCTTACTTCATACCAGATGGAAGAACTTTCCGGGAAAACATTTTTCCCTATACTTTCTATCAACCAAACTTATGCTTGGAGGTTAATTTTAGTGAGAATGCAACTATACCAAAATGTCTAATATGGTATGCAAATAAGTTTTCCAAATAAAGATTTGCAATGCATTCAATATAATAGAAACAATGCTCAAAGTGAATTGCAAAATGTAAACTCAATTGGAAAAAGAAATTAGCTTGCACATGAATTAAGTAAGATTACTAAATGTTTTGCTTCAAGAAAATGGAAATTTGCTCAAAAAAATAACTTGGATAGTTGCTCAAGATAATGCAAGATACATAAGCTTCATGAACATATAAGATTGTAAGTTACTCAAAATAATTGTTTTGACAAATGATAAACCAATAATCAACTAAAGCAATGAAACTTGAAATTTATGTGCTTGCAAAATGAGTAAATAACTCCAATAAATGAGCATGTAAACAATGAGCCTATTGTGAGGCCAACATGACGCAAATGGTTAAACTTTGCTACTTGAAATTCGATGTCTTGCATAAAATAAATTGTTTCCGAAAATCAGATTTAGAATTTGTACTTGAAAGCTAAACTTGAAATGGCAAAGCATGAAAATAAGTAACAAAAACAAATTCAGAAAATTAGCTTGTGAAAGTGATGTTGTGTTAATTTTAAGGCATGCAAAATGAAAAACTTATAAAACAAGTTCAAAATCAAACCACTCACATGTTCCTCATTTTTCCAAAAATGAGAAAATAATGTCTTGAGTGAAAACCCGAACTCTCACAAGAAAAACTAAGCTTTTATTAGATGTTACAAGATGAGAAAATTTGAAGAGGTCTCAAGTAAATCTTCAAGAGGAGTCTTTACAATTAATGGGGCTTCTCAAGCTCTAGATCTCCTTCTTGAAACTCAAATTCAGAAAATGAAGTATAATGAGAAAGCTCTCAAGATTGAAGAAGTTAAGTGTCTCTTGGTGCCCCAAGGCTTGGCTTTCAAAAGTGAATGAAATGTTGCACAAAACAAGGAGTCAATCTTCTTCAAAATCCCATGGCCTTGCCAAATAGCAACCCTCTTCTTTATTCACCGTCTCCTCAAAAATATCAACTTGGAAAATGTAGAGAGGTCCTACAAGGAAAAGTGCTAGAGTTTGTGTGATACTTCCTTGATGTTCTTGTCACCAACACTCTACCTATGGGTTGCAAGATCAATAATCCAATTATTGTAGAGAGGATATGAAAACAATTAAATAATATACAAAAAATCAAAACAAATGATGGGAGTGAACCCCATCACTTGGTTTAGTTTAAAAAAACTCTCAAATAACTAATATGAATCAATGAAGCATTATGTCAAAGATTAAAATAAAATAAAAAAAATTGTATACAAGTTATGACCAAATGAATCTCTGCAAGACACTTTTCGTAAGATAAACTGAGTGAATTCAAATAACAAATAAGAGTTTCTTTGAATGGTGCTCCAAGAGTGGATTGGTCTCCCAAAGACTTCCCCTCACGCTTGATCCAACAAAAACTCTTCAACAATACTCAACTCAAACATTAGTTCATATAGATATAGATAAGCAAACAATGAATTGAAACTTCTAGAAATTCCTTTGAAAATAAACTAGAACTTTCAGACTCTAGAGCCTCCTTTCAAATAAAACACTAATACAAGATAGTTGTTACAAAAATATATGAAAAACGAAATAATTCAAAGCATAGAACGATTATATCAATAAATCACAATGCACCATGCTCCAAAGGAACAACACGCATGAATGGACCCCCAAAGTCTTTTTATTGATATTCTTGAAAAGTGTACATGGTAGCAGCACTTTCGCAAACACAAAAGCTAATAGGCAATGATACAATATGAGAGCCCATGGCTCCATTATATAGAGAATTGGGAGCAAATCTCAATGTAGAAGTGGTTAAACAAGTGGCATCAGGTGATAATTACAAAAAGAAATTCGAATTTGTTGAATGGAGCTCCAATGCCAAGTGTAAAAATTGATTTCTGGCAAGCGGACATCATTTTTTTCTTCCTTTATGTGCCAAATTCGAATTTTAAATTGGAATGACAAGTGTAGATGGGTGGTAACCCATGTGGGGAGGACAATTTCCCACAAAAATATCCACCAAATATTCTCCCAAATCTTCCCAAATGTGCATTAACTTCACAAATTCTAAACAAGTAAGCAACTTTCTCATTTAATGCCAGAAATTCGAATTTATTTAAGCACATGTCTTTTCCTCGATTTTAGAAGTCCACATCACCTTGGGACTTCACTTTAACTCCGCCATAATTTTCCACCTCATTTCCACAACATTTATCATATATGGATATTTATTTTTCTCCATTTATTTAATTTTTTGCTTAATTAATTGCTAGATTTTCCACTAAAGTTAGAAAAAGTGGGGTTTGAGGGTTTAAAACACATTTTTAACCCCTCAAAGTGTGTCATAGTAGAAAGTTGAGGGTGAAAGGCGAAAATTTTATTACTCATACCCTATACAACTTCTCTAGACATCACTTATTACATTACAAATACAATTTTTATTGCAATTTCCACAGTGCGAAAAATCTAAAAAAGTAAAAAATGACTACCTAGACCTAACCAAATTCCACGAAATTTTTTATGTGATCCAGTATGGTAATATACATCGACTCTAGACATTAAAATATGTTAGGGGATCAATCTTCAAACTGTCACCCCGACTTTAGAGTTAAAAGTTAGTGAAAAACCTATAAAATTATCTACCTTTAAAAAAGAAGGGATAATTATCCAAATAAAAAAAAACACTCCAAAGCACACTCGTTTGTTAATCAAGTTCCAACATCCTAGGCCTGTTACAGACTCAAAACACATCATTACTAGGATCACTTATTACAATTCCCCATAGGGTATGGAATCTAGGTATAAAAAAGATGATTAGAAATAGAAGTAGAGTTTAAAAACTTCGTTGACTAGTGATATCTGATGATACAAGTGTCTTTCAGATCATCCTTGGGCATGGAGTCTTCATATAATCATCAGGTGCCACTCCAGTGGTCAACAGGGACCATGTGCTCCAAGCAATTAATCAATCCAGCTCTTACCTCCCCATCCTGCAGATCTCCTAGTCGAGCTTTATAATGATACTTTGGGTTCAAAAATTACCCAGCGGCATGTATAGGACAATGGAGTTGATTGTTCCATCTGTTATCAATGATCTCGATCTCCCATATACAACCATATTTAGCTAATTTGTCCTTGTAAGCTGCTCGTATCTTCTCCTTTGCCTGATCCATAGCCTCATAAATATAGCCCATGGCCAATTTTTCCCCATCCACCATCCTTAGCACCTTAACAATGGACTCAGTAATTTTCACTAGCTTTGCAGACTTTTTCCAAAAATAATTGTCAAACACTTTCTTTTTTGTGTCTTTTCCATCTTGTCTACGAGTCCACCAAGATTCAGTCCAACTATCAGAAGAAAACCTTTTTTGCATGTTTTTTTATTGAGCATTGAGACATTGCAACATGAAGAAGTGAGTTGCAAATCTCGTAATTGCAAGCCTAACAAGCTCTTTACCTCCAGTGTTTTTCCTCATTAGGCTTAATACCCATGAGTAGTTGTAAATGTATTTTGTAATGCATTTGGCATACCCGACAGTGTTTTTTACCCACTCCACTTTGCCTATGTCCTCAAGCATGAGGTCTATGCAATGTGCAGCACATAGAGTCCAAAATATGGTCCTATATTTGGCCTCAAGCATCTTTCTAGCAAGAACATTGTTTGAGACATTATCAGTGATGACCTACACAACATTTTGCTCCGCCATTTCTTAAATAATGTCATCCAAAAGCTCAAATAGAAGGGTTGCATCCTTCAAACTTATCAGATGCATCAACTGATCTAAAAAACATGGTTACTTGATGGCAAAAAACAAGGGAAATTAATGATAGTGTGGTTCTTTCCATCGGTCCATCCATCTTACATGATGGAACAACTTGTTTTGAACCATGAATCTCTATATTCAGCCAAATACTCATCAATAGAAGAAATCTCTTTTTGCAAAAGAGCTCCCCTCAAGTCATGCATATGAGGAAATGGGATTAGAAGAGACAATGTTGGCAGAGGACAATGTTAGCAGAGGATGAGAAATAACTCTGGATCTTTGTTCTCTTTGTTCATTTTGATTGTTGGCCAAAAGAAGGAGGAACATGGTGAAAAGAGACATTGGTGGAAGAGATAAAAGAGAAGTCTTGAATCTCATAATCATCATGCCCACTCTCCTTCATGGCTTCTAATAATTCTCTCTTCCTTGCAATGTCATCTTGGATGGCTTTATCCCTAGCCTTATTCTCCTCAAACTTTTCAAACTTGGAAAGGTATTCTGCCCTAATAGGACCTAACACTTCATTTGGTGCTTCACATGGCTTTACTTGGCTTCTTATCCCAACAAAGTGTTGTTTGCATGTCATTTTTCCATCAATCAAATCACAATGAGCCCATGCATTGTCCTTTGCTTTTAGAGCCACGTTGGCCTGAAATAATTAAAATTTGCAAAGAAATCTTCCATTTAAAAAAAATTATAGCTAAGAAAAATGGAAAACCAAAGCTAAATTTAGGAATAAAATGCACATGTCGCCTACAAAATTTGATAGTATAGAACACATAAAAAAAAAAAAAAAAAAAAATTAATACATGAACAACAGTGAAATGATGAATTTTTAAAGTGAAAATCCTTACCTAGAAATGCAAACTAATTTCCTTAGCCTCTTCTTGAAGATGCCAACTCCACTGACAACTCCAAACTATCTCCAAAATAATTCCAACTCCAAGCATCCAACATGACTACTCCAACAAAAATTCAACACTCTCCAAGCTCCAATCAAACTCACAAAAACTCCAAATGAGATGTGTGAGACAAATGATAGGGGTAAGCTCATTTTAAAGGCTTCGAGATGGTGTTTTTGGAGGAAAACAACCCTTATTTTCCCTCTAAAACACCCTAAAACCTTACTAAAGTGCATTGTGTGGGTCCTCCGTGGCCTTGGCAGCTAACCATCCGATTTAGGATGGAACCGACCAGTTTGACCAGAAATCGGCCAGTTTCGTCCTAAACCAACCGATTAGCACCATTTTTGTGGTTTCAGAACGAAGTGGGGGGGTCGAACCCGATTTTTCTGCCGATTTGACCCGACCAGCTAATAAATCGGCTGGTTTGACCAATTTCATGTTCAAGTCGACCGGTTTTTAAAACACTGGGCAGTGCTTAACAAATGTCAAAATGTTAAGTCATATCACCTAGGGGAATCCCACCAAGGCAAAGAGCACTACCACAATGCATTTTCCAACCACATCAACATCATAAGATAAGGGAAAAAACAAACAAACACTATAGTGTAGCTTGTTTGTACTTTAAATGTAATTGTACACAATATATTGTAAAATATTTTTATTGATAAGATGATAAACAAGGATGATTGAATGTTACAATGAAGGTCAGCTTATATACCTACGTAGGTGTTCTTCATGAATGGTCATGTCTTTAGAGACATGCCTTTCTATTAACTAATTGTTTTTAATTAACTATTATTATGATTATTATTTTTTTATATTATTTTTATATAAATTATATTCATAACATTGCCTTCCTCTTCAAAAAGCATTGTCCTCAAAGCTTATTGTTGACAATTTTCTTCATGTTGCGCACGTCATTTTGACATTTTTAATTCATCAATAGTACTATTGGGGTTTATCCATTTCCCCTTTGATTTTATTTTTTTTATATTTTTAGTTATTATTATTTTTTAATATTATTTTATTTTATTTATTATATTAATTAATTAATCATTATTTTTTTAAATAGCTTTATAAAAACTCATTATAAAGTTACTGTATAATTACTTTATAAAGGTGACTTTTTATTAAATTTGTTTTACTTATAGCCCATAAAAATCATATGGATGCATATAGTCATGTTTGTACAATGCTTCACTTCGTCCCTGTGCCAGTTGACTATTCGATATGGTATTGGCTTGTTGTCGGAAGGTGAAACTGCAGTGGAACAGAGAACAAATGACTTCTTTTAACATGCCCATCATTGCACTCATTGCACTCATACTAGTCGACGTTTGACATTCGCACCATAGTGTTGTTGGTGGATGATTCACCTATGTGAGCAACAATCGCATAAAACTGGAATAGAACTTCAACTATTTTTGTGGGTTTGTCCACCTTGTCCTGCAAGTCAATCTCATGCAACATATCAACACTAAATTCGAGTAATGTTTCAACGAAGTCCACAAGGCTCGATAAAACTTGTATACATGACTTTTGGCTCTTTATATGACATGTAAAGTCCTCCACAATTTTCTTAACCATTTGCAGTGTTTGTGTCCTCTGTAACTAAGTGGGAGGGCTGATTATGTTTGCCATTTTCTCCGTCGCTCAATATCACTCGTGTAGAAGGTTCTTGGCTCTTTATATGACATGTAGACTCCTCCGGAATTTCTTCACCATTTGCAACATTTATGTTATCTGTAACTAAGTGGGAAGTTTGATGACGCCTTCCATTTTCTTGACTGACCAAAGAACAGAGATCCGTTCTTTGTGCACTTTAGATATTCGCTTCCGTTCCAGTTTTCTTAATGGTGGGTGGTGTTTCTCTTATTACATTTAAATAAATGTTTATTTTAACTTATACAATATCTTTTGTTCTATGAAAATTTTAATGATCCACACCCTTCAAGCCAATCAAGTATATCACATGATGTTCATTTTGCTCATCTTGATCAATGTATTGAACAACACGAGGATGGCATCCAAAAAAATTGTAGTACAAGTTTTCAATAGGGGAGAATAATTTCTCTGTCAAAGTAGATAAAACATAACTACTCCATGCATAAAGGTCTATGTTATTTGAGGCTTCAATTGCTAATACTAAATAATAGTCAAACTAATCTTCAAAACAAGTAGAGGCCAGAAACAAAATTTACCATTTGCAAAGAAGATTATCCTCCCATCTCTAACATGTCCTGTGAGCTCTTCTAAACTCTTAAACCATGACACTTCGAGTGGTTCTAGTTACACGATAACAAGATTTAGTAGAAGGCTATACCGGTGTGATTATGGACATTGCATGCCTTCTGTCACGAAAGTATTGACGTGGATCCCATGCAAATTTTTCATGATTGCTAGCCAAGCCTCCTTGGATTGGATACAACATCACTAAAGTTGGCCGCTTCCATTGAGAGTACACTTTAAAAAAATAATATACCAATTTATAAGGAAGAGCCATGGGAAATAGTGTACATATCTTGGCAAGCAATATGGCATAGTTGATGCCTCCCAACATTCCCAAAATATTAGAATTTAATAATTTATTCCTCTTTGTTTTGTCAAAAGTTTAATACAACTGAGAGTATTTCTAAAGTTGCTAAGAGGACGTATATCTTTTCCATGTTTGGTTGGAAAAAGTGACATAAATTTGCGATGGGTTATCCATCCCCAAACGCTACGTTCACTCTCCCCATTGTTATTTTCAAAATAAGATGAAATTTTTTTCTTATTTGGATTGAGTTGCATTTCATTGTATTTTACGAAATGAGTTATGAGCTTTGAATAACTCAAATCAAAAGAAACACCATTAATTTTGATTTTTATTATAGGTACTAGAATACTGGGCAAAGATATAATTTCAGTTACATCTTCCCTTGCTGCCAACATATTGTAAAAGTGAACAAAGAAATCAATATCTCGATTTGCATACGAAGGCCCAATACATACTGCATCTATATCACTTTCAGGACAGTGTACATTTAATGCAAATGATCCAATAACATATACTTTTGCATGAGATTTACTTAAAATAATATCTTTCTGTGTATACCTTTTACCAGCTTTTACTAACTATTCCTCAACAATCTGCTTGAGAATTTGAAGTGTGTTATTCTTCCTGGCTGTGTCATTTTTGGTGTCAAAAGTCTGTTGACTCTCCAAATAATTTATCAATGAATTATTTTTTTCTCTGTCCTCTAGATTTGGAGGGGATAATGAAAATGGCGGACATAGACCACAAGAAAGGGCTGGGAACCACTCATCATTGGTAATTTGCCTCTCTTGCATGTGAGCCATGGTTGTCTTCAATATGAAGGGAAGAACGCTCCTTAATACTCGGTCTAACACGATTAGGCAATTTGGATTGTAACAATTATTAGAATTAGTAAAAGCAAAATGATTCTCACAAGGAAAGGAATTCCCTTTGGTACCAAGCACAACATCATTTCCATTGTGGGCATAAATGGCACGTAAAGAATCAACGGTGAAATTTGATTGTAAGGAAGGTGATCCGACATCACTACTCTCAGCGTTTACATTGTGGTTTTTAATGGCGGGTAAGATATTAGAGGAAAAATTGGATTCATTACATGCTGGTAGGTTGAAGAAATCAACATCGTCCTTAGATTCAGTCTCATCTATACCTTCTACATCTTTAGATGTTGTATGTTCAATAATTTCATCGTTGAAATTAAAATCAACTTTATTGTAATGTTGAATATATTTCAAAAAGATTTATTAATTTTGCAAGTATTCCTCTCATTTCCAGTAATAATTCTCGAGTAGCTTTATGGTCATAATCTTCGGAATATGTTCCCATGATTTTCTGACCTAAATTTTAATGGATGAACAGTGTAGCATTTAGTCAAGGAATGAATTACTTCGATACCACTAAAACAAACAAACACTATAGTGTAGCTTGTTTGTACTTTAAATGTAATTGTACACAAATGTATTGTAAAATATTTTTATTAATAAGATGATAAACAATAATGATTGAATGTTACAATGAGGGCCCGCTTATATACCTACGCAAGTGTCCCTTCATGAATGGTTATGTTCTTAGAGACATGCCTCTTTATTAACTAATTAATTTTGAATTAACTATTATTACAATTATTATTTATTTATATCTATATTATTTTGATATAAACTATATTCATAACAGGGAACAATACAAATGCTAACCCACCTAGTATAGCAAAACCACAACACAATGAGATAGCAAGCTATATAATCATTAAATGTACATACCAAAACATCATGAAACCAATAAGCATAATCAACCAAGGAGAAGTAACACTGCATTGTTACCGACCACCAATGGGTGACCCCTATAGGAGAAATTTTCTCCTAGATTTGTCTTTAGTCGGCAGCCCCTTGCAGCCACCTGATAGCTCGATATGCAACTATTCTCAACCACCTAAGCTAGCCATTGTGTGCCCTCGTTCATCTGTCATGATTGTATGTTTGAAGGTGGGTCATCCAACCCCGAATGTATGATTTTCATTATGTAATTGGGTGTTTATGGTTGCTTTTCTTGGGTACATTTGGGCATGGATTGGTGGGGGGATTCAGCAGAAAGAACAGGCTTTGATTATACTCTTGTTCCCTTACATCAACTTGGAGGTTAATCTTGTATCCTAGTCTTGTGGGAAACCTTGACTTTGGTTGCCTGGTCCCGCTTCTCGATACCATGTCTCACTTAGCTCCACTCATTACAAGCCCTTCTCACATTTTTCCCGTCTGGGTCCACATTTGTCCATTGGATCCACAAGGTGTTATCTTCCCCTTCCCCTCGTCCAAACCTTGGTTCAGGGTCTGAAACAATGCCTCGGAGGTTAATGCAAGCTAAAAATAAAGATAAAAGCAAAATATGGCCACATACAATAGGAAATGTACCATAAAATGCAAAAAATGGTCGGGGCAATAAAATTTAGCACGTGTGAAAAAGCCAAACATGAGCTCTATCCCCTATCATTATGACCATTACCCTAGTTCCTAGGGCCCCTATGAGTACCCCTTTCATCGTTAAGGAACCAATGATTGTTCCAACCCCTTATGGGCGATGAACTACCCCACCTTAAGGGGGTAATCACTACTACATATTACACATCATGCTTTCATTCCCTTGAGCCCCGAGCAGTAAAATGAAAAAAATCAATAAAAGGCAAAAGGCATATGAAGAAGGGTGGAAAAACAAAGGCCGAGGTAACTCATATACCACGATTGCTCCCTCCTACATTCATACACCCAAGGTGTAGGCCTCCCTCATCATAGCTACCCTCGTACCATGGCATGTGGCTTGGAGCCTTCTCACTGCCCCCATTCTGTTCCATCACTATTTCACATGACACCTGCCATTTGATGGGTGTAACATGGACCTGTCATTCCCTTAGAGGTTGAAACCACCTAGTGGGGTCCTTCATCAACCTCTCTTGTCAAGGGAGGTAACACCAATACTTGTTCCAAGCCCATTTGGAAAGGCATGCCACTATAAGTGTCCATTTATGCCCTTGATCAACAAGCTTATTTACTCAATTACACTATACTGGAAGGTGAAGAGGCGCATTGGATCTTATACAAGATTGCAAATGGGTTTTCATATTGGATTTGACCTCCCTATACGGGATCCAAGCCCTCCAAAGGGTCATAATAGCACTTATAAGGTGAGCGTTGATAGTTATGGGCCTCTAGCCATGCAAAGCATTGGTTGTGACACCATGGGCTTCTTTAGCACCACCACATTGCTTGTTCGTGCCCCAGTTACACAAACATGATGATGCACTTGGACCACGTTGCCCAATCAGCTACACATTGCACCTGACACTTGGCAGCTGATCTAGGGCCTAAAGTTTGTCTTTCTCATGGAGACATGAGAAGGCATGTGTCATCTTCTAGCCCTCATTGATGGAGCATCGAATCAATCTTGAGTCATTTTTAGACCCATGAGACCCATTTCGAGCCCACATAACCCAAATTGGGGTTTGGATATGTTTTGCAACATTTGGAGGGCATTCCCCTCTTATTCATTATTTTTTAGGCCCTCACTCTCATCTTTAGCACATGAGGCCTCAACACTACCCTTCTAGGCCTCCAAGTTAGCCTAACATGGCCCTAAGAGGGCTAATTCGACTTATTTTATTAGCTATCATTTTTGGCGTGTAACCATGGTTGGGTTACTAGACAATTTAAGCATTGGAGGGGCTTCTTCTTTCATTTTTGAACTCGTATGGCATGTATAAATAAGAGAAAGCTACACTCTCTCAAATCATCACACCTGGGATTTTCAACTAGCTCATTAGAGATTTTCGTCCTGCAATTTGTGGAATGATTTGGATGGATTAAATGCATTTTGACATTTGGAAAATTTCGCTATCTCTCTTGGAGCTTCTTGTTGGCATTTTGGTGGATGGATATATTCTTCATTGTCTTGTAAGTGTTATTTGATGCTATATTTATTATCTAATGAATGTTTAATGCATGGAATATTGTTTCATGGTCTTTAATGTGCCCTAATTAATGAAATTTTGTTAGAACATTGAAGCTATTGGAAATTTTGCATGTGTTATTCCTAAATAATGAATGAATGAATGTTCCTAGAGGTTGTATTGTACTTTGCATCCTTGAAACTCCATTAATTATTGCCATCAAAGTGTAAAATTCTATTGTAGCCATGTAGCTGCGTCAATTAGGGCTAGCGACGCTGCCTCTAGGTCTCATTGAAGGGCGAGGTTGACAAATAAAGATCATTTTGACTCCAATTCTCCCAATAGCTAAGCGTCCTTAATCCTTGGTGATCACTCTCAACTTAACAAATCATCTTTCTCTCACCTCCCTTTACCTCTTTTTCTTCGTCCCATTAAGGAAATGGAGGCCCCTCTAGGGCTTGGTGCGAATTCCAATAGGAGAGTGTGTTTTGAATTCCCTCTGGATAAGACTCATTCTTAGTGTCTCCTCTAGGCATACACAAGTTTTGAACAAATTCTGGTGGTGAAATATCAATATAATTGATGCCCTAGCCATCACACCAAGTGGGAACCCTTGAAGCCACCCTTCAACTTGGGGATTCTTTGAAGGTTTATGCTTTAGTACTTGTTGAAGTATATCTTTCGCAACCTTTTCTCTTGTCTACTTTGACCTTGGATGAACTCTTATCTTGTCAAATATCTCAAACCTAGGTCTCGTGTAGACTTCCTTTCAAGGGGTTTTTCTTGGAAAGTCTTCCTAGCTTCTCCCAAAGCTCGCACTTTCATTGAACCTTTCCATTGAATGAGCCACCTTGCCTCACTTCAAACCTATCCTAGATACATCAATCACAAGTGAGGGATACTGGGACTCCTCCTGTTAGTGAAAATTTGAGAAGAGAAGGGGACATAGGTTGTGGTGACAGTGGGCCTTTGTCCCAGGGTGTTGTTGTGCCCTCTAGCTTTAGCCTATTTATAAGGCCTACTATTTTGTGCAGCAACATGCCCCAACCAAAGACCTTCATCAAATAATTTGATGCCATGAAGAGAAAGGACTTCATGAAGATGTATCAAAGACAATCCAATGCTCGAAGGTACCGACTACAAATCTCCATCAAGGTAAAGAAAGTCACAATGTGGATCCTCGTACAATATGAGGTGTAACATAGCCCTTATACACTAGGGCCCAAACATGCTCTAACTATAAAAAAATTTCCCAAATTTTTACCTAGTTATCGATGTAGCTCTAGTGTGAAGGGTATCTAAGAGTCCCCAAAAAATCAAGTGATGTGGGGATGGTCCCCAAAACATCCCCTACATTATGCATGGAAGGTGATGGGTATGGCATGAGCATTCCAATGTCCCCATGCATTTAGGAACATTTTTGACAAACCCCAAGGACCAGAATATGTTGGATCAACCAATACATGATTTATAAAGATGGGAATGGGTCTTTAGTTTTTAAATGTGGGAACATGTCCCTTGCACTATAGATCTATAATAAATACTGCAAAAATATGAAATCCAAGACTAACCATAATTGTATAACTTGATCAAGATTGTATAAACATGCCACTAAGTTTAATATCAAACCAACGAGAATGAATTACTGAGTTTCCATTGAAATTGGAAGGGAACCTTGTTGAAATATGTAACTAGGTTCGGTCTTCATAATGATATATGTAATCATGATTTTTATCTATTTGATAAATAAATTTATTGTTATTAATCTTGACGCATGGGTTTCATGTTCAAGGGAAAAATTATTTTTAGATTAAGCTTACCATTGAGAGCTTCTAGGGCTTGTCATGTATGAGTGACCCTTCTTGGGCATGTTACATATTGTAAAGAAAATTATTTGAGTCATAATAGTGTCAGAATGACCCTCCAAGACTATGTCAAGTACAAATTATCAAGTCGGCCTCCAAATAAGAAAGTTAGCCTCTCTAGAAGATGATGTCGGCCTATTAGGGTTGCCAAGGAAGCCTGTATATAGAGGCAATCGGCCTCATTCCAAAGGGCATCTATCAAGCATCGATCGCATCATAAGAAGCTCGATCTGAAGTGCAGAACATCGCGAAGAAGGGAGATGACAAGTCGAAGAAGAAGGAGTATTTTTCTGAAGTCTGTTCTTCGGTAATCTCTCACACATGCGAGCTACGGCAGAACAAAAGTCAGTCAAGGAACCAAATGAAGGATGGAAGAAGCACTAATATGCATGCTAAATTAGTGGAGAAGGAATTGTTGCCCAAGCAAATGAGAAGAGGAACTGTCTTCACCATGATTTTCCCACTTGTACAAGCTAGGGTTATTGCAAGAAGCGCTGAAAATCACAGTCAAGGTGCAAGTCCAAGTTTGTGAAAAGAAGACATATTTGAAGCAAATAAATTTGGGTTGACTTTATTAGAAGTCAAGAAGAACTGTACCTTGGTCTTGGAGGGTTCATCCGGTCAAGGGTCTAGGTCTTGGAATTCGTCAATTGAAGATTCTATAAGAAGAAGAATTATGTGGGTTTTCCTCTCAAGATTGGAGAGGTTTTGGCCCTGGCTAATTGCCTGCATCTTATGTCCTCTGTCTCATTGTTCTTTATGTTTTCAGTAGTTGTTTAATGAAGAGAACACATCATAATAATTAAGAAAAAAATAAGTGAATGATGTAAAATAAATCACAAATAGTTTGTTAGGTGATCCAAAATAAAAATTCATAGTTCACAAAGTTATGATAGAATATTTATTTATTTAGAATATTTAATTAAATATTGGAGACACTTAGAAATACAATATTGTTGTAAAAGATATGACATCTAGAATAATGTCGTATCTTAGGCTCCAATTTAGGAATAGAGTTAGTAGATTGGTTAGAATTGCATTTATTGTAAATGGACACTTGTTAATTTAATAAGTAGTCCATAACTAGAATAGGTTAGGAAATTAAGCTTATATATAGTTCATTCACCTGATTGCAAAAGTGTTGGAGTGTGTGTGTAAACTCTTGCAAAATTATTATGTTATTTTTTCTAATTAGTAAAATTGTGCCTCTGAGGACACTTCCACCATTATTGTGGTATCGGAGCTTCAATAATGCAGCTGATGTGAGGAGATTCCAGCTCTACAAGTTCTTAGAAAACTCCATTGAATTGATCAACAAATGATTGGTATGAAAATTGTCCAGTTTTTGTTCAAAAGGAAAAGAAATTATATTATTTTATTGATTTTAGATTTTTAAATCTGAAAATCAATTTTTTATTATTATCAAAATTTGCTGTGTCTTGAATTTATGTTATTTGCTCCGCTTCAACACGCTACTTGCTGATACGAAAAAAATAATCTTCTCACTGCGGCCTCAATGGCCTGGAAAGCCTGCAACACATGAATGGTCATTGAAGGCACGCAAGGGAATTCAGTGGCACCACATGTAGTCTCCATCGTTGTTGAAGAGGATCTGTGGGAATGGAATAGACTCATAACTACTTCTTGAAGACATGGCCCGCCCTTCGGATCGACTTCCACCCGGACAACTCTTGGCACCAAGGGGCTCAAGTTCTTGCACGCCCTCGTCAAGTCCCTCAACGCCCTAGAGTGGGGGCAATAGGTGCCTGTCGAGCTATCCATAGCCAATTGTTGCTTTAACCGCAAGAAATCATCTGGATCCACCAATGACAACAAATAAGCGGTCTTCGCCAACAGCGTCCATGTCCTTTCCATAACCCACCTATCTTTAGCGGTGCCTTCCAAATCTCTGGAGTTCACTTTCTCCTCTATTATGTTCACCATCATCCCCGCTGAGAACAGCCAGCGCTCCAGTATCTGGTGCGCGGTGCACATCGTGTTGTCCTCTCCGTTTCCCTGTGCTAGTGTTCACTTGAGAGAATAAACGTAGCTTGAGAGAGCCAACCAGCAAGAAGTGTGGAGGACAGCGTCAGCGAGTGTAAGGAAAAATTCGAGCTTCTTAAAGTGTTTTTTTCAAGTAAGTTTAAAGTTGAATCGAAGAGTTAAAAAGCGTTTGTTGGAGAGATCAAGAATATTTTTTTTATTTTGCAAATTTTTATTGGAGAGATAAGGAATATTGTATTTTGGAGAGATATGGTGAGTTTTTGAATTTTGGGAATTTATTGTTTGTAAATTTGTGGAGTAATAAGATGTACGTCTAAATTATAATTTTTTTTGGAGTAATAAGGTGTGAGGGGTTTGTAAATTTTTATTGGAGAGATATGGTGAGTTTTTGAATTTTGGGAATTTATTGTTTGTAAATTTGTGGAGTAATAAGATGTACTTCTAAATTATAATTTTTTTTGGAATAATAAGGTGTGAGGGGTTTGTAAATTTTTATTGGAGAGATAAGGAATATTATATTTTGGAGAGATATGGTGAGTTTTTGAATTTTGGGAATTTATTGTTTGTAAATTTGTGGAGTAATAAGATGTACTTCTAAATTATAACTTTTTTTGGAGTAATAAGGTGTGAAGGGTTTGTAAATTTTTATTGGAGAGATAAGAAATATTGTATTTTGGAGAGATATGGTGAGTTTTTGAATTTTGGGAATTTATTGTTTGTAAATTTGTGGAGTAATAAGATGTACTTCTAAATTATAATTTTTTTGGAGTAATAAGGAGATTTTATCTGTAATTTTTTCTTTGGAAAGGTAAGTGCGACATTGTAACTCAAAGTAATTTTTTACTTTGAGGGGGGGTTAGAGTACATTTTTAATAAAACTTTGCAAGGGATTGTAAATCCATCAAATTTTGAAAGATTTCATTGTAAAATTCTTAAGAGAAATTGACTAGAGTCAAGTGCAAAGCTCAGTTATTTTTCTCCTTCAACAATTATACGAGGGTCAAGGCCAAGCCCCGATAGATCGTTTTTGCGTGGCGTATTTCGTGTGACGTGTTGCTCATCTTTCCTGTGCTTGATTCTTTTTGGTGCAAAGCTTCAAACCTATATTGTCCAAATTAATTAATCTGTTATTTGATTCTAATAAGCTTGAAGGGATAAAATCATACAAGACATGGAAACGTCTCATTGAAAGCACTCTGATATATAATGAATTGTGGCAAGACATATGTGACGGAGACATTAACCCTAATAAACCTACAGATGTAAGTCCACTTACAAAATGGGAAGTTAAAAATGTCAAGGCACTAGCTTTTATATTGTCTTCAGTTAATGATGAGATGTATATTCATATTGAAAACGCCTCAGATGCATGGTCTGCTTTGCGTACTTTCAAAGTTCTATTTGATACACAACCTGAATCAAAAAAGGTTGATCTACAACTTAAGTTGCTTCAACAAAAACTAACTAAAGGAGGATATGTCCTTGAGTATATCTCCAGGCTTAAAAATATTAAGCAAGAAATAGTAAAACCCGGATTTCCAAACGTAGATGACAGTTTCATGACCACAATTCTAATTGCTGGATTGCCTTCTTCTTACACGCATTTTTTGGAAACTCTACACGTGACCGGAAAGTTAGATAAATTAAAGTTTGATGAGCTAAGTGAGCTGTTGGCTCAACACGACAAAACTTTTGGTAAGAAGAAACATGGGAGAGATGTATTCTTCACAGAGGCCAACACAAGTAAATCATCAACTGACAATTCTAGAGGAAAAGGACATTTCAATCAACATCCAGTAGCACATAGTGGACAAGGAAGCCAAAATAGAGTAAACTTTCAAGGAAGAGGAAACAGTCAAGGCAAAGGAAACTTTCAAGGCAGAGGAAACAGTCAAAGAAGAGGTCAAAGTCAAGGCAAAGGGAAAACTCAATGCAAAGGTCAAAGCAGAGGCAGAGGACAGTATCAAGGAAGAGGCAGAGACTTGAATCAAATTCTCTACAGAAGATGTAACAAAGTGGGTCATTTTGCAGAAGATTGTAGAACTTCCATGCATAAAATTCCAAAGTTCCATCAAAACACAGCTCAATTTGCCACTGATCAAGATAATGATGGTTCGGAATATGTCTTCACATCAAGTCAAAGATCAGAATTAGCAGCATTAGTTTCCACTTTTTTTCAAAGTGATTATGAAGATGCATGGATTTTAGATACAAGAGCAACTCAACACATGACTTTTTGACAAGACTTCTTTTGGAACTTCCAACCATGCCACCTTAGTTCAATCTTTCTTGCTAATGATACAAAGCATACTCCTTATGGAAAAGGTGTCGTTAAAGTTTATCTTTCTGACATTGGAGAAAGATTGATTTCAAATGTATGGTATGTACCCGCCTTGAAAAGGAATTTGTTGTCTTTAGTCTCGATCCGACAAGCTGGACATCAGGTGGTTTTGGAGGATGGCATAGTTAAAAATAATTCAATCAAACAGAAAATGAAAACAGTGATGACAGGATATGAAGATGGAAAATTGTTACGAATAAAAGGAACAGTTATTCCAAGGAATTCTGACTTTGCAGGGGCAGCCAACACAAACATTTCACCTATCAAATTATGGCATGTGAGATATGGACATCTAAACTTTGACAGTCTCTCTCAACTGCAAAAACAAGGAATGGTTAAGGGACTTCCTACCTTCAAGAAAGAAAATGCAAGATGTGAAGCTTGCATTTATGGAAAACAAAGTCGAGAAACTTTCCCGACAAGTTCATGGCAAGCAAACAGGCATTTGCAATTAGTACACAGTGACATTTGTGGACCCTTGCAAGCTTCTCTAGGAGGTTGCAAATATTTCTTACTCTTTATTGATGATTTCAGCAGAATGACATGGGTTTACTTCTTGAAGCATAAGTCAGAGGCATTTGAAAAGTTTAAAACTTTTCGTCAACTTGTTGAAAATGAAGTCAAAGAAAAGATTGGCACTCTTAGAACTGATAATGGAGGAGAATTCACTTCAAATGAATTTCAAAGTTATTGCAGAGACAATGGGATCAAACGACATCTTACAAATGTCTACACTCCACAGCAAAATGTAGTAGAAAGAATGAATCGCACTTTGTTAGGAATGGCAAGATCTATGTTAACTTTTAAAAAGTTAAGTCCTATTTATTGGGCAGAAGCAATCCATACAACTGTTTACTTAAGGAACAGGTCTCCCACTGCTTCTTTGGATGGAATCACACCTTATGAAGCATGGTTTGGTTTCACACCTAAAGTTAAACACCTTAGAGTTTTTGGTTCCGTGTGTTATGCCTTAGTTCCAAAAGAAAAACGAACTAAGCTTGACTCATGAAGTTTGAAATGCACAATGATTGGATATTCGGATGAGAAGAAAGGGTACAGGCTTCTGTCAAATGGGAAATTTATTGTCAGCAGAGATAATTTTTTATGAACTAAGGGTAAGAGTGTTGAAGAAATAGAACATCTTCTTCAAAAATTGGAAACCAAAGGAGATAAAAGGAAAGGAAACATTCAAAGTCAACCAAATTCACAAAATTGGTATGAACTTGATTTTCCTTCCTCTGAAGATGATTCATCCAATCCATCTACTTCACCAACATAGTCTGGGTCTTCTGGCAGTTCATCAGAATCTCCTAGTAGCAGTAGTTCTTTTGACAATGATTCTCCGCCCCCAGAATCTGCAGTTGATCAACGTACCTCTGTTTACATTAATCCTCTTTATAATGATGGTGACTTTTTAGAATCTCAAACAAGTGAACATCAATTGCCAAAATGGGTTGTTCAACTTTTGAAAGATGTAAGGCCCAATGAGAAAAATAAAATAGGAACAAGGGGGTCCACCAGGAATGAAGGAAATTTTGCCTTGATCACGAATGATGTTACTGAACCCTCCACGTACAAAGAGGCAGTAAAATATAAAGAATGGCAACAAGCTATGATTGAAGAATATAAGGCAATTCAAGACAACAACACTTGGAAACTTGTTGATTGTCCTCAAAATGTTAAACCCATCGGATGCAAATGGGTTTACAGAATTAAGTACAACCAAAATGGAGAAATCGACAAGTACAAAGCTAGACTTGTGGCTAAGGGTTTTGCGCAGTAGGAAGGCATTGATTATGAGGAGACTTTTGCTCTTACAGCAAAATGGAACACCATCTGCTTAAAACCTGCATTAGCAACACAAAAAGGATGGAAAGTGCATCAGATGGATGTAAAGAGTGCTTTCCTCAACGGAGATTTACAGGAAGATGTATAGATGACACAACCCTCAAGTTTTGTAATTGAAGGGAAAGAACATAAAGTCTATAAACTAATTAAGACTTTATATGGGTTAAAACAAACTCCACGAGCTTGGTATGCCAAAATGGATGAATACCTTCGAAAAGTTGGCTTTCAACAAAGTGAATCTGATGATACTTTGTATGTATGTCAACAGGGTCAAAATATGGTGATTCCTGTTATGTATGTAGATGATTTGATCATCACTGGAAACAATGATGATCATATTGTACAGGTGAAAAAGGAGTTACATGCAGGTTTTAAGATGATGGACTTGGGACTACTTCACTACTATCTTGGAGTTGAAGTATTCCAACGTCCACATCATATTTTCATTTCTCAAAGTAAGTATGCAACAAAAGTTCTTCAGTGCCTCGGAATGCAAGATTGCAAGCCCGTTCTTACCCCCATGGAACAAACTTGAAACTTTCAAAATTTGAAGGGGGGAAAGGTGGACAGCACTACTTATAGACAGTTGATTGGCAGCCTGATTTATCTAACAACAACTCGACCAGATCTATCTTGTGCAGTTAGTATTCTTTCACGCTTTATGCAGGAACCACGAGACAGCCACTGGAATGCAGCCAAAAGGGCTCTACGATATATCCAAGCAACAAAAGATTTTGGTCTTCTTTACAGAAAGACTAAAAACTTTGTACTTGGCGGATTTTCAAATGCCGACTTTGCTGGCAGTATTGATGATCGAGCATTAACCTCCGGTTATTTAATGAACATGGGGTCAGTTGCAGTATCTTGGAGTTGCAAGAAACACGTTGGAGTGGCCACTTCTTCAAGGGAAGCAGAATACATATTAGCATGGGAAGCAGCATGTGAAATTGTTTGGTTGCGCAGAGTTTTGCAGGATTTGGGCATTCCTCAAGCAAAAGCTACATCATTATTCATCGACAGCCAGTCAACCATAAAGCTTGCCAAGAATCCAGTTTTTCATTCCATAACAAAACATGTGGACACTAAGTATCATCACATTAGATCGCTCATTGCCAAGGATGTCATCAAGCTAGTTTATTGTCCTTCAGAAGATCAGGTCTCCGATATTTTCACAAAACCACTTGGCAGGATCAAATTTACTAAGTTCAGAGATGAACTTGGTATCTGTTGTAATGTATCTTCGGATCATAGGGGGGTTGTTGGTGATCCAAAATACAAAATTCATAGTTTACAAAGTTAGGATAGAATATTTATTTATTTAGAATATTTAGTTAAATATTGGAGACACTTAGAAATAAAATATTGTTGTAAAAGATATGACATCTAGAATAATGTCGTATCTTAGGCTACAATTTAGGAGTAGTGTTAGTAGATTGGTTAGAATTGCATTTATTGTAAATGGACACTTGTTAATTTAATAAGTAGTCCATAACTAGAATGGGTTAGGAAATTAAGCTTATATATAGTTCATTCTACTGATTGCAAGAGTGTTGGAGTGTGTGTGTAAACTCTTGCAAAATTATTATGTAATTACTTTTCTGATTAATAAAATTGTGTGTCTGAGGACACTTCTGCCATTATAGTTATCAGGCAAGAGAAATCATCTTATCTCACTGCCCTAGATTTCTCAACAAACCCCACATTCACTCTACACCTAATTTCCACAAAATTGTCGATCCCTTGCAATGGTAACAGAAAACTAGAGATTGAACTACAATGGAACATGACAAGCACAGTAGGAACATTTTGATATCCCCACTAGTGTCTGCACACATTTTGGAACATCTCAAAGGAATCCTAAGGACCCTAAAACAACAGATCAACCAGTGAATTAGTTTTAAAGGTGGTAAAAGGTCCCCATGCAACATTAGTCAGTAATAGAGACCAGAGTGTTGAAAAATGTAACTAGTGTAGTTCTTCGTAATGTCATAGAATGAGATTTCTATCATTATTATATTTATTCATTATCATTTTTTTTTGTCAAAGCATGTTCTTCATGCTTAAAAGAGTCGAAAAGGAAAATTATTTCGAGTCAAATAAATTGCACTTGAGTCAAGTCCCATTTGGACTTTTCTAAAGAACAAAAAATAAAAATATATTGAGTCAAAGTCCACCAAAACTATCAAGTCAACCCTCCTTGGGAACAAGTCGGCCTGGGCTCCAAGAGCCACCTATTTGACCTCCTAGACAGATATATATAGAGAGGACAGTTTGATCATTTTGGAAGACGTTCATTCATCATCAACATACATATCTTCAGCACCTGTTTAATGGAGAAAAGGACAAATAAGAAGGAAGGAAGAGCTTGCACATGTGGAAAGAAGTCAAAGTTCTGATCTTGTTGCAGGTCCGACATGTGGAAAGAAGTCAAAGTTCTGATCTTGTTGCAGGCCCGAAATTTCAGGGCCCAAAATTCAGAAAGACCAAAATTGACTTATGTTGACTTTTGACTTTGGAGTTGACTTGGAGTAAGGCTAGACTTGGAGTTTTGGTGGCAATTTTGGGTCTTGGTCTTGGTCTTGGATATCTCATTTTGATCTAATTCTATAAGAGAAGAATTGTTGTTGGGTTTTCCCCCTTGTGGGGTTTTGCCCTAGGTTGGAGCCTGATTTCTGATCTCTTGTCTATTGTGCACTATGATCTCTATTTTTTTGTTTTTGAATGGTAATTGCTTGATGAATAAGAAAGGAAAAATAAAAGAAGAACAATAAATAAATTCACAAGTAATTATCATGTTAAGAAATTCCCCATGCATTGGAATTTCAACATGGTATCAAAGCTAAGGAAGATCAAAGAAGCAGCATGTCTGGAGCTCAAGTACAAATCTGAATGTGTGAGATAACTTGATCAAAGTCTGTCTGAGAATGAGTTTTTAGAGGCACATAAAATGAAGTTCCTAAGGCAAGACAGTTCTGAGATATCTGAACTTCTGTAGTAGCATATCTTCTATGGCATCCAAGTTACTATGACAACATGTTTTCTGTGGATCTGAACCACTATATCTTTTGTGGAATTCGACCTTAATATGGTTACATATTCTGGGTATTTGAGTTTAATATGGCACTATTCCTATATAAATGTGAGACCTAGAAGAGAAGTCTGTGCTTCTTGAAAATCTATGACATTTAATCTTACAGTGGTAATATTTCTCCGTATCTGAAGTTCTGAATGTGACATCCAAGTATAGAAACAAAGCATCCATTCGCTTATGGAGAAAGACCATCTGTCGATTAAAAAAGAAGCCCTAATCAAGACTGGTGTGTAAGAGGACATAAAGGTATGCAAAGAAATTAAAAGACTCTATAGGTCAAAGGTTTATTGTTACAATTGCTAGAAGTCTGGTGTAATTTTGAAACCCTAAAATCTCAGAAGATTGCAAAAACCGGAGTTTTGAAAGTCAAGTTTTATCTATGGTCCATGGTTTCAAATCCTAAGGCACCAAGCTTCAGGAGGACCAGATTGTATGAACATGCCTCCTTACAATGATTGTTTTGGATCAAAGATTTCAAAATATATCCTAGTCCAACATTGCCTCAGTTAATCAAGCAAAAATGATTTTAAATCCACTGAAGTTTGAGGATATAAGAAGATGGTTCTGGGCAAATAGAATCAAGTCTAGAAGAAGATCGAAGAGCGACATAACAAGGCAAAACTCATGCTTTTCGGTCTTGTACCCATTGCAAAACAAGTTTAAATTCTACAATAAAAGAAGCCCGAAAATTCGTGTGTACATGAAAATCGATTTTCTGAGATTTATTAAGGGCAAGGCCTGACCTGTTTTTGATAATCCACATATTGATGGTCAGAACTCCTTCAAACTGTTATTTCTGTGGCATAAAACCTCTATGATCTGAAAGGTCATCTAAAAGGTTATTGAAGCTAAGTTATGATACAAGTCTGAAGTCTATGGTATGTTCCAGATAACATGATCTAAATTCTGTGTGATGTCAAGTATGATCCCAATTTTGGTTTGAAATTATGTTGATCTGAGCCACTTTGTAATGACAAACCAAGTCCTGACTCCTTAGTGAAAATTGCTCCAATGGTCCAGTGAAGAATCCCTATGGTGAAGAGCATTAACAGTGACAATTTGCAAAGTCTACATAACCGAAAACATCTGAATTCTCTCTCTGCATGGCATCTGAAAGATAAGGTATCTCCTTGAAGGCATCAATGATGACACAAACTAACACTTGTTCAAAATCTGAGCACTACATATCGGAGGCATCCAAGCAAACTCTTGTGTTTACACTTTTCCTATGCAAAGAAGTATGCTTATAAAAGAAATTGAAAGTCTGAATCTATCTGAACCTTCTGTGGGTGCATCTGAATATTCTCTTGCAAAAGACATCCAGGCCTTCTATGACTCACAGAGTCTTCTTAAAGAAAAGAGTTGATGTTGTTAAGGTGAAAGCATCATTTTACAACTATGTGGCCGCAAGCATAAAACAGTGTCTGGCATATATCCAAGACATATAACAATATAAAACACATTTCCGAGGCATTTATGTTTGTAATATGTGGTAAAGTGGCGATCACTAAGATATTTTCTATGTGAAGGAAAGAGACAAATAAGCAGTATAGCAAGGAATGTAACTAGGAATTTGAAGCTAGATGGAGCGTATCTCTGCAACACCAGAATATGAAGAAGCAATACTACCAATACTTCCTCCTATACATAGAAGGACTATCAACATCAACAAAACAGACCTATACACTGAAGTCTGCTAGATCTGAAGCACCTATATTGAAGGAAGATGACACATGTCAGCTGAAGGAAAAATCAAATCTTTGGGATCATGGTGAAGTCACATCTAGGATTTTGACATAAAGAGTAAACTACTGATCTGTTGAAAGATAGTGACAGGATCTGCATAAATACATTAGAAACCATGATCTAATTGATATGGTAGCATTCAGATTCTTTCCTTGCATATGAGGACTAGGTTTTTAAATGAAATGATCTCCATCTCATAGAAAACTTGACAATGGCTCTCTAGGGTTTTCAGTTTTGCAACTAACTCTCTAAGTATGCTTGTAGAATTTGCAATTCTTAAAAGGCAGATCTTGAAGATTTTTAGACAATCTAGGGTTTTTATACCCTAGCAAAGGTTTACTTTAGAAAACCCTAGGAACAAAAATCCTAACTAACCGTTTTCGCTGTAAAAAGGAAATCTAGCCTTTGAAAATGACAAGAATCACATCAAGCTGATACAAGGTTCCTGAAAAGGTCCAATAGTAAGAGGGAGTTGACTCTCCTCGAAGATATAAGTATGCTACACCTGCTTTCTTTAATTATTATTGTTGCTATTTTATATTTGTACTTTGCCTTTTGTTCTTTCATAGTCTTCTAATATAGGTTGCATGTCAAGACAAGATCTATATAAGCTTGATGGGCAGATGGAAGAATTGAAAGAACATGGCAAAGCATGACGATTAAGGAGGAGGAAGAAGAAGTCGATTAGATGGTAGCACAAAAGAAGAAGTTCACCTACCTTGGCGAAAAAAGAGGGAGCTATGATTGGTTTGATTTAGGAACACATTGATTGGGTTACTGCTAATATGATTTCTTGGAAAAGCGTGAAGAAAATTTTTATTGTTGTACAAAGAAAGAAGATGTGAAGGCTTGTGCAATCTGTAGCTTGGGAGGTACTCCAAGCCCTAGTGTTCAAGGGTTGGAGGTCAAAGCGCCACAAGTAGGCTTGTGGGCTTAGAACCCAAGGCTAGGGTTTCGCACCCATAGATGTTTGGGCCATAACCGTAACGAGTTTTCAACATGCGATGGATGAGGATGATAGCTCTTAGCGAGATGATTCTAACACAATGAGAATCATCTGATTCCGAGTTGTCGTTGAGGAGTTATGAATTTTTGAAGTGTTAATTTTAGGTATGTTCTTCTATGCTTAAAGCAATTTATTTCAATTTTCACAGTTAGCTCAATATCTTTTCCAGATTAGCAATCACATCAGCGTTAAAGTAAACTGCAGATAGAACATAAACATAAATCACAGAAGACAAACCAAGACAAGAGGACACAAGATGTGGCACTAGCCAGGGACAAACCCCAGTGTGGGGAAACCCTTGATCAATTCTTCTTATATGCTCTTCAATAGTTCAGCGGAGAGAGAGAGAGAGAGAGTACGTTTACAACAGAAGTCAACACATTGACTTATCTAGATAAGAGCATAGATCATCTCTAAGAAGATGACACATGAAATCAGTTGAAGACATGCTGCTTCAATTGATTCTCCAAGGTGACTCCTTCACCTATCGTTGTACTGCATTTCGTCATCATGTTGCACCTCACTGTGCTACACCGTGTTGCACCCATCATCACTATGTTGCATCTCATCATGCTTCATTAATCATGACTGTACCCATCACTGTACTGCATTATGTGCCATTGCTGCACCATGTTGCCATACTGACCTATGTGTTGGTTGCACCTTGCTTGCTTGTTGTCCCTTGCTTGCTTGTTGTCCTTAGCATGCTTGTTGTTGCATGCTAGTTGTACCAATACACGCTTGTTGCACTAATTATCATGTTGTTGTCCCAATATTAGTTTGTTGTCCCTTGCATGCTTGCTATAACATTACATGTTTGGTGTACTTCTGCTAAGTACCATACAGTTGTCCCCATGTTAGTTAGTTGTCCCTTGCATGCTGCTCTCCTTCCGAGATAGATGCTCCGGCTAAAACCCCCGATAAACACTCCGGCAGCTCCTCAACTCCAATCTGCCCCACGAAAAACCCCAACATCAGCCTCTAGGGACTGTGTCAGCCTTTTCTGCCCTCTGCGTCAGCTTTCCCAACAGTTCCGGCTTCTGACCTTTGCGTCAGCTTTCCCAGCAGTTCTGGCAGTTCCCGCAGTTCCGGCTGTTCCCGGCAGTTCCAGCTTCTGCCCTCTGCGTTAGCTTTCCCGACAATTCCAATTGTTCCCAGCAGTTCCGGCTTCTGCCCTCTACGTCAGCTTTCCTAGCTATTCCGGCTTCTGCCCTTTAGATTAGGGCAGCATTATCCCTTAGGATCTCTCCTCCTACTAAACCCAAAGACAAGTAGAGAGGAAGAGATCCTAAGTGTGTTGAAATGACTTGAAGGCCACCTCTATTTATACTAAAACGTTGAGCACGAGTGGAGTTTAATTGGTTGCTGGCCGACCTTGACGAATTGTCCCATAACAAAATAAATTCATATCTCCATGAATACTTATTGGAATCGGATGATCTTTAGATCAATCCTACACATCTCGATGAGAGAGATCCAAGAAAAATATCAGCTTCCATTAATAAGATGACCCACATGGAGTTTGGCCCTAGTTGCCAATTTTAACACTCCCTCTCAACTAGGGAGAACTCCATCCGCTGATCCATATGTCCGACTGTACTATCTCTACCATCAGTGCCTTGTACTACTCTACTCTGCTATGTTGGGCTCTGCTTTGCTCTGCTAAGCTCTGCTAAGTTCTGCTCTGCTCTGCTGAACCATGAAGAAGAAGAATTGATCGAGAATGTCTCATGCCATTCTCTATTGACCCGAAGTCAGTTTCATCTAAAGAGAGTGTGTCATATCACTCTTACTGACCTGAAGTCAATTTTATTGATCCCAAATCAATATCACAAGAGAGTGTCTCAAACCACTCATACTGATCCCAAATCAATGGAGGTCATCCTAGCATAGGGAGTATGGTAGATACAACGACGCGTCCATCAATAGTACTACTATGGTCCCTAACCCCATTTTCCTGCTCATTGATCACATGAGAGGTACTTCCCATGAGTCCCAGACTGCATGGGTAGGATGCCTTGACAGAACTAATCATCATGTCCACAAGAGAACGAATCATCCTGTCCCACAGTTGCCACGGGAGAACTAATCATCCCATCCCACAGGAGAACTAATCATCCTACTTCACAATTGCCATGGGAGAACTAATCATACCAACCCACAGGAGAACTAATCATCCTGTTCCACAGTTGCCATATGAGAACTAATCATTCTAGCCCACAGGAGAACTAATCATCTTGTTCCACAGTCGCCACGGGGTATCACATAGGAAGGTTGAACTTGTCACCCTGTACATAGTGCACCACCAGGGGGGGTGAATCGCCTTGTGGTCGTATGTCACTCCAAGAAGTACCATGTGCCCCCCTGGAGCTCCCAGAGCTCAATGTGTGCATCATACATGACCCTCATAAGAGGGTATCTGAATGACACCAAGTCATTCTCAAAAAGTCAAGAATTTGACCTTTCCCGGGTCTTTGACAAAATGTCTGCGACCTATACATCAATCTCAATGCAATGGAGCCTCCTCACTCATCGACCTACCATAAGGTAGTATCTGATGTCTATCTGCTGGAGCAATCATCGAATATGGGATTCCTCAACAATCAAATCCCCCCTGGTTGTCACAAAGGATCAAGGTGGTATTCATCATATGTACAAACAGTTCACTGAAGAGCTTCCACAACTAGGCAACTTCATACGAAATCATACTCATAGTTATGCATTCAGTCTCGACGGTGCTTATAGAAACCGACTTTTGCTTCTTGCTCATCCATGATATCGAAGCAGAACCCAAAGAGAACCAGTGCTGAGAAGTGCTCTAGTGATCCTCTACATTGCCTGCCCAGTCAGCATTTGAATAATCATGCAGCTTCATATTTTCGGAAGTGTATCTCAATCCATGAGAGATTGTGCCCCAAAGATATCTCAGAAGATTCTTGGCACCAATCCAGTGAGGCTCAACCAAATATGAGCTCACCATGCTAACTACAAAACATATGTCCAAACGGAAGTTCACCAAGAACATCAATGCAAATGAGTTTATGAAACTCAAAGGCATTTCCCAAATCTGGTCCAGTATCATCACCATATAACTTCTGAAAGTTAAGATCCTCGAGGTAGTCACGGGCTTGCAGTTTACCATTCCACATCTGAAATCCAACTCCCTCTTACTTCTGAAAGTGAGAGGGCCTGCACCTGTTTGAAATAGGTCGTCCTTAGAAGGTTCTGGTATGAGAGGTTTATCATCCACAACCTTCAAAGAATGGTTTGGATCGGCTTCACTCTCAGTGAATCTCAGCGTCATCTGACAGCTATCAATCTTCTCATTCTACACCCAAGGAGTTTTGCTTCAAGCCATAGAGGGCTTTCTTCCACCTACATACGTGAGATTCCTGATCATGAATCTCAAACCCCTCTGGTTGTTCCAAACCTATGGACCTACTACATGAGGGGAATGGTCCCCTTGTAAGATTTTTCTTCGATACATCTCAGACATGTACTTTCATGCTCTTTTTGAATTCAGGCATCCCTGTCACCATCTGACTCATAGACCTCCGACGTTATGTGTCAATGGGCATGGTCCCCAGTGGACTTCTTGCAACTTGATACGACCCTGAACTCAAAAACATCTTTGAAAATTCTATTTTCAAACACGCACCTTTCCATCGTTGAGTGCCACCCTGTAACCTTTGACTTCCATTGCCGAAATGGACACCAAGTTCTTCTTGCGATCAAGTACATAAAAGGGATTCTATAAATGAATCGAGTTACCCTCATTCAAGTGAGGGGTAACATTCCCTACACTCTTTCCGGGATAGGTGGCATCGGCTCCAAGAATAATCCCACGATTGTTTCCATCTCTACCAAGTTAGAGAGCACCCTTCTATCCGATGAAGTGCCTTGAAGCACTACAATCAATAAGCCAGATTCCCAAAGAATCTGAAGGAGAGGGCCAATACAAGATAACGCTTCTTTATCTTATCAAAAACAACATTTGATTCTTCATACCTAGGGTTCCTTGCTTTCTTTGAAGAGTCGGCCATTTCCTTGATGACTTGCATTACCTATCATTCCTTTGATCATTGAAGATGTCCCTGGAATGATTGTTATCTTCATTAAGAGATGTGTCTGCCATTCGAACACTCCTTCGCATAATGGTCGAACTTATTGCAACCAAAGCATCTGCCTTTCCTTCCACCCTTAGATCCGACTTCCCAATGAAGTGATCTTTAAGTAGGCCATCAGAAACTTCCGTTGTGCCATTATAATAATATTCTCTGTTTCAACTTCACCCTCGGTGAATTTGAAGAGGGATGAGGAATCCACTGATCCTTTTGTCCTTTCCCAACTGTCTTCGGTGATTGCTCTTTCACTCTTGCTTGGGCATTGTCTTCACCTCAGCTTTGATACCATGTTAATTTTAGGTATGTTCTATGCTTAGAGCAATTTATTTCATTTTTCACAGTTCGCTCAATATATTTTCCAGATTAGCAATCACATCAACATTAAAGTAAACTGCAAATAGAACATAAACATAAATCGCAAAAGGCAAGCCAAGACAAGAGGACACAAGATGTGGCACTAGCCAGGGACAAACCCCAATGTGGGAAAACCCTTGATCAATTCTTCTTATATGTTCTTCAATAGTTCAGCAAAGAGAGAGAGAGAGAGATAGTACGTTTACAACAGAAGTCAACACTTTGACTTATCTAGATAAGAGCATAGATCATCTCTAAGAAGATGATACATGAGATCAGTTGAAGACATGTTGCTTCAACTGATTATCCAAAGTGACTCCTTCAACTATCGTTGTGCTACATTTCGTCATCATGCTACACCTCACTGTGCTGCACCCATCATCACTATGTTGCATCTCATCATGCTTCATTAATCATGATTGTACCCATCACTGTACTACATTATGTGTCATTGCTGCACCATGTTCCCATACTAACCTATGTGTTGGTTGCACCTTGCTTGCTTATTGTCCCTTGCTTGCTTGTTGTCCCCAGCATGCTTGTTGTCCTTAGCATGCTTGTTGTTGCATGCTAGCTATACCAATACATGCTTGTTGCACTAAGTATCATGTTGTTGTCCCAATATTAGTTGCTCTCCCTTGCATGCTTGTTGTAACATTGCATGCTTAGTGTACTTGCTGCTAAGTACCATACAGCTGTCTCAACGTTAGTTAGTTGTCCCTTGCATGCTACTCTCCTTCCGAGATAGATGCTGCAGCTAAAACCCCGGATAAACACTCTGACAACTCCTCAGCTCCAATTTGCCCCATGAAAAACCCCAGCGTCAGCCTCTATGGAATGCGTCAGCCTTTTCTACCCTCTACATCAGCTTTCCCAGCAGTTACCGACAATTCCAGCTTCTGCCCTCTGCGTCAGCTTTCCCCGCAGTTTCCGACAGTTCCAGCTATTCCAGACAGTTCCGGCTTCTGCCCTTTGCGTCAGCTTTCCCAACAGTTCCCGAAAATTTTGGTTGTTCCCGGCAGTTCCGGCTTCTGCCCTATGCGTCAGCTTTCCTAGCTGTTTCGGCCATAGTTTTATTAAACGGCCGTTTCGAAATGGAAACGGCCGAGTTGGTCCGTTCCATTGCCCTCCGGAGTGACTCAGTACAAAAAACGGCTCGGTTGGCCGAGTCATGGCTGACTCGGCCAACTCGGCCGTTTCCCGTACTGACTCGGCCGAGTCACAAACAGCGGCCCGTAACCCACTAAAACAGCAATTTAACATTATTTTAATGAAATTTTAAGGGGTTTGCTGATTGGTTTGGACTTCAAGGTGATTTATGAATTAGCTAAATGTTATTTGGGGTCCATTTCCCCCTTCCAAACCCTATTTAACACACTCAAATGCTCTCTACTATTGATATGCTATTCAAATTTCATGGTAATGTTAAATTCTTAAAGTAAAAGTGACATTCTCCTTAATCTTCACTTTCATCCTTTTACTTAAATTTTTAACATTACCATGAAATGACTCGGGATGTTTGAGAGTGGTTTCGGCCTCATTGGATTTCATATGGAGAAAGTAGAATTTTAGATTTCATTCAAAATCCAGCAGACTTATCAGTTTTTCAGGATTTCATGATTGGAGGATTGCAATGTTTCCATTGAATTTTGTCATGTATTAGGGTATGGAACTCGTATTTAATCAAGAGCACCAATCCCTCTATGTACCTTGATGTTAGTGACATTGGTTGTCGAACTCCTCTGGGATTCGCTCCCAAACCAGGAGCTTCTGAAAATGTCGCTCCCGCTCCCGTTTTCGCTCCTGCTCCCAAGTAACACAAAGAAGAGAAACCGTTTGGATCAAAAACGGTTAAATGATCTAGTTTATGTCCAATACAACCTCTGGCTCAGACGAAACCATTTGCTAAACAAAAGATCTGATTCAGATCCCATTGTGTTGGAAGACATTGATCCAACATTAGATTGGGTAGTGGAGAGTCGTCTAGCAGAGTTTGATCCCGATGAGGATCTTGATTTAGATTTAGATATCGAGACATCAGTTGAACTTGAACATGTTGTTCAGTTGAATGCAGATCCCAATCCACCAGCCTCAGTCTCACAGCCAACAAGGACTCCAGTTGTAGGTGCTTCCTCTGCTCAGCCACGACAGAAGCGCAGCCGCATATCTACTCTATCTCAGTGTGCACCTGCTGCAGTTGCACAACCTACTAGTGGTACCACTTCTACAACTGCAGTTGGAGATGATGATGAGGAGGAGGAGCCATGGGGCCCCCTGTCTGACTCTGATGATGATCCAGAGATTGATCGACATGATCTTGGCTCCTCTGGCAGTAGCTACTAGCCAGTAGCTGTAGTACTAGTACTGGAGTCTGGTCACAGTTTACTTTTGTTGTAGAGGCCATTTCTAGCCTCCTTGGTTATGTGTTTTTTGTTTTGAGTCTTTGATCATGTATGGCAGTTGACTATGTATTGCCATTGGGTACCATTTTGATATAATGGATTGGTTCATGAGCCTACTTTGATCATATGTTGTCTTCCGTCTATATTATAATGCTGTGTGTTTGGAAACATGAATGAAAATCTTTAAAATTATGTTTTTTTTAAAAAAAAATAAATATTTAATGTATTTTTTACAACGACTGAGTCATTGAAATCGAACCGGCCGAGTCATTACCGTTTCGGAGTCGGAGTCGGAGTCGATCCTCGGCCGAGTCGGAGTCGGAGTCGGAGTTTTAAAACTATGGTTCCGGCAATTCCGGCTTCTACCCTCTAGATTAGGGTAGCATTATCCCTTAGGATCTCTCCTCCTACTAAAACCCAAAAACAAGTAGAGAAGAAGAGATCCCAAGTGTGTTGAAATGATTTGAAGGCCACCTCTATTTATACTAAAACGTTGAGCACAAGTGGGTTTTAATTGGTCGCTGGCCAACCTTGACGAATTGTCCCATAACACAAATAAACTCATATCTCCATGAATACTTATCGGAATCAAATGATCTTTAGATCAATCCTGCACCTCTCGATGAGAGGGATCCAGGAAAAATATCAGCTTCCATTAATAAGATGATACACATGGAGTTTGGCCCTAGTTACCAATTTTAACATGAAGATAAATGTGGGTGAAGATGTGGGCTTGTTCAAGTCGGCCTAATGTTAGTAGGTTGTTTGACAGGTTGGCAGTCCTCTTAGGGTTGTTCGTTGGAGCCCCATGAGATCCTATAAAAGGAGGCCTAATGTGAAGCTATTAGAATCATCCAAGAAGGAAACACATAGCTCTGAATTCGTATAGAAGAAGAGGCGGATAGGATGCAAGGATGAAGCACATGTCTTGGGGAGCTGAAGCCTGTTTTGGGTGCGGATTTATGTGAGAAGAAGCCATAGCTCTAGGGCACATTGCTTAGTGGCAAGGAGGTGTCAAAGAGCAGTCATATCCCCCCAAAGAAGGTGCAGATTCAAGTGCAGATCCTAGCCGCAGGAGTAGGAGCTCGTTGGAGGCTAGAAGAACTCGGTCAAGGCAGTTTTAACATGAAGATAAATGTGGGTGAAGATGTGGGCTTGTTCAAGTCGGCCTAATGTTAGTAGGTTGTTTGACAGGTTGGCAGTCCTCTTAGGGTTGTTCGTTGGAGCCCCATGAGATCCTATAAAAGGAGGCCTAATGTGAGGCTATTAGAATCATCCAAGAAGGAAACACATAGCTCTGAATTCGTATAGAAGAAGAGGCGGATAGGATGCAAGGATGAAGCACATGTCTTGGGGAGCTAAAGCTTGTTTTGGGTGCGGATTTATGTGAGAAGAAGCCATAGCTCTAGGGCACATTGCTTAGTGGCAAGGAGGTGTCAAAGAGCAGTCATATCCCCCCAAAGAAGGTGCAGATTCAAGTGCAGATCCTAGCCGCAGGAGTAGGAGCTCGTTGGAGGCTAGAAGAACTCGGTCAAGGCAGCTAGGGCACTTCTGTTGAGGGCTACAGAAGAGAGACCACCACAGCGTGGGAAAAGAGGTTGCGTGGAGCCTTTTAGGAGCCGTTTGTCGAGCTATTGCTTCAACAAGGAGGCCGAGTATCTTCAGGAGTCTATACAGGTTTGGTTGGGCAGCAGACGAGGTAAGGAGAACTGGTTTTGGGGTGGGCTGTAGATGATAGCAAAACTGTGATAGGCCGCAAGCCTAACCACTTCAGAACAAGGGCAACGTGGAGAGGTTTGGGGCAGATTTGTGCCCAGAACAGCAGCACATTTGAAGAAAAGTCTTCCTTGCTTAGGCCACAGATTATAAGGGTTGTTTGGTGAGTTTGTTAGGGTTGTTGCAGCAAACGTGATGCCCTAACCAGTCACTGTATGAAGAGCAGCGAAAGCAGACTTAGAGCAGCAGTTGGATGTGTGCTGGGTCCGTGACTTGTGGACCAGAACTTTGATAAGTTGATGGGCAGCTTGAGGAGACCTTAGGAGTTGTTTGGAGGAGCCCATGTGGACTATGGGGAAGTCTACCAAGCAACCAAGGTGACAACAGGCTCATCAAATGATAGGGAAGAGGACAGCAGCAGAAGAAATTGTAGATGGAATCTTGTGTGATGGGTTGATGGTGTCCTAGGTGAGGACATATTGTTGGAGCCCAGATTTGTCCAATAGCTCCTCTATTGCGGAGCAAAGGGTAGATTGGTGGAGTCTGTGGGCAACCATGTGTAAGGGTCTCCTAATTGTGGGGATACCCTAACTAGGAGCAGATACTACAGTGTGGACTTGGTCTCTCGTGGACTATTGGAGGGCAGCGTGAGAGTGGACCAAGTGTGAACGAGATTGGAGACTTATGGTCTGCTGGAGGACAGCATGATAGTGTCCAAGTTGGAGCCCGGTGAGCAACACCTTGATGGACAAAGGCGGTTGCAAAAGAGGCAGTGGATGAGCTCAAGGGTTGACGAACCAGAGGAATAGTTGTGGAGCCCGAGACTTGTGTGTGGAGAAGGACTTCTATAGCAGATGATGGGCAGTCCTCCTAACCCGTGTTCATTGTGGGAGATGGACATCTTGCAGTGATAGGTGGCAGCCCTTTGTGCCCTGTGTTGGTCTTCATCGAAGCAGTGCAGGAAGACCATAGTGGGCTGAAGTCCCTGAGTAGCTGAGGAGCAGCAGTGAACAGATCAAGAGTTGTTCACAAGTGGAGCTGTGAACAACTCGACAGGAGTCTCAATGTGTTGTCGCCTTGATGGACTAAGGCACAGCTAGAGAGCAAATTGGATAGTCGAGATTCAATGGCCAGATGGACTTGGAGCATTGATAGAGGCAGGAGTTGCAGATTGGGAGCCAAAAGACTGGACAGGTACAAGGTACGACTGAAGGGAGCTGAGAGAGTCGACTTCATTAGCTAGATGGTCAAAGTATCTTGTTGAGGGAAGATTGGTCATCGATGGACTGACACCAAGCCCCAGTTTGTATCTTGTACTAGTGGATGTATGAGGGCCATTATACCTAGTACGGGAGCCCTAGGGCCTAGACTGTTGTATTATATGTTGTTTAATATAACAAAGTTGGGTTATTGTAAAAAATTGTAAAAAGTTGTCTATATTTTGTGCATGTGAGATTTACCGTTCTTTATATTCAGCTGTGCAAAGTAGTATCGTTGAGATTCTTGGTTTGGTAGCGTCAAAGATTTTAAGATTCTATCCTAGACCCAAGGTCGTGGAAATTCAACGTGGTATCAAAGCATATTTGAGCTACTTTGAGGGACAGTGAATCAAAGTGTGCCAACAAAGCAACTCAGAGGGAGTTGTGGGTGTCTGGATCATGGAGCAGAAGGTTCAGCTGAAGACATGGAGATGTGGTCTCACTAGACTGCATGATGAGATGGGTTGGGAGTTTTGGTGGATCAGTGGTGAACCTAGTGCGCTTCGTGGTGGTTTGTAGATCATGGACTCCCTATGTCTTGTCGTGGATGGTTGGGACAACTCGAGGGTTTCTATGGCATGGATAAGATCATGGGTTGATCGAGATGGCTTCATGTGATGGACTACAGATTAGCAGGCTAGAGTCTTCATTAGATCGTGATGTTGCATATCCGAGATTAGTAGGATTTGCACGAGTGGTATTTGATCCAAGAGGATGAGTGTTTGCAGGACTGAGCCAGTAGAGATTGTATAGGATTAGAGGGAGTCTAGCCTCAGAGAGAGCAGCCCTATGGAGGTTTGGGATCTTCAGGTTCGGATATGATGAGGCAAAGGTACTACAAATATTGTCGGATTCATCGTACAAGGTATGTTGCAGTAATGGATGCCAGATGGGCTAGTGCCATCACCAGATGATGATGGTTACTTCCTAGTCTTAGAAGTACCTCTCTCGCTAAGAGGGAGTGTTGATTTTTGTGTAGTTCGGGAGGTACTCCAAGCCCTAGTGTTCAAGGGTTGGAGGTCAAAGCGCCACAAGTAGGCTTGTGCACTTAGAACCCAAGGCTAGGGTTTTGCACCCATAGATGTTTGGGCCAAAACTGTGATGAGTTTCGACATGTGATGGATGAGGATGATAGTTCTTGGCGAGACAATTCTAACGCAACGAGAATCATCTGATTTTGAGTTGTTGAAGGAGTTATGAATTTTTGAAGATAAATGTGGGTGAAGAGGTGGGCTTGTTTAAGTCATCCTAATGTTAGTAGGTTGTTTGACAAGTTGGCAGCCCTCTTAGGGCTATTCGTTGGAGCCCCACGAGATCCTATAAAAGGAGGCCTCATGTGAGGCTATTAGAATCATCCAAGCAGGCAACACATAGTTTGTTTTGGGTGCAGATTTCTGTGAGAAATCGCAGCTCTAGGGCACATTTGGTGGCAAGGAGGTGTCAAAGAGCAACCATATCTCCCCAAAGAAGGTGCGGATTCAAGTGCAGATCCTAGTTGCAGGAGTAGCAGCTCGTTGGAGGCTAGAAAAAATCGGTCAAGGCAACTAAGGCGCTTTTGTTGAGGACCGCAGAAGAGAGGCTATTACAGTGTGGGACAAGAGGTTGTGTGGAGCCTTTTAGGAGCTGTTTGTAGAGTTGTTGCTTCAGTAAGAAGGCCAAGCATCTTTAGGAGTCTATATAGGTTTGTTTGGGCAGCAAACAAGTTAAGGAAAATTGGTTTTGGGGTGAGTTGTAGATGACAATAGAACTGTGATAGGCCACAGGCTAACCACCTCAAAACAAGGGCAGCGTGGAGAGGTTTGGGGCAGATTTGTGCCTAAAGCAGCAATACGGTTGAAGAAAACTCTTCCTTGCCTAGGCCGCAAATTATAAGGGTTGTTTGGTGAATTTGTTAAGGCTGTTGCAGCAAACGTGATGCTCTAACTAGTCACTGTATGAACATCAACGAAAGCAGATTTGGAGTAGCAGTTGGATGTGTGTTGGGTCTGTGATTTGTGGACCATAACTTTGATCGGTTGACGGGCAGCTTGAGGAGACCTTAGGAGTTGTTTGGAGGATCCCACGTGGAATGTTGGGAAGCCTACCAAGCAGCCAAGGTGACAGCAAGCTCATCAAATGATAGCCAAGAGGACAGCAAGAGAAGGAGTTGCAAATGGACTGTTGTATGATGGGTTGATGGTGTCCTAGGTGAGGAGATATTGTTGGAGCGCACATTTGCGCAATAGCTCCTCTATTGCAGAGCAAATGGCAGATTGATGGAGTCTGTGAGCAGCCATGTGTAAGGGTCTCCTAAGTGTGGGGATGCCCTAACTAGGAACAGATACTACAGCATGCACTTGGTCTCTCGTGGATTGATGGAGGGCAGCATGAGAGTGGACCAAGTGTGAACGAGATTGGGCACTTATGGTCTGTTGGAGGACAGCGTGATAGTGTCCAAGTTGGAGCCCGGTGAGCAACACTTTGATGGACAAAGGTGGTTGCAAGAGAGGCAGTGGATGAGCTCAAGGGTTGACGAACCAGAGGAGCAGTTGTGGAGCCCATGACTTATGTGTGGAGAAGGACTTCTACAGCAGATGATGGGTAGTCCTAGCCCGTGTTCATTGTGGGAGATGGACATCTTGCAGTGATAGGTGGCAGCCCTCCATGCTCTATGTTAGTCTTCATCGGAGCAGCGCAGCAAGACCATAGTGGGTTGAAGTCCCTGAGTAGCTTGGGAGCAGCAGTGGGCAGGATCAAGAGTTGTTCACAAGTGGAGCTGTGAACGACTCGACAAGAGTCTCGATGTGTTGTCACCTTGATGGACTAAGGCACAACTAGAGAGCAGATTGGATAGCCGAGAGTCAGTGGCCATATGGACTTGGAGCACTGATAGAGGCAAGAGCTACAGATCGGGAGCCGAAGGACCGGGTAGGTGGTACGACCGAGGGGAGTTGAGAGAGTCGACTTCGTCAGCCAGATGGTCAGGGTATCTTGTTGAGGGTAGATTGGTCATCGATGGACTGACACAAAGCCCCAATTTGTATCTTGTACTAATGGATGAATGAGGGCCATTATCCCTAGTACGGGAGCCCTAGACTGTTGTATTATATGTTGTTTAATATGACGAAGTTGGGTTATTGTACAAATTTGTAAAAAGTTGTCTATATTCTATGCATGCGTGATTTACTTTTGTTTATATTTCGCTGTGTAAAGTAGTATCGTTGAGATTCTTGGTTTGGTAGCGTCAAAGATTTTAAGATTCTATCATAGACCCAAGGTCGTAGAAATTCAACATAAGAAAGGAAAAATAAAAGAAGAACAATAAATAAATTCACAAACAATTATCATGTTAAGAAATTCTCCATGCATTGGAATTTCAACACAAAGAAATCAGAAATCTGAGACCGACTATAATTGCATAAGTTGATCAAGATCACATAAGTTTGCCCCTAAGTTTAATACCAGACCAGCCAAGACAAGTTTCCTTGACCACCGAGTGTCCATTGAAATTGGAAGGGAACCTCACATTCACTATCACATAAGTTTGCCCCTAAGTTTAATACCAGACCAGCCAAGACAAGTTTCCTTGACCACCGAGTGTCCATTGAAATTGGAAGGGAACCTCACATTCACTATACACCTAATTTCGACAAATTGTTCATCCCTTGCAATAGCAACAGCAACCCAAAGACTGAATTGCAACGAAACATGAGATGGTAGGAACATTCCAATGTCCCTGATGGCATCCCTGCAGGTGTTAGAACACTTCAGACAAGTCCCAAGGACCCCGGAATGCCGGCTCAGCTGGTACATAGGTTTTAAAGGCAGGACCAGAGATATCAGAAATAAGAGACTGACCATATTTGCACAAGCTGATCAGGATTGCATAAGCTTGCCCTAAAGTTCAATTTCAAACCAGACAGAACTAATTTCCTTGACATCTGAATGTTCATTGAAATTGGAAGGGAACTTCACATTCACCCTACACCTAATTTCCCAAAATTGTTCATCCCTTTCAGTAGCAAGAGCAAACCGGAGATTGAATTGCAACGGGAAAAGACAGCTATGGCAGGAACATTTCTTTCCAGAAACTATGAAAAGAATAAAGGAAGAAAATAAGGTTTTGTGCTTAGGTAGCTATGACAAATTTCCCCAATCCTGTAACAAAAAGCAATTAGCTGAATACAAGTAATAAAGTGGTTGGTGTCCTTGCATGTTGGATCAGATCATATATGTCGTCAAAGTTTGTGGAAAATGTCAATTTAAGTGAACTAAGAAACCATACTGTAGAGATGGCAGCGAATGCCAATCTAAGATCAGTAGCAGACGTATTACACTTCTACTCAAAGGTTACCTGTTTGGGTTTACCTTTTTGTACTGTTGTTTTTTTTTGGTCCTTTAACTAATCTAGACTCTAGATTTTCAAAGATGATTTAGGTACTTCTGCACCACTATTGTAGTTTGCTGAACTTTTGACACCCATTGACCTTCTTTCTCTCTTTGGAGTTACATCTTATATCTAGGAATCTAATTTCGTAGAAAATATTCATACCTATTTTCCTCAAATGCCTTCGAACTGTTTCGAATCAAGAAGTAGACGAAGAAGAAGAACAGGAATCCTCCGAATCAGATGGCAATTTCCACCAAGGTTTTGTTTTTCTCCGAGTTTCCAAACTTTCTGTCGCATTCGAGCCTATCAAATTGTCAAGGGCCGCCTCCAACTCCTCATCGTCATCTACTTTCAATTCTTCAGCCTTGAAATCTTCATCATCATCCTTCTCTTCTTCTCTAGAAGCTTCGGATGGCTTCGGTTTGTAACTCCACTCCGCCTGCCTCAACACATCATCATCCTTCCAAAGCCCCAGAGTCGAAACAGCCTCACTCCGCGCCTGACCATTGGCTACCTCCCTCCACGAAAAATAAGCATCTGCAAACCTCTTCAAGCCCCCCGCATTATCACCCACAACTACAGTCCTCAAGCTCCTCGCCCTCGCCACCTTCAAAACGTCCACAAAATCAGTATCATCGGAGACAAGACACAAACAATTAATACCCTTGTCCATGCAATCCATCATATGTTTTTTCAGTGCAATGTCAGCTGCCTGAGGTTTATCAGACACCGTGATGACCCAAAACCCTGCTCTCTTAATCTCCCCTGCAAGCCCATAGCCCACCTTGGGCACCAAAACCTGCCTGGCCGCTTCCCTATATTTCTCCTGTTTGGGTACTATTTTAGCCCTAAAGGCATCCTTCTTCTTCCCTTTCAAGGAATCAAGACGCCTCAATCGCTTGAGCTGCTCTCTCTCGTGCAATTGCCTGAAGTGCTTCTGGAATTTGATGTGGGTTTTGAACTTGTGACCGCAGACTTCGCAGACGTAGGGTTCCTCTGGCTGTATTATGCCCCTCGCCTCCAGTATATCGAGGGTTTTTCTCTGCTGCCTCTCGATTCGAACCCGTGGCGGGACAAAGCTGAAGGCGTGGTGGTTGGCGTAGGCAACCATCTGAATGACGAATCCAAAGGCTCTGCCGACGGACCTGAGCCTGAGAGCGGCATCGTAAGGGGGGACGCTGTTAGGTGGCTTGTTGTCCAAGTCCCAAAAGATGGCTACGTTTCTACTGCCTTTGCTGGTATTTTCATTTCGGGGATCCGTCGCGAATGAACTTGTTTTGTAGGGCCGTACTGAACAAGCTGGCCATGGTAGTCTCTGGGTTTTTGTGTATGGGAGGATCTTGTGAGTTCAAGGAGCCGAACCATATTTAAGATGGATTAACATGTGACGAGAATGAAATTATTTTCCTTCGTTTTTCTTCGCGTTTCTCGCACAGCTGCTGCCATTGAACGTTGAAGTGAAAGAATATTTAACTGAATAGCGTTTCTCGCACAGCTGCTGCCACATTGAAGTGAAAGAATATTTAACGGAATAGCGTTTCTCGCACAGCTGCTGGCATTGAACATTGATTTGCAAACAGTTTTGTATTGTTTTTAATTTAAATACGTAGTATATGGCAAAAAGTAATTGAAAAAAAAATGAGTTATCCAAATATGAATACAACACAAGAAATCAGGGTTAAATATATTACAATCCAGTGTGCTGCACACTGAAATATCCTTCCTGATTCATATATGGCAAAATATCAAACAGGTTTGAAATATCATTGAAAACATAAAATAGGGTCATGAGCTTTCCATATGGGTTATTTTTAGTTTTCCTAGATGTTAAAATATTGTTCATTTATATATCTAATCAAAATTGGTATGGGTTAGGTATTAATATTATTAGAAATCATAGACTTTTATTAATGAATCAAATGAATACCAAGTATAATTTCAATAACAAGTGATACTTTTTCTTCAGATTACGATTCTAATCTCTTTTTATAGATAATATTTAAGCAACCAAATAATATGGCAGAGTTTTCTCACGAATTCTGACTTAACTCTTTTTTCTCTCAATATCATCATACAACTTGAGTGGCCTAATGGTTAAGAGCATGTGTTTCCTCCTAAGAGGTCACAAGTTCAAAACTAAAGGGGGGTGGAGTATGTATGCCTTCATAGACTTTTTTTTAACCACATGGTGAATCGGTAACTGCCAGGCTTAATCTATGGGAGACCAAGGATCAAACCTCATAGCTGCCACTATAACACGAAGAGCATAACCAACCACCTGCAAGTCAGATATACTAAGTTCTTATGATTTTAGCCAGAGCAGACTCACGGGAAAGGGGAATCCGCCCCTCTAGCTGCCACCACAACAGGTCATTGTACTCAATGAGATTTGAACTTCGGTATGCCTTCATAGACTTAGCAGTCAAATCACTACCTGGAGGTTGGTCTCTTGTCCCACAAACAAGGGGGTCTCATACACCAATGTGGTGTTTGGCTTGGCCGTGACTTTAAAATTGGATAATAATGATAATAATAATAATAATAATATCATATAGGTTAAGAGCATGTGTTTCCTCCTAAGAGGTCAAAGGTTCAAAACTAGAGGGGGTAGAGTATGTATGCCTTCATAGACTTAGTAGTCAAATCACTGCCTGGAGGTGGGCCTCTTGTCCCACAAACAAGGGGGTCTCATAAACCAATGTAGTGTCTAGCTTGGCCGTGACTTTAAAATTGGATAATAATAATAATATCATATAGGCATTTTGTCCTCTTCCAGAGGATGTATTTGAACTTCTAGGATCTCTAGAAGTTAGGAAATTTCTAAAATAATTGACCTTAGTTGGCTCATGATAAGTAGATTGAGTTGATCTTCTCGGTGATGATAAATTCTCGAAGTTTTAGCAAAGACACGAGTTGTGAAAAGGAAAAATGTGTTAAAAACTCGAGTTATAGACTATGAACTAGAGTTTAGATGCAGGCTAGCATCTCTGCAATAGAAAAGGCCAAAACAAGAGGAAAAGCCATGCATCTTGATCAATAAGTCAAAGGTCTCTCCTATTAACTCAATGCAAGTAAAATAGACTATGAAAATGATTTTTGGTTTTAATTCCATGGTTGAAAAATGTTAGAATTTTAAGATTTTTTGCACTTCGTCAAAAATACGAGCTTGTTGAAAATCTGAAGCACGAATCTCTCTATCTATGTGATAGCATAGACCTCTTCTTCAAGATGTGTCCTTGTGACATAGCTACTCTACTCTACTTACAAGTTCAATCTTGTGGTGACCAAGTCCTTGTGGCATAAAGAATGAAATCACCAATAACATATATATTTGTTCTCTAAGAACCGAACAATAAAAAAAGGACCAACCTTCAAGTGGTACTATAGAAGGATCTAATTTCTAAAAAAATGCATTCACTATGTAAAATCTCTTTGAAGAAGTTTGGAAGAAGTAAGGAAGTAGATCTGAAGCAACCTAGTCATCGAGAAATGTTGATCTGGTACCATCACTAGAGGTTTCTTGAGATACCTATAGATATCAGTGTTGTGTGAAGACCTGTGAAACTGTAGTTAAATTTGAGAGAGACGTCAGTCCAAATTCAGTAATCAAGGTATCTATGGCAATCATATACGTGAAGGAAGGTTATTGATGAGCATATGAGTACAGTGAAGAATATAGCACACCCTAAGGCAAAGCAATGAAGATGGCATTCAGAATTGCAACTCTCCATGACAAAGGTAAGTAACCATGAGGTATGTATGGCATATTTTATTAAGGATCCATCATAAGATGTTTTAGGGTTAAAGATATGGCTCTAGGGTTTGTAGTTTGGACTATAAAACTATAAATGGTTTATGAGAAACCCTAGTAATTATATACCCTAATATTAAGGTATATGCTCCCTATGATTTGATTTCTAGAGTTTGTTAGTATTCTAGGGCAAAGGATGAACCCTAATATGATATGAAGAGGAAGATAATCTGATCTAAGGTTTGAACTTAAGAAACCCTAGGGTGACCTCGTGATTACATAGAAACCTTAGAAAGATAACTTGACATCGTGTTTTGGTATTGTATACTTTGCTTGGGGTACTTGTCAATATATAATGCAGGTACATGAAGCAAAAGAAGGATAATAGGTTGATTGTCTATTCTAAGCATGATGGAAAGATGGAACTACGAGAAATATTGGATCCTTGAGTACCATGATAGATTCATTGTGCAACTATGGATGCCTGATAAAGTTAAAATATGCATTTGATTGAAGTAAGAGCTCGTGACAACATTATAGAAGCTTGAGAGATAATTGAATTAGAAGTCTACATTAATGTAGTAATCATCATAAAAAGAAAGTAGCTCTTCGTTACCTCATAAAAAGCATAAGTAGTACTTATTGGTAGAAGAAAGTCATCTAGCATGATGAGGGATAAAAAGATTTCATCATACATCATCACCACTTGGAAGGAGCATTTGCAGGATGAGGATAATCAAGATCCTTCATTGGAATCTTCATTTGAAGGTTCACCTCTACTTCGAAAAAGCAAGTGTCTTGTTGATCATTCCACGTTGTGTGGGATACATTGTTTAGAAGGATGATGGTGTAATGACAAAGAAGTGCAAGAAGTCAAGATGATTGAAGTACTTTCAATCAAGAAAGTGAAGTTGTGGAAGGAAGTATAGATGACCAAAAGAAGAAAAGAGGTATGTACATATTTTACAAATAAGTCATGTCATCATATAGTTATAGATAGCATGGGTAAATGCTCTGCCTTATTAACATGATTAAAGAAAAAGGATCTCTTCCTTTGGAAAGATGCATGAAGGCATGGTTCACATATTGAAAAGATGAAATCAACATAATATGTCCTCATATGGAATATGAGGTAGTTGACAAAGATGAAATACTATGGATGGAAAGTTTCTAGGAAGCAATATGTGAAGAAAGAAATAAGAAATCGTGAATGATGCAACTACGATCACATAAGAAAAGGAAATCAACATTCGATGACTAGAAGAATTGGTCATGACATCTCCATAAAGAGTATGAAGACCTTGATAAGGCCTGGAAAAAAAAGGAACCCTTGACATATAAAGACTTGGAGATGTTTTTGTGAACATGCAAGATGTCATGATGAAAGGCCATCACAAAAGGTAACTTTAATTTGATGTTCATTTTTTATTTTTTGAACAACATCTAGATGGGTTGATACAGGGCTACCAAAAGAGAGTTGTAGATGACACCTACAACTAGCACTCAAGTGAATGGATGGAAGATCTTGAAGGAAACAGGACTTGAAAGAGGTAGTCGTATGGAGAAAAGCCATCTGTGGACTAGAGGATCACTTTCTGATAGAGAGAAGGATGACATGATCAATGTGACTCATGAAGGAAAGTGATGTATGGTCGATGCCTTACAAAAAGATGAAGGCTCCACAATATTGAAGATGAACTTCATGACATCGAAAGAAGGAGCCCCACAAGCAGTTGATAGTACCATAATCTCCACCAAAAGTAGAAATATGTTGGAAGCAAGTCCCTAGTTAAGAGGGAGCTTGGACAAGTCCCTAGATAAGAGGGAGCTTGGGTACATTCCTTTTATAGGAATGGGTACTTTCTTTCATAAGGAATGTGTATATCTTCCCTAGTTAAGAGATAGAGGTAGACACATCATTATTGTCTTCATATCGTGAAGAAATAATGGAGTATTGGGTAAGCATCTGGAATTTGATACTCTTTGAGGATGTAGTAGGGCATCCAAGACAAGAGTAGTCAAAGAGGACCAATATTCTTTGAGGACTGGGAAAACAAGATAATAATAGTCCTAGAAGGACATACCTTGTGAATACTTGGGTGGGGTATGTGCCTTGAAAGACAATGATGATGGTGTCTATTAGTCATTGATCTTGCCAGCATTGTGCTTTGATTTTGTGGAGAGATAAAGTTGTTTGTCGAGGCCTTGCTATGTGAAAATTTCGGTTGGTATGATGCAAATAAATGGCTTACCAATTCTACTCTTCTTATGAGAATTATTCATATTGAGAATGTCCAAGTAACATTATGAATACCTCCTTAGTTAAGAGGGAGTATTGAAATATGTAATTATGTTTGGTCTTCATAATGACATATTTAATCATGATTTAATGTAATTAATGAAAAGAGAAAAATAAACTTATTATTGTTATATTTGAGGCATGGGTTTCATGCTCAAGGAAATTTATTTTATAGGTCAAATCTCCCATTGAGAGCTTATAAGGTTTGTCATTGAGTCTATAAGTCAAGAAAGTCATTGTCATGTATGAAAGATCCTTATTAGGCATGTTACATATTGTAAAGAGAATTATTTGAGTCAAAATAGAGTCAAAGGACGCTCCAAGACCTTGTTAAGATGCAAGCAACAAGTTGGTTTACCAAACAATGACAAGTCGAACTAGGGACAATGTCAAGTCGACCCATAAGCAGTGACATGAAGCCTATAAATAGAGGGTTTGACCTCATTTGTGAGTATCAAGTTTGTTCTGAAGCTCAAGAATTCTAAGTAAGTCCAACAAATGAGAGAGAAGGAAAGAAAGATTATAAGGATTGTTTTTGGGTCATTCGCCTCACATCTGCAAGACAATTAGGGCTGCTTTTTGTAGCTCTAAAGGTCAAAATTGCAGTCACTTCAGGAGACCGAAAAATAAGGTGTTTAAGATCAATTTTTCGAGACGAGTTGTCAAGGAAGGAAGATCGTCTCCAACAAAGAAGAGAAGTCCTACAAATTAGCCCTAATCAGTTCACACATGTGGAATCGCAAATATTACAAGCAAGCCAAAATTTGCATACCTATGATAGAGGTCGAAAATTGAAAAGAAGCTAAAATTTGTATTATTGCAGTCTGTTTGACCAACGTTGACTTTGTTAAAGAAGTGTTGATCAAAAAGTAAATATTTGGCTTGGTCTTAGAGGCTCTTGCTCAAGGGTCATAGGTCTTGGAATTCGTCAATTGAAGTTCTATAAGAGAGACTAATTATGGTGGGTTTTCCCTTCAATTGGAGAGGTTTTGGCCCTGGCTGAGCGTCTATATCTTGTGTCCTCTTGTCTTGTTGTTATTTATGGTTTGGTAGTTGTTTGATGACAAGAACGCAATAATATTCAAGTTGAATAATAATCTAATCGAGATAAGTAAAAAGACATCACAAGCAATTATTCAAGTAAGACAAATTACCTAATATAGTTGCCCTAGATTTCTCAACACAGTGAAGGTCCGATCATGGGATCAAAAAACATATCATGCCCATAGATTGTTGGTGTAAATTCCTGGTAGGTTTCTTTGAATGTGTAGCTTAGAATATGACTGGTGGTTGTGGAGCACTCATTTCCCATGCTCTTGGATTTTTTTATTATTTCCATTGGAATGGTGGTCCCAATACCAATTCAAAAGCGAAGATATTGGCACTACGGGGCCTCCTTTATTGTGCTCGATGGATATTTATCAAATCCTTAATTGTCTTCAAAGACTTTAAAGTTTCTATTGACTATGCAAACCACAAGACATGCTTCAATCCTCCTCAGGTTTCAAATTTGTTAAGTCACATTTGGGAACTCTCTCTGCTTTTTGAGGAGCTCACATTCACACACATCTGATGGGTCCAAAATTCCACGACAGACAAACTATGAAAAGGAGGGTCTCTCCATGTTGGCGATCATTATATATTTTTAGGTGTACATGAATTATATATACTTAGGTGATGGGAACATTCCCCTCTACTCATAGTCTCTCTAGTTTTTTGGTACTCTTTAGATCCCTAGATGTTTTGCTATCTGTTTTGTATTTGGCAATTCCTATTTAGTTTGTTGACGAAGGTTTTTTGTATTGTCAAAATTTGCTCGTGTAGGTCTTTGTCTTCATACTCTATGTGGTTACACTACGAATCTTTGTTCTTTTTAGTTAATTTATGCTTCTGCCTTGTATGGATCGGTTTTTGGAATTTTTTGGTTCCTCTCTAAACCACCTGCCTTTTTTTATATCATCCATGTATCATGGTTGGTGGTATCTCGTTTGAGCATCATGGCTCACTTATATCATATGTTCATGTAGCTATTTTATTTAATATAAAATTGTGTTTTATTCTTGCCTAAAAAAATGGGTTAAAATGTCAAACAAGTGAATTTTAATCATGGAACAATATGTCATAGGCATCTGCACACAATTTTAAGTTAAAATGCAAGAAATTCTTCAATTGAGTTTTGGACTAAACTTGTATTGGTATTTTTAGCCAATTTAATGCCAAATGTAAGTAAAAAATATCACTCATGGACCTTGATTTTTTGGTACTATATCAATTGACTTTGACTTAAACATCTAAACATCTTATTTAACATTGTGCATTTCCATCAATTAACATTTATTTATCTCAAATTGATAACATACAATTGCCTTTATCTTATTTTTTCGAACATGCCTTGATGTATTATATTTTACCCTATTCAATTTCCATTGATATTTATCTAAAATGAAGTATAATAAATCATAGTTTTATAGTATAATATCGATGTTTATTTCTGACTCTAAAATCTCTAATTTTATTTTAGGTTGTTTTCCAAGCCATTAATGTTTTCTATATTATTTCATCGTATTTACTTTTGTTTTGTTTAAGGTTATATAAGTTATAATTGCAATATGAAAACAACTAGTTTTATAAGTCTAGGTAGTAATATGTGATTAACACGAAGAAAAAAAATCATATAACTACAAATAAGATGATATAAAGATTACTTAAAAGTGTGCTACAGTTGTTAGATATTGCAATTTTTTTTATTTAATTAATAATTGTGCGACAAGATTGCTAATACCTCGGGAAAAATATACTAGAAGTCATTTTTTTTTATAATGAGTACAAGATTGCTAATACCTCGGGTAAAATATACTAGAAGTCATTTTTTTTATAATGAGTAAAAGTTGTATGATTAGATTTTTGATCTAAAAAAATAGAATAAAAATAAATATTTATTATTTTAGACGCATAATTTTCTAAATGCTTATTTTTGATGGCGTTGTTTATAAGTGAGATTTATTGAAAAGTTTTTTGGCTTATTTTCCGATCTGATTTGTCTAGAATCCGGTAGGGATTTATTAAAATCATAAGTTTAATGGATAAACTCTTCAAAATCAAACTGCCTTAAAAATTTTTGAAGATATTTAATCCATATATTAAATCAAAAAAATAATTTAAACAACATAAATCAAAATTTCATCACAAAAATTTTCGACAGATTCTAAAAAGTCCACTAAAAACTCCAAAAAATCTCACATATTAACAACTCTACTTTTTATTAACTAACTTATAAAATAAACCATCATTACATTACACTTTCTCTTATTATTCGACAACGTTTTTCATTAAAATTTACTGAAACAACAAACGATTTGTTATTTAAATACCATATATTATTAAAAACTGATAATATCACTTAAAATATATATAACTATATATATAAATTAGTTAAAATAAAATAAAATTCTATACAAATCACATTACCAACCAATTTTTAAAGCAATGTTTATAAAAGAAGGAAGAAAACTATCATTTTACCATCGAAAAAATATATAAAACCTCTTTCTATATCTGAAATATCCACATACGAAATAGATGTTTGTATGATTTTATTTATGTTTTATATTTATATGTTTTTCTTTTTAAATTATATCAAAATATTATAGACAACGTGCTTTATTGTTTGAATATCATACTTTATTATAATATAATTTATTAAAGACACCTAAGTACAAGGTGTGTTAAAAGTAAACATAGCTAAACATATATATATTTTTAGAAACATTTCTATAGAATAGAGTTTATAATATAGGGAACAAAACACATAGACATGATAAATATTTGGTAGAGTGATCTGAATCAAAACCTGCAACTTGAATAGGCTCTTTAGAGCCTTTATATTTTTCCCAAGTGATGGTGGGATGTCAAGATGTTGTTTGATTCTCTTATCCGTTTCTCAAATGCTAGTGAAGGTACTCGAGGGAGTGAAGAACATCTGTTTGGTGCTCATGTCTGTCTAGGAGGGTGTGGCCTAAAATGAATTTCATTTGCTAAGAAAGATCCATTGTTTGCATGTATTGGTTGAAGCGACCTCTCGTGTGGTCGGTGTCCAGAATCCAAGTAGCCCATTCAGTGAGGACCTTCGGTGTCCGAGAGGGGTTGTCTTTGCATAGAAGCTTCTTATTTTGCATGTGTGAGATCCTCTTGGATATGACCTAGTGTGAGTTCACGATAATGTGAAGCAAAGTCCTCTAGTCAGTGGTGCATATGGGTTTTGCCATTATGGGCTCGCTCTTGGTAGTACACAATGCCCCTTCAAACTTGTGACCTAACGAAGCATGGTGGATAAGGGAGAGGAGAAGAAGAATACATGCAACAACCACATAGGATAGAGAAAGAAAAAATGACAAGGGAGAAGCCACATCAGGCAGGGACTAAGCCCGATAAAAGTGTTGTTGCTATCAACTTCGAATAGGAAAAGAGAAAGGTGCCACTCAAGGGAAGGGAGATAAGAATGCAACCACTCATATAAGAAGGCCACCCAAAAGCAAAAACATGGAAATTCACAGCTAGATGATAATGCAACTAGGACTAGAAATGGAAAAAGCCAAATAGTGATGGAGAGAGAAGGCACACTAGTCATGGAGAGAGGATTGAAACAAACCACCGCGAAAGGAGGCCATGGCAAACAACCAAAAAAAGTTAAGGCCAAAGGATAAGGGACACGAGGGAAAGGCAAAAGGAAGGAGGAAGAATACAGGGTGGCCAAAAGAAAACCACAAAGAATTGACCCTATAACAAATGACCTACACAACGTTATTACATATGCTTATGTTCATAGTTCAAGAAGGCAATTTGAATGGATCAAGCTTTGCAAACCCCTGCGATAGCTAGGGTTTTTCCCTAACCAGTGATCCCTTCCTTTGTTGCGTAGATCTTCCAGCAGCCCCCTGTCATGTGGTTCTCTCAAGCTCTTTGAATAATGCTGTTGAGATTCATCAAATAAGAATGTCTCTCTTGACGAAATGACAGTTGGTTCTACGAGTCCTTCTTCCTAGGCAACCAGAGCCAAGGTTTCTTACAGTGCCATGTTGAAATCTGGATATGTTCTCTCAATTCTTCAAGAAGCCCTGATCTTTAATGTCCCCTTGGAGGATGAAGCCTTCAGTTGCAAAAAACATTTTTCTGATCAAGGTTTAATCTGCATATTTAATGGGTTTTGCTTGCAGTTGATTGATCTCCACAACTAATACGTGGAAACCTCTATTATCTCAAGAACTAAATATTTACTCATTGGATCAAGGTTTTTTTGTTGTTGTATTTAATTCTTTTGAGGATAAGAAGATTATTTTTTTTATTATGGGACTTGGTTCGAGCAGCTCTTATCTCCTACTTTTGATCTCGTTACGATGTCGATCTCTACGTCTCCAGTATGGGTAAGGTTACCAAACCTTTTCATGCATCTTTGGAATCTACTATCATTAACCTCTATTGGAAATGCAATAGGGAAATGTTATTATCATCGTTCACAAACCGATAATTTTTTTAAGACCACTTATGCTCAAATATGCATGGAGATGGATTTTTATAAGTTTTTTCTTGTCAAGATAAATCTAACGGCTCCATATTATGTATGATTTTGTAACCTGATTATGAAAAAGTTTCATTTTGATGTTGAGTGTGTTATGGAGCAAGGCAGGTAATCAAAAATTGCCCCAAGCAATTGTAGAGTCCAAAAAAGTAGTCGGAGGTCCAAATGGTGGGAAGGAGCTCATACCGAACATTATATGATATAAAAGGAAGAAGAGACTCGAGATAAGGAAGAAACAAAAGACAATTAGGAAGAAATTCTTGTCAAAGAGGATTCTTTGGAGGAAATAAAAATCAATTAGGAAGAAGTGCATGTCAAAGAGGATCCTTTGGACTTAATGACAGAGGAAGTTCAACAAACCCTTGTGAACATTGAATCTACCTCTAAATCCTTAGGTGACAAGGTTGGAAAAGCAATTTATTGGGTTGATCAAGTAGATGAGAAAGAATCTACTAAAAGAGACAAAGAAAACAAATATCACTCACAACAAGGTGACCCCCTTGTATTTAGTTGACAATACATGTTGGATCCAAGTTGGGAAAAAGGCCGAAAGCACCTCGCCAAGGAAAATGAGAATTCAATCAAAGTCAAACCGACAAGCAGTGAGAAATGGAATATAAATGTATTTGGTATTTAGGAGTATTTTGGAAACCCTTTTGCTAGAAAGGGAATAAAATTTTTGTATAGTGGTGTTCTCGCTTGGTGGATTGGATTGAGCCATCTTTCTCAATCTCAAACCCATAAGGGATATTGACAACACTAAAGAAATGTAATTGTTCTCGGTTGGATCCTATATCTCCTTTTTAATATAAACATTCATATCCATTTCTTAAAAAAAAACAAACAACATGCACAATTGCTTGAACCATAGCAGATAAAAAATTATAGAAAGTATTAATTCGTTTCTAGCTCTGAGATGACATTATCGCACGGGAATTGAAATAGTATAACCAATATGATGGAATTCTTTCCTTGTTAACAACGTTCTAGATATGAACACTACAAAGCGGTATGGTTGGGCATCCCTCCCCCCCCCAAAGAATCTGCCTTAGTCCCAAAGATTTCCTATAACTCTTTTTCCATTGGGACTATCACTATTGAAAAACACATGTTTATTGTTATGGTTAAAACCTTGATGCCCATCACCTCCATATGTGTGAGGCACCAATATTTACCCCCAATAGTTATCAAACAACTCGACGCCATTACCCACTGCTGCTTGGAATGACATGCCTTAGTGGCCCTTCTCCCGTTGTAGTTAATGAGCATCAAGACATTCTCGAGGGTGCGTTGCCACGTCCACTAGTCCATTGGCCATGTGGGTGGGTGATAGCCCATGCTACCCTCCGCCCCCTCTCTTGCTCCTTCTAAGTAACCCAACTCGGTTAGTTCTTCATAATATAACTCATTAAAGTTTTTATGGTTTTTAGTTTTTCATAATTTTATTTATTTTGTATTTTTTAATTTTAATAATATATTATCAATTATACTTTTATTAAAATTAAATTTTAAACTTATACTTATATATATATATATATATATATATATATATATATATATATATATTGTAGATAAAATGGAACACATTTGTAGAGAACTTTAAAAGATAATTTCACCTAGATGCGTAGGGATAAAAAGAGCTACACACTTGCAATCTTAAGCTTGAAACTTAAAAGTCAAAAGATTACACTAGCTATGAAATCATACTAAGTCTCTAAGGAACCTTTCTAAAAATTATGTACATGCTTGATACAGGGTTTATAATATTTGAGAAATTAAGATACATTCATCCATTTAAGGACATGGATGGGGCAATAAATTTGGATTTTGATTTTAGAAATAAACTTCATTAGAGAGACAAAACCCTAATGGCCTTAAAAACTACAACTGATGCAACGCTTGGGTGATTTCCCTAACACCAAATCTGCAAGTTGTGTCATCATCAACCACTTCTCCTCTTGTGGGTTTCCTTCCCATTGGATCTAGAGTCATGGTTCGCTTTGCCTCCCTATTGGTTCTCTTCCATTGCCTCCTTGCCCTTATTGGAGGTCAGCTCCAGGTTCGAATTCAACTCCACCTCCAACTTGTTCACCTCTAGGAATGATCTTGCCTCTGTTGTCACAGTGAAATTTGTGAATTCCAACCTTGGTAGTATCTCCATGGCCAAAAAGAGTGTCAAGGATTTGATGGAACCTGGTCTTAAGAGCAAGAGGATTTTATCTGGGATGATTTGAATGTCCCCTTGTTGTGCAGGCAATCCTTTCCACAGACAGAAACGATCCCTCTAATCCTATGGGAGGATCTAGCAACAAACCAGACAAATATGTGTAAACTTTCCTAGCTTATACCAGAAAACACAAAGGAGGATAGATGACCTACCTCACTCTGATGCTAAAAAATTTTGGCGTCGTCCTTGATTCTCTCGCTTCCAGGCTCAATCTCCTCTTCACCATTAGGAATGAATACCTGCAAGGGAAATCATGTGGAGATGACAAACACATATATAAGAAAAACCATTCTCATATAAGCCATATAGTAGATCAAGGAGTATTATACTAAATGAGTGATAATCAACACATTTATGAAAAACAAACACATAATGTATTATTAGTAGATGGTAAAGGGAAGCATTAAAACCACTTAGGCTTTGATGTTGGAAGCCTACTTTAGGTGAGTTTCCAAGTCCTAGCCTCAACCTTCAAGCACTCCTTTCTCCTTAGGAAAATGGGCAACATTTGGGCATAATTTAGCACTAGGAAGGAAACCAAGCAATAGCCAACTAGCAGTTAACCAAATGTTGATGGTAGGGGTTTGATTTATAGGGAAGGAGAGGGAGTTGAGGATCCATAAAAGGAGGGAGAGGTTCCACATTTCAAGGGGAAGATCCATGAAAGTAGGATGAAGAACCAGGAATGGAAGGTCTTGCTCTAATCCTCATTCAACTACAACCACCTCGTCATTCTCGACACTTCTAGTAGGAGAAGCTTCTCCTCCATTTTAGGAAAAATTGCCTCAAGAGGGCTAGCGCAAATTTTCCTACCAAAAGGCACACTGCCAGCAATAGTCACTAGCTAGACAAATGGTTACTAGTGCGGGTTTGTCTGCTAAAAGTAGCGCGAGACTTGGAAAACAAGGTTTTGGACAAGTTCTTCAGAATTTCTTCAAGGCATGCCTTCTTCTTCCTTCAGGGATGCTTCTGAACATGTTTCATGGTGAATACATTGCTTTTGACTTCTTTCGTCACTTTGTAACAGTTACGACATTAACAACACAAAGTGTGACACATAAGATATGAGACTGGGAGTGCAACAAAATACTATATAACACCCCTTCAATGAAAATTGGAGCACCATCGATGTCATGTGCATTAGGAACGCCACTCCCACCGTCAAATACTTGATCGACAATGGTGCAAAGGTTATTCTTACCAGTCATCTTTTGGAGACCCTAAATCCTTAAGTCATCGCCCTATCTCTCGTGATTTTGGTGCCATTATTGCAAATATTTTAATCCAGGTGAACTTTCCTTTGCAATAGGATTCTCTTCTCCTTCAAAATGATGCAATCATTCTTGATCTTTCAAGTTTTTTAGTCTTTGGAGGTTGATCACAAGGGGTACCCTCTGTATGTAGGTGAAAGTCGTTGACTTTGTCTCTACACTTGCAGTTGGAATTCAATATTGCGCATGAATACTTTTCATCTCAATGCAAATTCTACATAGGGTCAAACAGCCTTAGGAAGGGCATTTGGTTAAATATTACGGTAGCCAAGGACACCTTAATCTTCTTAACTTCATGATTAAATGGATAATTTGAATGCTAGGGTTCACCTTCTTCCTCTCCATCATGATCCTTTAAGGATACTTTAAAGCCAAAGCTCTCACAATTGGCTCCCAAAGATTTCTTAGGTCCAAACTTCATTTTTGAACAAGCAAAATATATTCCGAGTCAAGAGGTTGAAGATTCTGATGTAGAAAATTCTCTACAAATCTCACTCTGAGACCATGTAGAAAATCTGACTGTAGGTTAACCCGATAATGTAATATAAATCAAAGCAGAATATTATAACCTACTTCTACTATCAATTTGCGAAAGCTTAAAGATCGATTTGAACAATATAATGAGAAGAAGAAGAATCAATCACACAATACACATGAAAATACTTTAGGGAAAGCCTTAGCTAAAAACCACACTATTTGTATTATCACACAAGGTGGAAATACATAGGAATTATACAAAGCCTTAGTTCTCACAGCTAGCCAGCTCTCAATACAATCCTCGCAGATTCTCACAGGCAATCCTGGCTTCTCTCAAGCCTTCCTCTCTGCCCTCCAAGCTCCTATTTCCTTGCGTTGTTCCTAGTGGATGATTCTCACCTCACCAAGTGGAACACTTTTGATCTCACACACTGTCAGAACTGTGCAATCCTCAAGGAAATTATTCCTTCTGCATGCATGAGTTTTCTTTATAAGAAAACACATGCAACTGATAGTACATTGTCCTTAACTTTAATCTCAACTCGGTCTTTCTCAAAATAGACATGCATGAGTTTTTGATGAGGGAATCTTTAGTTAACTGGAGTACACTAGTTGAGTGCATGCATGCATCAACTGATTGTTAACTCACCATTAGTTCCTCAAACAGTTTGGAACTAATTTTACTGGACTTAACTCAGTAAAATGAGTTAACTAATTACAACTAAAATATAACTCAACCTTATCTCCTTAATTTAAGGGATAACTCTTGCATGACTTCAGAAAGACTTCTAACTTGAATTTCTCCAACTAATTAAGTCAAAATAACTTAATTAACTATTTCCAAGTAGCTTTTAAGACTAAATTCGATTTTAATTCACAATTTAATTCAAGGACAAATTAAATTGGAATATTCTCGTTGCCATATTTCAACATCCCAATCCACTCTTTCTTGCATGTCATATGGGCTCTAGCTATATGCATTTGCGCTCTGGGAATGGATACATCGAACTTGGTCCCCGAATATGGATCTATATTTTTGTTTGAAGGGTTTCTTTATGGTTTATTTCATAAATTAATAAGATCGTCAAAGGTTTTTTTATCAAGGACCCTGGTATTGGACCAACTTTGGGCTCTCCTTTTAGCCATGGTTTCTTAATTTCAACCCTTTATCCATGAAAACTGTGGCCACTCCAGTTTGGGTAAGACCGTAATATGCCCATTCATTAGTTAAATCCAAATATCTTAGCTTATGTAGGAACATATCTCAGTTATTTTGTCAATATAGATACAAATAGTATTGGGAGAGGTATTGAAACATTTGTACACATTTGTGTCAGAAATAGATTTTAACAAAGTGTTTCCTAATAAAATCATCATGTATTGGAATGGGTTATCCTTTTTGTAGCACGTGGACTATGAAAACAAAGCCTTTTGTTGTAGATCTTGTCAACATCCAGGTCATCTATAGAATTCTTGCCCTTTTTTTCAAAGTAAATAGGACCCCCTAATGCCAAGAAAAACAATTAAGGTTGGCATGATCCATAATATCCAAAAGGATCTAAGAATTCCTTAGCTCACATGCAAGATGACATGCGACAAAAAAATATATTTTACAACCAGATCTTGTCCTTCAGTCGCAACTCAACCCCACACAATGCCATCTCACCCCTTAGACTCTGGGGTACCTCCCCCTCTACTATCATCTCCCCACTCTCATCTAGATCACTTGAATGGAAAACAAAGAGAAACTAGCATTATCCTAGTCTGATCCACAAATGGGCACAAATGTCTTCATGAATCAAATCAATCAGATAGTGATAAGGAAGCAACCATTATTGCAGACCCTACCAAAATGGGGTCGACTCAAGGAAATGTATCCATTGACTCCATGAACACTTTTATAGACTTCATCATGAGATGGATTAACATTCGTAAGAAAAAAGGAAGAAAAGATCCTCAGAAAGCCCCATGATCATTTATGGCCTCAAAGACTAAAATCTTAGTATATATATGTATTTTCAATCTGTGGTTAGTGTGTCTTTATCTTTGGATTTGGTTGGATTCCCTAGGGACCAACCAATATAAATTGCTCAAATTTTCATGTAATATCTTGTTTAGAAGGAAATACATGGATAGGACTCCCATGAACCATATAAATAGGAAAAATACCTAGAAGAGAAAATATATCACAGTTATGGATCAACCTTGATACTCATAAAAACTCTGAAGTGAAAAAGGTTGAATGATTACTAAATGGGAAGGAATGATATGAGGAAAGGAAGACCAAACTAGACATTTTATTTACAATGTTGGAAAAAAGGACATCTCCATTCGTTGAGGACCTCCTCTCTTTAAATAATGGATGGATGTTGAATAACTAACCATTAGAATTGTTGATGAGTCATATTTAAGTCATTATATTCTCCAAAGCATCTTTGAGCCATTGCTTGATGAAGTCACACAATGGTGAAACCATCACCTCATGCTTTACTTAGGTTTCAAAGAATTCATCTTTAATTTGTTTTAAACAATGGCCAACTTGATGTACTATTGTTGATTTGTCTTTATTTTTATTTACTAAATGAGATAACCATTTCTTAATTTATCCCTTGGAAAAATCAACAAGGTTGTTGAATTCATTCCCCCATGTGACTTTTAGTACATCGACACACTCTTGCATTTGTTGTTGATTTAATAACCTTGCATACATAATTAATTTGGGACCCTCCAACTACTTACTCACCTCGATTAACTTAAAGAATGAACTAATCCTTTTCATCTTAATGTTGTCACATCATGACTTTAATTCTCAAAGCATGTCAATTCTTTCTATCCAGTAAACCTTTAATTGCTTCATTATTTTTTGAGATGGTTAATTTTGTTCTTTTCTTTGGGCTTCATTCATATCTCAAGTTTTTATAATAAAAGTAGCTAAAAATTCCTTATAAAACATATTGTCATTCTCTACATTTTTTTGCAAATATTCAATGAATGAATAATTCTCATTGTTATGCAGGATTTATGGCCGTGGACAGAAATATATCCCCTAAGTTTGGTGGTTAACCTAGAACAACAAAATGACAAAGGGCCCAATGTTTTCCTTAAACTAAGTAGATGAATGGATGAAACTTACTTGGAATTTGTCATATGTTTCACTCCTTCTTTGCCTTGATGATCTAAAAATCACCCTTGGGTGACCTCAATTAATTAATTATTGAATGAAGGTATTACAGACTCATGTGCTGGTGTGTGTCTATGTTATTTTAGGCAACGGATCGATCAGATTGCAAAATACACAGACACTGGAAAATGGAAAATAGCAGAGAAACATAGTAAGCAAATACAAGAACACAACAATTAATAAGGAGTTCACCCTATCCTCTAGGGCTACGTCTCCGGTCCAGCTTTCAGTGGTGGCCTTCTTTTATTGTGTCTTAAAGCAGATAATTACAATGAGGAGCTCAATATGAGTCTCTTGAAACAGAATTTGCTTGGCAGGGTGGTTCTTGGATTCCCCAAGCCACTAGAGTACACAAACTCTTTTCCTTACCAGCTCTTGACCTTTCTGGTCTTTAAGGGGAGGAGCCCAATATGGTACTCGATTCCTGACAAATCCCCTCAGGGGTGGCTTGAACCTCTCAAGCTCTTTGGTGCTCGACGCTGCCTGTGGTCAGCTCGGCCCTCTGTCTTTCTACTTTTTGCTTCACTGTCTTTTCTTTTCTCTATCTTCGTCTTCTTCTCTCTGGTTTTTCCTCTCGGCGTCCTCTCTCGGGGTCTTTTTCTGTTCTCTATTCATGGCTTTAAATCCAATGGATCTCATGACAGTTCAATTCCTCTTCTTCCTTCGTCGGGTTGCTGTTGTTGCTCGCTTGGAGTCCCTTGTCTTGGCGTCATCATCAATGGCTCACAGGGAGTGGTCACTTGTCCTCTTGCGAACTGCGTCAGCTCTTCCTTGTTGGTTCGGTTCTTCGGTTACATCATGGAATGAGTCATCTGCCACCTCGGCGGTCAAATCGGACCTCAAATCCTTGTAGATCTCGACTCAATCCCCTGTCAAATCCGATTCTTTCATCGGGCGCGTTCTCAGCCATTAGATTTGGAGCCCCCCGATCCAACGTCATTCACACATTTCGCGCAGTTGACTTGCTCGACTATTAGCGTCCAATGAGCGGCGGTTTTCTCTCTCCTCCGCTTGCCACGCGTCGGGCGCTGAATGGAATCACTAGGTTTTAACCAAATCCGCTTACCGCCCAAGGGTGCCCCCGATACATACTGCCAGTTTTTGGAGCGCAGGTACTGCCTTTAGCCTTTAGCGCTTTTCCCCACAGTTTTCCCGGCCTCCATACGACTGAGTGCTTCGAGGCCTTTCCATTTCGAGGGGTTTTGCCCAGCGAGCTAATCGCGCATCAGAAACTGACTCCTTTCCCAATATGGGCTTCCCAGGTGCCAGTTTCGCCTCCTGCGCAGTCTCCATGGGCCTCGGTCAGTGTGCTTTGACCGAGGTCCTCGTCGTTCCACACTGGTTGCCAACTGCCACTGTTCAGAGGTTTTTCTGATCGCTCTGTGCTCTTGAATTCGAAGTTTGTCCTGATCTGATACAATCATGGTACTTTGATTATTCTTCATGGATCCAATTCGGATCATGGCCTTCCCACTGAAAAAGCTTTTGGACCACCAAAAGTTGGTTTTCAAGCATCGACTAAGTGAGGGTATTATTGTCTCACTTGTCCACTTTCAATCCACTTTGCACTGCTTGGATTTGAACCCTTGATCCCTACTCTGAGGTACTCAACATCTCCTTTGTGCGTCGTCCTCACCTTCCTGTCTAGAACTGTGTCTTCTTGCAATTCATTAAGATATTCAGGTAGCAAGTCATCAATAGAAGGCAATTGAATCTGCTCTTCGGGATCCTCAATTAGAGAGAGTTCAAATAATCTCAAGCAATCTGCATTCACGACTGAGTAGATGTGCATGTAAGCTAGTAGATCAAGGCGAAAAGCATTTTCACCAATCTTCTCAAGTATTTTGAAAGGTCCATACCTGATGGGCTTTAGCTTTTTACCTTCACCTTGCATCCTGTCCTTGCTGATATACAACCAGACTTGGTCACCAACTTGGAAACTATGCTCCATCTGATGCTTGTCATGCCTAACCTTGTATTTGGCTTGGCTCTTTTCCAACTGTTCTTGTACTGCCTGGTGGATCCCCTGGATTTGTTCAATGAACCTAGTTGCCTTATCCACATCATTGTGTCCCTCAACTGTGGTATCTTTACCAAAGAAAAAATCCAAAGGAGACCTTGGGGTGAAACCAAAACAAGTCTCGAAAGGAGATCTCTATGTAGAAGAATGTTTTGCTTTGTTGTAAGCATGTTGCACATAACACAAATGTTCATCCCAAAGCTTAGGATGTTTGCTGCAATATCCTCTGAGTAACTGGATCACCTTCCTATTAACTACTTCTGTTTGGCCATCAGTTTGTGGATGAAAAGTTGTGCTTTTATTCAGTTTGGTGTCCATCAGTTCCCACATACTTGACCAAAACTTCCCCACAAATCGGGTGTCTCGATTAGATACAATGGAAGTGGGTAATCCAAAATGAACCCATACATGTTCAAAGAACATTTTTGCAGTTTGTTCAATTGTAATCTGTTTATTACAGGGTATCAAAATACACATCTTACTGAACCTATCCACAACAACATATAGATAATCATGACCTTTCCTAGATTTAGGCAGTCCTCCAACAAAATCCATGGAAACACTTTCCCAGGGGTGAGAAGGTACTGGTAATGGAGTGTACAAGCCTAGTTTTATGTTGCTGGGCTTGCTTTTAGCACACATAGTACACCCTATTACATATCTAGAAACTATCTCATTCATTCTTAGCCAATAACAAAACCTTTGCAGTTGTGAAATGGTTTTACTTACCCCAAAGTGACCTAATATCAGAGAAGTGTGTGCTTCTCTAATTATGTTTACTCTCTCAGTTTGTGGAATGCAGAGTTTCCCACAATGGTACAAGAATTGGTCCTTTACATGATAATCCAATTCTTCTACCCGTTTGCCTTGACTCAAAGTTGCATATACATCTTTAAAGTCTATATCTTGAGTATATTGTTCAATGTAGCTTTCATGTAGCATAGAATTATGCTTAAGTATAGTAGATGCATTTATAATGGGTCTAGATAACATGTCTGCAACTTTATTGTGTATGCCCTTTTTATATCTGATGACTAAATGAAACTGTTGTAGAAAACCCATCCATCTATAGTGTCTTGATTGTTGCAACTTAGTTTGGGAGTGTAGATATTGAAGTGGTTGATGATCAATATGTATTACTGTCTCTTTGCCCATTAAGTAATGTTTCCACTTTTTCACACTTTGAACTAATGCATACAATTCTTTATCATATGTAGGATAGTTAACTACTGCATGATTAAAAGTCTTAGAATGATAACATATGGGTTTACCGTGTTATGTCAACACTGCTCCCATGGCATAGCCACTGGCATCTGTTTGGATCTCAAATGGTCTTTGCAGATCAGGTAGTGCTAGTACATGTGTTGTACTAATATTTTCTTTCAAGGTGTCGAAGGCTTTCTGATGTTTGCCTCCCCACTGAAACACCTTGTTCAATCATGTTAAAGCATGTAAGGGAGCTGCAATTGAGGAAAAGTTAGAAATGAACTTCGTCCAATACTATGCCGCCCCTAAGAAGCTTCTCACTTCTGTAGCAGACTTGGGTTTAGGCCAGTTTATAATGACTACCACTTTAGAGGGATCTATCTTCAATTCACCACCTCCTACTATATGACCCAAATAATTTAAAGATGTTTTTCCGAATTCACATTTTGAGAGTTTAACATGAAGCTTTTCTCTTTTCAAAACATCTAGTGTCTGCTTAACATGCTTTAAGTGTTCTTCCCACGTTTTACTAAAAATCAAAATGTCATCCAGATACACAATAACAAAATCATCAAGAAAAGGTCTGAGTACATCATTCATTAATCTCGTGAAAGTAGCAAGAGCATTAGTTAAGCCAAAAGGCATAACTAGCCACTCATACAAACCTTGCTTTGTTTTGAAAACAGTCTTCCATGCATCTTGTTCTGCCACTTTGACCTGATGGTATCCACTGTGCAAGTCTAGCTTGGTGAAATAAATAACTTCTTTCAATTGATCTAAAAGATCATCTATGCGAGGAAAGGGATAACGATTTTTAATTGTTATCTTATTGAGTGCACGATAGTCAATGCACATTCTCCACGAGCCATCTTTCTTTCTCACCAAAACGATTGGTGACCCACATGGTGATGTGCTAGGCTCGATGAACCCTTTCTCGAGCAACTCCTGCACCTGCTTCTTGATTTCAGCATTCTCTAAAGCAGACAACCTATACATTCCAATGTTAGGCAAAGGAGCATCTTGCTGCAAAATAATATCATGTACTATTTTCTTTTTGGGTGGCAGACCTTTAGGTTCTTGAAACAAGATATCATACTCTGAAACAACCTTTTCTAAATCAACTTGTTGTTTAGCATTACAGCCCTCAAATACATTGGTTTTATCAAGTTTCTTTTCTTTTACAACCAACAGTAAGAATTGTTTGCATGAATTTATCATTCTTTTCATTTGCCCTGAGTTTATGAGAGTATAATTATTCTTGAGCTTATGAGCTCTTACAAAGTATTCGATTCCATCTTTAACAAGTAGATACTTGTTCTTAGCTCTATAGATAATAGCTTTCCTATCGTACAAGTAAGGACTTCCTAAAACAATTCCACATTTATCCAAAGGAATTATGTCTAACTCAACCTCATCTACAAATGCTGACCCAAAAGAAAACTTGAGTTTGCACTGTCTAGTCACTTGTAGTTGTGCTTTATCATTCAACCATCCTAATGGGTATGGTTTCTTGTGAGGTGTAGTTGATAATCCCAATTTCTTTACAATTGCTTCAGAAATTAAATTTACTTGTGAGCCACTATCAAACAAAGTATCAATCTTTTGATGTTTGGAAATAACTCGAATATGGAAAAGCTCATGTCTTTTTCTCTCATTTTCTTCATCAGTAATAGATTGTGTAGAATTACTAGTAGATGCTTCAAAATTCTTACCTTTTATACCTGTGGCTGCAATGGTTGTTTCATCTCCCAAGTTTGACCCCAAATCTTTCTGAATAGCTATAGAAATCTTCTTCTTCTTGCCCTCGAACTTCTTAGGTCTCAGCTCTGGATGCAGAATCCAATAATGCTCATCATCATGCCCATCCTTTTTACAGTGAGTGCATGAAGCCTTGCTTTTCTGTGTAGTGTTAGCCTTCCTTGCTTTCCACTTCTGCTTTCTTTTCTCCTTGCTCTTGCTTGCAGTGGGTTGGGATGGTCCCCCAACTTTTGGATTTCCATTCTTTCCTCTAGATTCTAGATGAGTAGCTTTTACAGATACCTCATCTATACTAGTGGTATTAAACATGAGGATGGTATGCCTCATGTAGTTATGTAGACCACCAATGTACTTCAACAGAGTCTCTAGTGAGTCTAATGAGATTCCTAGAATCAATGCTCTCTTTCTAAATTCTTGAGTGTACCCTTGCACACTTTGCCCTTTCAACTGCCAAAGAGTTTGCCAACTCATCATGGCTTGTTGCATGTAAGCCAATGGATAGAACTACTTTTTGATTGCAGACACAAATTCATCCCAGATAGAGATAGTATTACCATGCCTTTTCATGTCAGCTTGGGTTCTGCCTTCCCACCAAACCAAGGCAGTGCCTCCAAGGCGTAGGCTTGCCAGCTGAATCTTGCTCTTGTCTGAGTCGATGTTCTGCACTCTGCAATACACATCAATTTGTCTAATCCAATTGTCCAACTTTTCTACATTTAACTCTCCATCATATATAGGCAAATCAAATTTAACATCTAGCTTTATCAAAGATGCTTTCTTATTATGTACAGGGCTATTAGGAGGTGTGAGAAAGATTTCCTCTTTCCCTTTTCCTTTTGAGTGGTCATGGAAATGTGATTCATCTTCTCCTTTATCTTGTTTAGAGCTTGACGAATCTTCATCCTTGTGTTTTCTAAAGTCGTTATACATTTCTTCTACCATGGAATTTATGGCTAGGAACTTTCTATGAATTAAGGGTCCGAACCCATAGGACCTTCCTCTGACATTGTCTTCCAAGGATACTCTCCCAATTTTAGGATTAGTTTCGACCAACTCTCCTTCTCCTAATTTGAGCTTTGATCTAGTGAGCATTCACAGCTAAACGAACACAAGCTTGTCTAACCTTAACAACCTAAAGCTCTGATACCACTTGATTTGAAAATCACCCTTGAGTGACCTCAGTTAATTAATTATTGAATAAAGGTATTACAGACTCATGTGCTAGTGTGTGTCTATGTTATTTAGGCAACGGATCGATCAGATTGCAAAATACACAGACACTGGAAAATGGAAAACAACAGAGAAACACAGTAAGAAAATACAAGAACACAACAATTAATAAGGAGTTCACCCTATCCTCTAGGGCTATGTCTCCGGTCCAGCTTTCAGTGGTGGCCTTATTTTATTGTGTCTTAAAGCAGAGAATTACAATGAGGAGCTCAATATGAGTCTCCTGAAATCGAATTTTCTTGGCAGGGTGGTTCTTGGATTCTCCAAGCCACTAGAGTACAGAGACTCTTTTCCTTACCAGCTCTTGACCTTTCTGGTATTTAAGGGGAGGAACCCAATATGGTACTCGAATCCCGATAGATCCCCTTAGGGGTGGCTTGAACCTCTCAAGCTCTCTGGTGCTCGACGTTGCCTGTGGTCAGCTTGGCCCTCTGTCTTTCTGCTTTTTACTTCAGTGTCTTTTCTTTTCTCTGTATTCATCTTCTTCTCTCTGGTTTTTCCTCTCGGTGTCCTCTCTCGTGGTCTTTTTCTGTTCTCTATTCATGGCTTTAAAGCCAATGGATCTCATGATGGTTCAATTCCTCTTCTTCCTCCGTCAAGTCACCTGCTGTTGCTTGCTTGGAGTCCCCTGTCTTGGCGTCATCATCAACGGCTCATAGGGAGTGGCCACTTGTCCTCTTGCGAACTATGCCAGCTCTTCCTTGTCGGTTCGGTTCTTCGGTTACATTGTGGAATGAGTCATCCGCCACCTCGGCAGTCAAATCATACCTCAAATCCTTGTAGTCTCGGTTCAATCCCCTGCCAAATCTGGTTCTTTCATCGGGCGCGTTCTCAGCCGTTAGATCTGGAGCCTACCGATCCAACGTCATTGGCACATTTCGCACAATTAACTTGCTCAACCGTTAGTATGTGATGAGCGGCGTTTTCTCTCTCCTCCACTTGCCACACGTCAGGAACTGAATGGAATCGCTAGGTTTTAGCCAAATCCGCTTACCGTCCAAGGGTGCCCCAATACATACCACCGGTTTTTGGAGCGCGGGTCCCGCCTTTAGCCTTTTGCGCTTTTCCCCACGGTTTTCCTGGCTTCCATGCGACCGAGCGCTTCGAGGCCTTTCCATTTCGAGGGGTTTTGCCCAAGCGCATCAGAAACTGCCTCCTTTTCCCGATCCAGGCCTCCCAAGTGCCAATTTCGCCTCCTGCGCAGTTTCCATGGGCCTCGGTCAGCACGCTTTGACCGAGGTCCTCGTCGTTCCACGCTGGCTGCCAACTGCCACTATTCAGAGGTTTTTCTGATCGCTCTGTGCTCTTGAATTCGAAGTTTGTCCCAATCTGATACAGTCATGGTACTTTGATGATTCTTCATGGATCCAATTCGGATCACTTGAATGCTCCAATCCAAGCTCTAGCTGCCAAAATTAGAACATGCATAACCAAATAACACAAGCCAAGAAACTACGAGATCTATGTAGCATCATCTATCTACTTTATTCAACATATCAACATGGTATTGAAATACATGAAATAACGACATCACATATAGGAAAACAAAATAACTCTTTGTATTGATATAAATGGAGTGAGTTACAACCATAAATAAGTGTTGATCTTATAGAAGAGCTCCTCCAAGTTGTTGACTTGTCCTTCCTTTGTCACAAAGTGCACCTCCAATCACCCCAAATGCATGAAATTATAACTCTCACAACAAAAACATAAGGGTAGAATCACTCTCCAAAAGCCAACCCCTTGCATATGGAAGGTTGTAAATATATAGAGGAGTGAGGTAAGTTGGGAGTTATTATCCTTTTACCAATCTTGGGATTGAGATCCACTCTTGATGGGAGGATGAGATCTAAGGATAAGGGATGGAAACTCTAAGGTAGGATAAGATAGGATTCGAGTGTTTTATCTGAGGTAAATGGTTACAACAGATCCTAGAAGCTTTTGGAAATGGAGGCTTCGAGATTCTCTCTCTTTTTCATGGCTAGAACCAATGCAGGTGCGAGGAGAGCAACCTGTAGGTGATAAATAGAAGCCACAGTGGAGCACCTTGTAGGTGAATGATGTCCAGCAAGAGGCCAAGGTGCGTTGGTCCTAAAATTTGCTCAGATGTTGCAATTAAGGGCATAAATTATGGGGAATGAGATATTCATGCATAGGGCTTTGTGCAATGATGATGTAGAGGGGGAATATGATGTTGGTTGATCCCATTAGGAGGCTAATTGATTAGGTGTGACAAAATAACCTATAACAAAATTCCCCCTAAAGCGCAAAGTCAAATATGATGACTGATGACTAAAGTGCTTTACCTTGTGACAAGTCGGGATCAAGAACAACCGACGAGCTTCATGTTATGCTACAATACATTTACATCATGACATATTTTTACTGATGGAGGCATACCCATACTCAACACATAAGATAACGTAACATGTATAATGATCAAAATACATGTCCACTATGACTGATGGTGAACCCATGATTGGATGATTGTTAGTATGATCATAACCATCATATATAGTGATTTCTGTATAATCCTAAAATCGCAACCTGGATGGCAGAAACTAGAGCCGAGGTCCAACCAACGTACAATTATAACCATGTGAATCAATGAGTTGAAGTCGAACATGGTAAATACCATTTGATTACCAGCCAATGACGCAAGCTGTTAAAAGACGCGAGAGAAACCACCGATGATTTTAATGGTCCTCAAGGTACTTGTTAGAGTCGGTCTAGTAGCCCTCCATCAGCGATCAAAACTCTTTGCATTTGCATAAGTAGGTGTCTCATCAGTGTCAATTTTTGCATTCCATTAGGCATGCCATAACCCTGATGGAGGAGCTGGTGTTTTTGTTCCCCTCTTGGCATTGTTGGATCAAAGTTGTTTCAGTCCTTAAACTCTTTTAAAGCTTACTTGTCTTGTCTTGAAATCAAATTCTAGGTCTAGGGTTTTGGTCAAGTTTGTCTTCAAGGTCATTGTCTCTGAAGGTCAATAAGTGCCCAGCAAGCCAGAGGGATGTTTTTCAAAGTGTTTCTTCGAAATTTTCTATCTTGTACAGTTAAATTTCACCTTGGATTTAAAAACCCTGTTTTTAAAGCCAAGGTCATTTTTCGAAATTTTGTAAAAAATGGTAAAATTTCAAAAGGCTTCAAAGGACAGCATGTAACCCTGGCTCCCTTGCCAAGATCCCTCAGATGTTATCCCTGCAAAAAGTATCGAGCAAAAACATCAAATTAGTCAATTTCAGGACAAAAGGAAACCAAAAACATCAAGTTTATAAAGTGTCAAAGAAAAACATTATAAAGTGGGTTTGGGCATGAAATTAATTCAAATCAAGGTTATAAAAGCCCAATCTCCCTCCATCGAGCCTCATTGTGCATCTAAGTCATTGAGCAAGTGATTGCAAGTGAGTTCGAGGCGAATTTGTGAGTTGCAGAGGCGCGCGACCCGTCAGACCAGGCGCGCGACCCGTCAACGCCCTCCTTATCAAACTGCCTGCAAATTCATCCAAGGAACCACCAAAATCGCCGAATTGCCTAAGGTAGGCCCTCCAACTTAAAAATTGTTGCTTGTTATGGTCAAAGGAAATCGTGATTGCATTTTTAAAGATCTATATTTGCAAGAGAAAATCTCCATGTGGCTGTGGTTTAATATTGTAAAAAAATGGCTAGGGTTTTATGTTGTTTTAAGGTATTCCCTTGTAATCATTTTTCCCCATTTCCCATTTCATTTTCCTTGTCTTCCTATGTAAATTTACCTTTTAAATTTGTAAAGAAAAACTAAACCCTACCCCTCTTCCCTAAAAAATAAAAAATAAAAAAAAATCATGCCCTAATCCTACCTCTCATAATACCCATGTAAACAAATTTATATAATGATGCATATGCAATGATTTTGCAATGATTTTTCCCAAAAATCCCTGTTTCATATATTTATTCCCATTTTCCCTTTAAAATGTCCCTCCTCTAACATTCCCCTCGTGCTCCTTGTCCCCTTGAAACAACATTTTAATCAGCATTTTATCAAGCAGAAACAGCAGTACATTTCAGCCACTTTGCTCCTTAAACAATGTCAGAAACCGAAACCAATTACGAGCAAAGTGATGACCAGGCATCAGCTTCAGAGTTTGAGGTACAGAGGAGGCCTCATAAGGGTGGAAGGGGTCTCGCCTTCTACATCGGCTCAGCGAGTGTTATCTCCACAGCAGGTGGAAGGGGCCTCGCTTTCTTCAGCAGCATAGGTATCAGGGAGGGGCAAATAGCCCAGGATTGATGAGGGACCATTAGGTGTTCCAGATATAGAGCTTATTGATCTTGATGTCAGTTCTCCTAGCCGAGAGTCAAAGGAGATCATTCAACACCTTAGAGCTGAAAATGATGCATTGCAGAGGAGATTAGAGGGGGCACAATGGACAATCTCATATCTAGAGCAGCGCAACAAACAGTTGGAGGATGAGCAAGCTCTTGATGAGTTGTGGAGGATCCGTAGTGACCGCAACTTGAATCGAAGAAGACCCGGTGATCCATTGCCCGCTGAGCGAGAGTCTATGCTTATCCAGCTCAATGCTCATTTGGAGAGGCTATTGGCTAAGGCCAACCAAGATAAGAAATTGTTGAGAAACATGAAGAACCATTATTGGGCGCGGATGCACGTGTGCAAGGCGAAGATGAAGATGTTCCAAAGGCGGTTGGCCAAGGCACAAAAAGGGAGAAAAAGGCCCGATCCCCTCCACATCTTGGCCGAGGCTTCCTTGAAGGAGCAAGGCACTAAATATCTCAGCCACAGCACAAATCCCAAGAAATTTTGAGCATTTTGGGTCAATTTTGGTTTTTTCAGGCAATTTACAGGTTTTGTCCCTTTAACGGGTCTCACCCCCCGCGCGACCCTTTCTCTTGGCAACGTCATTTTGCAAAAACTCAGCATTTCCAGATATGTCATGAAAAGTTACATATGCTCATCCATTGCCAAGAGATTTTATGGAGTTTTGGGCCTCTAGAAGGTCAAAAAACAAGCAAAAAATGACTTTCTGCCACATTTTTGAGACACAGAAAGCAGTCTTGGGAGATTGCAATTTTGGAGGGGAAAATGACCACCAAATTCAGAATTCTAGTTGGGTTGGAAAGTAGACTCACAAACCTTTCCAACAAGCCTATTCTTGCCCAATTTGGACACCTGGAAGTGCCCCAAAAGTGCCCTCAAAGGCGCGCGACCCGTCAGGCAGAGGCGCGCGACCTATCAGGCAATTTTCTCAAAATTTCACTGTACAGCTCAGAAAAACGCAGATTTGACCATGTTTGACTTTTTGGAGTGGATTGTTATCCTCCTTGATGTAAATAATGTAATTTTTTGACACTTTTACACTTATGTATCTCTTTTGGAAGATTCATTCATGAGATAGGTGAAAATTAAATGAATGAATTGGTTTCCAAGTTTATAGAGGCAAGTTGTTTTGATTGCCTAGTTTTCAGTGCTTAGTTTAGAATTGGTTGAAACAGCTCCTAGAAGGATGAGCTCGACCCCTAGAGGCAAGGAAAGGTGTTAGCTTGCCTATATTATGTATTTTCTTAGTCATTTTCAGGGGTTGGAAGGTTGGACTCTTGAGGGAGAAGCTCTTATTGTATTATTCACTGTATCTCTGCAATTTTTGGCAAAGGAAGACCAGGGTTTTGCAGTCCTTTTTGGGATTCTTGTGGTCACATGTATTGATGGTGTGTTTCTCTTTGTACTTGTAAGTGTGTTATGTGAATCATTTCCTTACTTTTCCTTCTGCACATTAAGCAAATGAAGTGTTAAAGCAGAACTCATGACTGTCATGCTCTGCTTTTAAGTTTGTTTAATTTCAATGTTTTCTATTGTTTAAGGAGAATTCAAAGTTATTGTTTGCTTTCCTTAGCTCCTCACCTGTCTTTCTTATCCATTCACCTCAATCTAAGGCATCAATACTATCTCCTATCTCGCCCCAAAGAACCCCCTGCTGAAACTGTGTCCAATCCCCGCACCCAAAATTGCCATCTCCTCAATTTGCCACCAAAAACCCTAAAAACCCCAAATCAACCCTTTTGATCAGTTTACTAGCCTAAAATCAATGTTACCCTATTGGTCATCTCAGCAATTGAAGATCTTTACCGAGATAGACCGGAGAGAGCCCTCTCCTGCCCCGTAGGGCTAGCTACGAGGCTAAGTGGTTTGATGTTGTCTTGAGGTTTACCTTTCTCAGCCTGAGGTGAAATTTCAAGCGCTAACAGTACTCAAGTACAATATGTATGGTGTGAATAAATGGGTTGATGTCGAAGACCACACAAAATCTTTCAGTCAAAGGCCAATGATGTAAACCTGTCGTCAATAGCGAGGACACTTTCCATTGATGTATGCAAGCACCAAGGTAGTGATCGATTTTTCTAAGTAAACTTCCTGGATAATGTGTTGGTGTCGACAGGAAGTGACCCGTCACAGGACGGCCTTGATGTATCCTCGATTAACGACACAAAAGAGGTATCATGATTGAGATAGAATGATGTTGATATGGAACTAGACAAAGAAAAGCAAACATGGAATGAAGGATTAAGAGTATTGTAATAGATATCAACTGAATGACTTCTCTCGAACACAGTGGAAACACTAAATGGAGATGGAAGCATTGACCCAAAACCGAAATGGAGGTTCTATGAAGGTATGATGAAAGACAAGCAAATTACCAAACCCAACAACCACGAAGATGAAGTGGAAGGGTGTCGTGTTCAAGAGTGATTCACTATTATTAAAAAATGGAGTACCCTATTTTCCCAATTTCCCCAACCATACTGGTTAGTACCTCTTTATTTTTTAACAAGCTTGAGGAGGATAACATATGCTTTATTTGTAAGTCCATCCTTCAAATGAATCCCTCCAAGTATATTTAACGAACCTTGAGAAGGAGTGGTTCGACCTTGTCATGTTCGATAAGTCCATTGATGTTTGATGTTTTAATGAGTCCATTGAAGGTAAAACTCAACTTCTTTTTCATGTTTAGAGAGTTTGAAAAAGATGCAAAAAGAAAAATCCAGATGTCCCTTTTCGTAGGTAGTCCCTTAGGTCTGAAAAGGTAGAAAACAATACCCAAGAGAACCTCTTATCCATGTTTGACTAAGGTATTCCTTTTTCGTAAATAGTCTATCTCAATCCGAAAAAGGGTTAAACTTATACTGAGTAGATGTATTTTCATTTACTTTTACGAGTTTGAAAAGACAAGTGCTCGATGATCTTTTCATATTTTGGGAGTCTGAAAAGAGCTTAAAGAGAAATCTTCCTGGAGGAATGAGTGGTATAAAGGATAACAATTGGCTTCGGTCATGATGGAACTGGTTAAAACACGCAAAGGTCAAGAGGTTGGCTAATAATACCACTCATCACAGCGGTTCCTTGGGAAAGGGTAAAAAACCAAGTGAAAGTGTATGATCGACCAAGTAGATGGTAATGATGGAATGAAAATACCAAGCCTCGTCTGGAAAAATCAAGCTGATAAAAATGGAAATCGCGAGGGATGAAATGGGAATGGTTTCATTTTTACACAAGCTTGAAGCATGGGAAACTATGTTGAACTTGGTTTCATTTTTACGCAAGATTAAAACAAAGAAAAATTATGCTTGAAATAAGTTTGCATTCCCCTAACATAATGAGTCAATTCAAGGTACATGCCCCCCAAGCTTCATTTCGTTCACCTAAGTAGACTATTGGGTACTAATAGGGGGATGGAATGAAGGTTCATTTATGAGATCAAGTGAAAGACTCGGCTGGGAATTTATGAGATATAATCAAAGACTCGAATTGGGAAGGGATATATGTTTCATTCTTTAATGAGCTTGACACATGAAAATAACTATGCTCATGGGACCTTGTTTCATTTTTAAGGAGCTTGACACAAGAAAAGGAACACTGCAAGGAAATAAATTCATGGCTTCCAAGTGGTTCTCATTAGACGGGAGAACAACACTCTGGAAGGGATACATATCATGGGATCCAATGGAAAGATCAGGCTCCAATTCCCCCAATATTTGATTCTCCATATCACCTACTGAATTTAGGTCGAAAGAAGTTGAGCAGACATTGAAAGGCTCATTTTCAATAGTAGGTACGTGAATGGGATAGGTTGCCACGTAATTAACCCGTGGTGGGGAAGATACCACTTGCACATTCAAAATGCTTAGGGAAGTAGGATGATTGGTAGTCAAATTGGGACCAACAAATGAAAACTAAATGATAGTCACAATCCTTCCATCGTGCGGGAAGCACATCACTCGAAAGAGTATGGACACAACAACATTCATAGCATAAACATAGTCTTGACCCATGAGACAATTGAACTCCAAAGGGTCTATGACAACCATAACATCAATACATACAATTTTTCCTCCCAAGGTAATAGGAAACTGATGAAGGATCCCTAAGGGTTGACTGGTTCTTTTGTTAAAGGCTAACATATTTGGAGTGACGGACACAAGGTATGGGGAACCCAAAGCTTCCCAAGCAGAGGAGGATATAATACTAACATAATCTCCCTCATCTATAATTGGTCCAAAAATGGATCCTGGATAAACCCCTAAGTCTAAAAGACTTCATATAAGAGGCAAAAGGTGCCAAATGGCACGAATCCTTTGTAAATCAGAGGAAAATGAAAGTCGCAGGCTGCTCTCAGAAATAGTCTCATTGCAGATATCTCCTCATTTTGAATCCAACGCAACTTGAATGGGTGAAAACGAACTTCAGATGAAGAAGTTATAACAAAGAGAAGCTCCCCTTGTTCTTTGGGAAAAGAGGCAAAAGACCCTTATAAGGGAAAATCGCATCGCATGAGGCCAAGACTTAAAGTTGAGCGGAAGACACCCCTGATCAGCGACCTCCGATGATTGGATTGGTAGGTCGAATCGGAGGCAGCATATGCACCCATAAGGCAAAGGCCCTAGGCTAATGCGATGGTGCGATTGCGATATCGATGGATCGCTGTCAGCGATCCCAAAAGGGAAGGACCCTCGGGCGGTGCGACTTGCAAATGCAATCGCCGATATCAGCAGATTGGTGTCAATGATACCAAAGGAAAGGATCCTCGGGCCGTGCGACTTGCGATTTTCGATTGCGATCAGGATCGGACACGATGGGGTTTAAAAGCCCAATTTCATAAAATTTCAAATCCAGGAATTCAGATTCTCCTTTGTATTTCCCGTTTAATGGATTTTTGGCCATTGGCCATGTCGCCTGTGCGATCGCGATTTGTGATTACAGGATGGACCCGATGGGAGTATAGATGCGATTGCATATATTTGAAGTCTGGCTAAAAGGAAAATGATGTGTTTTTAACGTGTCTGTCTGTGTATTCCGGTATATCTCTGTGTATTGGGATTTTGTCCCATTTTCGGGTTTTCGCCTAAGGGAAGGCCCCCAATTCCTTGTAACTGTCCCTGATCATTGTGCCACGCTGCAAGTAGGCATTTCATAACAATGATGCGTTTGTAACGCACAGAGCCACAGAGCTAGATGGCCAAGCTTAGAGCCAGAGAGCTAGAGGGTCAAACGTAGAGCCACAGGGAGTAGGGAAAACGCAGAGGTAGAAGAATGATTCATCATGATCGAAGGATAGAGGAATGACTGTGGAAGCCGTAGAGCCAGAAGGATCCCTCACAGAAACACAAAGAGAACGATTAACATGGAGAGATCGACAGAGAGCTCATGATATGAGCATAGAGTCGAGAGAGAATGTGCAAAGGCAGCTTGGAGAAGCCCATAGCTGTTTGAATGTTAAGGAATCCAAAGGGAAAGCTCAGTGTATGCTGAAAGAGTGCAGAGAGTTTTGGAGTCACTTAGAGGTCGAGTGAACCAGAGAGTTCCATTGACAACATCAAGTTGTTGTTGAAGAATCGCTTGGAAGTCAAGCGAATTATAGAGGCACGCAGAGGCCAAGAGAGAGCCGAAGAGCTACTGCGCATTCCACTTGAGGGAGCCTTTGGGGTCACTTGAAGTTCAAGCGAAAATCCAGAGAGTTGAAGGTTGTAGAGGGCCAAGAAGCTAGAGCTGAAGAGTTAGAGCCAAGAGCCAGAACCAAGAGCCAAGAGCCAGAGACAGAGCCAAGAGCTAGAACCAAGAGCCAAGAGCCAAAGTCAGAGCCAAGAGCCAGAACCAAGAGCCAAGTGTCAGAGCCAAGAGCCAGAGCTTCAAGAGCCAGGGAATGACATGGTGTCTGAACCCACTGTTTCTATGAAAAACAATAGGAGTTGAGCCAAGAGCTTGTAAAAAGGACTTATACCATAATCCCAGAGAGCCTAGTTGAGTTGACTAGAGCTCACAGAGACGTAGCCCAAGAGTTTTGGGTGAACTCCAAATTAATATTGTTGTTCTATGTGTTAGAGTCAGTCTAGTATCCCTCCATCAGCGATCAAAGCTCTTTGCATTTGCATAAGTAGGTGTCTCATCAGTGTCATCTCATTGCATTCCATTAGGCATGCCATAACCCTGATGGAGGAGCCGGTGTCTTTATTCCCCTCTTGGCACTGCTGGATCAAGTTGTTTCAGTCAATAAACTCTTTCAAGGTTACTTGTCTTGTCTTGAGGTCAAAAGTCCTAGGTCTAGGGTTTAGGTCCAATTTGTCTTTAAGGTCATGTCTTTAAAGGTCAATAAATGCCCAGCAGGCCAGAGGGATGACTATCAAAGTGTTTCTTCAAAAGATTTCATCTTGTACAACTAATTTTTACCTTGGATTTAAAAACCCTGTTTTTAAAGCCCAAGGTCATTTTCTCAATTTTTTGTAAAAAATTGTAAAAATTCAAAATTCTTTGAAAGTCAGCATGCAGCCCTGGTCCCCTTTGCCAAGATTCCTCAGAAGCTATCTCTGCAAAATTTTTCAAGAAAAGCATCAGTTCAATCAATTTCAGGATAAAAGGAAACCATAAAATCAACAGTATTCAAATTTTGAAAAAGTGTCATGATATAAACATTAGAAAGAGGGTTTGAAAGGAAATTAATTTAAATCAAAGCCTATAAAGCTCCTCTCTCCCTCCATTTAGTCATCATTGTGCCTCAAAGCAATAGTGAAGAGTGATTGAAGAGAAATTGGGCGAAATTGCATAGAGTGCCCGCGCGCGACCCGTTCAAGCTTGCGCGCGACCTGTTGGGTGAGCGCGACCTGTCAGGGTGCCCATCGCAGTTCAAAAAAAGCACAGGCGCGACCTGTTGGGCGCGCGCGACCCGTTCAGCCTTGCGCGCGACCTGTTGGGAATTCTTCCACCAAAATTCGCCTGCAAGCTGCAAAACAACCCCGGATTGCTTCAAGGTTGCAGGTAGGCCTCCCATCATTAAAATACATTGTTTGCCAAAGCTTGAAAAGCATGAGAATGTATTTTAAAGTCATCATTTTGAAATAATGAGTCCAATGTATATTTGCTTAAGAAAGTCAAAGTGTTAGGGTTTGTCTTGCTGTTTTCAAGGTCATCCTTTTCACCCCCACTTTTTCCCTACATCCCATTTCCACCTCCCTCATCATTTTTACTCAATCTCTCTACCAAAAATACCAAAAGCCCTAAAACCCTACCCCTATTCCTAAAAAATCAAGAATCTAATCCTAAACCCTGCTTCTCATAAAAACTTTGCAAATGATAATTGTGTGATGGGGTATATCATCATTCCTTCCTTTAAACTCCCTATTTCATATATTTTTCCCAATTTCCCTTAAAAGTCTCCCTTCCCTAACATTTCCCTTGTGCTATTTGTCCCCTTGAAATAGCATTTCAACAATTAAACTAGCATATTTTTGAGCAGAAGCAGCAGTACATTCCAGCCACTTTGCTCTCAAAACCATGTCAGAAACCGAGACCGACTATGAGCAAAGTGATGACCGTGAGTCAACTCCGGAGGTTGAGGTACAAAGGAGGCCTCACAGGGGTGGTAAGAGTGGTCACCATAAGAGAGAGGAGCCCACCTCTTTGACCGATTTGCAGGCTTGTCCAATTGCAGTCACATGTTTCCGCTATCTGTCATGTTATGAATTTTGTGAGAGGATCTCTCAAATCCAGCATCACAGGGAATTGGCCCGCTTGTTTGTTTTGCATTTGCATGATGGGCATGTGAACCTTGCAGGGGTGGATTTTACATTGACACCTGAGATGATTGCCCAAGCAACAGGGATACCTAATGTTGGAGAAGTGTGGAACAAGCGCAAACTGTTGGATAGATTTCAGTATGAGCCCTACATTAAACCTGCCTTTATGAGACACATGACTGGTGTAGTTCCTTTTAGATTTTTGAGGGATGAGTATGTTCCCTTGATGAGGCTTATCATGCGCTATTTCACCTGTGAGGGCAGATTTGCATATTTGTATTCGTACCATATTCGCTTGTTGATGCATTTCACACGGGTACGGATGATGAACATACCAGTTTTCATATGTCGAAATATTGAGAAGATGGTGCCCTTGGTGCAGAGAAGGAGTCCAGCACAGCAGCATAGGAGCATCTATCATTATGGTTTGATCCAGCTTGTGGTCATACATCAGTTGGCTCAGCAGGGTATCCCATGGGAGGATTTTATCTCTCGGGATTTTTTCACAGCATCAACATCATCACCCCCTGAGGTTGTTCATGAGGAAGGAGGGCCTTCACAACAGCATGATATTCCTGAGACCAGACATGTCAGCTCTCCTCCATTGGTCACATATCAGAGAGGCCACAGGGCCTTATTTGCAGCAGCTCGGCGAGTATTTTCTCCACATCAGGTGGAAGGGGTCTCGCCGTCTTCATCAGCTCAGCGAGTGTTATCTTCACATCAGGTGGAAGGGGCCTCGCTTTCTTCAGCAGCACAGGTACCAGAGAGAGGCAAACAACCCAAGATTGATGAGGGGCCATCAGGTGTTCCAGGCATAGAGGTTGTTGATCTTGACATCATTTCTCCTAGCCTAGAGTCAAAGGAGATCATTCAGCACCTAAGAGCTGAAAATGACTCATTACAGCAAAGATTGGACATGGAAAATTGGACAATCACCTACTTAGAGCAGCGCAACAAGCAACTTGAGGAGGAGCACACTCTTGATGAGTTGCGGAGGATCCATGAGGACCGCAACTTGGCACGCAAGAGACCCGGTGACTTGGTACCCGTTGAGCGTGAGGCTATGCTTCTACGGGTCAATGCTCATTTGGAGAGGCTGCTGGCCAAGGCCAATAAAGATAAGGACCTGCTCTGGAACATGAAAAACCACTATTGGGCCCGAATGCATGTATGCAAGGCGAAAATGAAGGTGATCCAAGGGTGGTTAACCAAAGCACTAAAACAAAGGAAAAGGCCCGATCCCCTCCACATCTTGGCTGAGGCTTCTTTGAAGGAGCATGGTGTTAAATAACTCACTTCCAACACAAAATTCTAAAAATTTTGAGCATTTTTGGTCATTTGTGATTTTTTTTGGCAAAAAATCGTTGGGCAACTCCTTTTTGGGAAAACTCAGCATTTTTGGATTTGTCATGCAAAGATACACTTGCTCAGCCATTGCCAAGAAATTTCACCAAGTTTTGGGCCTCCATAAAGTCAAAAAACAAGCAAAAAATGACTTTCTGCCACCTTTTTGACACACAGGAAGCAGTCTTGGGAGATTGCAATTTTGGAGGGGCAAATGACCACCAAATTCAGAAATTCCACTTGGGTTGGAAAGTAGACATCCAGAACTTTCCAACAAGCCCACTTTTGTCTCATTTGGACACCTGGAAGTACCTCAAAATCAGCTCCAAAGTAGCGCGACCCGTTCAGGAAGAGGGCGCGACCTGTTGGGCAGTTTTCACAGGAATTCATCTACAGCTCAGGAATTCGCCCAGCTTTGACCAGTTTTGACTTGTGATGGGATTTTTCACCCTCTTTGATGTAATTAATGTATTTTCATGTTGACATGACACTTATTTACCTACTCTAGAAGATTCATTCATGAAATAGCAAACATTTAATGAATGAATTGGTTTCCTAGCTTATAGAGGCAAGTTGTTTTGACTGCCTAGATTTTAGTGCTCAGTTTAGAATTGGTTGAAACAACTCCTAGGATAGTGAGCTCGACCCCTAGAGGCAAGGAAAGATGTTAGATTTCCTATATTATGTACTTTCTTGGTCATTTTCATGGTTGGACTCTTGAGGGAGAAAGCTTCTATTGTACTACTCATTGTATCTCTGCAATTTTGGCAAAGGAAGAAAGACCAGGGTTTTGCAGTCCTTTTTGGGATTCCTGTGGTTACATGTATTGATGGTGTGTTTCTCTTTGTACTTGTAAGTTTGTTATGTGAATCATCTCCTTACTTTTCCTTCTGCAAATTAGGCAAATGAAGTGTTAAAGTAGAATTCATGATTGCCATGCTCTGCTTTTAAGTTTGCTTAATATTTATGTTTTCATCTGTCTAAAGAGAACTCTTGAAGGTTTCTTGCTCTCTTTAGCTCCTCACCGGTCATTTATATCCATTCACTTAATTCAAAGGCATCAATACAGTCTCCTACCTTTCCCCAAAGAACCCCCTGCAAAAACTGTGTCCAATCCCCGCACCCAAAATTGCCTTTCCCCCGATTTTCCACCAAAATCTTAAAACTTCCCAATTCAAACCTTTTTATCAGTTTACTAGCCTAAAATCAGTGTTTCCTTATTGGTTATCTCGTCCGTTGAATATCTTTACCGAGATAGACCAGAGAGAGCCCTCTCCTGCCCCGTAGGGCTAGCTACAAGGCTAAGTGGTTTGATGTTGCCTTGGAGTTTACCTTTTTCAGCCTGAGGTGAAATTTCAAGCACTAACACTATGTTTGTTTTCACTGCTGTTATTTAATGTTATATGTATTTATATATCAGTTCAAGCACATTTACATATCAACACAAACAATAGATTTTTAAAGCATGTAATTAGTTAAAAACAATTATCAGCATTCACATATATTTCAAGCATTATTAATTCCGCAATGGGTTAATCACAAGATCTTGGGAATATTTAAGCTTTGGAAGTGGGAGAGGTTCTTGTAAGCTTGACAAGAATCCTTAAGTGACCCATTTTCAGATCAGGTGGTATCAAAGCTTGAGATTGATTAACCCCACCTTCAAAGAAGCTTATATCAGAATGCTTGATTGACAGAGCAAAGATTGCTTATCTGAAAGGTGTTTAAACAGTCAGAGGTTGATTGTATGCTTGTTGCAGACTGACTGTTGTTTGAGTTTGCAGAGGTGCGGAGGAAAGGCCTAAGTATTTGGGTCTTGGCTACGAATAGTTTTATGGAAAGTGTTCCAAAGCTGCCATGAAGGCCATTGAAATAGCTCGAAGAAGGGGTTGCATTACAGAGTGTGAAGATTGTATTATGGAGGAATGCAATAGCTTGAAACATCATTTGCAGGATGCAGGTGTTCAAAAGCACACACTTGAACCAGAGAGTTTGGAAGACTCTAACAACCTTGAAGATATTGATGGTGTTCCAAAGGGAGCCTCTTCTTCATTTGCTTCACCTCCTCATGAAGGCAATAAAGGTGAAAGAAAAAGGTATAAATCTGGTTCTAAACATTTCCTTTTGATTGTGCAAAGCATGATAAATTTCCACATAGAGATGGAAAAAGAATTGCTTGTTCCTTTTGTGGTTTGGACAACCATAATGTTTCTAGATGTTGGAAGAGAATGGCCACACACAAGAAGCTTTTGAAGGAAAAGAAGTAAGAAGCCAAAGGTCCATTGGACAAGGCAAATCATGCTGTCAAGAGGATGCACATGCAGTGCACTTACTGCCATAATCAAGGACATCTTGCCGCAAAATGTTGGACTTTGAATCCAGCAATGCTTCCACAAAAGCTAAAGAAAGTGGAAAGAGAAGATGGCAGAAATGGAAGTGAAGATTCCATGAATGATGTGTCTCAGAATGATTCACATGATGATGTTGATGTGCAGACAAATGTAGTACCTTTGAAAGGGATTGGTAAGAAACAAGTAGAGTTCTTATCTGATCAAGATTGCATGTCTATTGATGCATCTACATTATATTTCATTTCAGCTTCGAAAGTACAGTGTGCTTAAGTGAAAGTTGAAGGATGAAATGCATGCATAAGCTTGATATGCATGAACATAAGGATGTTGATGATTTCCTTGTTTTTGAACATGTATGTGTAATCAAATTTCAGGGTTGATTGCTTTGACATGCATATGATGCCATGTTGACTTGGAAGAAGTTAACTTGGTCTCCAAATGGAGATAATGATGAAGTGTTTCATCTTTTGAAAAGAGTCCTAATGGTCTTTACTACATGCTTGACTTGAAGAGTCATTTGTTTAAAGGCATGCTTTGTGGCCTTGTTATCTAGTCCATCATTTGTATGCAAATATAAGACATGGAGGTGTTCACAAGATGTGAAAATATGTTTCTTTTGTTGAAGCAGGAGTTTATTCCATCCAGTTGTTGTCTGTGTTTCTGTTGTTGTTAACAGTTGTTGTTGGCAGCTTTTCAAACAGGTACAAATGAAAGTTTGTGGAGCAGATGTACTTCACATTTGTTTGAGCCACCTTGGATCAATGATCAAGGCAAAGAAGTTCAAACCACCTTCTATGACCATTTCAGCAGAAGTTTTGCAGGAAGGCAAGGAGGAAGACAGTTCTTCCCAGGAAGACCAGCCCATCCAAGAAGGGAAGTGGTTAGAAACTTTGGTTCAGAGGCACTATGCAAAGCAAGTGTAGGGAGGCTGAAAGAAGAGGGTGAGTCACTCTCATTTACTGCTCAGATCAGTATATCAGTCTTTTGGAGACCAAAAGTTCTTTTAGTGGGAAGGCGTGATCCAAAAATGGATCCTGGATAAACCTCTAAGTCTAAAAGACTTCATATAAGAGGTAAAAGGTGCCAAATGGCACAAATCCTTTGTAAATCAGAGGAAAATGAAAGTCACGGGTTGCTCTCATAAATAGTCTCATTGCAGAGATCTCTTCATTCTGAATCCAATGCAACTTGAATGGGCGAAAACGAACTTCAGATGAAGAAGTTATCACAAAGAGAATCTCCCATTGTTCTTTGGGAAAAGAGATAAAAATCCTTTAAAAATGGGCAAAAGACCCTTATAAGGGAAAATCACATAGCATGAGGCCAAGACTTAAAGTTAGGCGGAAGGCACCGCCAATCAGTGACCTCCGATGATCGGATCGGTGGGTTAGATCGGAGGCAGGCATATGCACCCATAAGGCAAAGGCCCCGGGCTGATGCGATAGTGCGATTGTGATGTCGGCGGATCACTGTCGGCGATCCCAAAATGGAAGGACCCTCGAGCCGTGCAACTTGCGACCATAATCGCCGATATCGGCGGATCGGTGTTAGCGATACCAAAGGAAAGGACCCTTGGGTCATGCAACTTGCGATTTGCGATTGCGATCAGGACCGGACCCGACGGGGTTTAAAAGCTCGATTTCATAAAATTTCAAATCCGGGAATTTAGATTTTCCTTTCTATTTCCCGTTTAATGGATTTTTGGCCATTGGCTATGCCGCCTGTGCGATCGCGATTTGCAATGATAGGACGGACCCGATGGGAGTATAGATGCGATTGCATATATTTGAAGTCTGGCTAAAAGGAAAATGATGTGTTTTTAACGCGTCTGTTTGTGTATTCCAGTATATCTTTGTGTATTGGGATTTCATCCCATTTTTGGGTTTTTGCCTGAGGGAAGGCCCCTGATTCCTTGTAACTATCCCTGATCATTGTGTGATGCTGTAAGCGGGCGTTTCATAACAATGATGCATTTGTAACTCACAGAGCCATAGAGCTAGATGGCCAAGCGTAGAGCCACAGAGCCAGAGAGCCAGAGGGTCAGATGCAGAGCCACATGGAGCAAGGAAAATGCAGAGGCAGAAGAATGATTCCTCATGATTGAAGGAGAGAGGAACGACTGTGGAAGCCGCAGAGTTGGAAGGTTGCCTCACAATGACACAGAGAGAACGATTAACAGGGAGCACTCGACAGAGAGCTCATGATATGAGCACAGAGCCGAGAGAAAATGCCTAGAGGTAGCTTGGAGAAGCCCTAAGCTATTTGAACACTGAGGAATCCAAATGGAAAGCTTAGTGTATGTCGAAAGAGTGCAAAGAATTTTGGAGTCACTCGAAGGTCAAGAGAACCAGAGAGCTCCATTGACAGCAGCAAGTTGTTGCTCAAGAATTGCTTGGAAGTCAAGCAAATTACAGAGGCACATAGAGGCCAAGAGAGAGCCAAAGAGCTACTATGCAGAGCAGCTGAGGGGGCCTTTGGGGTCACTTGAAGTTCAAGTGAAAAGCCAGAGAGCTGAAGGTTGCAGAGGGCCAGAGAGCTGAAGGTTGCAGAGGGCTAAGAAGCCAGAGCCGAAGAGCTAGAGCCAGAGCCGAAGAGCTAGAGCCAGAGCCAAAGAGTTAGAGCCAAGAGCCGGAACCAAGAGCCAAAAGCCAGAGTTAGAGCCAAGAGCCAGAACCAAGAGCCAAGAGCTAGAGCTCCAAGAGCCAGGGAATGACATGGTGTCTGAACTCATTGTTTCTGTGAAAAACAGTAGGAGTTGAGATAAGAGCTTGTGAAAAGGACTCATACCATAATCCCAGAGAGCCTAGTTGAGTTTACTAGAGCTCACGGAGACGTAGCCCAAGAGTTTTGGGTGAACTCCAAATTAATATTGTTGTATTGTGTTTGTTTTTACTGCTGCATTATTTACTTTTATATGTATTTATATATCAGTTCAAGCACATTTACATATTAGCACAAACAATAGATTTTTAAAGCATGTAATCAATTAAAAACAATTATCAGCATACACCTATATTTCAAGAATTATTAATTCCGCAATGGGTTAATCACAGATCTTAGGAATATTTAAGCTTTGGAAGTGGGAGAGGTTCTTGCAAGCTTGACAAGAAGCCTTAAGTGCCCCATTTTCAAATCAATAATAGTGTGATGGATATTCTTATCATAAGCCTTTACCATGATCTTAAAAGGCGTGTAAGAAGGGATACAAGGCTCTATCGATCGACTCCAATCAAAGGCAATGAATCGTTTCATTGGAGGGGGTTTCGTAGGGATGGGAGAAATGCCCCCTTGTTCAATAGAATTAACAGAAACAAGAAGAAACTGAGCAGTATGAAGTTCACTCTCTACGGGAAAGGTATGATCAACTGAAGGTGGAATCGAGTCAACCATTTTCTCAACCAATGGTTGCTCGGGAAAAAAGTCATGGAATTCAAGTTCAGAGAGAGTGGGATTGACTGGAGATGGATTCTTTTCAATCACTTCATCAATTAGTGGAGGATTGGAGAAAGCTTTTGGTAACCAACTAGAAGTCGTGGCTGAGAAGTTGTAAGTTTTTCCAATAGTTTTGTGGCTTCATCCATATAAGGACAAAGGTGAATAGGATGATTCCATTCACATAACTTATAAGGAAATTTTACTTTACCCTTTTTACCATGGACCTTACTATCTCTAGTTGAGGGTTTGTCATTAGCATGATCTCCAGAAGCTGATGAGAAAGGGCGATGTGAGCCTATGGAAAATGCTTTTAATACCTTGCGAACACCACAACAATCTCTAAGAAGGTGATCACACTAAAAAAGCATGCAAAGGAATTTAACTTTACGGGGCTGATCGGAAGATTTGTCCATACTAGTTGCGTCCATAACAATGGTTACTTGGTTTCCCCCCTACTTATTTTGCTTCTTCTTCTTCGTGCTTTTCTTATTATTCTTAGCTTCCTGGTTACTGGAATCAAGACTTTCACCAAGCAAAGAGGAAGAAAGGGATGAAGAAGGCAAAGGGTCAACTTTAGGATCAACTTGAGGTTCATATTGTTCATATGGAGGAGAACCTGGTTGAGGTGCAGTTTGGAAATTCAGAACCATAGGGGTCGAAAATAACCAAACTGGAAAACCAATGGTAAATCCGGGACGGGACAACTTTGCCATATAAGGAGCACCAATATTTACAAAAGGAGGACAAAGACCAAAATTCCCATCAGAAGGGTTTCCTTTATTGGTAGACTCAGGAACTGTTGCCATTGGTCTCAACCTAAGATCCACTAAGGAGTTGTTCCATGTGGAGGATGTTGTTTTGTGGTCAATTAATTGATTTTATAAATTAAGGACATAAAAAAGGTGACTAGGCATAAAGGTTTACCAAGAAATCATGAACTGCAATATACACCATGGAAAACCAAGGACTTAACGTACATGCAGGCAATCTCCCCGAATGTTGTGTTCGATGTATCACAATATATAAGGAGGCCGACTCAGTTACCTATGGAAGGATAACAACCTATAGGGGACTCCAAAAATATACTCGACGATACGTGGGAGTGCAGTCCGTAGTAGTGTTGTCTAATGCATAACTATTTCATGAGAGTGTTCTGATATACTTTACGTGCGTGTAGCACCACCAATATACCCAAAGGTACATGGAGAATGATCCTATACACTAACATATGTGGAACGAGATTTCACCCCCAGGATGAAACACTATCAAAACAATGACAACTCCTATGTTTAATGACGCTGGAACACGTCTCTATCCTAGACCTTTATGTGTTTGCATTAATGTTACCAATTCTCCTTAGGTTAATTAAGGTGAATTTTAGAGTTTATCTTGAATTAGATTTCGATTTCAAGGCTCAAAATTCGATGTCACTTGAACAAACCTATGATGCAACTATATGAAAAAAATAACTCTTTTCATTTTCGATGAAAGCTATCTAGTGTAGGGAAGAGGTGCAAATAATGATGCAACAATCAAATATGCAACAAATAAGAGCTTTCTAACTAGATCTTTCAATTTCACTAATTCAAATTCAATTCAAAGGATTAAAAGATGCCAAACCATGCAATGTAATATATGCATGATTCCCCTGAAAACCATGCAAATGTAATATATGCAAAATTTCCTTTCCAACTCCTAATATGAGAATTCTAACTATGAAAATGTGATCTATGCAAAAGAATTCTTTAAAACAAGCACAAGAGGATTGCAATGAAATCAAACGTAGTTTGAGATTTCATGAACATAAGACTCAAACTGAAATTGGGTGAAAATTTCAAAAATCAAAAGAGGTGTCAATCAAAGGAATTTAACACTCATACACAATTCAGCCCCCTCTAGGATTTTTTTTTGCAAAAATGAAAGCAAAAATATGTAATTTCACACTAGGGAATTTGATAATCAGATTCCACATCTTGAAGGGGGGATTCCTATACTAGATCAACATGTGAAATCTTCTTATGAAGAACACTCTCCCCCACATGAAACTCCAACAACGGATGATGCTTTAAGTGATGTGATTGATAGAATTGGGAGACTCAATCTTGATTCAGTCCCAACTCAATCGACGGAGTAGCCTAGACCATCTAAGAAAGGTCCCCCAAAGTGGCTGATAAAGACACTTGAAAGTGTTCATCCGGATGAAGTTGGAAAGGCAGGAACTAGAAATTCAAACTGACAAAATGGAGGTGATGTAGATGAATCTAATTCACCTGTTGATATGGATGTTTCTTATGATTGTGAATTGAACTTGTCTGTAGATTTTGAACCAACTTCCTTCAAAGAAGCTGCTTCTCATGATGAATGGAAAGAAGCGATGCAAAAGGAGTATGATGCCCTCATAAAGAATGGCACTTGGAAGCTGGTTGATCCTCCATTAGGAATCAAACCAATTCACTGCAAGTGGGTCTACAAGAACAAGTATAAAGTTGATGGCTCACTTGACAAGCACAAAGCCAGGCTTGTGGCAAAATGTTTTGCACAGAAGGAAGGGGTCGATTATGAGAAGACTTTTTCCCCCACAGCAAAATGGACTACCATCCAGACACTCTTTGCCCTGACAGCTTAGAACGGTTGGAAAGTCCATCAAATGGATGTAAAAACTACTTTCTTGAATGGAGATATAAAAGAGAATGTTTTTATGTCCCAGCCTGAAGGATTTGCTGTGAAAGGACATGAACATAAAGTATGCAAACTTGTGAAGTCCTTGTATGGCCTCAAACAAGAACCGTGAGCCTGGTATGAAAAACTAACTGAGCATCTTTTGAAACTCAATTTCAAACATTATGATCTTGATGATGCAACTTTATTTGTTAAGAAAGTTGGAAAAACAGTTGTATAACTTGTGGTATATAGATGATCTTTTGATGACAGGGAACAATGAAAGCTACATTGCATCCATAAAGAAGGAATTGGGGAAAAGTTTTGAAATGACTGATTTGGGCTATGTTCATTACCATCTTGGTATTGAAGTAACCCAACATCCGAAGTCCATATTTCTTTCTCAAAAGAAATACATTGGAGATCTATTGAACAGGTTTGGCATGACAGAATGCAATCCTCTTACCACTCCAACGGAACAAAACTTAAACCTCACATCTATTGAAGGAAAATAATTTGAGGATGCAACAAAGTATAGACAACTTGTAAGAAGTCTCAACTACCTAACTACTACCAGACCAGACATTTCGTTTGTTGTTGGAATCCTCTCTAGGTTTATGCAAAAGCCTTGTGAGGGACATTGGTATGCTGCAAAAAGAGTTCTAAGGTACTTGAAGGGAAATCAAGACTTTGGAATCAAGTATACACAGGTGGACGACTTCATCTTGATTGGATACTCTCATTCAAACTTCGATGGAGACAAAGATACTGGCGTATCTACTTCAGGATATGCTATGAGTCTTGGATCAGGAGCTGTCTCCTGGAGATCATGCAAACAATTAGTTCCAGCAGATTCCATAACAGAAGCAGAATATGTGGCAGCAGTTGAAGCAACAAAATAAATTGTGTGGCTCAGGAAAATTCTTGAAGATTTGTAGGTAAAACAAGTACAATCAACTCCACTCATGATTGACAATACCTTTGCAATAAAGTTGGCCAAGAACCCAAAGTTCCATGATCGAACAAAGCACATCAATACTAAGTATCATTTGATTGAAATCATGTTGAGGCCAAAACAATCCATCTCTGTCATTGTTCCACTAATGAGAAAATTGCATAAATATTCACCAAAGCACTTGGAAGAGAAAAGCTTGAATGATTCAGAATGATGCTTGGACTCATTAACATCCCTTCAGATTAAGGGGGGAATGTTGACACCTAATCATTAGGATTGGGTGAATAAATATAATCAATGTAAATAAATAATAAGAGATATGAATAGTCATCGAGAGATGAAGTGAACAGTCTCCCTCATGTATATAACAAAGACCAACCTGAAGGAATAATATGAATTTTTGTTTTTGTTTTGAGGAGTTACTGACTGGTCTAACAGAATCAAGCTCAAAGTAAAAAGAGCTTCAAATATATTGAATGGAATAAGAAAATATGTTGTTAATAATATCAACCAATGACACCATTTTGAAACATGGGAAATAACCACAAATTCAATCAATGTGGGATCTAGAATTACATGTTTTATTGAATATTGGAAAATGGATTTGGAAGTTGATAAATGATTTTATAAATATGTTGTAAGTATATTTACTTTTAGAGTTTCAAAAAACGAATGAGACGCAGAGGACATAATGAAATCTCTCATCTGATCTCAGAATGAAACATCTCAAAGCATGCTCGTTGGAAAGGATAATTGTACGTCGACAGTGTAAGTGTGATACTCATAAGGATAAAACAAGTGAATTGTTCCTCAAAATACTTGATATAGTAAAATAATTGAATGGCCCACATATGATAATAGAATCATAGATGATATATTGTTGACCAAGGAAGTAACGTAAGAATGATTAAATAATCCAAATATCTAGGGAAAATTATTTCAATAGTTTGTAATTTCTTTTTCATAAGATGGAATAGAAAGGTGGTTAGTCAGCTACGTCAATAAAAATGAAGACCAAGAACCATAATTCGTCAAAAGGGTTTCAAGTTAAAAGAAATGAAGAGTAGTGAACTTCTAGAATCAACCATAAGATAATGGTATAGTTTATTGAATAATTGCTCCAAATGCATTATAGAAAGTCACTGATGATCCTGAACCATAAAAAAATCATTACGATAGTTAAGGCTTCTCAAGATGCTACCTTTAAAAAGATACTTCAACAAACAAGCAAGGAACTTTTTCCAACGTATTCTTCTTTATCATCATATTTGTTTGGTCCATGAGAGCCCCATCCTAATCCATTTGGACACACATATGTATTTTCATTAATGTTATGAAATCCTTTTACAAACATTTATTATTTGAGAATATTTAAGGTTCCACATAGAACTCTTATGAACGCATTGGTGACTTTGAATTTAAAGCATATTTATGAGCTAATTGAATTATCTTGTAAAGTCTTTTGCAAATGTGGTCTATTTCATTTAATCTACCTCAATGATGTGTTATGCTTTACTTTCACTGTGTTGCAAATAATTCATCATGAAAATGTTATTCTTTACTTTCATTGTGTTGGAAATAATTTGGCATAAAAATATTGTTATCACATTACTTTAATTTTTGTAATGTATACTTCATTGTTGATAATTCATTTTTCTACTTTAAAAAAATATATGCATATCCCGAGCATTTTGTATATTTAAGGAAAATAAGGCTACCACCTCTAAGAAATCGAAGAAGGGATTTGCCCTATAATGTTATCTCCAAGAGTGACAACAATCTCAGAGATCAACACCACTGTATTTTTTACATATGAGTCTATTTAAATGTTCTCTTTTCTCATCATTACGCACTGAATATGACTTTGTACATTAACGTTTCAAACCCATTATTGTATATTGGAGGGTCCTCCTCACCATAATGTTTATCATCCATGTTTCCATTACTCAATCTTTCATGTTGGACACCTAAGGGTTGGTGTGGAGGAATTCCAAGAGCCACAATAGTCCACGAGAACTCTTGCAATATGAAACCAATGGTCAAACAAATGTATTTATGTGTACATCTTGTGAATCATATTGAATCACACCAGTTTATCTAATGTAGCTGATCTAGGTGGATATTGGTGGCCACTCGCCTATTCCACTTGGACCCTCACCATTGTTTCTTTTAGTTTTTCAGTTTCCTTAATTGTAGCACAATTTACTATTTTTGGTAGTATTTCGGGTCGTAAACTTCCAGAGTCGTTTTGAGGCCCTAAACGATGTTTTTTTGGCAAAATTCTGGTGATTGCATAAGTAATTGCATCAATAGTTTTAGTCCTCAGGGAAATCCTTCCAACGAGGTATCATACACATCAAACGAAGATAATATGACCAAGTTACGACCCCAGGAAGTTGGTTGCCCAACTAACCGTAGCGGGGCCCATAAACTCTTGGCGTTACATCTCCTCGGGTTAGGGTTTTGGTTGTTTAGGGTTTTCTCTTATTGTTCAATAATAAAAAGGCCCTTGAGCCTCATTGTAGCTCACTTCAGAGGCATGTAGATGCCACATCTCTTCTCATAGATAAGCTACCATCGCCCAAGCTATCTTATTTCCATTATATTTGTAAGCATAGTTCAATATTTTTAATGAAATGAAGTGTTTTTCTACTGCATCTCTGTGTTTATGAGTTTATATGTAAGTTTTTGTGTTCCTGTTTAAGTTGAGATTAGTGGTATTAGAGCGGTTTGCTCTTTCTCATTTTTTCTCTGCATGTCCCCAACAAGGTTAGGGTATAAGGAGTTAGGGCTCGATCTGGTTGAACCATTATAGGATCAACCTCAGAAAATCCGATGACCTCCCATGGCGGAAGAAAAGAAAGACGAGGGGCAAGAGATCCTTTCAAAATGTTGCTCGAAGAAGCCCTGGCGCGATAGAGGGACGTGATGATGGATAACTTTGCCCAGATCTTTCGACGGCTACCTGTTAGTTTCAGTCTTTCCAGCCTTCCTCCAGTGATCAAATATGCTCTTACAAAGTGATTTTGAAGTGTCAAGGTCAAATTTTGTCATTTCAGTGAGTCTTCAAGAAAAATTTGGTCACTAGGCATTAGGTCTAGGGTTTGCTTTCACTCTTTTCAAAGTTGCCCAAATGTCAGTCTATGTCACTATTCAGCTGAGTCTATCATCATTCATAGGGTTGTCATTATCATGTCAGTGTCTAATGAGTCATTTTACACCTTGTTCATGCTTCAGTTGTGCCTAGGCAAGGTCATTTCCCTCTCCTAGGGTTTTGAAGCCAATTCCTCTTGGACGGTCAAATCATCGGCAAAACTTGTTTCCTGATGTTCATACACCTTCCCCTATCCTTAAAGTACCTTATAAAACACTTCCCATCCCTTAGATCCGCTAAAAGCCTCATTTTTGCACAAACCCTAGTTTCTAGCTACAACTTGGCAATTTTCTAGGTTTGGCTTGTGTTTTGCCCTTTTGGACCCCTTCCCCTCGCTCAATCTCTGAGATTCCACTTTCGCCTGCTTCCTAACATCCCTCCCTACTTCCAAAACTTTCCCCAAGAATTTAGAAGCCCCCTATCCCCTTCATTTCGCTCCATTTCGACAAAATTCCTTGTTTCACACATCAGGGCAAGTTTCACTCAAACAATGTTTCAGAGAAATCAGAGATGAATTTTGAAAAACTGAGAGAATTTTTTGCTCAAAACATGCCAAGGAAGAAAAAACTCCTTCACTTTTTACACAGGTGTCATGGTTTGAGAGAAATGTCAAGAATATCGTTGCCTCAGGAGAATCAAAGACACCTCTGAAGTGACATTGGGAAAATCAAGTTTTCTCCTAGCTTGGTTGGCCAAATGATTTTCTTGATGGGTAAAATGATAACTAGACACAAATAGCTTTCCAATGAGCTATCATGAGCTCAATTTGGGGTTGAGGAAGGCATTCAAAAGTTGACTGCAACAGTACTCTTCCTTCAGGCAGCCTCATTTGGCACTTTTTGACCAGTCTTGGTAGATTTGATTTTTGACAGGTCAAATCAACTCCAAATTGAAAAATTTCAGTTTTTTTGGAAAGTAGACTCAAAGACCTTTCCAACAAGCTATCCTGCACCCGATTCTGACACTGGGAAGGCCTCCAAAAGCCTCCTGCAAAATGCGACCCGTTGAGCCTGGTGCGCGACCCGTCAGAGGGTTTCCCACAGTGCAATTTTTCAACGGGCGCGACCCGTCAGTGGCGCGCGACCCGTTGGGCGAGGTGCGCGACCCGTCAAGCTGTCTCCCTAAAAACTTAATATAAATTTTCTCAAACGCCCTCCAAGCCATCAAATCGCTTGAGCATAGAGTTCAACACTTTTACAAGCAGAAACAACAGTACATTTTGTCCACTCTCCTCCTCAAACATGTCAGAAACCGAAACATATGAGCAGAGTGATGACCAAGCATCAGTGTCAGAGGTTGAGGTACAGAGGGACTAGAGGGTGCACAATGGACCATCACTTACCTGGAGCAGCGCAACAAACAGTTGGAGGAGGAGAAAGCACTTGATGAGCTATGGAGGATTCGTAGTGACCAAATCTTGAACCGAAGAAGACCCGGTGACCCATTGCCCGCTGACCGAGAGTCTATGCTCATTCAGGAGAACACACTTGGAGAGGCTATTGGCTAAGGCCAATCAAGATAAAAAGTTGTTGAGGAACATGAAAAACCATTACTGGGCAAGAATGCATGTGTGCAAGGCCAAAATGAAGATGTTTCAAAGGCGGTTGTCCGAGGCCCTAAAAGGAAAAAGAAAGACCAATCCACTCCGTATCTTGGCTGAGGCTTCACTCAAAGATCATGCCACTCAATATCCTAGACACAACTCAAATCCCAAAATTTTTGAGAATTTTGGGTAATTTTGGCATTTTTTGGTAATTTACAGGTTTTGGCTCTTTAACGGGTCTCACCCCCGGTGAGACCCTTTGTCATGTCAACTCCTTTTCACAAAAACTCAGAATTTCCTGATTTTATATGCAAATTTACATATGCCCATGGATGGACTTGAGTTTTTATGGAGTTTCGGGCCTCAAGAAGGTCAAAATACATGCAAAATTTGACTTTCTGCCACTTTTTTGAACTGCAGAAAGCTGTCTTGGGAGAATTGGTTTTTGATAAAGAAAATGAACTCCAAATTCAAAAATTCCATTTGGATTAGAAAGTAGACTCATAGACCTTTCCAACAAGCGCACTTTTGCTCAATTTTACCACCTGCAAGTACCTCAAACAGAGCTCCAAAGGGGCGCGACCTGTCAGGCAGTTTTTTGCCAGATTGCACTGTACAGCCCAGAAAACGCAGATTTGACTCAGTTTGACTTTTTGGGGTTGAAGATGATTATCTTTGATGTAATTTTTGTAACTCTAAGACACTTTTACTCTTGTTTAACACTTCTAGAAGATTCATTCATGAAAATGGTAAATATTAAATGAATGAATTGATTTCCAAGTTTATAGAGGCAAGTTGTTTTGACTGCCTAGTTTGTAGTGCTTAGTTTAGAAGTGGTTGAAACAGCTCCTAGGATAGTGAGCTCGACCTATGGAGGCAGGGAAAGAGGTTAGATCATCTATATTATGTACTTTCTTGCTCATTTTCATGGTTGGACTCTTGAGGGAGAAGCTATCATTGTATTATTTCACTGTATCTCTGCAATATTTGGCTAAGGAAGACCAGGGTTTTGCAGTCCTCTTTGGGATTCTTGTGGACTCATGTGTTGATGTTGTGTTTCTCAATGTTCTTGTAAGTGTGTTTATGTGATCATCTCCTTTCTTTCCTTCTGCATATTAAACAAATGAAGTGTTAAAGTAAGAATTCATGCTTGCCATGCTCTGCTTTTAAATTTGTTAATTTCTATGTTTTCTACTGTTTAAGGAGAATTCAAAGTATTATTTGCTCTCCTTAGCTCCTCACCGGTCTTTTCCATCCACTCACCTCAATCAAAGGCATCAATACGGTCTCCTACCTCGCCCTAAAGAACCCCCTGCAGAAACTGTGTCAAATCCCCGCACCCAATATTGCAATTCCTCAAATTGCCACCAAAAACCCAAAAAATCCCAAATCAACCTTTTAAATCAGTTTACTAGCCTAATATCAGTGTTACCTTGTTGGTCATCTCATCCCATTGAAGATCTGCCGAGATTGACCGGAGAGAGCCTTCTCCTGCCCCGTAGGGCTAGCTACGAGGCTAAATGGTTTGATGTAGCCTTGAGGTTTACCTTTCTCAGCCTGAGGTGAAATTTCAAGCGCTAACATACTAGCGACCATACTGGGGAGAACAAACTAATCGTTTGCTCATTGATGTGTTTGTTTCATAAGTCTTAGACGGAGCCTGAAGTTATGCCAGGTTGCCTTCGAAACGCTTTTGCTTTGCATTAGCAGAAGTAGATAAACGCTGCTTCAATCCATCTCCATGAGCTTGTGAATACAACACTTCATTTGCAATTTACCCCAGCACATGTATCAAGTTTAGATCTGATTGTTGATAGTGGACAACGATCAGACACTTGAAAGGCTGAAATCATTCACTTGGCGACTCTAAATCATTTTCGAGATCAGATCCAAAGACTCCACTAGGATGATCCCGACCAGCAAAAACATGAAAGGTCAACATGGACAGACCATGTATTCAAGTTGGAATTTCATCCAAGACATTTTGTTCTTTGTCATAAATTATTTATTCTCTTTCCCAAGAATGTCAAGAAGGCTTTGCAAAGTATATTGTGTTTGAGAAGAGATCCTCGGCCTGCAGTTGATTCTTTCCCTTTGAAGATTGTGAATACCAAAGATTTGCATACCTTTGAGCTTGATCAAGACCTTTCTTCTAAATTTTGTGATGACCATCTTTTGATTGATGAGCCCCAAGCAACCAAGACTGATTCTATACCTGTTGTACATACCCCTACACCTTGTAAAATTCCAGATCGGTATAAACCTCTTGTTTTACCTTCTGTTCTTCATGCTTTCCCCAAAAATTATGATCTATACTTGCCGAGGTTTGACGGTGAATGTAAGAATGTCAACGCTGAGAAACATGTGCAGAATTTTGAGAATTTTCTAGATCTTTTTGAAGTTGATGAAGAAGATGTTAGTATAAGGCTTTTTGCTCTTTCTTTGCAAGCTAAAGTGAAGAGTTGGTTCAAAGCCCTGCCTGATGCGAGTATCTCAGATTCCAGCAGTTTGTCAAAGTTTTTCTCGATAGGTGGATGATTGGGCAGAACCTTTCTTGATTGTAGAAGAGTATAACCAGCTGAAAAGATTGCCAGGGGAGACGGTACAACAATTTTCAGCCAGATTTAACCAAGTTTATTATTCCATGCCAGTTGATATAAGGCCT